>OZ024860.1:25777498-25847498 GCA_964017155.1 Oasisia sp. SBJ-2009 | reverse complement strand
TTACGTCCTAGACACGTACAACTCAACGAACGGTGCTACTCGATGTTGTAGCTAAACCTAGACACGTACAACTCAACGAACGGTGCTACTCGCGGTTGTAGCTAAACCTAGACACGTACAACGTACAAGTCAACGAACGGTGCTACTCGTGGCTGTAGCTAAACCTAGACACGTACAACTCAACGAACGGTGCTACTCGTGGTTGTAGCTAAACCTAGACATGTACAACTCAACGAACGGTGTAACTCGTGGTTATGGCTAAACCTAGACACGTACAACTCAACGAACGGTGCTACTCGTGGTTATAGCTAAACCTAGACACATACAACTCAACGAACGGTGCTACTCGTGGTTATAGCTAAACCTAGACACGTACAACCCAACGAATGGTGCTACTCGTGGCTGTAGCTAAACCTAGACACGTACAACTCAACGAACGGTTTTATTGGTGTTGCAGTTAACGCATAGACACGTACAACTCAACGAATATTATCACAATCTGTCGCAGCCACGCACAACTCAATCAATGGCTTTACTGTTTGCATTTATTTATTTATTTATATAGTAGAATCTTCGTATTTTCTATATATGTCTTATGTTAAGTGCTATGAACGCTCCGAATAATAATAATAATAATATATTTTATTTCACATAGCGCCACTTCCAATTTCTCATTGTTCGTGGCGCTTTACATACATTAAAATTCTAAAATGCAAATACACACCAGAAGAAATATGGCGCTGTAAAAATTAAGCATTATTATGTGTACACTTCAGCTTCAGCCACTGCTCCACTGTGCTACTCTCTAACACAATGAGCGACGTTCCATTGGATGGTTATTTACCCATTTTAAATATTCGTAACCCTGATTAATGTTTGTCAAAATTATTACTCATTTTAAATCCAATGTCACTTCCTAACCAACGTTTCACATACTAAATACATCAAGTAAGTAAACAATAAAATATAACTGTATCCGGTCATGGGGCGTTTCCATTTTCCGCACATTTATGACGTCAGATCCTCGTCTGCCGCAGTCGTATTCCGAACAGTGGTAGATCTACCACTTTCTGCGCAGTAGGTCTATATAGCTTGGCATCTGTGTATTCAGTGACAGGTAAACACTGATTTCATGTGTCTATCCGACCAGGGAAGGGTTGTGGCTTTTCCCGTTGTGTTAGGTTCTTATGGTCTTATTCCACGCAGCTGCATACGCCAATATCTGACAAAACGTCGTTATGGGACTCCGGTGGAGAAATCGCAACAACGGACAGCTCTCGGCCGCAGTTTTTATATTGCTGGATGGCTCTTTAGAAGACGTATTGGACCTAGCGTAAAGAGGTCTGTCAATGCAACATTGGCCACACCCTGAGTAAGAAGCACTGTGGGACGATATAAATGGAACCTTGTTGGTTTTTTATGTGGAAATGCATCGGTAATTTGTGTGTTGTTATACAATGCAGTTCTTTTACAGCCCATAGTTTGTGGGGTCAATATTAGTACGTGGACTTAAGTATGCTTCTTCAGTACTTGGACTTGTAACTTTTGGATCGCAATAGCTCAATTGCACGGAATCGGGTGGTGCCGAACATTTAGCAAGTTCGTTTACTCTGGGTTTCTCCATTACAGTCAATTGCATGAATATATTTCGCATTAAATAAATCAATCGAAGTTGTACTTGATTGAACAAGTCTGCCGAAGGGTGAAGCGTAACACGGTTTGAGCAGTCCAAATAAAAAATAATTAATTGTACTTTTGCTTACATTTGATCAATGGTACTGATCTATAATATTATATCAAACAAATTTCAAAAACATTTCATGAGCATTACTTGAGTATTTAGATTATACAAAATAATAATCATCTAGGGATTGTCTGTGTGTTACGCAACATTGAACACCCATACTGATTAAAACCACATAATACTAGAATTAAGTATGTTTTGTTCATATGTACGAATTGGTTTATATTGTGTTTGTTAACCATGACGACATACATGTACTTAGACTTGCACTTCAGGTAATGCGCTTGTACATATAATTGTACTTGATAATATATTATTCACAAATATGTTACATGTATGTGTAAGTATTTTTTTTATTAAATGTACATGACATTCAACCTTACGTTCCGGTCAGGTATCCAGCCAAAATACCGTTGTCCAGTTATTGGAACCTTTTTAAAATGGTAAACGGTTTTTCTTTTCTTTTTCGAATAATTCCGGCTTAAAATCTTTGCGTGACGACTAATTTTATTTTTAGAAGTCATGATCTTGTGCTGGATCATAACGTGGATCTATTTTTATATACTGTGATTTTGTGTTGGAATACCATAACGTGGTTTTTACTCAAATTACAAAGTTAAAGCAGGATTTGTGTAAACTGTGAAAGTGTAAGTAGGGTTGTGCTTTTGAAATTTGAATATTTCGCGACCATCGAGGTGGTGCATTTGGGGTTTTTGTGGGAGGTTCACGGTGGAATGCGGTTGAGGGTTTTCGGAGATCTCAGCTGCTGGATATGCATCACTTTCCAAAGCTAATGAATGTGTAACGGATTTTCTTACATAAGTATGACGGGTAAATAAAAAGGACAGCGGATACATTTTTGCAATCCTGGCTACGGTTCTGTTCATTGCAGTTCTTTAAACAATTTCGAACCTTCTACATTAATTGAGCCAAGTGGTCCTCTTGCTTTGCTCAATACTCTAGCCTATGGCGTAAAATCAAGGACATTGGTTACCTGAATTACCGTCACGCCATCTGGAGAACTGTTCACACTTTATATCTCACATAAAGGAGAAAGGCCCTCTGGATAAAGTACTGAGTTGGTAACTATAAATATTTGTCGTGTATTTTCAGAAATATAGCCGGAATTGATACATCAGAGGCCAACGGACAAGGAAAACGACAGAACAACGAACGGGAAGACAAACCTCGGCTCTTGGGGACATATTATAATGCATCAAAGGTAGCGTATTGATTACATTTATAGGCGCGCACATTAACGAGCCGTCTTTGGTGGTGATATGTCCTGGCAATGCCCACGCTCGCACTACTCAGACAAACGCAGTCCGACTTGGCTTGATGTTTCGCCCTGGTCGACTCAATCCGTTGTCCTTTGTAATATTTCGTAGCAATTGTTTGAGCGTATAAGGCACGCGAATGTTTCTCGTTCCCAGTCCGTTTTGAGAGATATTTAACGAGACCTTGCGCAAAACTGGGCCCCACCTCATTGTCCGTAAGCGTATTCAAAGTCACAATTACTTCAATGTGCAAACCATTTGAAAATATAAGCTTATCTATATGTATAATAATCTTCAACTTCTAGATAAGTTTGTTTTGGGTTGTAACCTCTAAAACGTATAACGAGGTTTCTATCATGGCAGGTACACCCTTGTGCGAAAGAATGTGCATGGTAATGAACTGTATTCATAGTATAAGTATTATTATATTTTTACTTTAATGACAATTTTTTTTTATAATATGTATATAGGTATGTATATCAGAGCCGTAATGTAACGAAGTACTTTTACTTCGTTACTTTACTTAAGTAGAAAAGTTTACTTTTCTTGAGTAACGAAGTACATTTTTGGGGAAGTACTTTTACTTGTAACGAAGTACAAATGTGAGTACTTTTTCTAAATGTAACGAAGTACTCATAATTTCTTTATTAAATTTGCGAAGCTCCTAAAAAGTTCCGCGAATGATCTGTGTCAGAAGCACGTGCGGCACTGTTTGTCGTCAGCGTAGATTTATTTTAAAATGTCACAGCAAACAACAAATAGAAATAACAGATAAGCAGAGACAGACGTGTTAAATGTCCCGGACTGGCCGGATTTCTTTTGTTACGTGATGAATTCGGTGAGATAATTGCAATCTTATGGTCTGGCGCTGAGCCTGAATTAGGTGTTAGCAGGACCACAGGTTGCCCCGACTGGGCCGCTCAGAAAACAATAGCCAAGAATTATTTAACTCCTTGTTTTGACCAGACAAGTAAAAACAGCTGCCTTACTATCTTCTTGTGTCTTGCCTGTTGTTGACACAGTTTGTTAACTTTACATGATCCTTGTGAATGTCACATGCTAGTTGTATAACGAGAGTTCCCCATTATCGCCCACCGCAAATCTGCCGATCTTTATCATCTGTAGGCCTATATATCTGTAATATAGGTCAGTGTGTATAACTTCGTGAAATCAGTTTCTATACATATTTACATTAGTCTTTTGAAATAAATGTTGCAATTACACATGAAGGCATAATTATTATGAAAGGAATGTTGTAACCACATGGTCTAGACCTTCGTCAAATATCACAAATGAAAAAAATTCTTCACACGTCCAAGATGACAACAATGTTAACAACCCTATAATAACGTGTATATCTTCTACTTATTAATACGATGGTTGTTGTAGTCGTGTTAGTAATCAAACATGATGTAGGCTATTTACAGCCTGTGTGTAGTGCTGTTTGCACTGTGATACTTATATTTCACACTGTTAAAACATTTATCTATTATGCAGCGAATAAAATATTACTAACGAAAATTATATCAGCTTGGTATATATGCTAAATGATATTGTGAATATTTGGTTTTATTCACATTAGTTGGCTGCATCGGTCATTTTAGATCATTACAGGAGAAAAGTACTTTTGTGTTTACTTCAAGTACAAGTTTTTACTTTTTACTTGTACTTCAAGTACATTTTTATAGCAGTACTTTTACTTTTACTTGAGTAGCTTTTTCTAGAGTTACTTTTACTTTTACTCAAGTACAAAATTAATGTACTTGTTACAGCTCTGATGTATATATACATATTATTACGTACATCATGTATTATTAGATATATAAATTAATATGTTCAGTTGCTTCAACTTGTTTAGTTTTTGCTGACGTCTTGGCATTCATTAGTAACACATGTTCCATGTTCGTTGTATTTTGTATGCCAAATAAATGTATATTAAATTAAATTCAAAAAAGAATACGTAGCTCGTTCGAGTCGTTGGAAACCGGATCATGAATGAAAATGGCAAAATAACAACAATGTGATGGCAGACGAGACTTGTGTGCCATATCGCGTAAGCACTCGACAAGTACATAAACAATAACAGAATATGCCGGGTTGTCGGTAGAATCTCGTCGCTAAGAGCTATTCAGTTTGTAAGCGTGGGTTGTATTGTTGGCACTACGAATGTATTGTGAACTGGGATGGTAGAGTTAAACAAAGAGTACGCTAGGTGATATCATGACCTCATGTTGTCATACGGTTTTACCGGTCTGGTCACGTCAACCAACAGGATCAATGAAGTCCATTTCTACGTCACTGAAGTATTTAAATTAATAAAAGCAATAATCCCATTGGCTTACTGGTTTCGGGTTTTGTGAAGGGTATTTTAGCTATGTAAAACTGACGATTAAGTCGATTAGCAAGATAGGTGTCAAAATGGGTTGACATAGTACGAATGGTGCAGAAAGTACGTTACTATAATTATTCTAATAGAACATGTTTTATAATTTGTTACGGTTTTCATGACTATGGAAGTGTGTCACTGGATGTGATGTAGAAAATGTGTTACTATACATACTGTATGTATGGCTTACATGAGGTGAGTTAATCTCTGTATTACGTAAAACGTGTGTTATTACACATTGTATGTATGATGTAGGGTGTGTTTGTTTATGTATGGTATGTCGTAAAATGGTATTACTGTGTGCATGGTGTTAAATGTATGTTGCTGTAGGTATGATGTAGCGTCACGAAGGACGTATTTGTGTATATGTGTGTGTGTGTGTGCGTGCGTGCGTGTGTGTGCGTGCGTGCGTGCGTGTGTGTGTGTGTGTGTGTGTGTGTGTGTGTGTGTGTGTGTGTGTGTGTGTGTGTGTGTGTGTGTGTGTATGCTATAACAGGCATGTGACATAATATTTCTGTTACAATTTGCACGATGTGTGAAATGGGTTGCTATCGTATAACGCAATGAATGTGTAACTGTCCATCAAACGTATATATGTGTCTTATTTGCCTACATCAAAAGGAGTGTCTTACTATGTGTATGACATACGCAGTCTGTTCCGATCCTATGATGTAAGAAGTGTCTGACTGGTCCATATCATCATAAATGTTTTGCTATTTGTATGACATACGAAATTTTTCCTGTCCTATAAGGTAAGAAGTGTCTTACTATTTGTACGACGGACCAAGTCTGTTCCTATCCTATGAGGTAAAAAGTGTCTTACTGGCCAATATCATCAGAAATGTTTTACTGTTTGTATGACAGACCACATATGTTCCTATCCTATGAGGTAAAAAACGTGTCTTACTGGCCTATATCATAAGAAATGTCTTACTAGTTGTATTATGTATGAAGTATGTTCCTATCCTTTGACGTGACAATTGTGTTACTGGCCTATATCATAAGAGATGTCTTACTGTTTTATTACACACGAAGTCTTCTCATATCCTATGATGTAAGAAGTGTGTTACTGGCTTATATCATAAGAGATAACTTACTATTTGTATGACACACGAAGTATGTTCCTATCTCATGAGGTAACAAGCGTGTTACTGGCTTATATCTTAAGAAGTGTCTTACTAGTTGTATGACACACGATGTAAGTTCCTAATTTCCTATCCTATGAGGTAAGACGTTTATTGTTGCCGTGTGAAATAAGTGAAATATAAGTGTGTTATTTTCATATGACATGTGACGTAAGTTGTTAACATAGGATGCAAGGATTGTGCTATTGTCTGTTAAACATAGAATGTATGTATCACATTTTCGAAGGTAAGCAATTTTAAACAAACAAACAAACAAACAAACAAACGAACGGTTTCATTTCATATACGCCATGCTAGGGATCATGCAGTCTGACCACAGACCCAAACATAGAGAATAAACGAGCCAAGACTTACCAGCGCAGATTTGGCACGCCAACACCGCCTTGCAGGATGCGATAGAGTTTGCTCTCGAAAAGCAACTGCGGATGTTTCGTCTTCTGCGACTCCATCTTGACGGCGACCTCCTCTCCCGTGGCCACATTCTGGGCGAGATATACGTCTCCAAACGATCCGCTGCCGATCTTTCGCATCATACGATACTTGCACGTAGAGCCTCCGACAATCACCTCGGCCTTGGCCGGCTTCGACGCCCGCTTGTCGCCGTGGTCTTTCTCCCCCTCCATAGCCGAGATCAAATACACTGCCGGAACGTCCCTACGTCATGCCTGCTTCTTCCATCGGTTTTCTGCGGCAAATGTGTGGAGAAATAACAAGTTACGAAGGTTTACCCGACGAATCCTATCTGCCGTCGACTGGCAGTGTGGATTATTATGACGCCGTTTCTGTGTATGGCAACTGTTGACGTTTGGTTCCGCTTCATCTGTGTCGACAGTGGCCGGTTCTGTGGGCAGCCGGCGCTATCAACGCTTGCTCTGGCGGCCTCACGAAGCCGACTCTGTCAGAACAATGTTCTTATATCTCGCCGCCAACTCGTGGGGCTCTCGACGGACGGACAAGCACCTTCTTCTTTGTGTACAGAGTTATTGACTTGAACCATCGCTGCCAACAGGCAACAGTGTATCTCACAGATACTTGTACATTGTCACCGGCTGTACCACATCGATCCGTGTATGTTGTCAGCAGTCTGTAATGTACCTAATGATTCTAATCGATTACTATAAGCCCTGCATTGGCTGGCGGTCAGTGGTGTTTCATCGATTATAATACCTTGTCTGCGTAATTTATATTATTAATAATTATTATCACTGTTCTAAGTTACAGAGTATGTATCACTAGCTACACCTTTGACATTACGCATAACTCATGTATACTTCTTATAACTTGTTCTTACTCTGATGTACTCATTTATTGTACTTTACTTGTTAATAATGTGTATCTATCGAGCTATCAAACATCACAAGATAATTTCCCATGAGGGATAAATAAAGGTATACTTGATTTTTATTTGATTTAATTATATGATTTTTTTGTGATGCGATGCGATGCGATGCGATGCGATGCGATGCGATGCGATGCGATGCGATGCGATGCGATGCGATGCGATGCGATGCGATGCGATGCGATGCGATGCGATGCGATGCGATGCGATGCGATGCGATGCGATGCGATGCGATGCGATGCGATGCGATGCGATGCGATGCGATGCGATGCGATGCGATGCGATGCGATGCGATGCGATGCGATGCGATGCGATGCGATGCGATGCGATGCGATGCGATGCGATGCGATGCGATGCGATGCGATGCGATGCGATGCGATGCGATGCGATGCGATGCGATGCGATGCGATGCGATGCGATGCGATGCGATGCGATGCGATGCGATGCGATGCGATGCGATGCGATGCGATGCGATGCGATGCGATGCGATGCGATGCGATGCGATGCGATGCGATGCGATGCGATGCGATGCGATGCGATGCGATGCGATGCGATGCGATGCGATGCGATGCGATGCGATGCGATGCGATGCGATGCGATGCGATGCGATGCGATTTATATATATATATATATATATATATATATATATATATATATATATATATATATATAGAAACAATATATATATATATATACATATGTACATATATATATGTACATATATACATACATATGTATATATATATATATATATATATATATATATATATATATATATATATATATATATATACATATATACATATAATATACATATATATATATATATATATATATATATATATATATACATATATATATATATATATATATATATATATATATATATATATATATATATATATATATATACATATACATATGCATATGCATATGCATATACATATACATATACATATACATATACATATACATATACATATACATATACATATACATATACATATACATATACATATACATATACATATACATATACATATACATATACATATACATATACATATACATATACATATACATATACATATACATATACATATACATATACATATACATATATATATATATATATATATATATATATATATATATATATATATATATATATTGATACGTAAATTTCTCTGTAAGCCAATCGCAACGGTCGGTACCCTCACATATTCTCAAACAATTGATTATCCGGTGGGCCGTAGCACTCAATCGGAACACAATGCCTCTTCTCGTCGCTAGCCCCGGCTCACTGGTTCGTTGTCCCGTTAATCCTCTCTGGCGCTCGCGGCCAAACTCTGGCGTCACGCGCCGCTGCCTCGCTCCGGACGATTCGGGGACACGCGTGGCTTGCTACGGCTCAACCGCCGCTGTAGACCGACCCGTGTAATTAGCTAAGGCTCAGCGCTATTATGTCGCTAGTTGACTGCATTGCTAGGAGGTCTCGCAAGAGAAGCACCGGGTCGGCCACTCGCTGAGCACTGGGTGCTGCGAACACTGGATTTTATTTATCTTAACCTGGCGCGATACCTCATTGTTATTTTTACACAATGTTGTGGATCGGTTGCTTGTGGTGCGGGCAATGGTGTGCCAATTCAATTACGAGCACAGTATGGTTACATTGTAATGGTTTGATATCATGTTAGCATTTCGTTTGATAGTTATCCAGCGGTGTGTGTGTGCGCGCGCGCGCGTGCACGTGCGCGTGCGCGTGTGCGTGTGTATGTGAATATGTTGCCGTTTCAAAATGTCAGACATGTAGTCATCACCATGCACTAATAGAGTCAATAAATAAAATAAAATACATAATACTGTAAGCAAATGTTATCTAGTCATTACGTTATTTATGAATATACACATATAACATGTATATGTTTACAAATATATAGGCATATTAACGCGAACCCCCACGCATACACACACATACACACACGCACATAAACACACAGACGCACTTGAACCCACATACACAACACACACATAAACACACACATATACACACACGCACATAAACACACACAACACACGCACGCACGCACGCACGCACGCACACACACACACACCAAAGTGCTGAACATGATATGGTAATCAACAGCAACGAGATTAGAGCAATACATAGCCAGACTTCAGCCCTTACCTACTGGGATCACAAACAAACAAAAGTACAGAAACACAACAATGTTTACACAAGCTACACAAGCTAATTAGATGAACCTGTTTCTGCGTCACTGAAACCACTGGTGGTATTATGTGAATCAGTGGAGCCGCGTTGGTTGTTCCGACGGTAACCATGTCATTAACTCGTGACATGTCGCCACCTGTCCTTTGTAACAATGGCCGGAGGCGAGGCGGTGAACGCACGGGGCGATAACAATGCTGATTCTCTACTTAGTGCGACTTGTTTGCACCTATCGCACCAGCCTGGCGGTAGCAACTGGCCCCTATTATTACTATGGCAGACTGGCTGGAGTTGCGGGTACACCAATACTTGTCTGGCTTTAAGAAAACACAGTATGTGCACCCGCTTCAAGTGTCACTGTTTTACGATTTATGTTCGTTGTTCATATTATGTAGAAGCATCTCAAAATCACATGCATTTAAGAATAAATGAAGATGAAGAAATTACACGTTACATGTATACACTACTATTATTTATTCTGACTGTTATATGTTCAGTAGACAAACAAACACCCACACACACACACACACAATATTATATATATATATATATATATATATATATATATATATGTATATATGTATATATATATTATATATATATATACATATATATATATATATATATATATATATATATATGTATATATATATATATATATGTATATATATATATATGTATATATATATATATATATATATATATATATATATATATATATATATATATACTTATATACTTGCGTATAGAATGTTTATTTAGCAGTTTTATAACATTGTGTTTGTCATTAATATACTGTAAAATAAAATGTATGTAAATTGTATCGGGCAGGTAAAATGTATTATTGTTATTATTATTATTTATGGTTAAACAATTTATTTGTGATTGGCATATTGATTTGTGTTTACAAAGGTACGCCTAATCCATTACGATCTCCACATAAATGTAACACGAGACTAAAAACTTGAAATAAATGGATTACTGATTATAAATGTTATGATACTTTAGTGATAAACTGACCCAGCAGATTTTAGTTCCGAGTTCACTTCAAATGTTTAATAAGACATTCACTGCACTCATCCTTGATAGATGTTCGAATTTTGAATTCTAATTGTTGGTAACAGTTTCATTATTCACTATAATTCGAAGTGGTATCAATACTAATAATTGTTAACAAGTTATTTCGTAACAATGTTATTATTTATCCTATACACTATTATCCTGTGATCATGTTCCCCCATCACTTATTCGTTCTTGTTTTAACACGTCTGCGCCACTGCAAGATGCTCTGTGTAATTTTATTTTAATATTTTGTAATGAACCATAAGTAAGATTGCATTTTCTATTGGCTTCGATTACATGTGTAGATAATTACGTATATATTTTATTTTGTATCGCCGTGAGAATGTATAAAACAATACACATATAAGCAAATTCGTTCGATCATTTGTTCACGTTTTCATTCGGTTGGTCGGTTGGTTGATTGGTTGATTGGTTGGTTGGTTGGTTGGTTGGTTCGTTCGTTCGTTGGTTCGTTTGTTCGTTCGTTAGTTCGTTCGTTGGCTCGTTGGCTGGTTGGTTGGTTGGTTGGTTGGTTGGTTGGTTGGTTCGTTCGTTCGTTCGCTCGTTCGTTCGCTCGTTCGTTCGGTGTGTTTTAATGATTAGACATACTCTAAAAGTACTAAAATACCAGTTCTTTGTCTTAAACGAATGCTGGAGCTCTGTAATGTCCGTGGACGTGTGATGGTGTTAGTTTGTGTTAAAATTTTAATTGTGAATTTTAGTGATCAGGTCAACAAGTCGTTGCGATAGTGGCGAACTTATGACGTAACAAGCAGCTACTTGTAAAGAGACTGTCAACAGCGATTCATGAGATATAACAGTATCCATGCTTTGTTTGAGTTTTTGTTCGAGATCTGTGTTGTCTCAGAATTCATTATTCGCCTGTACAGGTCACTGATACGAACTGGTGCAATCGATATCAATCCAATTATCGACAATTCCGACTATCTTCGAATCCTTGTCCACTCTGTTCACATGATTATGCTCAAACGGTCTGTGTGTATTGATCCGTGTCGACCGCCGCTCCCGTTATTTGCTGAAGCTTTGTTCCACGCTCCAGTGCATTTCTGTGAACGGTATGTTTGACATTATATTCATATCAACAGCCACAACAGTTGTCTATAGCTAAACGAAGACTTAACTGAGAATTGATTGCAAACAGTGTTATCGTATAGAACTGAATAACCAGACAGAACACGAAGCAGCTGGCTGATGGCATCGTTTGGACGTGGGCAAATTAGTTGCAATGTTTGAGTGACTACTGGCGTTTAGCTTAGTCCACAGTATCATGACTATACCAAACCATCTCGATGTTATCTTACTAGTTTAACCGGATGAATCATTTTAACGCTACGTTAGTATCATTCATCATCACTATACGGCCGAAGTGTCCTGTGGTTTGACCCCAGCATGTTGTTTCCAGATATAGCCGTTTGGCGCCATCCTCTATTAGATAGTGTCCTTCTAGAACTGTTCTAGTTCATCTCTCCATCGTCTTCATAAGATTTTCGCGATGTTACTCGATTATCTCGTATTCTACTGATGTGTCCTGTCCAGGTCTACTTCGGCCTTTTGACATGAGGTTTTTTCTAATACAATTATAATGGTTGGTGTAGTAAACGTTAGACACCCAATCCTAGGAGTGACGAACGGAGATGACAAAATGCCGATTCAGCGCTGTCAACTGAGCTCGGATTTAGCTATCCGGTGCCAAATCGGACAGACGAAAGACGGTAGATATTTGTCCGTAGACCGGTGTCCGAAAGCAGGCATCGATGCTGCTGCACCAGTCGATACCGTCGCAGCGCAGCGCAGTGACTCGACACATCGGGAGAGCGTGATTCGACACGTCGTCACGCTTGAGTTGGCACAAGAACGTGTCGTCACGCTTGAGTTGGCACAAGAACTAATGTACATGAACTCCCACGCCGTTGCCTGTGTACACGCGGGGACCTGGCGCCGTTGTTAGGTCAGCTCGGCGGAGTCTTCGCTTTGACCGGCTACCTGCCGAGTAGACTTTCCGCGTCGTTTGATCGAGTCGACGGAGTCCATTTTGATGGCGTCTGACGCTAGATTTACGACTTAACGAAACGCCGAACTGTGACGTCACTCTGCTATATCCGTTGTCGCCAACAGAGAGACGACGCCGAGTGGAGAGAGAGATCGCCTGTCTCACGGATCTCGCATCGCTGGCGCGTGACGACAAGGTAGTGTTTAGTTACGTGTTTGCATTGTTTTATGCATGCTCTCTAGGCCACTTTTACACCGATCGTCACTTCCGTGGTTTTAGTTTGAATATCTATGCTTCGTATCACGTATCGTATCCTCCACACACATTGGAAGTGGACCAGAATACTGACATTCCATGGGTAACATTCATACATTGTCCTGTGCAGTAGTTCTTTCATACACAAAAATACGATGCACTGCGCAGAATTCTCTCAGATCAGTCCCAATTTTTTTCTCAGATGCTTTAACTTTGTTGTCAATTTCAGTCATACCCTCCCGTTGTCACTTGTGCCACTATAGCTGTCTGCATCATCTAGTGGACGGAACGTTGGACTCTAAAAGCCTTATCATCAACACATGTATGTTGACGTATTTCAATGCTATTGCAAAGCGCTTCAATATATTCAAATTCAAATGTAAATGTGCACTTTTTCTGGAATTGCATTTAATTGTGTATGTTTCGGAGTCGCTTTCAAACACATATGTATTGGTCCTTAATTTGTAAATGCACTTGAATTAATTCCACGCATTTTCTTTAGTGAAACAAATACGTATACGTGTGGATTTAATAAATGCTCGATAAGAATCAAACAAGTACACAATGTGACGTTCATCGTGCAACACAACAATTGTCACTGGTCTATCTCTGTGATGATTAATATCTCACAGCTTTTCAGTCTTTCTCCAGAGCAACAAGTGCCCGTTGAATTACGATAATCACTTGCAACAGTTAATGGCAAACGCCATTCTTGCATGCCCTTCCTCGGATAACCATTACACTGAATCTCAAATCCCCTCCCAGAACAGAGAGGAAGAACAGTGCGTCTGCTGCTTCTCTACTGATCTCCAACAGGGTGTACCTATTCGAATTGTACTTGGGAGTTATTACGGGTCTGAGAACGTCTTCGGAACATCGTCCGTGTTTTTATATCTCTGTAAGTCTAATTAAATTGATGGATAGATCTCAGACTCAGTAGGTGGATAATTCGTTTGGTTTTGCCCACCCGAGGCGCTAGCGGTTGTGGAAGTGTGACGTCACACACACACACACACACACACACACACACACACACACACACACACACACACACACACACACACACACACACACACACACACACACACACACACACACACACAGACGAAATGTCCAAAATGTCAGCCTCCAGAGAGGTTCACTAATTCTCCTTAAAACTTAGTAAATCATTTCTGGAAAAAAATGACAAAATATGGGACGTGATTCAGTGAACATTGTTTAATGGTTTGAGCAATTTTTACTTTTTGGGTTGCATGTTCCTTTAACACATCAGCACCCTTATTGCTTGGAAACACAACTGTGCTGCGCAGTTGTAGTCAATCACGTGCAACGGATCCGATGATCTGGGATCGGAAAGAGATCACTGATAGAAGTCGCTGTATATGTTTATGATGAGGAGGATTATGATACAAATAATATTCTGCTATTAGTATTGTCTTTCTACTTCACAACGACCAAATTCGTATATTTCGTAAGCGTCATGTACACACATATTATGAAACAAATGGAATCAAGCTAAACGCATTGCTTCCTTATCCAAGTGCACAATTACAGTATAACTACACAGCGAGGAAACTAAGTCGACGGTTAAATGTCATGTTTTCACCCACTCAGTGACTCTGTATTGAAACTGGCAGACTATCAGTTGCTTGCGCGTTACTGGCCGGATGCTAACCCGTTTGATTCTAACGAAATCGTTATTTCATGTAACTTCTTATTTCCTGTAACGTGAATTCCGTTTGAACAAATCCCACACTCCTGTGGAACGCTGACGTTGATAATCCTAACCGTATATTACGAAAGGGTTGTCTACTTTCTAACTGACATAAGCCGCGGTTTACGGTGAAGTTAGGATTGAGATTGTTTTGCTACTTGAATTCAGCGGACACTTTTACATTACGTCAGGGCGCTTTTGTTTCAACATAATCGCCAGAATCGACTGCTAGTAAGGAGAGTATAACAATACAATAACCTTTAATAGTCCCCACCAAAAGGAAATTCTTGTGATAGATATTCACATAACACGACATAACACAACAACATTAGGATTGACAATGCTTATAATAGTAGTGCGCCCCATTGTATCCCCCCCCCCTACCCCCCTACCCCCCTACCCCCCTCCACCCCGATCACTTTCCCCTCCCCGATTTCGCGTTTAGCAGCCTAACAGAAGTTGGAAGAAAGGTTTTACAACAACGGTCGGTGCATGCTCTTTCGGATATGTATCAACAATCATATATACTTTAAGATGTCCCTTGTCTTTTTCATCACACATGTTTCGTAAAGTTCGTTCACTATTGGGAGTGCCATGCAATAATAGCACTACAATAAACATTGACGTCCATTCGGCCAATTGTAAATCCGATCAAGACAATCATCTATTCACACGGAGCGATCACACAGCAAATCCGTCAAAATGAGATCCGGTAGATTAGGCGCACGATCCCGTTGACCCGTGCGATTATAGTGGTCACGCAGACAAAACTGTCGCCATGTGAAATTAATTTTCGACTTCTCTCGAATAACTCTGCCAATAAGGGAGCCCGCCTGTTGTGTGCGCGGCCATTGTGCAATCGTCAGAGAGGTGTTTGGACAACTGAACGCCACAAAGACGGCTACTCATATCACGCATGTCTGTGTCTTCTGAATGTGGCGATTAACGTGGCCGAAGCGAGCGCCCACGATGTTATTCAATGTTTCCTTGTCTACGCTGATCTCTCGAAGCTATTCCGTTATCACGTGGTCGCTACGATACGACAGCGCTCAGCTGGTGTCCGTGGAACACTGGCTTCACTCTCTCGACGCACTGGCAGAAGACGACACTTGTGTGAAGGTGAACGACACGTGTGTGTAGGTGACGGTCGTGCCACGTGTTTGTTACCCGGACTGTGTGGACGTCTATAGAATGTCGTTGCGTTGGGGAGAAGAGGTCTGTGCACGGTGCCTGTGTGTACGACAACGTGTCGATAATACGTCGACAGAAACCGTTTAATGAAGGCACGGGAGTATGTAAGTGGTACCGCGGCGTTGTACACATGTGTGTTGTGCGTGGTGCTTCGTAGAATTGCTCTTTGGTGTCTTCGTCTTCTGTAGCTGTTATTACACTTCGCTTATATCAACTGCAAAACTACAAAACTATCTAGCAACCAAACAAATTGTGATTACAAGTAGTTTTCGCGTAGTGTTTGCAATTATGACGATGATGATAATGATGGTGGTGATGATGATGATGATAACAATGATAATGATAATAGTAGTAGTTCCTTTTCAATTTATGATGTCCTCAATTATTCGTACTAAGAGAATATTCGCCATTAAGATTGATTCCTCTCTCCTTTCAGCCCGCATTCGTGTAGAGAAACAAGAAACGACGGTTAATAGCGATCAACCGAGCCGAAGAGCTACCTCCGTATGCTGACTGTTTGGCATGGGCTTAATGACCGACAAACTTGACCAGTATGACCGACGAATGTCTTGACATTCCCACAGATGTCCAGGAAACAATCGGCGAACCGGATGCCGTAGACACTCAGACGAACAATGACGTCGATGATAGCCCGACGGCGGACCCCGTCGGCGGAGGTCGACCAACCGACGCGTTGGACCAGGATGCCGATGTGCGCGATGATCACAACCCGGCAGTCAATCCGACTGCCAAACCGGAACAGACTGAATCGGGGCAAGATGGCGTACATGTGCCGACTTCCGCATGGACGGAAGGAGTCGGAAATGGCGGCGATCAGCAGAAGACCGGAAACGCTCACAGGGACGAGAATATGTTGGACGTTGACGTCCAACGAACACCACGGTGTGACTCTCCAACGAAATCGCCTCTGTTAACCCCGGAACTGTTCAATCCGGGTAACATTAGCGTGGAGATCAGCGGGAAGTCGGAACGAGAAAACAGGGACGGTGATCACGTGTTCTCCGAATATGCGCAATCGCCGTCTCCGAATTACTTCCGGGGCAAGGTCAACACCCCGGCCAGTGCGTTCACAGACCCGCAGGAACTGCAGCCTTATAACGACCGGTAGGTGCAGCATCTTATCACTATCAGGTGACCTTATCGGTATCGATAACGCTAGTGGAATGGTTGTATAAATGCTAACAATATCATTGTTGAGACGTCATGTATGACGTAATCACCGCTGTTGCCAGTGTTGGTGCAGAGTGCGTTGGTGAAATTGAACCTCTCTATCCTAACGTTTTGATTCAACAAAGTCTGTAAAAATATTATCTTTCCGAGTGTGTTTACGTTTCTGTCTGAATGTCTGGCATCTGTGATATGACGCTACAGCAGAATATTATCAAATTTTCAGTAGTCGTCTTCCTCTTCCCCGCCTTTTCCCACTAGCATGGCCCATGGGTCAGCGGCCCGAATTCTTGATTTCCAGCATGTTCTGCCCTGAGCATCCTCCGGAGTTATCCGCAGTTTCTGCATGTCCCTTCGGACGCAATCCGCCCATCTCCCTCTTGTTCTCCCCCTTGGTCGTTTTCCTGGCACTATCATGTCAACAACTGCTCTCACTTCGTTTTTTTCTTCTTTAAAATATTCAGTAAAAAAGTCGAATATCTCTAATTAAGTCAGATTCAGAGATATTTCTTCAGATCTATGCGAACAAAGCATAAATACAATTTAACATAACCATGTTTTAACAATGTGAAATATGATGAAATAAGGCAATGTCCACATCACAGTGTAATTTGGTGTCTAGTAAATTCAAAATAACTATTATCTGCTATGGATCTAAACAAAACTGTAATACATGATGGATCGTGCCATTTCTTCGCTATCACAAAGGCGATTTAGATTTTGAATTATTGAAGCTAATTATTACAAAAAGCTAACATGTTGGGTTAGCATAATGCCCACCAATCGATCACAGCCGGGAAAAATACAAATAAGCGCTTACCTTATCGGTCAAGCATCTGAGACATGTCTCAATATATCGGCCTCCGGGGATTACGATATTCTGTTTAATCAGAATCTACCGCTTTAAAACACACATTATGATTAAACCACTAGGGTGATATTCTTGATTTCCGTTGCAACTGGTTGTGTTAACACTGTTCGTATAGACCTCCAAAATGCTTTCCCTTTCCCGCTTAGCTCTGAAATGAGCAGTCATTCTCGACAAATACAGCAATGATCAGCGGGAGTGAAGAGAGGGGATCAGAGACGAATGGATGATGTGATGGAAAGTTCTAAGAAAACACATCGGTGAGCAGTAGGTTGAAATGGTCACGTGGAAAGAATGAGAGATGAAAACTGGCAAAAAGGTCAGATGCCCAGAAAGTGGAAAACCAAGATTGCGATGGGAGGACTGCGTTAAGAGAGATATCGAAAGAGGGGGTTGAGAATAGAGAACAACAGCAAAAGAGAGAAGGGTTTGGAGACTGTTGTTACAGAACGCAGTGAGAGAAAAGTAGGAAAGAAAAGACGACAAAAAGACGATAATAACCATGGCCATCCTCACCCCCGTCGACAGCGATGCCAAGAGGAGAACAATGGTTCTTAGGAAAAACACCACATTGACGAGTCTTTAGGACACACATCCTGATGACACTTCTTGGGATATTGGAATACCGCAACAGTTTGTACCTGTCTGATTAAAGTTCAGGACGAGTTGATAAACCAGACATGTCAAACCAACTGCGACGAACTCTCGTACACACTCTATGGTATGACAACATAATTCAGTCGGTTCATTGCTACTGGAACCAATGTCTGAATGTAGCAGTCGTTCGACTGACAAGCCGACAAAGCGTGAACGCAAAGGACTCGTGGAATGAAGCCAAGAAACACGCCATAGATACGAGGCAGCACGATGGTCCGTCGTCTTTTGTAACATTTCTTGGCAGTAGTTTTAGCGTATTAACCAATTAAAATAAGTTGTGTGGCATGAAAACAGAAACCTAAAAGGTTACGCTCTGTGATCTCGAAGAAGCTTATAAAGGCAGGTCTCAACGACAGAACAAAATATTGTGTCCTTGATTCACATGTGAAAACAGAAGAGTGAAGCGGATTTATCTTGGATTAAAGGGATGGAAGCCAGGGGCTGATAGTTGGGAGATACGTGAACATCAATGTGCATTCGATAACAATAGGGAGGGGGATATTGAATACACTTGTTTTCATCCTCGTTGCCTGTGACTTTATGAAGACATACAGAAAGCCGCTGGTTGATTTGTCAGGTGACTGTGCAAGGGGATGTACAGTACTCCACACGGATTAAATACTCAACCTTTCGTTGACGCACACAATGGTGGTATCTATGTGTGTCTCCAACGTATCGCTGTGTGATCCGTGCGACCGGAACTGTTCCTGTCTGGATGGGGAACGTGAGTGGTACAAGCAGCTTGGGTTTAGGGGCGATGTAAATATAAACAATTTCCAAAACTCACAAATAGGTGTGGGTGGGTGACTGGGTGGGTGAAGCGTCCATTTTGAATAACACGTTGTGTATAAGACATGTACTCCACATTTACCACAAAGTGTGGACACATTATGTTCTTTATATACACTTTGAGCTGTGCCTGTAAACATGTGGTTGGTTTTAAATATGATAAACCAGATTTTGATATAATAAACCAGAATTTTATCTAATAAAGCAGTTGAAACGTGTAATACGTCCTAACCATTTTTTCCAATATAAATAATTTGGACCCATACCCGTATAATTATTTTTGCAACTCCATTACTTGAAGACATAGATACGTATTAATGTTTCACTGTAATTCATTGACCTTTCCTATTTTTATTAGGCGTACCGTACCCGGATGGCATCAAACGTGAATTCTGGATTTTTTTTTTGGTATACTTATAAAACCCTTTACGTAAGTCGTTGCCGACTCTCTATGCTGTTCTGCAACAGAATATACATTAATCAACCGAATAAAAACTGTGTAATCGCACTCATGTAACTGTAATCGCACTCATGGTTTTAATGATGCCTTCTCGCGAATAGTTGCAAAGGTAATAATAATTATCTATTGTGTTATTGTTTTCCAACTTACCACGACTCCCGCTGAGAAAAGTAATGGCCTCCAAAAGTATAATTCCATCATATCGAGTTCTGATTATATGACATATTGGTATTGATTATACCACAGTGTCGGCATGTCAGAAGTCTGTACATTGGCCAATATGAATTAGGACACACGCGATAGGTTAAAACGAAATTCACTTCAGCGGTCAACAAACCGCAGAGAACACAACATTTGTAAGGGTATAAGTATTCGTAATCGTGACTACTGATTTGGGAGTTGTACGCCTATGCTCTGATTAGCTGGTCCTATGGTTCTGACACCTTTGTTCAGAACACAGATATTAATACTATATGAATAAGCATTTATTCTGAATGTACACCAAACCCAATACAAATGTGTATTGCCTGTTTATATGTTTATATGTAATCCATTTATTCCGTCTATTTTTAAGACACAACTCCAGTTTAAGCAGTGAATGCTGGTCTAAATGAACTCCTGGTAAATAGCAATATGCTCGCAATTGACTCGTACACTATGCGACGAGTTGCCTATCAAAACATCTGCCTATATACCAAAGTATGTTTTATTTAAATTATGGTGTCCAAAATGTTTCGTTATCACGAAAATATACGGCAAAATATTTTTAATTGACAACTGTATTACGAAACGTTTGATGTAGGAGATAGTATTTTACAGTACTAGTGTAATATATCACCATGGTTGGCAATCGCAGGTAACGCACATAAGCTTGAGTGTAAGATTGGTAAACCGCGACATAACGGTGACACCAATTAAGACACGGATATGTTAGATAAGGCAAACACATAATCCCGAGTGCAACACCGACAAGTAATCGTAATCGATTACACTGCCAACGTAACCGATTACACTAACATAATTATGCCTTCCGTCTGATCGTGAGCTCATTAATTTGTCAACGCGTGTTGGAACTATGTCTTAACCGAATTCCAAAGTAACTTTTATTTGAGCGTGATTTGTTTTCTGAGGATTATTTATTGTATGATTTGACTTACTCATCGATAAATATTTGCTCCAAGGTAAGTCAAACACCTCGCTGTTATTTGAGATGGTCTCCGGTGTTCGACGATTCTCTCTGTTTCTGTTTCCGGTTCCGTTTCCGTTTCCGTTTTATAATTGGTAAATCCCAAATGGGTATCGCGACAATGACGTTGGATGCACTATAAGCATAGCGCACGGACTTCGAATTTCGGGGCGTCCTTTGTATTTACCAGTGAAGCTTCTAGAATGTTCCACACAGTTCAAGAGCGAGAGACAACAATATGTTCTATAATCTTCTGTGTTGGCTCTAACGTGTTTACATTTGTAAGGGTGTTTTGATCTTGTGCGACTGCCATCAGGTACTAAAATGTTTCCGGACGGGACAGCAATTTGATTGTGAACGATTTTGGGCATTCCCGGGTGAATGTTTGGAAATTATATCTAACTTCGGTCCTCACAACATCGCCAAGTAGCAGCTAACAGGACAATGTGCACCGGGTGTGACACGCGGGGTTGGTGGACACGCTGAAGCTTGTTAATTAGTTTGTCGAACTTGTTACGTAAGGAGTAGGTAGCGCAACCACCTCGCTCGCCCCGCTCTAGCCGGCTGGCGACCGGGGAGCGAGGGACAGGATGAAGGCGACATGGCGACGATGTCATGGCAGATCTCCTATAGTGGCAGGCGGAAGAAGTCGGAGGAAAGTTCAGCGTTACTTGCGCTCGGAACGGCTCTGTTTCCCCCGGTTTTGTGCTTGAAATACTTATTCGAATATCAGAGGAACGTGGAACGTGGAACGTGGAACGTGGAACGTGGAACGTGGAACGTGGAACGTGGAACGTGGAACGTGGAACGTGGAACGTGGAACGTGGAACGTGGAACGTGGAACGTGGAACGTGATCCGATGCGTGCGGGTCATGTAATTCGCAAAGAGAACTCGATTATAATTTGAAATGTCAAGATTCATTAGAGTGTGATTGTACTTGCTTGTACAAATTGTGCAGTGGTATTATAGCCAGCGTACTTCTTGTTCAAAACACAACCGCTGTGAGAGCTATGCGTGTTGAAACGCACCAGGATGCATAAATATAATAATTAATATGTGAAGATTGTTGTGAAATAATGTATTAAGTTATTAACGTATTACGTTATTAGCTCACCGGCCCTGTTTGTGTTTATTGATTCATATAACTGACATTTAGTCAAATTGGCAAAACAAGGTTGTCATACTATGGCATCATACAGACACTGCAAGACCAGTGGACTTTGCAAACACAGCTCGATCTCCGCTGAATAGAACTATCTCCTGAATGCCTGTGAGACCAATGCTTGCATCCCTGACTTTCCGTGTCCGTGTCCGTGTCCGTGTCCGTGTCCGTGTCCGTGTCCGTGTCCGTGTCCGTGTCCGTGTCCGTGTCCGTGTCCGTGTCCGTGTCCGTGTCCGTGTCCGTGTCCGTGTCCGTGTCCGTGTCCGTGTCCGTGTCCGTGTCCGTGTCCGTGTCCGTGTCCGTGTCCGTGTCCGTGTCCGTGTCCGTGTCCGTGTCCGTGTCCGTGTCCGTGTCCGTGTCCGTGTCCGTGTCCGTGTCCGTGTCCGTGTCCGTGTCCGTGTCCGTGTCCGTGTCCGTGTCCGTGTCCGTGTCCGTGTCCGTGTCCGTGTCCGTGTCCGTGTCCGTGTCCGTGTCCGTGTCCGTCCCCGTCCCCGTCCCCGTCCCCGTCCCCGTCCCCGTCCCCGTCCCCGTCCCCGTCCCCGTCCCCGTCCCCGTCCCCGTCCCCGTCCCCGTCCCCGTCCCCGTCCCCGTCCCCGTCCCCGTCCCCGTCCCCGTCCCCGTCCCCGTCCCCGTCCCCGTCCCCGTCCCCGTCCCCGTCCCCGTCCCCGTCCCCGTCCCCGTCCCCGTCCCCGTCCCCGTCCCCGTCCCCGTCCCCGTCCCCGTCCCCGTCCCCGTCCCCGTCCCCGTCCCCGTCCCCGTCCCCGTCCCCGTCCCCGTCCCCGTCCCCGTCCCCGTCCCCGTCCCCGTCCCCGTCCCCGTCCCCGTCCCCGTCCCCGTCCCCGTCCCCGTCCCCGTCCCCGTCCCCGTCCCCGTCCCCGTCCCCGTCCCCGTCCCCGTCCCCGTCCCCGTCCCCGTCCCCGTCCCCGTCCCCGTCCCCGTCCCCGTCCCCGTCCCCGTCCCCGTCCCCGTCCCCGTCCCCGTCCCCGTCTCCGTCTCTCTGTACGTGTTGTTGCACGATGTTATTATACACATGTACGTGTTATTTCACGAGATCATTGTAGGCAGTGCATTTTACTTCAGGGCATGCACTCTATGCACCAGTATGCGCCATTTCACATTCAGGAGATCATTGTTTACACCTCTAGATGTTATTTCAGGGATCATTATATGCGTCACAAAGTGTTATTTCACTATTATGTGTTATTTCACGAGGTCATTGTATACACTACCATGTGTTATTTCACGAGATCACTATGTACACCATCGCATCTGGAATATGATCCCACCACACATCACTAACGTAGAAAACCCCATAGCCTTTTAAGCAGCAATCATGAACCTTCCTTTCACGACACCTTTCACCTAAATTGCACGTGAAACAAACAAACAAACAAACAAACAAACAAACAAACCAACATACTACTTAAAGCATGCGCACAAGAAGCACTACAATCTCCTGCGTTAGCCCAAGTTTTGACTGTTTGGAATAAACCACCTGAGACCTGAGACTATAGGGGATCACAGTTCACCGCTACTTGTTATTCCACGATAATGCCTGCGCCTCCTTTCAACCCTACCAAAGCTGACTACTTGTTCCAACCATAAACTGATGTGGAGCCTGGGCTAATTTCTGTACATATCAATGATAACTAAAAAACATGTATGAGTGAAAAATTGGCATTCCATTTATTGAATACAGCAATCATAACCATGGAATACCGAAGAGCCCCTATATGGGAGTGTAGTTGGTTATAACTGCCATAATTTGGGCGTCATTAATAATAATAATAATAAACATTATTTAGTCACGATAACCTTTACAAATGTACTTTTTATTTCCCTAAGAGTCGTGATTGCTAACGCAAATGTATTGTAAAACACACATGCACTAAGCAATTTAATAGAATACCTTATACATTGCGTAATGCGGTAAAATATAGTGAATAAAAAATGAATAAAAAAACAAAATAAATATACTGAATAAAAAAAAATAGATTTCAACAAAAATAATAATAAATAGAGAAATCTAAAAAAACAAGGTAAATATTATTATGTAAATATAATAAAACGTTTAGTAAAAGTATTCATTGAATCGTGCGTCACTGTTTTCTAGTTAAAAACATGATGCAAATATGTCGTCGTTACAAAGTTGATTAGCCATACACATAGGTATACAAACGGAAAGGTTGGTGTACCCCATCTCCCACGAAACGTGGAACACTACCCATGACAAAACTGTAGACCCCACTCCGTGTGCTTGCAGACGGTCGTTGCTGGACGGTGACCCGATGTACCGCCGCGCCGTCACCGTGGCTGCCGGCCGCTACCCGAGCGACCAGCGCCTCGTTCGTCGTCGCACGCCGCTGATCAGCCTCAAGACTCCGCCGGTCGGTAACTACTCACCTCGCTACTTCTACGTCGAGCAGAAGCGGCCGACTCCTATGCAGCCGCTCAAGGTGGGTGCCGGATAGGACGGAGGTTGTGAAGCAACGGTGTCGCGCTTATATTTGTCAGGTCGTTAAAACAGACATGCCACATGATACGGATTACCCGTATCCGATACGTATCTTAGCGTGTTTTTTTTTAAAGTCGTACTCCGTTTTGATACGGATTTTAACTAAATTTATGAAGAAAATATTTTAAACCACATTATGCCTTGTATGCGTCACAGAACTATGCTGCATAATGGAATAACTGTTTACTGTTAGTGACTAAGTAAATTGAATTGAAACGAACGAACTAAACCACCGATTGGTTTATTGTAGCGCGTAATAGATGGTGTACTGGCAAATTTTAGTTCTGAAAACTGCGGCAGGTGGCTCAACGGTTGTGAACGGGGCGCGTGGCAGGCGCGAGACGATTATAAGTAACGGTACAGGAAATGGAACTCGACGCCGAGTGCAACGAATTGCGGTACGCAGTTTAAACGTGGTGACGTGAAGTAAAACTTCGGTAATCTTGCAGTAAACTGGCCGCAATAATCGAAAAGAAACCGTGGAAAAACCGTTTAAAAAAGGCCTAAACAACTTAGGCAAGCTAACTGGAAGATCTGATCAATGATACGGATTAATGATACGGATTCTTACAAGATTTTAGGTCAAAAATACGGATTGCCATCCCAAAAATGTGGCATGTCTGTTTAAAACGTTCCGATTGATGTTTCTGCGCATGCGCGATAAATGAAAAATCATCAATGTGCAGCGAACCGACAAAGCATTTATGGTATAAATACTACGGGTTGTTCGTTAAGATGTATATATAACCTCTCAGCAAAGTTATTTGTCGCAAATTAACACGAGGCAAACAAGTTTTGAGGCATATTTTGATAGCAAGCATAAATCACGTGACAGTAGTGCGCCATAATCCGTGACAGTTATTTATTTAAAAAACGTGCTCGTGGCATTTATACCGAAAATGCTTTGTTGTTTCGCTGGACATTGATCATTTACACTTATTGCGCATGCGAAGAAACGTCAATCGGAACGTTTTTAACGACAGGAAAAATGTAAGCGCGACAACGGTTCACGTTACCGCCAGACCCGGGAACCATTGCACTAAGAAAACGAGCTGTTAATGAAATGAATTCTTCCTTAAACAAAATCCGTTGTTAAATGTAATTAGTTTGTTAACACATATAATTATTATGCATTTCCATTGTTACCCTGAACACTATTTTTATGTGTCGAGGCGACCATTTTGATCGCTTGACGGAATTTGCTAAGCAACCAGGTCACGTGATGGATACGTCAATTACGTAAGACACGTGACTGTGACACGTGACTGTGAGAAGCGCGGTGGACAAAGATAGTGATGGTGTTTTGTGTGTCGTTCTGCACATTGTCTTATACAAGTGTCATGTGCGGTACCACACACAGGCACACGCGCACGCGCACGCGCACACGCACACGCACACGAACACGAACACGAACACGCACACAACGCACACAACGCACACAGACGCGCACACACGCGCACACGCGCACACGCGCACACGCGCACACGCGCACACGCGCACACACGCGCACGCACACGCGTACACACACACATACACAACGCACACACGCGCACACACTCACACACGTACACACTCGCACACACGCACGCGCGCACACGCGCACACGCGCACGCACACGCGCACGCATACACACACACACAACGCACACAACGCACACACGCATACACGCACACACGCACACACACGCACGTACGCACACACGCGCACGCGCACGCACGCGCACGCACACGCGTACACACACACACACACACACACACACACACACACACACACACACACACACACACACACACATGCACACACTTGCACATTACTATTATTGCACATGTGGTTTAGCAACACTAGAGATCGGGAGGTTGAGAGGAGATCATATAGAAAGAAGTGCCTACCACATTGAATGGTCGTGAAAATTTTGATAAACAAAATTGTCGATCAATGAAGAAGGACTAGAGGACAGGAAGTCGCATTGGCAAAGCAGCAGTGTAGACTAGATACAAAAGTTCTCATTTTCATAAGGAACAGTAAATTACTGGAACAGATCATAAGCTGATTTTCTAGATGCTAGTAGTGTTAATATGTTTAACAATAAAATCGTCATACACTTCAGAAGACCGGGATACATTTAGGTATATAAGTTGGACTCTCGATACGCCTTCCATCTGCCAACAAGAGTTGCAATCTCTGTAGGTGGCAATCTTTTTAAA
Organism: Oasisia sp. SBJ-2009; assembly: GCA_964017155.1. Lineage (NCBI taxonomy): Eukaryota > Metazoa > Annelida > Polychaeta > Sabellida > Siboglinidae > Oasisia > Oasisia sp. SBJ-2009. The sequence continues at coordinate 25,820,114 of OZ024860.1, read as the reverse complement.
TATTGTTCAATCACGCGTAACCTATGTTTAGGTATGGCGCGGTTACCAAGGCAACGTGTACTTCGAGCCAATCCACGTGAACCGGGCGAACTACCTCGTGCCCGAACCCCCGCCGAGCCCCGCCCTCGAGCAGTACAGCGACACCTTGCGGCAGATCATGAAACGCAACAAGCGCAAACATTCATCACCCCCTAGGACCATCACCCGCCAATCCGCTGCCCGCAGCGAGACCGCAACCGCAACAGCGACGACACCTGCCGACGAGAACGCGCCCTCTCGTGGCGGCGGCTCCGTCGTCAAGGGCAGTCGCAAGATGGCGCTGCTCGACCAGGACGCCATTCTCGACGGCGACAACGAGGCTCTGCGAGAGGACATCGTGTGGCTGGTCGGCATGCAGTCGATCGGTAGTTTACGTATCGATGAGACGGCGGAAGCGAAGCGTGGGCCTACGTGCCAGAAGCAGCGCATCTGCAAGGGTTCAGTCGCTCACAAGATCTACTCGCTGCGGAACAAGGAGATCCCGCTGTTGTCCCTCGCCAAGTCCGCAGACACCAGTCCGAAGCAACCGCCGACGCCGCGCGCGCCCGGCGGGTCGATGCAGACGAGCTACAACTCGTTCCCCGAGTTGGCCGTACTTCGCTCGCGCTCTCGGCGGACCGGACAACATTCGAACCGGGAGGACGTCGGTGCTCACGACCTTATATCGGCACAACCGCCCCCGGCCGATCGCGCGAACTTTGAAGACGGCGCCTTGCATTTTAACGCTCGCCCCTTTCCTCCCGGTTACGGGCTGCGTGGCAGGATGCGCGTGTCCCGTACAATCAGTCCACGTCGCCCCCAGCACAGGGTGTTCTGACCCCGGGCACGCTCGTGATAGCGGCCCGCTATGCGTAGGAGCTCTACTCCGTGTCATTCGTCATTCATCATATCTCGCGTAGACAACACAACAAAAATGTTCGATTTTATTACCGTATGTTTATTTAACACTACAGAATGCGAAACGTGGCTACAAAGTGCAAAACATCCTGTATTTCTTCACCACGTCTAGAGGAGGTAAAGACGCGTTTTAATTGGCACTTCCGGTAGCGATTGAAAAACCGGAAGTGTGTGCGTGTTTCGCAGACGCCATGGAACATTAGAATGTACTGTTGCTGTTCTTGCGTTGGTTTTGTTGACTGTTTTGTGTATGAAGTGAAAATTGTGTCTTGAATTTTAGAGAGACAACTATATGCGTATTACGTTTTTACTTTTTGTATACAGTGCACATTTAGAGAGCCGTAATACGTTAGAGAGCCATAATACATTGAAATAGTATTTGAAATATCGGTGACATAAATGTGTGTACTTGCCGTTTTGTATAACTACGATATATGAAATGAGGTGTAAACTACAAGTACGGTTGGTGCATGTTTCCGAATGGTAGAAATTGTGTGTGCTGCGTTATTTTTGTTACTTTATAATAAAGATTGTTTATGTAAAATATCTGCTTATTGTTTAACAATAATATGCGGCGATTGTTGGGTAGTTACCATCTGCGATAAATATGATAATATTATATTTAAGTTACGTGTTTTGAACGCGCTTTCGCGGCTCTTCAGTGTCACTGACCGTGAAAGTGCTGGCTGGCTGGCTGGCGGGCGGGCTGGCGGGCGGGCGGGCGGGCGGGCGGGCGGGCGGGCGGGCGGGCGGGCGGGCGGGCGGGCGGGCGGGCGGGCGGGCGGGCGGGCGGGCGGGCGGGCGGGCGGGCGGGCGGGCGGGCGGGCGGGCGGGCGGGCGGGCGGGCGGGCGGGCATTTGTTATATTAATATTTTATGGAGACTTTCGTTAAGACGACATGTGTGGGCGTCATTTATTTTGCACCGGTCACGTTTGTGTGATATCCAGACTAAAACCTTTTCAAGATAAGTACCACACGATGACGTGGCAGTGGTAGTGGAGGGTGAAGTACAACACGACGACGTGGCAGTGGTAGTGGAGGGTGAAGCAGATCTCTAAGAACTGGTTCAGTGTGATATATTTTCAAAAAATACTCACTGGGAGCAAGTTTGGAGAGGGGTAATGTTGGTGGGTACTGGGGGGGTGCTAAAGCAAAGACACCGTTTTGTTTCCAGGGTGGAGCCATAAGCAGAGATGGCAACCAAACGCCGAAATTAGCAGGAGGGTAATAGCTTGGATGAAAGTGGTAATTGCAAACAGGTGCATACCCCTGAAACTCAAAGGAACGGTGCTTATGTGTGACTTCGACAAAGCTGTGTGGCCAAACGACGATGGCACTGACAGTGAAAGAACAAAGAGAGAGGATGCAGGTTTGTGAAAACAACTGAGTAACACGAATTGCGGTACTGAAGGGAACGGATAGGCGAAGGATGGAGGAATTGGTGATGGACATTGGACTAAATGAAAGCTTATGGTGAAGCTGGTGAGATAGAGATGGAGGTTGACCGGTCATGTGGAGAGAATGGGAGGTAACAGCTGGGTGTGAGAACGGAGATCCAGAGTGTGTAGGGAAAGGGAGTCGAGGAAGGCCGAGATTGCGATGGGAGAAAGGCGTGAAGATGCATATGGGAAGAGTGATAAAGGAATGGAGAAAACGTGAATAATTTAAGATAGAGAGAACTGAGAACTGTTTATATAGAATGTGGTGCGAGAATGGGAAGATATGAAGAAGACTAATGGTACTCACGACAGGGATTCACGAGAGGAACAAAATAGATCATAATTTGTGAAAAAGAAATTAGTTTATGGAATTAACCATTTTGACGAATATTAACTGATCTTATTTCTCAAAATGCATTTGGTATATTCCAATTGTTTTATGTGTTTACTCTTGAGAGAGTTCACTTTCATACAGTGGGGTAGATGTCAGCAACAAACTGCTCCGTAACCCCTTTGATTGTTTTAATAATAATAATAATAATTAGTTAACTTCTATTGCGCCTATATCCTTAGAAACCAAGCTCAGAGGCGTATCAAAACAAAAAGGATTAATCGATCTCATAGTCGGTAAACAAATCAAGTTGTCATCAGATTGATTGATGCGCCAGGGAGCTATGGTGGATAGGCCAGATTGTACAGATATGTTTTTAAATGACGACGGAATTTAGCAATATTTTCAACTGATTTCACGCTAGAAGGAAGCATATTCCATAGAGTAGGCGCACCCACAGCAAAAGCCCTGGTCCCCATATTAGTATTGACCTTTGGTACAAAGAGTAAATCAGAAGTAGATGACCGAAGTTGAATAGGTTTTCTTATAGGAGTAAGTAATGTATGTAAATACGATGGCTGCTTAGAAGAAAGTGCCTGGTAAGTAATGGTACACATCTTAAACATTATACGATATTGGACAGGCAGCCAATGCAGAGACTTTAGAAGCGGCTTAGAAGGAGTAAAGCGTGGAGACCTAGTCACCACCCTTGCTAAGCAATTTTGAACACGTTGTTGTTAATAACGAAACACCCTCTGCTGCTGGCGCTGGCCGTGCCCATGTGTTCCTTCGTAAAGCACTTGGAACGTGGACCGTGTACCCAGAGCAGGGAAGACGAACTTCCATTCCAGGGAACAATATGCCATTGAAACAAAACAGTGGATTTGTTTGAACATGCATATAGAACAGAGGCATCGTCGACTCCGAATGCCGGGAAAATACGTTTGAACTTCGCAGCGCCCTCACAGGGAGGCATAACAAGTCGAAACTACGGCCGCTCACTGGTCCAACATGGAGGTGGATTCTGTACTAATTTCTGAATTTCAGGATGTAACTGAGGTAAGATTAAATCGGAAAATCTTCATATAGTATGGATAGTTTATTTGTATTTTTTTTAAACGGAGACATACGAAAGATAAAAATAATACGAGCGGTATTATTATATCATTCAGTATCACTCGGTCTCGGTCAGAATTACTGGGCACTACAGTACTTGTAGGGCCCAGGTTCGAATCCCTGCTCCGGCAGGTCGGTGGTTAGGTACTGATACAGCCGCCGTGTCAGGGCGATTTCGTTCACCCTATACCGCCTGCCTCTACCAACCCCCACTGGCCAGCGTGGAAGGATAGGCCAACAACACCAGCACACAAAGCACTACAAAGCCATGGACCCCAGTCCCCAGAGGCACCGAAAGAGTCTAAGACCAAGAAGGCGGCTCTGGTCAACTGGCACCAGGAGCTGCTAAGAATCTCTAGGTCAAAAACACCCACCGAGAGAGGGTAAGAAGACTAGGGATAGATTAAAGTACATCATCAGAATTATACTAAGAGATGAACACATACAAGAACTCGAAGAAGAACTTAGGGAAACCAGGTTGGTATGGGACGTAATAGGGATCAGAAAATTTAGACGAGAAGACGAGAAGAATGTTTCACGTTCTTTATAAAGCGGTCATCTACTATATCATTCTAAGGCAAACAACGGCCAAACAGGATTAAGCTTTCTCATAAGCAGGAAATATAATAGTGAGGGTAAACAGCATCAGCCCCAGAGTATCACTACTTGTTATATGTGCATAACAAAGCGCTACAAACTAAAGGAAGTGCAATTATATGTACCACTTAACAACATCATACTAAGTAGAACACATAAATAGCTTCTACAACGACGTCGATGAGAATTTAGGGGAACCAAACCACTGCACGATAGTGATGGGAGAATTCAGTGCGCAAATAGGGAAAAGAACAAACGGCAACGGACAAGTTTGGGCTCAAATTGAGAAACAAAAGATGCGACACCTTGGCAGAATGGGCAACATCACGAAAGTATAAAATCATGAATACCATGTTCCAGAAGAAAGCAGGGAGGAGATGGACGTGGAAAAGCCCAACTGGTAGAACGAAGACAGAAAGTGACTACATCCTAACAAACAGGCCAGACATCGTCACAGACGTAACGGTCATCAACATTGGAAGGGACCACAAACTGCTTAGTTATGAGCAACATCAAACTGGACGTAAAAAGGAAAGCATTTATTACCAAGAGGCCACCAAGAGTAGACCTATACAACACAAATAGGATCAAAGAAGATCTAAGTATACTCGAATTGAGAAACGGATTCGTGACACTGCAATAACTATAGACAACATCGGCACCATGAGCGAAACCATCACAGACATGGTCCAACAAAGCGCGTCAAGAGTAGCTAAGGCAATCAACAATTCACTGAGGATATCGTCACCAACACGAGCCCTGATGATGCAAAGACGAGAAATGGTAGAAACTGGCTACGATAAACTAAGAATAGAGTACGCAGAAGTATTATGCAAGACCATCAAACTCTCATTGAATAAGTCAGAAGACGGAAGTGGACTTGGGCAGGGCATGTCAGCAGGATTCGAGATAACCGATGGACATTAAGTATCACCACCTTGGAACCCTACGAAAGGAAAAGACATCGAGGAAGACGGTAGAGAGACGAACGCGTCACGTAAAGAACGAAAACATCATCTTTGTAATTTTAGCAAACAATTAAAAACTTATGATCGAAGTCCTAATATGTTTTCACGTATTAAAAGAAAATATAATTGGATATTTTAAAAGAAAAATATGCAAATTTGTGCTGCTGTTATTATATGCATATATTATGTAACTGGAAGGTAAGGGTGTAATGTGTACATGAAAAAGTGCACAAAACTATTTTTATGAAACACCCACAAAAAAATAGAAAACAAATTCTCAGTCTGCAGAAATCGAAAAAGGTATATACCATACATAATTCAGATTTCATATTCAGTAAGCCATTTAAATAAACTAATAACTGCTCAAATTATAACGTTTTTCAGCATCGTTTCGTACGTGACGATTCTTTTAGGTATACCAATTTACAAAAGGCTGTAGCAATACCCAAAATGAAGCAATTCGTAGGTTGTTTGAAGTTTCATGTGTCAAAACATGCCCACATGAATGTAAAAGAATGAAAAAGAAATGACTGTTTTAACCTTTGAATGGGGCACATATTTGATGTCAAGTCAAAAATATCACCATAGGCAGGTAAATACAGTGGCTAGATGTCGCAACAGTCTATAGAAAATGCATGTGAAACACGACCAAAAGGGGCCTTGGACTTGAACATGGTGACCGAGATGGTTAAGCAGTTTATTGAATGGACTGGGTTATCGCATATCAGAACACTCTTTTTAGAGTAGACCTATAAGCTATAATTATACAGAGATGGCGATGTGACCTAGCCTAGGTCAGGACTAGGTCGGGCACCGCGCAGCGTCTACGGCTAGGCCCAGGGACTAGGGCCTGCCCAGGGTATCTTATGTAGAATGTCACGTTCTGAACCTAAACTGTTTCATCGGTAGATAAGTAACAAGAGTGTCGCCTTCGGTATTCTAGCGTAGCATGTAATAATGTTTTCTTCGTGTTTTCTTCGTTTCAAGCACATGAAAGAAGTATAGTCCTGTTTCTTTGAAATCGTTCGGTACGTCTCGGTTGCTCTTGGCGAGGGAATTGTTTGGTAGACGCAATTTCATTGGATATGAGAATGGCTACTGCCCAATGGAAAGAGTTGTACGTTGTAACCTTCGAAAAACATTTACGCATGGGCTTTAACATATTTCCGGTTGCGACGGGTGGGCGGCTAGGTTAGCGAAGAAAAATAAATTAAACTACGCCTCAATCGCGATGTTCACGCATTTATAAAGGTATTATGTTATGGCGACTTAGAACCGCTAATTTAAGAAAATCTTCAATTTGGCTACAGATCCGTTAATACGGAAGGTTTTGATACAACACGGCCGGCGTTTACCCTCTCTCTCTGTCCCGGCCCCATTACATGTCTGGGTTACGATTCCACAAAATTGTGTGAAAAAACATAAAATGTAATGTGTAAATCTGCGGTACATGGAAATTATAGTACTTTTTGCAGCTACCAATCTCTTAATATTGTGTATATAACAGTACAGGTAGAATAATATGATACAGTCCTATTGTAGTATTGTCTTGAAACTGGTCTGTTCTGTTGTGATAAATTTACGTCGATTTTTAAATTACACACCTTGGCTTGAATTGATTTGAATGACTTGATTTGATTTGTAAAAACGGTACGTGCAGGATTTTGGTAGAGTTCTGCTCTGTGAGACACACATGCAGATACGTTCTTGAACATATTTTTAAGTAACCAGCTTAGGGCGGACTCAAGTTGGTGGATTCCATGTCCAAGGACAAACTGTCAAACATTGTTGGCATTCAATATTGGCTTTCATTAAATCATGTAAGAAGTTCTTCAGTGTAAGTGTAGAATCCGGAATCTTCTCTTTTTAGCCATTATGGTGTGTTAGATTGACCCAGGTAAGTTCATTATGCCTCAAGATGACAGCCTCACCTCGGTTTGTGTTTAAAAGTCAACACATCATTTCGTGTTACGAAATCTAGATTTGTTGATTAATCACATGGATCATCCCATATGAACACAGCCAATATTTACAAAAAAATTGCACCAATTGATTCACATTTTAATGATTCACGAGAAGTAAGAATCTTAGATTCAAGTATCCAAACTGCAGTTGTTTGTGTGAGACAACAGTTACAAATGTAACCCAGCAAACAACGACCCTTGATTTCACATGTGCTGTAAGTGAATTCACGAGTTCAACTGGCTCAATTCACGTGAATTCACCGGATTCTGTGAACATATTTGGTGTGTCAACACGTGATAATACGTACCAATGAAACCGTACGAGTTCTGACCCAGTACAGCTGTACAACTCATATCAAACTCGTGACAACACGCAGAACGCGTGTATTCACGTGAATACACATGAAAACACGTACTGGTGGAGCGGTACCAATTATGAACCAGTATAACATGTGCCAACTGGTTCAGAAATTATTTTATGGTTCCTTGTTTGCTGGGAAGACTTCATATTGTTTATAGAATTATTTTTTTAATTTAGTGTTTTTAATTAACTTTAAAATGGGGGGAGAGCATGTGATACATGACTTGGTGTTGATCTGCTACTGTCGGTGCAGGTGTGAGGGTGGATGGTGCACTCCACCCTGGACAACAAGGCCAACCCTTCCTTGGATACCCAACTCAATTCTCTCGTAAGTATCCTCAGTCTTCCATCTAGGTTTCTATCAATTGTAGCTCTACAAATATACACTTAGTTTGCCTTTTTAATAGTTATTTTTATTATTAAAAATGAATTATATTTATTAATTTTCATTGGTATTTAATAATTGTGTCCAATCCTATATAAGCAATGAAGGTGTTGACCTGTGATATTAAAATGTTGCTAGAATTGGATTTTGTCAAAAACATTATATCACAGAGTTTGATCAGGTTATCATTGAGCAAAATGTTTGAGTTTTATCAGACTAACAATTATAATTAAACAGTTTATTTGCAGTGGTTTCAGTAGTGTGTACAGACCTGTGATATCAGAATTGAGGTTGATTGAGTACACACATATATGAATACATTTGAGAATGTGATCAAGTTATATCACTGATTACATGTTTCAACCGCATCAGACTAAAAATAATAAAAAAAAAAAAAATTCCAAAGTTTTTGCACAGTGGTTTTAATAGTGTATACAGTTTTGCTATAATAAAACAATGCAAATATAATGCACACGCAGTCACACATGTATACTTTGTCATGTCACAAACATCAATTTAACTGAAAAGAAGTTCTAGATCTAGCGTTGAATGGAAGGTGTTCCATAGAGAGAACATCACTTGTATCGTATCCCGATTGCGTCCTGTCTGTCAGACTAAACATAATTAAAAAAGCTGACTAAAAATAATTTATTAATTAATAATAAGTTTTTTCCACAGTGGTTTTAATAGTGTGCACAGTTTTACTATAATAAAACTATGCAAATATAATGCACACGCAGTCACACATGTATACATTGTCATGTCACAAACATAAATTTAACCTGAAAAGAAGTTTTTTTTGTAGCGTTGAATGGAAGGTGTTCCATACAGAGAACATCACTTGTATTGTAGTGTAATTAACTTACTTTGGAGCTTAATGTCAAAGAGTACGACGTTTCGGTCCATCAGCTACGGACCTTGTTCACGTACTGGTGTCACGTGTGTTGCCTCAGATTTCGGCGGGATAATTTGATTGTAGATGGCAGACAGATGGTATCCCTGATCTCTGTTCATGGTAGGGGCTCTCTGTCTGATGTATATGGCTTCCTTCACTTTATCCCACCAAAATCTGAGGCAACACACGTGACACCAGTACGTGAACAAGGTCCGTAGCTGACGGACCGAAACATCGTACTCTTCGACATTAAGCTCCAAAGTAAATTAATACATGTATATTACAATAAACCATTCTTGGAGCCATGAACAATATTTTTACTATCACTTGTATCATGTCCCGATTCCGCCCTGTCTAGTCGCTTCATGACTCAAGAATCCAGCGCCACCTGGTGTCGACTGGTGGAGCGAGTGTTAGATCGGGGAGAGCAGCAGGCCTCCTAGTGAGTCGCACCAGCAGCCATTGTGAGGACACGGCGGGCAGTGAGCTGACCGTGATGCCGCGTCGGCGCCGTGGGTCACCTACGCCGTCTCTGGACAACCACAAACCCAAGCACGCCAGGATGACAAACTGCGTCAGGTGGGCAGAGTAACTAGTCGACGTCTTCATCTACTTTACTCTTCTTCAATCAGGGCTTTATGCAGGATAAAATCATTGCCAGTCATACATGTTTTGCAGGGGTAGAAATAACTCCAAAATATCTGGCAGTCAGCAGGACTGCCTAGTTGAAAAATCTGGCAGTCCTCAGAAATATCTGGCTGTCCTGAAAATGGCCCCCAAAATTGTTAAGCAAAATAACACGACAAACGCAATATTTTAAAATCGAACAAATTACTACGTAACATTATTAGGAAGTCACAGAAAATAATAGGTACAACCATTTCAGCTGATAAATGACATATTTTGGTTATTTCTACCAAATTATTATCTAAGTTGACTTAAAACACAGTAAGACACACATCCATACGCTGATGGCTTCTCTAAATTTTAATATAATTAAGGATGGCATCAGATTAATAACCGCAACGGACTTGATCCAAGATGGATGTGTAAACAAACATGGCTGACCACAAGCGTTTGGTTATTAGTACAACATTGAACAAGTCTTCCCACTTGTTACATTTACTGACAGTGCATTACAGTGTATGTATAATCCAGAGTGTTTTTAAATGGCATACAATCATATCTGCAAGCGTAATTACCTTTTTCCTTTTGTTCATCCTCCGAAATGAGCAAAACCATTCTTGGAGCCATGAACAATATTCAATATTAATATAAATGTTTTATTATCACTAGTCATAATACCACAAATATAATATACTAAATTCCCTGCTAATCTCATACAAAATTATGTGTTGCTGTTTGGCCCTCGTGAATTAAAAAGAAGGCTTGGTTATAGAACAATAAATATTATAATGTTCAGTAATTTACTTCTTGTGTTCTAGGTATAGCCATAGGCCTAACATAGGCATATTTGTTCAGCTTCTGATATGTATCATAGGTTGCAAAGAATCCCTTGAATGAAAAGCATCAGCATCTACATGATATTTTATTACACAACTAACATAATCTTTACATGTAAAACTTGAATATGGAATTCATTATTTTATGAGCTGGACTGAGCCATGGTAACATAGGCACGAATGGAGATATTTAAATATGGAGTCGATTTAAATAACCATGCTGTCGTGTGTTAATGATGTTTTTCCATTTACATGTCAAATGTACTCAAATAATAAACCGCTTAGCAAAAGTACATACTTTTACAAACATGCACATGTAGTGTAGATGTATGGATGGACATTATTTGTAAAGATGTAAACGGATTTCACTTTGTTCTACAAGATGGGAACGTACACAGTGGGCGATAATACGGTATCGAAGCGGCTTGCGGCGATTCTATAAAGCTGTTAAACAATGTCAGCCTTGCCCATGCAAGGTGTAGGCCTTGTACTTAGATATTTATTAGACTGTTTTTAATGTTCAGTCATCACTGTAAGACGTGATTTAACTAATTCCAATTCAGGTCATTGTTCAAATCGTCAGCGCCTGCGAGCGCCCGGCGGTGTCGGTGAGCATTAGCTCAGTCTCAGACTCGATTGCAATTAGTTAACTGGCATTGCTATTCATTGTGAGGTGATTCTGAAAAACATTTGAGACAATGCCCAGTCAGAAATAAACCAATTATCCGCACCCAGTAAGCTACATTACGTACAATTTGTTTGTTTTGGGTGGACTGAAAACTGGTAAAAGCCGGTCGCTCCCGCAAATTTGTTCACTTACGTTACGATGAAAGAGATTGGTTCTCCCGCGCGGGAGATCGGGGAAATTGTCTGTAATTGCGGGAGTCTCCCGCCGAATGCGGGACACTTAACATGTATGCCAATAAGGGTCGTTGCCGTTGTCGAAGATTGACATTGCGAATAAAAAATTGTAAAAATATTCCCGAATTTGGCGGGTGTCCGTCGGACTGCCGCTGACGCCATCTTCGGCAGTCCGACCGAATTTCTGGCAGTCCTCGGACTGCCGGACACCCGCTATTTCGACCCTTGTGTTTTGGTGGACGCACAGATGTTAACTGTTAAGCCTGTTTATAAACTTTAAACGCGTCTGATGACCTAAAATGGATTACAAACATACATGTGATACCATTTACATTCACTTTTGAGGTAAAACTTACAAGATCTGTGGTTTTGGAAGACTTTTTTGCTCCTTCATTTTTTTTACCCGTCCACCATGGGTTTTACCACAAACTCAAGCACGCCAGGTGGGCAGAGTAACTAGACATTTTTTTAATATCCGAACATTTTTAACCTGGTATTTATCAACTATTTTATTATCTATTTATTTTATTTTTTAATTGTAATATAATTAACTATTATTTCTTTTTATATCTGCTATTTTCAATATATAGTATCAATTATTTTATTATTTATTTATTTACTAATTGTAATATAATTAACTATTATTTATAATATCTACTATTTTCAATATCTATTATTTTTCAACTATTTTATTATTTATTTTGTTATTGTAATATGTGACGCGGCATGCCAAAACCAGGCGCTTGTCGCAGATCCTCGATCAGCACCAGGGTGTAAATTAGTCAGCATACCCTCAAAATGTCGAAAGTGGGTTTTTGGCGGAATCAATCAGCAAAATCATCAATCTTTCAATATTTCTATAATAGATACCATGAAATAGTGTTGAAAGGGGTAATAATGAGCATTTTAATGCAAGCCCCTAATTAATTTCTTAGCTAATTAGTTTAAAACAAAGCCGTTTTTAGGCTAATTTAGCGCACTATCCTGCACCCAAATAATTACTGAACGGATAAATTTCCTACTTCCTGCGAGACAAATGTAGCCGTACGTTTTAGCTGCTAAATAACATAAAAATGAATCAAATCCGTCGAGAACTTTTATTTTTATGATTGTTTTCAACATCGGGGTAGGCCATTTTAGGCCGGCCGATCGCTACTACATTCGCCTTCGGCGCGAGCAGTAAAATGTTGCGCTGACAAATGGTGGATTTTTCAGACCAAAAAGCATCCAAAGTCATTCTAACTATTTCAACTAGTATAATAGTCATATTCTTGAATACTGTCAGTTGTTTTATAGAAACATAGATGCGGTAACTTTAGATAATTCGAAGTAAACATTTGAAACACGACCGTCCGCCATCTTGTTGTTTACTTCTGCTCCGGCGGAAGATGACGCGGTGTTTGAAAGCTTGGTTCTGATTCACTGGACCAGCCCCACCCACATGTTTATTTTCCCAGATTGGGCAAGAACAGAGCTCTCTATTGGTGCCACGTATGCGTGGGTCCGACCTTTATGAATGGATGCGTAAATTCGTTATGGAAGGCGTAGTAAACCACTTAAATTTGGGCATCAGCTTTGTCACACGTCACACGTTTTGTCCGCCTGCGTGTAGCTAGCTGTCATTCAATCCGCTCATGAATAAATATACACCATCTTGAACAATCTGTCAGCTATCCGATGATACCAAATGTGCACAGGTCGGTTACTGATTACGCAACCTAAAAATGTTTTTATGCAGGAAGGTGTCTCGGGCTAATTAATAGGCCCTAGCCGGTCGCAGACTTAATATTTAATATTTCCTAATTATACTTTCACATATTATGAGTATACACCATCATGCAAAATTTCAGGACAATTGGAGCATTATAAAGAAAACACAATATCGCTTTTTACGACCGATCAGTTTAAAAACTAATTTTCTCGGAAGTGACATTCCACAAACTTATGCACTTGAAGTGAAATATCTTCGCCCATACACAAGATTGAGTGTTCATCATGGTATAATTTTAAAGCTCTTCATCTCTTCTAATTGAATCAAAAATAATATGGAATTGTCAACTTGCCTACAAAAGCCTGGTTTTTGCATGCCACGTCACCTATAATTAACTATTATTAATTTTCATATCTACTGTTGTCAATATCTATTATTTATCAACTATTTCATTATTTATTTATGTATTTTTTTCAATTGTAATCAGGGCTTTATGCAGGACCAAGTTATTGCCAGTCATACATGTTTTGGTGGTCACATGGATGTTAACTGTTAAGCCTATTTACAAACTTTAAACGCATCTGATGACCTAAAATGGATTACAAACACACATGTGACACCATTCATTTTACATTCACTTTTGAGGTAAAACTGACAATATCTGTGGTTTTGGAAAACCTGTTTTTGCTCCTTAATTTTTTTACCCGTCTACCACGGGTTTTGCCCGTCCAAATGACGGGTGGATGGGTCTCTGCATAGAGCTATGGCAGAGTAACTAGTCAACGTCTTCGTCTACCTTTCTCTTCTTCTTCAATTCAATATCCTGCAGTTTCCATGGACAAATACAATAAATAAGTAAATAAATAAATATATAATACAATTTAAATAGTTATAATAAATATATAGACGAATAATTAACACTAAGCGTTATTGATGGCTAAAACACTAAATTAATTAATTAGTAAAATATATAAATAAACAGAACATTTCATCATTCGCTATGTTTTTTCTTGTCCCGATTTATAACGATGCTTAATGATTATTGGGTGTGGTGCCACTGAGCTCAGATTCCAGCGGATGTATGCGCTATATAAATTTAGTGTTATTATTAAATTATTGTTCCTTCATGTGATACTGCTATTTGAGCTGCTGATGACATTGTCTGCTGATGTAAGAGTTTCTTGCTTGTATCATTACAGCAGCAGAGGCCGGAAAACACACGAATCAGAAGGCGTATTTAGTGCCAAAAAGTGCATTGCCTGGTTCCATGAATATACAGGTATGTCAAATGCTGTTTTCCTGACTCAATTTGTCATGTAAGAACAGATTGTTGAGGGAATCCAACTAATTGTGCAAGTTTCGGATAGATGTGTAGGACCTCTGTTACAAATTATTACTTTTCAATTCAGATTGGTCAGATATCTTGAATTATCCACTGAAGTGGCAGTTATAACCACAATATAGGTATGCCTTTGCAACTATATAAAAAAATCTGTTGAGATGGAGTAACACTTCCAAAACAGAAGGAACTCTTAAAAATTCACAGAGTAAACATGACGATCATAAAACAAAGCTTAATTATATTATCAACTAAGCAAAATTATGTCCAAAGAAATATTTTAGTATTAGGACAGCAGCATTATTACAATGCTATGACATATGACATTGTGTTAGTTTGAGACTGCGACTATGGTCACTGTGTTTGTGTTGATGACATTGTGTTAGTGTTGGGCTGAGACTACGGTCACTGTGTTTGTGTTGATGACAATGTGTTAGTGTTGGGCTGAGACTACGGTCACTGTGTTTGTGTTGATGACAACGTGTTAGTGTTGGGTTGAGACCACGGTCACTGTGTTTGTGTTGATGACAATATGTTAGTGTTGGGCTGAGACTACGGTCACTGTGTTTGTGTTGATGACATTGTGTTAGTGTTGGGCTGAGACTACGGTCACTGTGTTTGTGTTGATGACATTGTGTTTGTGTTGGGCTGAGACTGTGGTCAGTTGTGGTCAGTCACTGTGCTGGTGTTGTGGTCAATGTGTTAGTGTTGGACTGAGACCATGGTCAGTTGTGGTCAGTTGTGGTCAGTCACTGTGCTGGTGTTGTGGTCAATGTGTTAGTGTTGGACTGAGACCATGGTCAGTTGTGGACTTGTGGTCAGTCACTGTGCTGGTGTTGTGGTCAATGTGTTAGTGTTGGGCTGAGACCATTGTCAGTCGTGGTCAGTCACTGTGCTGGTGTTGTGGTCACTGTGCTGGTGTTGGGCTGAGACTGTGGTCAGTTGTGGTCAGTCACTGTGCTGATGTTGTGGTCAATGTGTTAGTGTTGGGCTGAGACTGTGGTCAGTTGTGGTCAGTCACTGTGCTGGTGTTTCAGGGCCTGATGAAGACGTCATAGGTCCTGAAGGGATGGAGAAGTTCTGTGAAGACATCGGAGTCGAACCAGAGAATGTACGTTCACAACACACTCAACAAACTGAAATATTCAATCTTTAGCATATTTTAGTTGCATTTGTCGGCCACGATACCGTAATGAACATTTCCAAAGTGTTATTTCATCTTGTGTACAATCGATGCGATATCATACCCAAATCATTTGACGTAGTCAGTGCACTTACAAGGTATTTGTTATATTTTGCTAATTAAATCTGACACCATCTGATATACATGTTCTCATGCTGTTATGACAGTTGAGTGAATTGTTGACATCTGGTTACCTTGGCAACTGTGATGTTTACCATGGCAACTGCTGCATTTGCCATGGCAACTGATGCAGCTACTCCAATCTACTTATATTTACAGTGTATGTGAGTTGATCACTCCAGCCTGACCCATTGTACTAGTGTTAAAGGGATACTCCAGTCAGTGAGAGGTTCACAGTATTAACTTACATATGGGTAGTATTGTATACTATATTGGTTGTGCCTACTAACTGTGCACAAAGATCATTAATAAACAATTAGTTATAGTTTAATGGTATCAAAAACATGCTATCTTAGATTCAGGGCGGTGCCATCTTGAGACTTATGCGCCAGTGACGTAAGCCAAATCGTTTACGTCACTGGCGCATTGTTGAAAAAGGCAAGGCTTGGCGGAATCTTCGCTAATAATTGTGATAATGACGTAAGCAATCCGCGACGTACTGGATACATAAAATACCATTGGAGTGGACAGATATAGGATGTTCGAACGTACCTGCGCCAGTGACGTAAGCGGTTTACGTCACTGGCGCATAAATCTTAAGATGGTAACACCCTGAATCCAACATGGAGTGTTTCTGATACAATTATACTATAATTAATTGTTTATTAGCTATCTCTGTGCACAGTTACTATGCACAACCAAGATATTATTCAGAGGTAAGTAAATGGTGTGAATCTCTCACTGATTGGAGTATCCCTTTAAGAGAATGAAAATACAATGTACAACCCAAATTCACTGCTGACAAATGAGGTCAGTCAGGTCACGAATTGCCATTGTTACCATAGCAACTGCCATGTTTCTCCAACAGATAGTCATGCTGTCGTTGGCATGGAAACTCGGTGCCAATCAGATGGGATTCTTCACGCTAGCAGAATGGCTCAAGGGAATGACGGACTTACAGTATGTATATGCTGACAAACCAGTGTCATAGTTCCATGACAATTCCTCACTAATAATGAGATTAGATTAACCCTGCGACCGGCCAGCAAAAATTCAGTTTTGCATACTGTTACCATAAAAATCATAAGTCTGCAAATACTTATCATAAAAAATATGAATTATATATCATTTTACTGCCAAATGAATTCTTTATTATAATAAAATTATACTATCTCTATTATGTCAGATACTCACGGTGATATTATGAGCTGAACGTCATCCAAAAAAATATGAAAAATATAAACGCACTAACCCGTTCCTAAATAATTACTGAGCGGACACTTCTGATTCGCTGGACCAGTTTCATTCACGTGTTTATTTTTCCCTGATTGGGCAACAACAGAGCTTTCTATTGGTACCACGTATGTGGGAGTCCGGCCTTTATGAATGGGTGCGTAAATTCGTCACGGAAGGCGTAGTAAACCACCCAAATTTGGGCATAACATTTATCACGTGTTTTGTCCGGCCGCGTGTAACTCGCTGTCATTCAAACTGCTCATGCATAAATATACACCATTTTGAAAAATCTGTCAGCTATCCGATGATACCAAATGTGCGCGGGTCGGTTACTGATTACGCAAACGAAAAATGTGTTTATGCGGGAAGGTGTCTAGGGCCGATTAATCGGTCCTGGCCGGTCCCAGGGTTAATAATGCTATAATTAGTTAGCACATGTATTATTGTAAGTTCATCTCATCTTAGGCACTGAGGTCCACTCGTGCAGTTGCTTCCATTTGGCCACTACTGCTGTCCTCTCATCTACCAAGTGGCAATGTGTTTCAGAAAATGCAATTATTGATTTACGGTTATTTACTTAAATATTTATGATATTATGTGGAACTCTCCCTGCCGAGATGAAGAAAACCTGTTGTCTCGTGACTTTTAAAAGACTATTGAAAACCCACCTATTCCTGGCCTGTGTATGAAGTGTAGACACCTGTTAGTTTGTTTTATTTGTATTTTTTTTTAATCTATTTATTATCTTTTACATGTTTTACATTAATTTTACAAAATGTCACTCATTATTTTATTATCAGTATACAATTTTTAGCTAACTTATTTTTTTATTTTTTATTACTATTACATTTTATACATATTTTAGGTATTATATTTACCATAACAAACTTAATATTATAATTCTACGACACATGTATATATACTCATGTACAGCGCCTCCGAATAGATATTTGTTGATTTATGGCGCTTTATAGATGTTATTATTATATTCTGTCCTTTTCTTGAATGCCTTTCTCCCATATAGAAGACGGGTGGTGAACAGCTGTCCAGGTGGCGCCAGTTGTCCCTGGTTTGTTGCTCGCAGGTTGGGTTTAAGCCGGTTTCAGTTAGTCCCAAGAAGGAATGACTTCGACTCGGCCTTGCAAGAGAGCTCAGAGTCGACAGATAGAGTCGTGTATCTTTTTCTCATTAGCCGTGTATCTGTAACTGGCAAAATGTCCTGGGGACACATCACGCCAGTGCGCATGGTGGGTCGTCTGACCTAATTGTTAAAGTGTTGGATTAAATTATTTTGAAATGAGTTTAGTGATTTACTTGAGACAGTGTTTGGGGGGCAGAGAATTCCATTCTTTGATTGGTGTTGGGAAGAAGCTGTTTCCACATATGTTTGCAGAGTATCTAATTTGCAAGAACTGACTGTCATGTTTACGTGAGGATCTAGTGTTGTGTTGGATATAGTGATCTAGCGGGATATCTATAAGAGTATGTTCCATCTTGTATATTATGTTAAGTCTTTTAATTTTTCTTCTTGCTTGGAAGGTGTTCCACTGGAGGTCTTTAAGAAGTTGGGTTACCGTTCCTGGCTCTCTAGAATAGTTTTGTGTGCAAAATCTGGCAGCTTGTTTTTGGATTCTTTCTAGGGTTTTAATATGTTTTAGGCAGTGTGGATCCCATGATGCTGACGCATATTCAAGTGTTGGTCGGACAAGGGTTGTGTAGGCTATAGACTTAACGTGTGTGTTTGTTGCAGGTGTGACCATGTAAGTAAAGTTCAGAGGAAACTCGATCACCTACGGTCACTGCTGGATGATGCTGTCATCTTCAAGAACATGTACCGATACGCGTACGACTTCGCCAGGGTAATAATGATATGATTTTTTCTAGCGCTAAATCCCGCATAGTGGATCGATGCACTGTACAAACAATATAATAAATGTATATTATTGAATTTATAAACTAGTAAAATTATATATATAATATATAAATATAATATGTATACATATACACATATATATATATATATATATATATATATATATATATATATATATATATATATATATATATATAAAGAGTGGTTTTAAGATGTACAATACTAAAAGGATTTAAACAAATTAAAAAACAAATTAAACATTGTACAATACTAAAACGTTGTATGTAAATTCTAAAACAGTGTTCGTCAAGTCAAAACAATTTTAATTAATTGAAATGTGTAATAAAACGATGTCTCTGAACACTTTCTAAACATAAGCTGCCTACAGTGTATGCGTCTGTGTTACAAGTCATGTATACACAGGATTGTGTTTTGGATACTCTGCATTGCGCCAGTTCAACTAGCTGATTGAATGAGTAGCTAACTATAGGCAGTAGCAGATATTTGTGTACATGTCTTCATGCAGTACTTGTGTCATGGCTTAATGCTTTCTGGAAAAGTCGATATGGTGTTCAGTTGGACACGTCTGCCAGGAATTAAAGTGTAAAGCACTTTGAGCAATCCTGAAGATCGGATACTGCATTATATACAAATTTACTTTTACCAAAAAGCCCAATGTTGTTTGTCAGTCCCCCCCCCCCCCCCCCCGTTAAATGGGTATTCAGTTTCAACATTGTGAAATAGAGTTTTATATTCTTGACCATAAGCATTAAAATTATACCTTGTTTATTAAAATATGTCCAGTAGTTTGTTATTTATTGCTGGAATTGAAGCAACCTTCAAAGAAACTACTATAAAAAAAACCAGGTAATATCAACATACCATCTTAGACCCATCTTAACAAAATCGGTCGGATGTCGGTAATTTTTAAAATTGAGTGATTAGTACCACTGGAAAGAGCAGAATATGTGCTTTCATATGATATATCATGCTAGAAGATATCTCGATTCTAGCCGAAGTTACAGCTTGACAAACATGTATGGGGTAGAAACCTTCAAAGTAAGAAAATGGCCTTCAAAGTTGATGCAAACTATTTCTTACATTTCATGGAATGTACCTTAGTTACCATGGACTGATCTTGTCATTCTTAAGATATCGTGTTAATATGAACACAAAATGTTTATTAGAAAAAAATTCCAGATTAATTAATATTTTATGCAATTACCTCCGTTGTTAAGAAAAGCGAACAAACTCTGCTGCTGTTATGCCTTGGTTAGGATGGACATATCTGGCTGAAATTTGGAACACTCAAAGATAGTATCATTCTCATGATATTGCATTTGCTTTTCCCAATTCCTCATCCGGAGAATCTGAAACCGTCTCTACGGATCGGTCAGCGACTGGCATAGCCTTGCCGTGTCGTAATCATTCTCAGGAAACTCGAAATTGTCGTCTTCGTCAGTGATATAGTTCGCATTATTGTCATCCTTGTCATCGTCCACCTCGCTTTCATCAGTCACTTCCTCCAAAAAGTACTCCTCAATCAAACTATCTATTTGTGCCCGATCACTTGCATCAGAGTTTAACAACTTCGCCACGTTGAACGCCATTTTTCGCTTCGTGTTGCTCAATAACTAGGTCAGCAGTGACGCTAAGGAAATACTTGGTGCACATGCGGTTGTTCAGAAATTATGCAAATGTTCCAAGCTGGACCAATGAGAACGGTTGCCGGGGTTGTTGCTACCATGTGACCCCAGTTTGTTTACGCAGCTGGCGAGGATAGGGGGGTCTATTCCAAGTTTTCTGGAGGCCGGAGAATGCATGCATTAGCATAAATATGACCAGATATGGACAGATGACGCGTTAAGCTACGAGGTGATACCCGTTATGATAGGGATCGTCCCAAAATTAGCGGCAAAGAATGCGTGCAATTACTGGCATTTTCAGCTTTTTTTTAAGGAAATGGAGCGGAACACTAAGGTCTTCTTAGCACAGCTCTACGCAAATGTCTGTAAAATACATGAAACAGAGTTAGGTATTTATTAACAAGTGTGGCAATCGATAAAACGAATACTAAAGAATCATTTTCAGGGAAAATCTCAAAATTGGCAAATGCCCGATTTTTCCACAAAATCGACATTTACGGAAAATCAGAGTTACCGAAATCCGACCGCTTTTGTTAAGATGGGTCACATATTGACTGTTATTTTTTTAATATTAGAATCATAAATGCATATATTATATTATGTTTGGATAGTTTATAAATGAACAATAAACACGATATTGAACGATGTGACTAATGTATGCATTTTGGTCAGAAGCACAACAATGATGGGACATGAGTCACATGACTAACACAGCTATTTGTGACTTAATACCATGGGCAAGTTCCTTCACTCTACATTGCTCCAGTTCACTCAGCTGTATGAATGAACACCTGGCTATAGCCTTCCTGTTTTAATAGCAGTATGGCGGGATGACTCCACAAGAAGTCAAGATAGTATTTGCCTGAACATGTCCTGCCAGGGAGTAAACTGCTTGAGAATTGGAAGTTGCACTATATAAGAACATACCGTTACAGTTCCCCGTGTGTGAGTTATTTGTTGACTGTTGTAGGAGCGTGACCAGCGCAGTATGGACATTGACACGGCCAAGACAATGCTGGCCTTGCTGTTGGGCAAACACTGGTCCCTCTTTAGTTCATTCCACCAGTTCCTAGAAGTAAGTTACTCTTGTCACGCTAATCCGTATGTTTGTCGCATCTAACCCAAATGTTAGTCACATCATGTTTGTCACATCTAGCCTGCATTTGTCACCTCTAACCCAAATATTGGTCATATCATATTTGTCACATCTAACGTGCATTTGTCACGTCGTTGTGTGTTTGTGTTGGCAGCAGTCCAAGTATAAAGTGATAAACAGAGACCAGTGGTGCAATGTGCTCGAGTTCAGTCGTCTCATCCACCCAGATCTGAACAACTATGACGAGGACGGAGCATGTAAGTGACTCTCCTTCCTTCTAATCGATATATAATACATTGCATTCCATATTTCAACCAGATTTCACTTATCACCGGTTTTAGGTGCTGTTTGTTTAATATGACCTCGGGCCATTTCACTAGTGTTGTTCAGAGCTCTTAAACTCGATTATGTGCTTTAAAATAAATTTTGATCCTTAACAATGATCGTGAATATCCGAAAAATTTCAGTACCATGACGCACCAGCGGCACACAGTTATCGTTGTGTCATGGAAATAGTGTCCTCTGTAATACAGCAATGGATATTTGCATTTTGAAATAACTCATGTAATTTAACAGTGATTTTTTAATGGTGAATTTACCTTAAGAACTCTAGTGAAATGGTCACCCGACTCCTAAGTCTGCCCAAATTGCACGTTGCTTGTTTGGGCACTTATGCAGAATTCGGACCCACCTAAATTTTGCCATTATAACTGTATATTTGCCTATATTGGACACCTCACTCAAACTCTAATTCTAAACATGATCAATCAGCATTCCCAGGCATATTTATATGTCACAAATATTGCATTTTGAGACCCAAATAGCACTCCGATTTGTGCCAGTCGCAAGCGCAGCGGTGCATGTGTCAAGGCGTCGTGCACATAGAATGAGCGGTAAACAGTTTGTTTATGCCGACCACGTCATCTTTTTGACCTCAAAAGTATGCTAAGACGCGCCGTTTATCAAATATAAATATGCGCAAGATGATGTTAAATGATTGAGGTAACAAAATCAAGTATCAAATGTTGGCAAAGACAGTTATAATTGCAAAATTGAGGTGGGTCTGAATTCTGCATAAGTGCCCTTGTTTGTCTTGGTGACAGACGTTTGTGTCTTGTCTACTTTCAGGGCCCGTCATGTTGGATGAGTTCGTCGACTGGTACCGAGAACAGACGGGCCGACCTCGCCCCAGTGGCAGTGACAGCGCAGCAGTGCTCTAGTGCTGCCACCTAGGCAGTCATGTGATCTGATGCCAGCGAGTGGCGTGGACAGGCTCGAGACAGACCATCTGCTTGTCTTCCAGTATTCCCCGTTCGGCGCCTCGCACACGTTGTGGAGCTCCGCAGTTTTCTTACATAGTTTGTGACACTTCATACTTAGCCCGTAACCTGCCGCAAACCAAGGCGAAGGACACATAATGGACACTTCTAACCCGCGACTTGACCAGGACATTGGTCAGTGATTCGACCTGGACACTCGGTGATTTCGGCAGGAAGATACAGTGGTCAATGTGGGTCAAGTACTTGTCCAATAAAACACTCTGGTTAGTGTACAGCCAATGATTTGACCTCTACAAAACTGTGGTCAGTGTGTGGTGTCAGTGACTTCACCAGTAAGAAACTATGATCAACTTGCAGCCAATGGCTTGACCAGGAAGAATGGCCAGTGATTTAACCAGTGGAGGCTGTGTCTAGTGCAACAAACCTTGTAGGGAGCCGTACATTTTCACGAGCAGGAAGCTGTCGCCGGACTGGGTTTGCAAGGTGCTATATGTTTATCGTGCTATGAATATTATATGCACAGTATTAAAATGCACAACGACACATAGATTGCAGTGTTGCGAAAGCGACACGTGAAATTACGTGTACCGTAAACACATTTTACAGAATCGTTTCCTGTGATTACAGAAATCTGTCGTTAACACGTAATGTCTGTTATGCATTTACCCGATCCTTGAATGCAATTGGACCAATGCGGATTATTTAATACGAGGCGAGGTGTGTATTACCCTAGGATAATTGGGTGAGTTGGTTCTATTGCAGCTGTACAGGTAACGGGGTCTAACGCTATATCCAGACTAGTTGCATCAGCAGGATGGTAGAGCAATACTAATGCAGTTAACAGAATTCAAACGTAATCGTCGTTGCGACACTGTACGGAGGAGAGTTGGACTACCAGCGGTGTCACTCGTCAACGCTCGCCCTGTATATGCCTTGTGTGTTTGTATCCTGCTCATCCCCGCATGTATGTACTGTGATTACCATATTATATTATCACGTTTGTATTTATCTACCCCCCCCCCCTCGCTCCACCTAGAGTTGTCTGTAGTACTGACTGACAATCGACATCTCTGACCCTGTTGAGAGTTAATAGCCCCTTCTCTTGTTCAGAACTGTTCATCTACAGCCTTGACTCTGTCCAGTTGTTTATCTACGGATCTAAGTTTGTTTACAATAGTTTATCTACAGTGCTGCTCTAATAAGAACCTGTTTATCTACAGCCTCGACTCTGTCCAGTTGTTTATCTATTTCTTTCTGACTTGTTAATCAACGGCTCTGGCATGGTTCAGAGTTGCTTGTATCAGGATTTATTTAGGTTTTGCTGTTCTGTTGATGTGAAGGTGTTGGTCGCATGCAGGGAGGCAGGTTGTCTATTTGTAAGGGACATCCCATCCCAAGCGGGCGGATACTTACAGCAAAGGACTGTGAAAGTGAAGGGATGTTTTAATTTCTACCCTTAGGTACATTTTTGTTATGTGTAATTTGAATTTCATTAAAGGCTCGATATTTGAGGTGGTGTGTACGTTCGGATTCTGTTCAATTTCTGTGTTCTGTGCTATTTTGATTCGGAGGGAGAAAATATTCAGGTCATTCTAAAGCCACGTTTAACATGTGGCAAACCGAGTTTGTTACCACAAAAATGTTGCCACAAAAACTATGCATTACCCCTGAGATACTCTAGGACTTATTCCTCTAAAGTACAACAAAAATGTTGCCACAAAAACTATGCATTACCCCTGAGATACTCTAGGACTTATTCCTCTAAAGTACAAAGAGACTGTTGTATGTTTTTTTTGCTTTTATACCAGGTGATTCACTCATCTAAATGCTGCATATATATATATATATATATATATATAATTTATATACATATATAACCAAGGTATATTTCTAATGAAAATGTCCATTATCAACAATTAAAATAATGTCTTTGACCAAAAATCTGATTTTGCCACATTCAAATAATATTGTTTGCATGTAAGCAACAATTATTTGAATGTTGGCAAAATTAGAAGCAAAATTAAAGGATTATTAGATCAAAAGTTTTAATTTCTCATATCCAAATCGAGATGTTTCTTTTACCTATAGAGAATGTTGTTGGACGTGACATGTCGATTTCCTCTAAGTCCAACGAACATTTCTACAGGAAACAAATCTCAATTTGGAAATGAAAACATGATCTTGAAAAGAACTATCCTGTGAAATATCCAGTAATATATGATTATTAGTTTTGAAAGACCACTACATAAAACCACAATGCCTGATAGACAAACATTTCATTAGTTCATTGGCCTGATCAACAGTTGTTGTCAGGTGCAGAAAATCAAGAAGAATCACATTACTTGTATTGATTGTTTTCGTTAGTAACAATTCTGTGCTGTTCTGCAGTATTCTAATCTCGTGGAGCAAAACAAATTCAACAACATATCCATCAAGTGTCTATTAAAACAGACCCATCAAAACCATTTAGGTTCCAAGACAACGTGGGGTGTTGCTATGCTCCTGTACTTGCTGATCAACCGTAGGGCAAGGTGGCGGTTTATATAAAGTTGCTCAGAATATTTTAAATATGAATAAATATACAATAAAATATGTACTGAAGTCGACCCGACTGCACTCCGATCATTCACTGGATTGTACACTCGTCTTCAAGCATGGGCACTGTTAGTTGTCACTACTACTTGCTTCGACTGATATTGACAAACCTGGCCCTGCACTGATGCAGACGTAAAGTAATTCAAATTCAGTGATTCCCATGCGAACTGAGCCGGTGTTTATCGGTGTTCACTGTGTCACATAGAGGTGACTCTCAGCATCTCTCAATGTCCACCGCGTCACGTATGATGCCAAGTGACTACTGTCACACAACGGTCTAGCTGACCAGTGCTATTGTCGCTCTCTTCTGTCCGTTGGTTCCCGCGTCTCACTTGCAGTAGCGGTCAGCCTTCATCTTCTCTCTCCTGCAATGCATCAACGTTAATAATAATGACAGTTTGTCCCCAATTCTCACACTGAAATGTTTAGAAACTGATGAATGAACCAGCTTTAACAAATTTCTTAATCTATGCCATCTCATTTGTCCTCGAATCTCGCCCTGAATTTTTTTTTAAACTGATGAACGAACAAGCTTTAACAAATTTCTTAAACTATGCCATCTCATTTGTCCCTGATTGCCACACTTAAAATTTAAGAAACTGCTGAATGAAGAAGCTTACATTTTCTTAAACCTTCATAAAAGCCACATATCAAATTGAATAAAATGTGGGGAGACATGTGAAAAGATTCCAAGGCTCATCACAAAAGAAGTTTTCTGTATGTGTTTCCCAGTAAATTTGCCTGTTTTCTCTGGTAACATTTGAGCAGCTTGTTCTACCCCTGACAGATCTATGCACTGCATTTAAGTTAGCTGAATCAAACTAGTTACTTCATTGTACCAACCAGGAGAACAGATGCCCATCTGACTGGTGCCCCGTGAAGATGAAGCTTTACATTTCTTGTAATCCCAATATTATTACCCATTCAATCCTCTGATTAACTATGTCCAAACCACAAGAACTTGGTGGCAAGCGACCTGTTATTGGCATAGATTATCTTTAGAGGTTCACAAGGCAATCTCCTGGGGCATACCCTGTGGTATGTGAGGGCGCAATGACCACATGAATACTGTGAGACTAACCATAACCTAACCACGTAAACAAACCCCCTAAAAGCAAGACAAACCCCCTATGAGTCACCCCCACCTGTCCAATAACACCTCGTGCATGTTGCCTTCAGTCTTCGCCTGTTTTATGGCTATCCTGTCTTCAGCATTTATCTTCAGACGTCTGTCTTGGAAACTCTGGAACTTCTTTCTAAAACACAAAGTATCTATGTCACATTGTTATGTTAAAAAGTAACGATACACAACGTACACCAGTATCCTGCTGAACCAGTATTTTTATATGGTTTTGAAACTGGTTTTTAAAAACCAGTATTCCATACAGTATGTTTCTTCCCCAATTGACAATACTTTCGAATCTTCAACGACACCTCATAAAAGTTTTAACAAAACGACAACTTTCATCACATTCTGGCCATCCCTTTCATTCGAAAAATGCACATTCAGAAGAACAGATGGAACAAGTCGATGAATGATGTTGTCCAAACAAGGTACACTGTGGCGCCACTGTCACATAACCATATGTTTCCTTTGCATTTCAAGAATCAGGTTGCTTTCACACACACTTAGCAGCTCTCAGAGCTACCAATACATTTTTTAAACAGACATTTAAAATGTTTTTTAAACAAGATAATTTACAAGATAATTTAATGAAAATGAAAACCTTCGAATAGTCTTTCAATAGTATGTTTTTATATACACCAGAAACAAACGTATAGCATACAGAGATGGAGTAATCGTACTCGTACTCAAGTACGAATACTTTTTGAGTACTCATACTCGAGTACGAAGGAAAGTAATCGTACTCGTACTCGAGTACATTACCAAAGTAATCATACTCACGATTACTTCTCACGGTTACATTTTTTCATACGAACAGTTGCAAGCAAATATATTAGACAGATAAAAATGGCAATATTACAAGTACCAGGTAATCTAATAAATGTAATAATAATCGAGGTATTCATTTTCTATTACTGTTGAGCATTTCACTTAAATAAATATTCAGTCAGATTTTCCTAATTAATACCTTCTCTTCCCAGAGAAGCCACATCTCCTCACCCTCCTGCTTACTGTAGTACTGGTAGTATAAAGTTATATTGTCACAGTCCCTGGGAAGCACTGCAGGAGATAAGCATCCCCTAACATCTTGCTTTGTAATTTTAGAAGCCATGCCACAGCCCCACCTGTATTGTTTGCTCTGTCAGTATGGTGTGAATGACTAGGCAGTTAGCTGCTAAATCCTTGTCCATTATGCTTCAGTGTAAACCTGTCTAAATCCCCAACTGTTCTGTTTGTCCCATCTGATATATGACATATTTGAATTGGATATTATTGCTAATATGATCCCTAGGATTTGAAATGTTGTTATTGTATAATTTGTATTTGATCATGTGTATTTGACATTTAAAAGGGGACATTTGAAATTCTTAAATGCATCATATTTGTATTTGATTCATAAGTTTAATATTTTCTTCTTGATACTTCATTGACTTAGTTGAACAACCACTAAATTGACACTCATTATAACAATTGTATTTGTTACAGTATCACTATGATACCTTTAGTTTGTAGTATCATGATATATGGACATCTTGAGTATCAACCCAGTATTAAATGGTTCATTCAACACATGTAAAAGTCATCTGATTATTAATAATAACAATAACATCTGGATAGTGGATAGCAGTTAGCAGTAATCAGTTAGAACACTAGATATTGGCACAGCAATAGAAAAAGAATGACACCTAATTCCATGCCCATCCATGGAGGTCGCCTTTACGGTCAAAACAGGATATTCATTAAAGTAATCGTGAAAGAAATCATGATTACATTCTAAAGTAATCGTACTCGAGTACATTCTAAAGTAATCGTACTCGTACTCGAGTTCATTTGTTTTCTGAGTACTTGTACTCGTACTCATGCATGTTCAAAGTAATCGTACTCATACTCGAGTACATTTGTATTGTACTGACTCCATCTCTGAATTAGCATAGCGTATAAAATACACGGTACAAACCGTATACAGCCAATTGTATACAGACCTGTATACAATTGGCTGTATACGGTTTGTACCGTGTATTTTATACGCTATGCTAATTCAGAGATGGAGTCAGTACAATACAAATGTACTCGAGTCACTGAACCAAAATATACCTCACCATACAGACTTATGATGATAAGGGACAAAATACTGCAGATGCAATGCGCTGTCACTGCATACTTTGTACAGGTAAAAGTAAATAACAAGATGGCAAGTTGTTACAATGAACCAGATATTAAATCACGCAGGTCTATTCAGAAAATAGCTGCCTAAGTATTGTCCCATAAATTCTGTCGTTTTTGCAGAAATGTTTACCTTTAATTACATTATTTAATATCCAGTCTATTTTTGTCCACTAAATGAATCAAATATTTGCTTTCATGAACCCACATATTAAAAAAAAATAGACAATACAAATAAAAAACTTTAAATGCAAAAAAAAGGTTGCTTTTCTACCGAAGGTGTTTAAACAAAATGAATGTGTTTGTTACTGCTTGTGGTATGGGTAATGAAAATAGGTCATACACATGATTGAGTTACATAAACATATTGATGAATTGAACTGGTGACACTTGACATGTCCAGCTGTCCACCCACATGTAGTTGATCTCTGTGTCCTTCACACTGCCCACTTCTTCCGGGGTCGTTTTCTGTTTCTTCTCTTTCTTGGCACAAGTTCGGACCTGAAAGGTCACCACAAGGTCAAGGAGTGTAGACTGTACAGGACGCTTAATCCGAACGTAAAAGTAACGGAACTAAAATATATTACTAACACGGTTATTATTCATAAAATGCAAAAGTTGCAGAAATAAGTCAATGTAGCTGTGACTGGCATCAAGATTTAATAAATGACTGTTTAGTGGTATTTGTTAAAAAAATGGGTTTAATGTGATCAGTTCACTGCTAGTCTATTTGTGACTTTGTCTTACAAATGCAAAATTATAAACAAAATGTGCACCCTGTATTAAGCAATAGTAATTTATAATATGTCCTATCATAAAATATTTTAATAAGTGTTTCTTACCATGGTCAGTAATTACAGCCCAAATAACACAAGTGTAGGACAAACCCTCAGTTATTAACCCCCACCCTGATAGATATGGTATAGACACAACTACCGGGAGGGTCATTAGTTCTCACAGTCAACACACAATGATGAGGTTTCAGTACATGTTGCTGAATGACGGTAAACATGACAGATGGCTGCAGAAATTACCATTCGGAATTTGTCCGTGTGGGGTAATAGGTTGGGTGGGGTTTGTCGATGAGGAGCCCATCTCAAAATTTCAAATTTAACTCACTGGTACCATTAATATGTTACTTATCCCCAACCACATGTCCCCTTTTGTGGTAAGCATCGTTGAATTGTGAACTTATACGCAAAATACTAGACCAGCTGCAATGATTCGTAATTATTTTTTGTTAATTCATAAATGACAATTTTACAACTGATGACACAACATAATTAGTTTAGCCAAGCAAGTGGAAAATTGCTACTTGCCCAGGGGGCTAGTGTTATGCCAGGGCGCTAGTGTTATGCCAGGGAGCTAGTTTTATGCCTGGGAGCTAGTGTAATGCCAGGGGTCTAGTGTCATGCCAGGGGGCTAGTGTTATGCCAGGGGGCTAGTGTCATGCCAGGGGGCTAGTGTCATGCCAGGGGGACTAGTGTCATGCCAGGGGGCTATGTTATGCTAGGGGGCTAGTGTTATGCCAGGGCCAATTGTTATGCCGGGGACCAGTGTCATGCCATGGACCTAGTGTCATGCCAGGGGCTAGTGTTATGCCAGGGGCTAGTGTTATGCCAGGGGGCTAGTGTTATGCCAGGGGGCTGAGTGTTATGTCAGGGGGCTAGTGTCATGCCAAGGGACTAGTGTTATGCCAGGGGGCAAGCGTTACGTTTGATCCCTGCACATAGGCCCCACTCACCCCACTCCATAGCTTTATGTAGAGACCCGTCCACCCATCATTTGGATGGGTAAAAACGAATATGGACGGGCAGGACGGGGTAAAAAATGAAGGAGCAAAAAAAGGTCTTCCAAAAGCATATAATTTATATTGTCAGTTGTGCCTTGAAAGTGAGTGTAAATGGTGTCATATGTGTGTTTGTAGCCCATTTCAGGTCATCACGCACATCTGAAAGTTTGTAAGCCAGCGTAACAGTTAACATCCATGTGTCCACCAAAACATGTGTGACCGGCAATAATTTGGTCCTGCACAGAGCCCTGTGCCCCACTCAGCACACTCACCTGTAAGATCCCCTCCTCCCCCCACTCACCTGTAAGATCCCCTCCTCCTCCCCCACTCACCTGTAAGATCCCCTCCTCCCCCCACTCACCTGTAAGATCCCCTCCTCCCCCCACTCACCTGTAAGATCCCCTCCTCCCCCCACTCACCTGTAAGATCCCCTCCTCCTCCCCCACTCACCTGTAAGATCCCCTCCTCCTCCCCCACTCACCTGTAAGATCCCCTCCTCCCCCCACTCACCTGTAAGATCCCCTCCTCCCCCCACTCACATGTAAGATGCCCTCCTCCCCCCACTCACCTGTAAGATCCCCTCCTCCCCCCACTCACCTGTAAGATCCCCCCCCCCACTCACCTGTAAGATCCCCTCCTCCCCCCACTCACCTGTAAGATCCCCTCCTCCCCCCACTCACCTGTAAGATCCCCTCCTCCCCCGCCTCCTTGCTGCTACACACCACCTCGCCGTCGCGGTTGACCGACATGAAGCAGCCGTTGCACCCCACCAGGCCCATCTTGCCCTAGACACGGTCACGGGTGAGTGCATCAGGTCATTATTAACACCAAACATTGTCATCATTATTCCACTTAGTAATCAGTCCTTAGTACTGCACAAAACGCTATACACTGGCAGACCTGTTCAAACAGACATCTGCACTTCTTTGGGAAGGATTCAGTCACGCTACAGTTAATACACATAATATATTTGTACACATATCTGTGTATAACTAGATACTCATTAATACAGCTGATTGAACTGACACAACATAGAGATTGAACTAACCCAAAGTTCAACACAGGATTCCAACAAGGGACCAGTAGTTTCAACTGAGAAGACAACACTCTAGCCACTACGTCACACAGTGCAACAATGTTATGCCATGCATTACATAAGATGTGGCAAATTTCAACTTTTTTCATTTCACATACATTGCCTGACAAAGTATCGGAGTGCCACCTCTTGTAAGTTTAAAATCATGGCATCACTATAATGCCTACTTACATTAATTAATTATTAACATGTTTGCTCTGATGTCAAGTAAATACCTTATTGATTGATCAACTGATCCACCCACCTAATGATCCATCCACCTCCCCAGTGATCCACCGAATGATACATCCAACTCCTCAGTGATTAGCCCAGTGATCCACCCACACACTCAGTGATTAGCCCAGTGATCCACCCACCTACTCAGTGATTGACCCAGTGATCCACCCACCTACTCAGTGATTGGCCCAGTGATCCACCCACCTACTCAGTGATTGGCCCAGTGATCCACCCACCTACTCAGTGATTGGCCCAGTGATCCACCAACCTCCTCAGTGATCCACCCACCCACCTCCTCAGTGATTGGCCCAGTGATCCACCCACCTATTCAGTGATTAGGCCAAATGATCCACCCACCCGGTCCTCTTCAGTAATTAGCCTAGTGATCCACCCACCTGCTCGGTGATTGGCCCAGTGATCCACCAACGTCCTCAGCGATTAGCCCAATGATCCATGCACCTCCTCAGTGATTAGCCCAGTGATCCACCAACTTCCTCCGTGATTAGCCCAGTGATCCACCCACCTCCTCAGTGATTAGCCCAGTGATCCACCCACCCCTTAGTTATTGGCCCAGTGATCCACCCACCTCCTCAGTGAAAGATCCTGTGATCCACCCACCTCCTCAGTGATCCACCCACCTCCTCAGTGAAAGATCCTGTCATCCACCCACCCACCTCCTCAGTGATCCACCCACCTCCTCAGTGAGAGATCCTGTCATCCACCCACCTCCTCAGTGATCCATCCTCCACCCACCTCTTGTATGACTGGTTCCCACTGCTCCCTACTGCCGATGGCGTCGGAGCGTCCGGCCACCCGGCCGCCACCATCCTCCACACTCAGGTACTTGTCATAGCCAGACTTGAGGGCGATCTTTGTGTCACTGATCTTTATTGCCGTCAGGATCTCCTGCGCTTCCGGACCTTCTCCTGCAGATGGCAGCACCATATTAGACGTCACTAGATGCCCTACAGCGATTTTAGTATACTGCATTGTTCACCGTAGTTCTCAAACTACACTGTAAGCCTTCTCAATAATATTTATTTACTAATTTGTTTTTTATAAACTTTACAATTTCACTTGAATACTAAAACTGTTAAAACTCTTATTTGTCTCATGAAAATACTATCATTATCAGAAACAATTGTTACGTTGTAAGTGTTTTATATAAAATATGTGTAGGACTGCAACACCAATCAAATATCTCACAAATAAGAAAGCAAAACTGTCCTTTTGAAACTTTCAAAAACTAGTACAGTTTAGAAGTACCATGGATAAATTAGAAGCAATCACTTCTGTAACACAGTTATTTTTAATCTGAACCAACTTTGCTATTTATCGCTTTAATGAATGAATGGATGGGTGGATGGATGGAAGAATTACTGAAGTAACATAATTGTTCTTCTGGTAACATCAGATATGCCTTGGTAGATGGACTTAGACATGGATTCACACAGTACAGATATGACGTCTATTTACCCAGTCATGGCTACAATCATTATGCCAGTGCCCACAACATTACCTATATCATGGTGTTCTCCAGCTTTAAATAGGCCATTGTCCAGTGCCTCTATGTAGGTCATGCTGCCTGTCTCTATGGCAACGGATCCAGTGATGTCATCGAAGGTTTGTATGTGCCACCAACCACCTGTGCAAGCAAATACGCTCAACTGATTTAACTGAATAAATCTTTATATTATTTTAAACAATTAACAACATATTAAAAATAATTACTGATACTGATCATACTTAAGTGTCAATATACACAAACATTAAACATATGAGTGTCACATTGACACATTTGGTATATATATATTAGAGTGTCACCACATACCAGCACTGAACAACAGGAATTTATACAGGTCAAACTTCTTGCCAGTCCAACAGACCAACACTCCTGGTAAATATGTATGTGTGAAATTGTGAAATATAAAAGCTAGCACAGACATGTACATATGTGTAGAAAAATACAATAATCCATGTCCCCACAACTTGACCCAAGTGTGACACCCCATTTTCAAAGCATAATTGATCACACACATACATATGCACGCACGCATGCACACACACACAGAGTCAGATACACACACGCACGCGCGCGCACACGCACACAGTCAGATACACACACACACAGTCAGATACATACACAGTCAGATACACACACACACACACACACACACACACACACACACACACACACACACACACACACACACACACAAACACTGAGCTTGTCTGAGACTGTGATTATACACAAACACTGAGCTTGTTACACAAACACTGAGCTTGTCTGTCATCACACATAAGTACTGACCGTGTCTGAGAGTGTCATCGTTTAGTTTGTCATCTTCGTCACCGTCCTCTCTGTGTCTCTTCCGGTGCTTCTTATGTTTCTTGTGGCTGCAAAAAAATTACAATTAACCATTTACTTTCTATCTTAACTATGAAAACAACAACATATAACCGCCAAACTATTCCTTACATATGTTTTATACTAATACATATACACTAGGTCGGAAAATAAAATCACTAACATTACTGAAACAAATAAACTTCCCAAAACAAACTCGTGGAAAACTTGCTGGCAACTCAATGTCATTGCTGTCTGCAGCTGCTACACTTAGCTTACCATAATATCGGTATTATGTCAAGGGGTCTTTTATTAGCAGTGACAGGTTAAGATTTAAAAGTTAGGGTTTGGGGTAAGTTTAGGATTAGTTAAAGTTAGACTAGTATTAGTTAGGGTTACAGTTACGTTAGGGTTACATAAAACAGGAATTTGTTAAGGTGATTTATGTAGCGACACCTGTGATAAATTATCGTTGTTACGGTAATCGCTAAGCTATGCGTACCAGCCTTAGATCATGCCAAGTTTTGCACGAATTTGTTTTGTTACTTTTATTATTTACAGGTATTTAAATGATTTATTTTGTAACCTAGTGTATGTATATCTACATAAAATATGTGAGGAAAGTTTGGCAACTGTAAGAAGTCGTTTTCATGGTTAGATCAGCAAGTAAATAAAAAGGTCGATGGCAGCAATGCGTACAGCCATGATGCCGAGGACTCCAGCTCAGACTAGTGCCCTTGACCACGTGATGACACCGCTTCCTGGCAAGACATCTCGACACCGACAGTCACCGTTCAATATTCTATCGAAGCCACTGAATATTCGTAATCGTATTCGAGAATCGATTCATATTCGAAATTTCGAAGATATTTGATTCGATATTCAATTCGAGTGAAATTCCAGATTCGTCTCATCCTTAGCCGAAAGACTAACCTCGTCGGTTTTATGATGCCAAGTCCAACAAAGTATGAATTTCAATATGTGCAATTAAAACGGTACCGAATCTGTTTCTTGAGCGATAATATAGTGATGTTTATACCTTTTGTCTTTTCCTGCCTTCAACTTTAACTTTCCTTTTTTCACAAATGAGTAAGAGTCGGCCATGTTACTATTTGCTTCTAAATTCACTGTTTGTTAAAAACTGCTGCAGTGCTCCTGCTCGGTGTCGATGTTATTTTATTCAGTAGAAATCAGAGTAAGCTCAGCTATAACCGGCAGCGCCATCTGCCAACACACAAAGTAACTTCTAATTGGTTGATAATTTGTTCCCTAGGTGGCGACACGTGTTTAGCAAGAGCTGTACATCCGAGTTGGGTCCATAGATATAAAATTAATAGAACACGCCAGTAGAACTATAGTAGAGTAGTCTATTGTCGTTCATTGTGTGAGTGAGTGACGTCACACCTGGCAACTTACGTAGTTGTGACGTAGTTTTTACTCAAAATGGAGCTAAGAAGTGCCGGTGACGCTGCATACATCCTCCGATTGTTAAGCCTGGTGGGACGTCCCTGATAAAGTTTGTTATGCAAAGTAGTATGGGGTAGGCAATATATGCAGAGTGCGCATGTCGTGAAAAGGATGTTAGAACAAGAATAGCGTCGTACGAACTCAGTCGTCATTATTTTCGTCATCTACATTTCCTATACATGGCTATCTACTATTTGTCATGAATCTAAATGTAACCAGGACATTGTGCTCTATCTTTCTCTGTGTATACATTTCGCCAGTCACATCTTGTCTTAGTAATCCCGTCATGCTATTCTTTTCATTCTCGTCTGAATATCGACTGCCGTAAGCTGTGCTGCATCGTTGCCAGCTCTTTCATCTTTCTCACGTAGCAAGTGTTGTTATTTACAATAGTTCTAGTCACCTACGTTTACAATAAGTACTATTCTAGGGTAGTTGACAGTGTTGTATATATGTCTATATTATGTCTATGTACGCGAGGTGTTAACATACATCACCCATTTGTCTACATCACGGTAAAACGAATCAAACATTGTAATTGTTGCGAGTCTTATCATCAACGGTTAGGCGGTGAAGTGAGCCTGGGCCGAGATTCCTCAAAATACATACCGCGAATGTGCTCGCAAAGGCAGTATTTGCTTTTACCTGCTCAGAGGTGGCGCTGGTGACAGCCGGGTCAAAGGTCGCCGCGTATTTAGTTGATGAGAAACTTGTCAGTTATTAAAAATTGGCGCAATAACATTCATAATGGAATATTTGTAATACTAACTGAAACAATGTTAGCAACAACGGGAAATCCCGACCCGTTACAGTCGCGGGCTCTATAAGAGGAGAAACTCGACCCGGTCGAATCTCAGTCAACGACACCGGAAGAGTGTAAAATGTGGCCCACCCTTTCAGGGTCGTCGATCCGGTTTTAAAAGTGGGGGGGGGACCAATTTATATACACATAAATGTATGCATAATATATATATATATATATATATATATATATATATATATATATATATATATATATACGACCTGAAATATACGTAACTATTTTTTGTAAATATAAAACATAATTCATTGTTGGTCTGGTGCTAATTCTAAATAAACTAAAAAAAGCCTTTATGTTATGCTATTTATAATAGTTATGTTGGCAAGATATATTTGAAGAGGGGCCATGGCCCACCGCAATCACTGAACATTTGGGGGGTAGACTTTGGATCCAACACTGTTTGTCTGATTCACAGAGTGACAAGATGCAGAGCTTACAGGGGTGCCTGTATAGGACTTCCCAATCCCACCTTTTGGAAAAGAAATTTGTCATCACTAAAATGAGATCAAATTTCACAAAGTGCATAAATTCGCTGGTTACGCCGTAGGCGATATAAATATCGACCAGGGCGACCAGGCTGCAATCCGAGGGGTGACAGGGCAAGCAAAAATTAATAATCTTTAATGTGCTTGATGGCTAATGCCTATTAATATATCAACACAAGGGTGCAAAATGACAGAGCCCGGCGTGAAGACAATTTACTTGACTAAGATCAAGTTGCGGGCCAACCAAGCAATTTATCTAGTGATTTTCCACTAGGTAATGGGAAGTTAATATCTTTATTAATTTTACTACTAGATCGATGTAGAGTTTTTTAAGAGAGGGGAGTGATCGTTCTCGCTATATATGCCTATACATTTGTTTTATGAACTGAAAAAGTATGAGGACATTTTCTATGCTGACCCCCTCAAGCCGTGGGGTGGTCAGCGTCCCCCTCGTCCCCCACTGATCGACGCCCATGCTGTGCCTGTGTTGAACTTCCCAATCCAACATTTTGGCAAAGAAATTTGTCGTCACTCAAATGGGAATAAGTTACACAAAGTGCAAGAATCCGCCGCTTCTGCCGTAGGCGATAAGCATCAAGCAGGCGAGGGGTGAAAGTGCAACACAAATTTCATCATATAAAATGTATTTGATGGTTAGAGCCTATTAATAATATCAACACAAGGTTGATGCCATGATGGAGCCCGGCAGCAGCTTACATTTTTCCAGTAGTTATAAACTTTCCGATTGGCCTTTCTGCGTATGCGCGACAAATTAAAAATCATCAGTGTGCAGTGTGCATAAATGCCACGGGCTGTTTGATAACTCTCCTGTGATGACTACTTTGAAGAGTTGTCTAATATTTCGTTAAATACATTAAAATATTACGTTTATTTAAATAACTATCACGGATTATGGCGCACTAACAGCAAAACATGCTTCAAAATAAAATATGTTTGCCTCGTGTTAATTTGCGATAAATAACTTTGCTGAACTTCATATCGCGAGTTTATTGTCTAGCTAGTCCTATGTAGCAGCTTTTAAGAGAGAGAGGAGTGTTGAGTCAGGCTATATGCCTCGCAATTTTTCTGAACTGAAAAGTGGGGGGGGGACAATTCCTATGCTGTCCCCCCCCCCACGTCCCCCACCGATCGACGCCCGTGGACGCCCGTGCACCCTTTGTTTACACACAACACTGTTACGTCCATTCCGAACACGAGATATCGCACTGCGTCAATACGTCAAGCCGACTGAGTTCTCTTGGCCAAAGTACAAAGTCGTGCTCGAGTCGTGATTCATTTGAACAAAATTAATGCAGTCGCCGGGTCACAAGGAACGCTGACGACGAATACGCGTCGAGAGTATCATTTCACTTGAGCAGAGAAAGTGGACATTGAAGAACGCTTACCAAGCCGCTGGTTATATACTGGGTTACTGGGTACAAGTGTTGACCGGTCGCTAGATGTAGTTGTTGACCAGTCGCTGGCCCAGGGCAAACTGCGCCTCAGCAGTTGTCCAGCTCGACCAGCTGGGCGTGGCCTTATACTACAGTGCCCTCTGGCGATTATCAGTATCCACCAGGGTTACCTGTCCCCCAACTTAAAAAATTAGCCGACCGCGGCTAATGAATAGAACTTAAATTGAAACCTTATAGCCAAAAATATAGGTGAAATTAGTTGTCTAATACCGATCTCGGTTCTCTATGTGGGTTACTGTGATGACCCGCATTACGTCTCGTTGACCGACGCAGAGGTGGTGCTGGAGGGTTAACTGCCTCGCTATTGTTCGGGTGAGACATAATTGTCACTTCGTAAAATGGGACTGTTACCTCACTCTCATGGCCTAATCTACTCTGTCTGGTCACTGTCTCAGGAACACAAACCCGCAAGTCTTTACGATTAATCACGCGTTTCTTATGTCCCCTCTCGGGTACGACAACGTAAGTGTCCTTCATCTGTTCCGACACTACATACACTGTCGGGTCCCAGGCATCCCCAATTTTGTTACGTCCTTTCACCCTATTGCGGTGATTTAACATACGGCACATGAAGTGACATAACACTAGATCTTGTATTTATGCCATGCTGCTTACATGCTACATTTATAAAATTTGACATATACTTCGGTGCTCTATCATTTATGACATTGTAAACAAGATTCAATTTGAGTTGTTTAACTCGTAACTCCACTGGTAGCATATTCACCAGTCTAAACTCTCTCAAACCGATGTGGGTTCTGGCTGGTGCATTTAAGAGGAAACGGATTACCTTGTTCTGGGTACACTGTAGTCTGGATTTATATTTCTTGGTTAAACCAGAGAACCATGATGAACAAGCATAGTCAAAATGGCATTGTATTAATGCTGAGGTAAGAAGTTTTTTTGTTTTCATGTTGACATTTTTTGTATGTCTATACAAAAATTTTAATTTGGCATTTGATTTTCAAATAATCTTGTCAGCCACTCTTTCTCCAGTTAATGACTGATCTAGGTCTATGCCTAGGTATTTAACATGGGTTTGACATACCAATGTCGTACCAGCACATCTCACCTGGATGGAACTACACGTGTTAAGTTTACGTTTCGACCCAAAAAGAATTGACTATGTTTTCCCTAGATGGAGGGACAATTTGTTATTGATTAACCACTCTCTGGCTGCCTGAGTTCTAAGGAAAGACTTTCTTGAATCAGTTGGGTGTCTTTACACGAGACTAAAAGAGCTGAATCATCAGCATACAAAAGTAGTTTGCAGCGAACAGCTGTGTAAATATCATTAATATATATTAGAAATAATAACGGTCCCAGAATTGAACCTTGTGGGACACCACATGTGACAGTCATCGGATTAGAGATCGCTTCACCGATTTCAACTGATTGTTGACGTCCATATAAATATGATTTAAACCAGGCTATAGCAGATTCATGAAGTCCTATTGCTTCCAGTTTTTGAAGCATAATCTTATGATTTACCGTATCAAATGCCTTCTGAAGGTCAATTAGCACCATGCCTATATAATTACCTTTATCTTGCTCTTGTTTTATGAAGTCAGTGAGATATATTAAACATGTTTCAGTAGAATAAGAGGATCTAAAGCCTGACTGATGTTCATACAGTAGCTGATGTGTTTGGAGATATGCATTTAATTGTTGATAGACTATCCTCTCAAATAATTTTGAGAGCGTATTTAAAATAGAGATCAGTCTGTAATTACCGGCTTCCAATTTACTATTCTTTTTATAAATGGGCATCACCTTAGCCGATTTCAGATTTTCTGGGATTTCGCCAGTGGACAATGATAAATTTAAAATATGTGTCAAAGGTGACACAATGAGCTTCGCACCATCCTTAATGAATCTGGGTGACAATAGGTCCAAACCAGTTGCCTTGCTCGAATTCAGTTTACATAAAATACTGAGTACGTTGTTCTCACTGACTTCACTAAAACAGAAGCTATTGCTAGTTACACCAAGTGACCTGTAGATATCTTGAAAATGTTCGCTTTCATATTTACCATTACTTGGTGGAAGTTGGTCAACCAGTGTTGAGGCTACATTAGTAAAGTAGTTGTTAAAATGTTCGGATACTAGTGAGTTGTCAAAACATATGTTATTATCAATGTTTAAGCCTATGCTTCCTGGCTTACAGTTACACTGAGTCGAAGTTCCGAGGCTTTTCAGCAATTGCCATAATTTTGAAGGTTGTTGTTTGAATTCATCAGTTTTATTAGCAAGGAAGTCTGATTTGGCCTGTTTCTTCTTATATTGAACCTGATTACGAAGGCAAGTGAATTTTCCATGCCAACTGATGTCTTTGGTCTTTTTAAATTTGGAAAAAGCCCGATCCCTTTCATGGATCAGGTGCAGTAGCTCACCCGTCATCCAAGGGGCGGTACGTTGTTTAATACGGACAAATTTCAAGGGAGCGATGTTATCAATAACGGCCATCAGCTTAGATTTAAAAAGATAAAAAGCCTCGTGTACAGAGTTTGAATCTAGGACAACCTGCCAATCTACCTCGTGCAGTTTTTCTTCAAATATTTCCTTACTGTAATTTTTTAGCGATCTTAATGTTACACCATTATGACGATTTATGGGGATTTTCTTGCATTTACGTGTACAATATATTATTTGGTGATCGCTTAAGCCAATGTCTAATACACCATATTGTGATATTTTAGCAGGATCTGTGATAATGATAAGATCTAAGATGGTGGATGTTGTGCTAGTAATCCTTGTA
The DNA here is from genome assembly GCA_964017155.1 of Oasisia sp. SBJ-2009. Classification (NCBI taxonomy): domain Eukaryota; kingdom Metazoa; phylum Annelida; class Polychaeta; order Sabellida; family Siboglinidae; genus Oasisia; species Oasisia sp. SBJ-2009. The sequence continues at coordinate 25,778,973 of OZ024860.1, read as the reverse complement.
GATGTGTTAATAATCTGGGTCATATCAAACATAGACATATAATGCTTCAGTGATAACTGCAATGGATTAGTTTGAGAATGCAGTTGAGAATAGTCAATATTAAAGTCACCCATCATAATAACTTCCTTGTTGGTGAAGCAATTACACTCCAAGCAACACTGTTCTAGTACATTAAAAAAGTCAGTATGCTTGGGCGGACGGTAGCATACACCAATTAAAATAGGTCTGGTCTTGGGTAGATGCAATTCCGCCCACACAGTTTCTAGAGTTGAACATATATCGTCTCTCAGTTTAAAAATAAAGTCATTTCTTATGTAAATACAAACTCCACCGCCCTCGCGATTTCTGTCGCGCCGGAGAATAGAATAATCAGTAATGTTAACTTCTGAGTCCGTGACCGACGCGTCTAGCCAAGACTCGGTGATGCCTATCACTGCCACTTTGGTGTTTGCCGCAAGTATTCGTAACTCGTCAAGTTTCGGGAGAAGACTGCGAGTGTTCAAATGTATGAAGTTTAGACCCTTTGAATGTAGACATTCAAAGTCAAGGGGTCTTTCAGTTGTTGCCTGGTCGGCGGCGTCTTCTACGATTTCGGACCGAAGATCGTTGCCTTGCGCGATGATAGCTTGGTGATCACTGTCATCACCAAACGGGAGTGCGTGCAGTGTACACAGACCGCACATATGTGTAAACTCGCCGCCGCTGCTGCAGAGTTCATCGTATGCGTCGTTTGATAAAACTCCAGCACATTTGATGTGTGTCCACTAGTCGCAGGAGTCACATGAGATGGCTCTACTGCGACCAGTGACACCCTTGCCACAATGGCTACATGGATGTTTTGGGTTGTATATCCTCTTTCGTAGCTGAATTGTTGATGCTAGACGTGTTGCTCAATAAATGTTTATTATAACAGAGGAATCCCAGACTTCTACACCCGAGTGTCAGCAGTCCGTCCGTAGGTTGAACTGGTCATTAACAATACAAAGTCGACTGAAGGTACCGGCTTATCAATGAATCAGTGGTATTATTATGTCATAGTATATGTACCAAAGTGTTACATGTATTTGATATATACATTTTAAATGTGTTTTCTATAAGTAATACGATATGATGGTTTTATATAGCATGTTTAAAAAAATGGACAGTTTTCGAGGAAAAGCAACATAATCATTAATTTAATTAAACATTACAATAATAATAATAACATGTATTCCCTGTGGCATACATAGCTGCCGAAAGATACAGTTGTAACATTACACCTGATGATGTAATTATTAAAAACTCTGCATGAAATAATATATATATATATATATATATATATATATATATATATATATATTAACTACGTATGAATTTGTTACTAATTAGAATATATGGTTAAATAATTAAACGACAACATAAAGTAGGATAATAAAACGCTAAAAGGCCTATAATTTATGTATGTTTACACATAGATTTATCGCAGCTAGACAGAT
>OZ024860.1:25744998-25772498 GCA_964017155.1 Oasisia sp. SBJ-2009 | reverse complement strand
TGTGTGTGCCACGCACAAGGCGTCACTGGGGTGACAGAGCTTTCAGCGTGGCAGCCCCATGTCTATGGAATGCACTACCGCATCATCTGACATTGTCATCTATGACCACTGCTGCATTTAAAGTAAAATTAAAGACTTATTTATTTACAAAAACATTCTGTACAGCGCTGTAAGCAACGAACGTTGGAACAGCGCTATAGAAATGTGACGATTATGATTATGATTATAGTTACGACACACACCTGCATGCAAGCATGTGCACACGCACACATGCTCGAATGCATACGTATATCTCTCCCAATCCCCGCAAGATAAAGCCGTTTGCAAAATATGGGTTACTCTAGGGGGAATAAACACACAATCCTGCAGTTGGGTGAGCTGAACCATAATTTCAATACAACTTGACATCGGAATACAAGTAGGTGGTGCAGTTAATCACTGTTTTCGCACATACGTACACCACTGCAGTCAGTTGTTATACAAGCATATGGGGCCTTAAAATTTCAAACGATTGACGGGAACATATACCCCAGTGGCCCTCGCCTTTGACCAACCTATTTGTTACTGATAACGCTTACATACACACACAGTTCGTGAAGAACGAAGGCTGACCACACGTGCGGTTGCTATTTCGACGACTCTGTTCAGAGAACACTGGACGAAACTAATGAATGGATCTCTGCAATCATCACCCTACCAATGCATCAACAAAGGCGTCATCACCATAACAATACGTACGTAACACTATGGGTCAGATTACCGCAACAATAATTACGTGGTGGAAACCATTAAAGTAACATTACGGAGTAGGTTGATTCAATGACATTTCGTTTAAACAGAAGTGCATGATCTGATAATGCAACTTCAACCCTCCGGACACGAGTTTATATTTATGATGATATTTTCTGATCAGACAGGTTTATGGTCTCTCTCTGTTTAGGTAGTCACCTACATAGATATCATCACAAAGACCAAAGAATATGTAATTTAGTACAGCCATACGATTTATATATATATAAATATATATATATATATATATATATATATATATATATATATATATATATATATATATATATATATATATATATATATATAATTTTGATTTGCATATGGCATACCCTTAGATTCAAGAATCTCCTAGGGCGATTTACGAAACCCGAAAGCCGAAATACCGCCATTTTTTATAATGGCCGCCCTGCATATGGTACTTGAATATAATTTTGATAGGAACATAGTAGACTGGTGATTTTGATGCATGTTGTGGGATTTAGGTATGTAGGATACAGGGGGAAAACATATACTGTATACGTTGTTTATTTATTGAAATCCAATATGACCGTCATCCACAATATGTTAACCATAATAACGTGTACAATGTTTGATAGAAATGCAGTAGAAGGATACTTTTGTAACCTAATGTTACCCGTTATAATACGAATGTGGTGGGAATATGCTTGCAAACACAGATAAAGGCATGCTATGGCATTAACAAAAATAACAATTACAAGTGTTTTGGAAATATATTACACACGTACATAAAAGAAAGACTAAAGAGCATCATATAATGAATACATCCAAGACAAAAGTGGTGTTGGAAAATGACACACCAATATACGTCAAAACCACGTAGATGTATATTTATGGAATCTGCATGATGTCACAAGTCTAAAATGTTTGTGTACTCCCAAAAATGACATACGGTGGTGAATATGGGCAAGAATAAGCTAGCAACCGCACAAGCGAAGCTAGCAATAGGTATTAGTCGAGGAGTCGTGGGGATGAATCTGGTTTTGTGGGATAACGTTTTTCTCTCTGTTGATTCCTGTAGCCTGGGGCATGTTTAATCATAATCAGGAGGGTGCCCGGTGATATATTATATTGGGCAACTCTAGATATTAACCCCTTTCTATCGGATACACTCAAATTCTGAGGGAAAAAAACGAAAACTCCCATATTTTCATGGTAAAAACTCATATACAATGAACCCAGTTTGCTTTCTCTGATATTTATTAACATAATACTATAGAGCAGAATCAAATATGGATCAACACTGAATGAATTAACCCTTTTCTAGCCATATTAAGTTAGGGAAATTCCACGATTTCAGGCATGATTTTGCAGAAAATGGTCAATCAACAGTAGGACAATTCCAGCTTGAAAGAGTCTATGTGATGTGTTTTTAACCTTACTGGCAAACACTCAGAAACACTCAGAAACTTCTCTGTGGGTGTAGTACGGTTTACATTCAATATTTTATGTATAACAAACCAACCAAAATTACTGGCACAATCTTTGACGTAAAGGTTAGTTCTGAAATTTGCTGTCATATTGACAGATTGAAAAACGCTGACAATCTGAATGATGCATGGTGGCTAGTTCAGCAGCTACTGTAGTCTAGAGCATCCCACCTTGAAATATGCACAAAACATTGTGCAAGGTAAGCCTTTATTCTTACAACTGCATATCTTGGTGTTACAGGGGGATTCACCTTTGCAGTCACATATGATCATTTTCAAAATGTAGTCTGGGGCAGGTTTTGTGTCGTCTGGTAAACCGATCGGATTCAGTGATTTGTTGTCTCTGTCCATCTTCCAACCAAATTCTTCTGGTTTCAGCTGCCCGGGGTCAATATTGATAGTACGCCACAACACTGTCTGGAAATGGGCCCTCTTCACATTTTCTATGAATGCCTCCCTCGTTGGTAGAAGTTGACTTTCCACCTAACGATTCGGCGTCTGCAGCCGACCAGATATCCCGGTGTGTCATCGACGTGAAAGCTTGGCTAGCGTCGCGCTACCTACTTTTGAACGAAGCAAAAACACAGACAATTCTCTTTACCACACCGAACCAGCGCACTCCGCAGCCACGTCCTCTTGTCATCGACATCTGTGGACGCAACGTTACCACTTCGGCCAGCATTCGCGACCTGGGCGTGCACCTCGATTCAACTTTGTCGATGACCGCACACGTAAGCCGTACCTGCACTACCAACTATAACACTCCGCCTGAGATCGCAAATGGACGACTCAACCCAACGCACAACAACTCCGGCGAGGCCATAGCGACACGTCAGACGATTGTAAAGTGTTGTGTTATCTATTGTATCAAACGCAACGCAAGTCTATAAGCAAGGCCACACTGTCCTGCATACGGTCGAACGCTGTCCAGATATTTGTAACCGCACAGAGTAGTGCTGTTTCATTAGAATGATACGCTTGTATGCGGACTGTTACATATCTGTCAGATATTCACTGAGTTGATTAATGTTCTACCTGTTGGCAATCACATTTTCATTCACATACGAGAGGTGAGGTAGATTGTTGACTGGTCTGTAGTCGTTTAGCTTATCCTTACAAAGCGACGGCTCCTTTAGAAGCGGATGCACAAGCGCTCGCTTCAATTCAGTTGGCATTACTCCTTCCATCAAGCACGCATTAGCAATACTTGTAGAAGTACTCGCAAGTTCCTCTATGCTCTGCTTTATATATTCAGAGGATAGCGGATCAATAAAACACGTTTTGCCATATTTTTTATGATAGCAGTTATTCCAGATATTGTTGATGGTATGAAAGTGTCAATCCGCGTGAAAACAGTACATGATTCGTGATGAGGTATGACACGCAGTCTGGCCTCTTGTAACTTATTGCGGATTCCGGGAACCTTGCCGTCAAAAATATACAGGAAATGCATTGCAGCAATCTAAGGCAGAGGTTTGTTCTGGGTACGCAGGTGGTGGTCTTCTACTGAGCGAACTTACAATGCTAAACAAAGCTTGCCAGAACATCGTGCCTAAACATATCTACACATCATAAATGCGCAAGACCCATAAACACAATAGTGTTGTCGGCAACGGAGACGCTCTTCGTTTGCAAAAATGATATGGTGAAAGGGTAGCAGGAGAAAATAGACAAACGCAGAAATGCGGAGGTGAGGGAAGAGTTTGGTGTGATAGAGAACGTGGGAGTACGCTGGTGAGGAGTTCGCTAAACACCACTAGCTAATGCAAGTAAGTGCAACGACCGTAAAGGGGATGATTAATGAAGGAGACACCCTAGGAATCAACGACAGAAGAAAAATCAGACGTACAAAAGTAGGATGAGAACGAACATGTTACCGGTCTACCCGCTGCGAATGTAACATACACCTCTTTTGAGCTAACCGCACTCGTTCAGACTACTCTGTGTGTTAGTGTTAAATGTGTCGTTATTCATATCGTCCATGTGCAGAAAAGCCCAGAAATTATTATCACAGCCAGTCTTTGAAAAAAGGCGCCAATTGATTATTGGCTATACTTTTGTTGCGGTAAATGAAGGTGCCCATTGATGTGTGCTGAATAGGGACGTAATTGTTGACGCCCAAACTAGGGATTCCCATGGTTGCGTAATCGTTGTTATTTGCTCTCGCTGCATCATTATTCATCAACCTTTTTGCCACATTTCTGACCATTTATGATTCTTGTTATTTAAAACATCATGACAAGCAAGTGTAACCGTCGTCAATTATGTCATTGTCACATAACAAAAAGCATAGGCGCAGTTAATTGCGCCTGGACACATAAAAGACCTGCACCATGAGAGGTGTTACACAACCAACTGCACCCCGTCGCTTGCGTTGAATGTAAAAAAGTCACATAATATATACACCATTCATCAGGTGCATACCGCGCGAATCGTCAGCAAATCGCACACATTTGAATTATTACTAGTACCATCCAGAAAATGTGTAGCTAGCTAGTATTCTCACAACCCTGCAGCTACGGGTCACTGGCTTCGCTCTAATTATTATGTCCATTGCTCGATGGAACATTGACCTCTGGCCCCAACACAAATACGTCTTGAGTGGCTAAAAACAGGTTGTTTTAATAAGACACATGTGCTCATGAAAGGGAATACGATATTGTTACAAGAAAGTGTTATCGAGTTGCAGGATCTAACAATTGACAGTGACTATGAAGGCAATTAAACATCTTATGGGCTGGTATAATTTACTATATAAAACCCCATTGTTTGGCCACTATAATAAAAACAAATATATTGATGATACGTTATCCGCATTGCACCGAGAGCATAATTGTTGTAGAAAGCATGATTTAATAAATTCGTACTTTCGCCCAGTGTCAAGGTTTCCGAGCCCTTATCTTGGTTTGATGGATTACTAACTGTTGCCAGCTGATTATTTTATGTTCATAGACGTTTAAATATCATATATATATATATATATATATATATATATATATATATATATATATATATATATATTCATAAGAATAATAATACACTTTATGTATACAATAAAATTCCAAATTACAAACTCTGTTCAGTAGTGTTGACAACATTAATAAAATATAATACATAAATATAATAAACGTACAAGTAAAACATATGAGTACGTATTTTTAAATAAATGTTGTACGGAAACTGAAATATTTATATATATATATATATATATATATATATATATATATATATATATATATATATATATATATATATATATATATATATATATATATATATATATATATATGACTGTGTGTGTGTTTGGTTGCATATGTGTATGTATGTATGTGTGTATGTGTGTATGTGTGTATGTGTGTATGTGTGTATGTGTGTAGGTGTGTATGTGTGTATGTATGTATGTATGTATGTATGTATGTATGTATGTATGTATGTATGTATGTATGCGTGTGTATATCAAACTGCCACACTGAAATCATCCTCGCTTGTTCGTTTGTCGGTCCACTCAACAAGTTTTTTCTACCCCGAGTGGTTCTTCTTACCAAACTCGTAGCCTGTCTCGGTGTTTTTCCAGAAGCGCTATTATCGCTGCTGGAGTACATCCTGTGCATTAGTTGATGGATAGACTTGTCTATTCACGATCGCGACATTTCTAACAGCATCGTTTTCGTATACCGGAGCTAGTGTGAAGGCCACAGGTGGGAATAGAACACGACTGACAAATTGGCAAATGATACACGATGTCGCACCGTAGGTTCGTTTGAAGCGATGACTCAGGCACAACTGTGGGTGTCGGAGCAAATATCATCGAGTTTCCCGCATGGTTACGTATTACCCGGCAGCTTGAATACGTAGACAAAAATAACACCATTAACCGCTCATTTTTACCGTTTTTAGTATGCCTAAGAATGTTACACCATATCAATTAAATAAACTATCGCGGTGTATGTTGCCCGGTTATAATGTGTTTAAGTAATTAATATTATAAAATGGCTATATGGTACATACTTTGTTTAAGTAATTGATATGAAACATTAACTACATGGTGCATCATTTGTTTAAGTAATTAACATGAAACATTGTCTATATGGTTCACTCACACACGCTATCGTGTATGCATGCATTAACACACTCACCCTAGCAACTAACACACACAACAAATATACACATGTACATACAAGCATGCACACGCTAAAAAAATATATGTAATTGCACACAAGCATACATACTCGGCAACACGTACACATGTACATACACAAATACACACACAAGCGCGCAAACATACACTAAATACCAGACTAAATACATTAAGTACGCCCATCCAAGCACGGACATGCACGCACACTCACATATACACACTCGCACGCGTGCAGGGCTGCGTGAGTTGACGATCTTCTCTGCGAGTAGTATGTTTTTTGTTTAACTGCAAGTCATGTTTTACTTGGAACTGTCATGACTATTAGATGGCTCAAAAAAAAACCCTCAACATACAACCATGAGCCCCGCCAATTCACTTTGTGTGCCTATCGGGTGGAGGGTTCTACCGGCGACGTTGTCAGTGTGACAGTCAGTGCGACTGTTGACTCCGCCGGGACAACATGCCGTTTGTCCAGTCGAAAACTAAAACCAAGCAAGACATCGCTTATGAAAATTATGGCTACGAATGTGACCAGGTAGGTTGTCAACGTAAACATTCACACCATAACTTACTGTTCCAGTGGCCGCTGTGTCAAACAGTGGGAAAACGTGTTCACCAGTCTGCATTGCTCCAGCACATTCAGTTGTATAAATGAGTATCTGGTTATGTAATGTGGTCCATATTTGTGTATGAATAATGTTTGCGCATTAATTGCAGCGTGGTTGGATGCTTCCCAGAGAAGTAGACATTGCGATCGGCTGAGTGTATGTAAATGTAGTGTAAAATTAAGGTGTTAAACATTTCAACTTCAAAAGACAGAGGGGAGACCGGAACAAAACGGACACGTAGAGGAATGAAGATACGTAGATTATACCATGCAAGTAGTACAGTCTCATAGGATGTGACGAATGTAACAGTTATTGGGTGTAATGTCAGTTTAAACGTAATCACGGTAGTTTGCCGTTGTATCACGTGGACAACTGTCACCCTGCTTAAAACACTGTATAAGGTTGTTAATTGTTTTAGATAGACACAATCTAGCGTGTATTCGTACTAAGCTAATTTCTCCATATGTCATACTTGCAGCAGGCCGGAGAAAAACCTGTCACCCCTTCGTCGTCTCCAGAACCCCCGGACACGACCTCGCCCCCGACCCCCGAACATCGTCCCCAGAAATGGTCATCTTGTGGCCGAGGCTTGGTTCTGTTGCTTCTTCTCTCAGCGGTGGTTATTGCGTGCGTCGTCAGCTTCGTTATCTATCTGGACACTGGTAAGAATTTAAAGTAAACCAACACTATCGGTAATGACTCTCGATAAGCCAAACGGCTTCCTTGTCCACCTGCCATCTAGAGTTGATTCTCTAGGTGGCAATCTTGTTAAATCTTGTTAAATGAGGCAACATCAAAATGTTGACATAAATTTCCTATGTTCCATTTGTTTGAAGAGACAAAATATGATATGGTTTAATATTTGACACATCACAGACGATACACGATATTGAATGAGCTTGGCAAAGTTATATAAATCCGTGTACATGTTCACGCATTAAGTAAATATCATGGTTGTACTAATATTGGTAATTGGGTTTGTTAACCTTGTCTTAAACAACTTGGCGCATCGATCCGTCTATTGACAACCGGAATGTTTATTGTCTTTGAGACTGGTCAACCTTGTTATTTTAATGTGCCTCTGAGCTTGATTTTCATGGATATAGGCACAATATAATATATCGTATTTTATTATTAGGCCTGACGCGATTGAATACTGTGCGCGTATACCAAAGTTGCTTTTCTAGTACATTGAACACACTCAAGCCATTTCCACCAAATTACCAATTGTGGTTTTTTCGTATAATTATACGTAATATACTATTATAATGTTACTATTTACATAGTTTGGTTTAAGTTGGTGTTATGCATTATATGCACATGGCCCTATGCGGCATGTAGAGCTGAAACTTATATAGTTAGAAAATGTATTTTGACGAGGCATATAATAGATTAAGTGTGTCACCCACGATGTAACTGATGCAATCGTTGCTTAGCAGGCACCTGAGTGCGTCTTGTGTTTCTATTCCAGAGCCAAAGACGTCCTCTCCGCAGAAAGGTAGGTATTTTGCAATCGGAGAAGAATGTTTGATTGGTTATATCAGCAACTCCTGGCGATGTGATATTTAATGTTAGTTAACGCACCGCATCGTTTCTTATGCAATATAATTTTATAATTGAGCTGTAGGTAGTTATGTTATGTATAACTTGCTTAGGGTTAATATACATTTTCGATTCCGATTCCGCGAGTTGTACCTAAATACATTATCGAACATTGACAACGCAGTTTGTCTATCTTTCCATTTTGATATGACTTTCAACCAATATATGTCAATCTTGTATTCATGGAAGCGAAACCATTAAAACTCATCATATGATAAAACGATGTACAAAATCTACATGTATAACATCCGTTATCAGCTGTAATGTTTACGAAACGTTTTGGCAAGTTGTCACTTTCACATAATGTTCAGTTTATCATTGCCCACATTCCTTTTGGTGCCTGCTTGCACATTTTCATATCCCGCGTCCACCATGCCTGTTGTACTTGCATCGTTGTTTGCTCAGTAACTTTCCATGCAACGATGACATTGGACAAGCTACATTACGACCAGAAAACTTACGAGAATCAAGACGCGCCGGTGTATCAGAAGTTGGCCAGTGATTTCTGCCTTCGGGTTAGTGTTCTGTATCTATCAAGTAGGCAACTTGCTTACTTGATACAGTAACCACCATAATATTTATTGAAAATAACCCATTTGTGAGACCCAAGTAGCGTAGTTGTTGCATTCATTCCGAGGAGGAACAATGCAATGTTCATAATGGCGATGGACTTTACAATCGTTAGTAGTAGCAGACGCGACTGGTTGAACAAACGTTGAGTTCTATAGTATATAGTACAATCAAAAACGTTAGGACCTTTTACTGTATATTACACTTTTAATAAAATAACTACCAATGAAGAGGTCAACACTTGAAAACCACGCTGCTTCACTACTGCAAATTTGACTAAGTTGTAGATATAGATAATGCTATGTCATGAAATTGTTCGCCCGGTAAAGCTGTCAGTCACGAATTAGTGTATTTGTGGTTGATATATTTGCTTGCAGGTGATGACTACACTAAGAAATCGTGATAGTGGTGACGAGGTATTGCAATGTAAAGTGTCAGGTTTCAGGTAAATTTAACAACGCATTTTTAGGCTGCATTACAATCACAATGTTATTGTAATATAATTGCTATTATGCCTCGGGTTTACTTTGCGATATTCCCCACAGATGCAACATGCAGCACTCTAATGAAATAAATACTTTGGAATAAGAAGTATGTTAGAAGTATCCTAAATATATAAACGGGCACGTTTAACATAGGACTACTTTTGACAGTTATATGTAACCAGCAACAATGATCTAGATAGATAAATATTTGTGTCAAATATAACACATATGTGCCGTAGATCAACTGTTTTGTTGTTGTATGCTTGCTCATAAAGCTGCACAAACATAATAACGTGAAAACCAATAAATATAATTCGTAATGTATTAATTGCTACGTTAATGGCAATTATACGTTACGCTATAATGGTGTGCGAGAACAAATAATGTTACAAGTGAAAATGTACATATTTGCTACAAACATTTACATGAAGGTTTTTTTAATAATATATCTGCAGTGGCAGCGTGATAGTGTACTTCACAATCATCGTACAGTACTGGAAAGGGGAAAGAAAAACCACAATGAAAGACATCGCGATTCAAATAAGCGGCCGAATACGTGAGGAGGCAGAAAAGAAGAACGGCGTGTTTCAACAATATTTGCATCCCGAAAACATAACGATCACCGTGAATGCGGCTCCAGCGACTTCCACTCTCTCGAAGTCAAAAGTGAAATCGACGGAAATTCCGATTCATAAGAAGCAGACGAAGCCGACAACGACAACAACAGACATGACAGGAACAACAAAGGGGCAGAAAACGACCGATGTTAGTACTATGGAAAAACGTACAACATCAAACACGCCAGGACAATACTTCAATGCTGCTACGACTTCAACCGCTGCTGAGGAAATTGATACGAAAGGAAAACCAGGACAGAGTGGGAAGGCGAAAACAGTTACGTCAGCGACAGAAACATCCACTACAACGGTCAAACCAAGACAAAATGGTGTCACAACAGCATATGAAAAATTCAAAGAAACAACTATTACAACCTCTACTACAACAAAGCTTCCAGTAGACACACCAATCGTTATATCGTTGACACCATTACAACCGACACCACCGGACAGTCAAGTCCGAGGTAATGTTTATTTTAAACATATAAGTAAGAATGTATATATATATATATATGTGTTTGTGTATATGTTTGTGTCTGTGTTTGTGGATATGTAAACATGCAAGCAAGCAAGCAAGCATATATATATATATATATATATATATATATATATATATATATATATATATATATATATATATATATATATATATATAAATATATATATTATGTATGTATCTTGTTTATGTATGTACGTATATAGTCGGGGCGCACGGGTCCAAATTTTGGAGGTAGTGGACACCTCGTGCTATTTTTGGTTGTCGTGTATTTTATTAAAAGTCAAACCCTCCCGAACAATATTCCAGAGGGCAACCTTCTCAAATCAGTGTACCTCACTCCGAAAATTGCGTTTATATCCATGCCCTTAATGGCCCAGTTGTATACATTTCTCTTTCCCCATTTTCACAGTAACTGTATAACAACAAATTTAAGTGTAGTATCAAATAATCAGTAATGACGAGAACTATTATTTATGGCAATAGCTTTTTGATACGTTTATTTTTCAAGATACAAAACATTGGACAAAATAACGATAAATCAGTTCAGTTTCCCAGTTGACATCACACAAAAGGAGTTATAATCACCTTAATATGTAATCAGTATACTTATGTAATATATCACAATGATGTGCATTCAATCGCCTACTGAATACTGCAAAGCAATAGTAAAATAGTGCTACGTTATACGTAGTCACGAGCCAAACATCTACCCAACCCCCTAAGTGTTGCGCAATCGTGACGTGACGCAAATCGGAGTAGATTTCATTGATTGTATCATTTTCGCGTTCCTTAGGGTAATAAACACTATTAAAGACAGAGTACTTATGCATAGTCTACTGCTGGTTATTAATGCGATATTTGTTAAGACAACATAAAATTATGATAACATTATTCGAAAATAAAAAGATACCAAGGTGGTATTCAATCACATCTTAAAGATTGTTCTGAGTCACCTGTGTCACTCTTGACACAGCCATTGTTTTCAACAAGAGTCCGAACAGGTATTACTCGCCTACATTTGATATCGTTCCGTTTGCACTTGCAAGCAGCACAACGCGGCACTTGGCATTTAGCGCAAGAACAATTACAAGGGCATTTGCTGGCGACACGTAACTTGTATACCATTGTGAAAGTTCTGGTAAAGGCGGCACCGTCAAAGATACTGGTACCAAATGTGTGGAACCCGTCTTCCAACCGATATCTAATAATTTCTCCTCCATCTTCAAGTGAGTCTCTTTCAGCACAGCTGTCAACCTCAAGCCTTACAGCCTTGACGCATCGATCCATTTGACTCAAACAAAGCTTGCGGTACCTTAGAACATTCATATTCTCCGATGGTTTCCTCAAGATTGACATTTTCCCCAATACCTTTCTGATGAAGAAGGCGTATCAGCATGACAACTTCATTGATCAACTGCTACGTCTGCTTCTGCAGCACAGTAAGATGTTATTGAGGATGCAGTTCTTCAAATATGCTGTCACGTACCTTTTGGACCTTGCGTTGTCATTCAGATATTCCTGGAGCTCAGTTTTGCAAACATTTTTCACAGTTTCCAGAGTGTTCATGATAGTTACAGTGGCTCACTGTTTCGTGGCAATATTTAGTATGTTGCTGGAGTCTACCGTGACGGGATTGATCATGTGCTGTTTTTATGCATGCTTGATTGATCATTTGCTGGTTTTCATCTTCGTGGGATTGTTAGACTGCAGATGGTTCATCACTTCTTTGAAATGGAATGATACCTCAGATACACATGTTTGTGTAATGCTACTTGGTTCGTACTGTAGCATCCAGGGGTATTTATGTAAGCCCACTCGCACTTTCTTTGACATCTATGCTTTATGTCTGCCCATGAGCTATTTCAGAAGTGATACATTTGAATGACTCAGCTTTTTTCGCACATCATATTGACCTTTCGTGAAGTACTGATTGATATACATATGGTGCTGGATTGGCAGCGAATAAATGTAGTTGTGGTGACCAGCAGCAACAACAAATGGGAGCATGTTATTATACTAAACCCAATTTTCCCAATTGCCCATTTTCCCATTGTTCAAATGCACCCGTGCCTCCCGTAGTCATTTGTGTTCAAAACCTTTGTTAGCCCTTCCTTGCTTACACAAACCAGTTTATATAAGGATAAGACTCCACATAATTTTTCCAAATGCGCCCATAGCGTTTACAGTGAGATGAAACTACACACATGACAATAAGATGCCAATGTCATCATCAGGGGAAGCTTGCTCCCGTAGCCCATATGAAATATCGTGCAATGCCTGATCAGCCATAACTACTGTGTGTTTCACTCCAAACTTATTGGCCAGCTTTGCTGCATATTCTAAGCGGATCTATTTGAACAGAATTGATCATTAAACCATATATAAAGCATGTGGCTGGCACTGTTGAAGCCAGTGTTGTGTAGAAAGCATTCCAACATTGATAGTGGTTGCTTCCGAGCTCTACTTTCTTTATGGATGACGAACTGCAAAATTGCCATGCCACAATCATCAACTGAAACTCATCATCATCATGCTGTCGGTCGCGAAGCGTCAAAGACTGCTTCCACCACTTGACTCTTGCTCTCCATTTATCTCTCTGCTGTGAGAGTGATGTCCATGAGACGATCTTTATGTCTCTCAGCTTCAGGTTTCTCTTGATGGTATCGTTGAACCGGAGACGAGGGCGCCCTCTCTTTCTGTGACCAGAAGACAGTTGGGAGTAGAGAACCTGCTTTGGTAGCCTGTCTGGTGACATCCTCATGAGGTGTCCAGTCCACCGGAGATTCTTTCTGGTCAGAAGATCTTCCATAGATGGCAGCCCTGTCCGTTCAAGTATTTCCGTGTTTGTCATTTTGTCCATCCAGGTTATCCTCATGATCGAACGCAGATGTCGCATCATGAAGGCATGCAGCTTTTTCACCTGTCGTCTGTACACTGTCCAGGCCTCAGCTCCGTATAGGAGGGTGGACAGCACAATTGCACGGTATATCTTGCCGTTAACCCGCATGGACACGTGGTGGTTGTTCCAGAATCTCTGGCGTAGTCGGCCGAAAGATGCACTAGCCTTGGCCATCCTCCTCTGTATTTCATCGTCAATGCATCCGTCACTTGATATAGTGCTTCCGATGTAGGTGAATTCCAGAACAGAATTCAGCTTGTTTCCATCAACCATGATATCTTCCTCTCGGGTTCTTGTAGAGTTGGGTTGGTACAGCACCTCGGTCTTCTTGATGTTAATCTTCAGGCCGAACTTCTTTGACGCATTGGAGAAAGCATCCACTATTTTCTGCATCTCTTCAGCAGAGTGTGCTACCAGTGCACTGTCATCTGCGAATAGCAGCTCTCTCATCAGTATCCGAGTAGTCTTGGTCTTCGCTCTGAAGTGTGCGACGTTGAATAGGTCAGCGCTCTGTCTGGACTGTATGTAGACGCCATCCCCCATGTCTCGGAAAGCATCGTCGAGCATTGCTGATAGGAAGATGGAAAAGAGCGTGGGGGCCAGTACACAACCTTGTTTGACCCCATTTGTGACCCTGAACGATTCCGAGACTTCCCCTCCAACACTAACATTCGCCATCATTCCGGTATGTAGTGCCTCGATCATTGTTGTGAACTTCTCTGGGCAACCATACTTCTTCAGTAGCTGCCATAGTCCAGTCCTCCCAACTGTATCGAACGCCTTACTGCCATCTTTCAGGCCGGCGATTGCTCTAGCCATCTCATCCATAGTTGGAATCTCATCGAGGCTTGTCTTGGTACTGCGCTGCGGGATGTTGTCCAGAGCTTCGTGATCTATGTCGCCAGGGACGTTGAGTAGCTTCTGGAAGTGTTCACTCCATCTTGCCACAACTCCCTTGCTGTCAGAGAAGGTCTCCATTCCATCTGTTGATTTCAGTTGAATAGGTCCCTTCTTCTTGGGTCCCCACACTTCCTTCAGTCCACTGTAGAAGCCCTTCATGTCGTTTCTATCAGCAGCTCTCTGCAGCTCCACTGCCTTCCTTTCCCACCAGTCCGACGTCAGTGCACGGGTGTGTTTTTGTAGCAGTCTGCATGCATCTTTGTATGCTGCAGTGGTGGATCTAGTGCTCCTGGTTTGCAACACTCTCTGGTGGGCTTGGTCTCTTCTGCTCATAATAATCTGTAGCTCCTTGTCATTGGGGTCGAACCAGTCCTGGTTTTTTCTGTCTGGCTTGTCAAGATATGTCTTGGCTGTGCTGTACACGACCTGCTGCAGAGCAGCCCATTCCTCGTCTGGTGTTGAGTTTTCCTTTTCCTCCCATTGGGCGAGAGCACTGTTCATCTCCTGCTCAAAACTCTCCCTATGGCTGATGGTACTTAGTTTTGCAGTGTTGAGTTTTTGGTCGCCTTATTTGTCCCTTGCCTGTTGTGCTATTCTCGTATTCTGAAAGCAACTTTTGACCTCAGCATCTGGTGATCGGTCCAGCAATTTGCTCCACGCATGACTCGGGTACTGTGGATGTCCATCTTATCCCGACACCTCGTGATGATGAAGTCAATCATATGCCACTGTTTCGAACGAGGATGCATCCAGGTGGTCTTGTGTTCATCCTTCTGCTTGAACATGGTGTTCGTCACTGTCAGTTCAAACTCAGAGCACAAAGCCAGTAGAAGCTCGCCATTGGAGTTGCATTTCCCAATCCCACGTTTGCCCATAACCAAGGGCCACTTGTCATTGTCTTTTCTTATCTTCGCATTGAAGTATCCTATCAGCAGTAACTTATCTGTACGAGGGATGCCACTGAGCACACTTGCCAGCTGGTTGTAGAAGGCCTCCTTGTTTTCTTCTGGGTTTGTCATTGTCGGAGCATACACGCTGATAATTGTAGCAAAGTTGTCCTTGCTCAGAGGTAGTCTCATCGTCATGATTCTGTCGCTTACTGGCCGTGGCATTTCTGTCAGCTTTGTGATGATATCCTTTTTGATAGCAATGCCCACTCCGGCCTCCCTTCTTTCTCCTTCGGGTTTGCCACTCCAGAAGAAAGAGTATTCCAAATCATTGAGACTACCAGACTCTGAGAACTTTGTTTCACATAAGGCGGCGATGTCGATGTTGTATTTCGCAAGTTCCATTGCTACTAGTGCCGTACGTCTTTCTGGTCGGTTAGCTCCTTCTCGGTCGAGGAGAGTCCTGTCGTTCCATTGTCCAATTGTCAGTAGTTGTCTTCTTTGTCTTCTTTTTTCTTCTTCTTCTTCCTAGCTGATTTTCCACTGTCGACGGAAGATGAGGTCGAACAGCGCGGTCCTTGGTAACCCGGGCGACGGCCGATCCGGTATGGAGTTTCGTGCAGTTGTACATTTCATGGAAGCTGCTTGCAAAAAGTGTTGAAGTGCCGCTGGCGTTTGCAAGTTACTAGCGACACTCTCTCGGGGAACAAATAGAGGTCTCACACCGGCAAGAACATGTCAAGACAGGCGCAAACTATTTGTCCCTGCAGTGGCTGGTCGAGAGATGTTGCGATGATGGTGCCACAGTGACATGGTTTTATGTTTAGGGTTTGCTCCCTTAGCCTTCGGTTCTGACAAGAACCTACACCACAAGGCAGTGGTTTACAACTTTGCATGGCAGGGGCGTCAAACTCCCTGAGGTATTGCAATACCTGAGGTACTGCAATACCTGCATACAACTGAAACTAGTGATCACATATAGGTTGCAAATATATAGTCCTCATCTTTACAAGTAATCTGGCTTTAAGCTTTTCGCACAAAGAAATGTAGTGTGGTTCGATTTGAGAAGGTATGGCGTACGACAACAAAAATATTCAATACGTTATGATGATAACAGTGCGAAATTCTTCGTCTTAGCCGTCACCAAATTGTTATCTTCAACAATCAAGAGCTTATGCAGACGAGAAGTTACCGTTTTTTAGACATTGTCAAATATAGTGATGTCACATACCATGTAATTGGTAATCATAAGTGTCCGTTGTGTTTATTTTGTTAGTTTCGTATTTGTTGTCGGTAAAAGACCGTAGACACAAAACTAAGTTAAAAATGACTGATACGCTGCAAAACATGTCATTCAAACATGATAACACACCTCATGTATTTGAAAACAAGAATATGTTATATTTAATTTACTTACTAGACGCAACGTATTTATATATTCAAGTTATTCCAGAGATGATGTTAAAATCTAACGTCAAACCAAAATGAGGTGGAGAAGTTTACACTGTATGTTGATTCTAGAACAAATGATGTTCAAATGTATTTTACAATTGTATGGTATAAATCAACCGAGAAATGAATGGGGATACCTTTGATATGTTCACTCATTATATAGCTTGAATATATAGTAAGGTGACTACGGTACATTTATATGAAATCGACGACAAAACGGAAATGTTTTTCTACTTATTCTTCAATTGTTTGTTTCTCGTTGCCTTAAAATATATATATTTTTATAATATATTTGTGGTCTGTATTCCTCTCACCATTCCGGACATATTTTGGTACAGCTAATTTCATTAAATAAACCATGAATATTTCATAATTAGCCATTGTGTCTTAACAGTCATTCAGACACCTTCAGGCCTGAATTGAAGTTTAATTTTCAAGTGCCGTCTTGTGTTGCTTGGCCATACGATGGGAAAGATATCAAATATGGGCGAGTAATACCTGTTTGAATTCTTGTTGAAAAAAATGACTATGACAAGAGTGTCACAGATTACTCAGAACAATGTATAAGATGTGATTGAGTAACACCTTGATGTGTTTTTTATTTCGAATAATGCGTTATCATAATTTTATATTGTCTTAACAAACAATGCATTAATAACCAGCAGTAGGGTATGCATCAAGACTGTCTTTTTACTAGTGTATTATTACACTAAGAAAAGCGAAATTGATACAATCAATGAAATCCACTCCGATTTGCGTCACGTCACGATTGCGCAACACTTAGGGGGTGGGATACATGTTCGGCTCGTGATTGCGTATAATACAGCACTATTTTACCACTGCTTTGCATAATCCAGTAGGTCAATGAATGTACATCATTGTGATATATTACATAAATATCTTGATTACATATTAAGGTAATTATAACTCCTGTTGTGTGATATCAACTGCGAAACCGAACTGATTTTTCGATATATTGTCCAATGTTTTGTACCTGGCTTCCTAATTAATAAACATATCAATACGATATTGCCATACATATTAGTTCTCGTTATTCCTGATTATTTTATACTACGCTTAAGTTTGTTGTTACACATTTACTGTGAAAATGTGGAAAGAGAAATATATGCAGCGCGGCCATTAAGAGACCACATAAGCCTGAATGTAAATGCAATTTTCGGAGTGAGGTACACTGATTTCAGAGGGTTGCCCTGCGAAATATTATTAAGGAAGGTTTGAAGTTTAGAAAACGATAGGGCAACCAAAAATAGCACGAGCTGTCCACTTCGACCACCGTGCGCCCCCCACTATGCACGAATAACAGTTGGAGCCTAAAGAATTCAAAGATAAACTGAAAAAGTAAACAAACAGCGCGTGCACGTACTTAGCCCGATTATATCACATGCCTGAGTTGCATATCACCGCCCCCTATCGATCCTGTAGGCTCCCCATTTTACTAGTTATTCCCATTTTGTGTCAAAACATTACGTCAATCCAAAATGAGGCGTGACGTATATGTTAGTTCAAAACATATGATGTGCTGATACATTTTACAAGGTCGTGGTATATAACAACTGGGGAATGAATGGGGATCATTGTGATATGTTAACCATATATTTTGAATATATATTAAGAGAACTACAGTAAACGTTACATGATGTCGATGACGAAACGGAAGTGTTTATTTTAACATATTGCTGAATCTGTTGCCTTAAAATGTACATTTCAATAAGATATTTATTGTGTTTATGCTCCTCTGCAATAGGAATAGTTTGCCATAAAAACTACCTTTTTAGCCCTAAACAAGCTATGAGAAAAACATGTTGCAATTGTGACTAAACGGCCATTCCGGCACCCTGAATTTAAGTGCGATTTTCGGAGTGAGGTACACTGATTTCAGAGGGTTGCCCTCTGGATTATTGTTAAGGAGGGTTTGAAGTTTAGAAAACAACAGGGCAACCAAAAATAGCACGAGGTGTCCACTTCGACCACCGTGCGCCCCGACTAATATAAGTACATTATTTTCTGGGACATAATAAATCTATGGAATGTATATTATTGACGCAGTTATAATTTTTACAACATCTGTATGTCGTTATCAAACCATGTTTGATACGCGTCAGCCTGGCCTCCCAGCTTAACATGTAATGCTATTGGATAGTATTATCGATGTAACGTTTGTTCCAGTAATTGCGACTAGGACGGGTATAGCACATCGCAAGATAATGAAAACAAAAGATTCTAATTTGAAAGCAAGGATGACCTCGGCAAGTCAAGCTTCGACTGATACAAAATCAGGTAGTGTATGTTTTATACAATAATTAACAGTACACACTCACATATATTATATACATGATATACACTATACACACACATATATACATTGTATACAGTATACACAGTATATAACATATTATACAATGTATGCATACATATGCATAAGTATATTCATATACAAAATACATCAACACATGTACACAAACACGCAAAACATATAAACACGTTCACACTTTCACACATACACACATGCACAAATTCACAAATTCACAAATACACAAATACACAACTACACAAGTACACAAGTACACAAATACACAAGTACACAAGTACACAAGTACACAAGTACACAAGTACACAAGTACACAAGTACACAAGTACACAAGTACACAAGTACACAAGTACACAAGTACACAAGTACACAAGTACACAAATACACAAATACACAAATACACAAATACACAAATACACAAATACACAAATACACAAATACACAAATACACAAATACACAAATACACAAATACACAAATACACAAATACACAAAACACAAATACACAAATACACAAATACGCACATACACAGTTGCGCACATTTGTATTTTGATCGACAATTGCTTTGGGAGTGATTATTTTTTCCAGTCATCACCAGTTCTGAGGAAATGCAGTTCTCATTTTAACTCAGACGTCGTCATTGTGACAAGGTGTATATTGTAACAAAGTAATTGTCATGTCGATTATTTTGTAATGTTCGGAATGACTACACAGTCTTCCTTTCAGCTATTGGACGCCGTCACGAACTGTTGGTCGTCTACTCTTTGTCATCTAGTGACAAAAGACAATAGTTTTAGTATATACAGTGGTTAAGTAAATATTGACGACGCGACACGACACGACGCGACGCGACGACGCGACGACGCGACGCGACGCGACGCGACGCGACGCGACGCGACGCGACGCGACGCGACGCGACGCGACGCGACGCGACGCGACGCGACGCGACGCGACGCGACGCGACGCGACGCGACGCGACGCGACGCGACGCGACGCGACGCGACGCGACGCGACGCGACACGACACGACACGACACGACACGACACGACACGACACGACACGACACGACACGACACGACACGACACGACACGACACGACACGACACGACACGACACGACACGACACGACACGACACGACACGACACGACACGACACGACACGACACGACACGACACGACACGACACGACACGACACGACACGACACGACACGACACGACACGACACGACACGACACGACACGACACGACACGACACGACACGACACGACACGACACGACACGACACGACACGACACGACACGACACGACACGACACGACACGACACGACACGACACATGTAATGTAACACAGTAATGTAACACAGTAATGACAACTGCCGCTACTGGTTTGTCACGTTGTGCTTTGTAAGCGTGTGCGCATTTACTTCGAATATTAGCCAGTAGTACTTGGAACAGCGCAACTGAATCATGTCCTTGTTTGTCTCAGGAAGTGGTGGACAACCAGGACCTGACAAGGGATCCGAAGGAACATTTGAAGTCACTAAAGACCAGTATATAAATAACGTGAAGGGTATTTGGAATATTCAGGTCGAACCATCAATGGTATGTAATATCTATATAACTGACTCTATCTACGCGCCACTAAGTTCAACGGTAAATTCGTCGCAATCGTACCATTGTATAGTTATTGTGTATGTACACAGATTGCCTCAGTGCGTTGCCATGCGCGAGTTAACACTTGCATTTTAATCGCGATTACGGCGTTCTAACGACGTTTTGTCGTACAAAGAAGGGTTTTATTCATCCATATGACTGATCAGCTGGCTAAAACATTACACGAGACTATGATATCCGTATATGACGTATTGTGTTCCGTGTATAAATTAAGGACGCTATTACCAATATCTCCCTGCGCCTGGGTAGCCCAGGTTAGTGTATTGTGCGCTAATCACACGGTTGATATATGACACACATGTTACCTTACCATGTGTCGTACTTGTGCATTGTTGTTACACATGTGTTACAATTCATGTGTCGTACTTATGCACATGAGTTGCTCACTCGACTACGTGTCTGCTTGTAGATCGTTAAATTGGAGTTTCTGAAATTCGATCTGGAGACGGGAATATATGATCCAATAAACAAATGTCCGTTTGACAACGTGACCGTGTACGACGGTCCTGACGAATCGGCGCCATTGATTGATGTATTCTGCGGAGCTACATTGCCGAGAGTCATACATTCCGGCAACAACTCATTGTGTATCGTCTTTCTATCTGACTTCTCCACCACAGCGACCGGCTTCAAGGCTAAAGTCACGGCGATCACTGGCAGTTAGTATCACGTTAACGCAAACATCCCAATTCATACCTGGTTATTGGCGTGAAACTCAAAGTATATATCATCTTCATTCGTCTATTTAGATTATGTATCCACTGTCCCCGGTAGCGCTGCTACAAAGTCACGTATTGGGGATTCATACGCGCATCAAAACTATTCCTCTGTCGAACTGTCACGCTGATTAAAATGGGATGCTAGGACGAGGGATGGGTTTGGCATAACATTATTTTACTTACTTTTTGATACTCTCCACAATATCTCGCAGAAACGTCTTACACACGCACCTTCATAGTTTCTTCAAGCTCATGTTTTTTCTAAAATGTACCCATTCCCTAAGTATTGTGACCCAAAGTGTCTCTCCAGCACCCGCCGCTATATGTTTCCGGTTACGACGCTTGTTGCCTGTGTACACCACAACGAATGTTTTATAATTAAGACTGAATCCGTTGTACACCTACATACGACTGAAAGATATATAATTCTACATAAAACGAACACCACAATAATGTGTTTATGTTGGATTGCTTCAGGATGTCGTGGTGAAGTAGAGTTATTGACTGAACCGGAAGGACTGATCAGCATTAATGAGACCGAATACAGAAATAACATGACATGTGGTTGGAAGATTCGCGTCGATCCATCCAAGGTAAAGGACTTCTAGGCTGCTGCGTACGTGGGTGTAAATAAGAGGCATTTAACACTTTCTTGTTTATAACGTTTATTTTTTAGACACCAAATCCATATTCACACATAAAATGTAATATAAAATAGTACAATACTAATACAAAAATAATGTGGTTCAAGTAACAAGAAATGAAATAGTAAAAATAACAAGTCAGGAACAAATTGAATAGGGGTTAAAAATAATTATTAAACACAGGGTACAATACAAATATAACTTACACAATTAGGATTATAAGTGTACGCATTCCACTTGTCTCCTCTTAGGATACTTGTATGACACATTGAAGTACGTAATAAGCCTCCCGACTGCGGTATTGTATGTTAATTGTAATTGCATTGCGTAGAATGTATAAGTGGACAATAAACCGGTGTTGTGAGTATGTGTGACTAATAAGTAATTGTAAAAAATATGAAAAGTGGAGAGGGAATTGCCTGAAGGCGTTTTACAATAAAAAAATTCTGAGGCGGTAGGACATGTACAGAAACCATGGGCGAGGAAGTGTGGTAGACGAACAAACGAATGGTGTAAATACAATGCAATATCATATGTCGAAAGGGTAGCAACGAACGGACAGGTATGTCACGCGGTCTCAGATAACCAAAGCAGACGGAAAGAGGTAGTAAAAAGGCAAAACATGGCCAGTTATATATATATATATATATATATATATATATATATATATATATATATATATATATATGTATGTATATGTATATATATATATATATATATATATATATATATATATATATATATATATATATATATAAAATACATATGCATACACAGTGATACGTTGCTTAGCAGCAAGGTTTGTGCCGCTTGCCAACAAGCGATGCTCAGGAAGTTATGTCTGATATTGTGTTAAATGTATAGCTTAAAAACCTCATAATATACATATATTACTCAACATTTGCCAGGAATCACTATTGGAGATGCCTAGAAAGTGACTTAGAAAGAGTGGGAGAAGTGGGTTTAGTCTTCTCCCACTCTTTCTATGTCAAGCTTAATGCAAACCCCATCACTATTTCCGTCTTCCTCGCCTCCTCATCCCCTCCATTTCCTGGGCATCTCCAATAGTGATCCCTGGCACATTTTGAGTAGTATACAATCTGCATTAAAATGCTCATGCGGTCATTTTCGGTGCCTATTTGCCCTATTAAAAATTGCATTCAATTGATAATTGTATACAGTTGATACGCTCTTTACATTGTGCTCGTTTGTAGATCATTACATTGGAGATACTCACACTTGCTGTGCAGTCGACCGCAGCTGGGGAATGTGTGTATGACAAAGTCAAAGTACACGACGGAGTTGACGACTCAGCACCACTGCTCGGCACGTTCTGTGGTTCACCTTGGCTGAGAATCGTCATTTCTAGCAGTGAATCACTGTTTATATCTTTCGAAACCGACTTTAGAGGTACATTCGGTGGCTTCAAGATTAAGTATGTGGCAACACGTCGCTGTAAGTATTATCCATCTGTAAGAGTATGTCTGTAAGAGTGGTGTATTTAAGAGTGGTGTACGTAAGAGTGGTGTATGTAATTGTGGTGGGCGGAAGAGTCGTGTCTGTAATAATGGTGTATGTAAGGGTGGTGTATGTAAGAGTGGTATATGTAAGAGTGGTGTATGTAAGAGTGACGTATGTAAGAGTGGTGTATGTGAGAGTGTGTATGTGAGAGTAGTATATGTGAGAGTGGTGTATGTAAGAATGTGTATGTGAATGTGGTGTATGTAAGAGTGTGTATGTTATAGTAGTATATGTGATAGTTGTGTATGTAAGAGTGTGTATGTGAGAGTAGTGTCTATCAGAGTGTGTATGTAAGAGTGGTTTCCGACTATACAAATTATTTATTTCAGGGCTCCCGGCATGCAATGGTGCTCCGGCGAAACTGACCGGAAGTGAGGGAGAGTTTGGAGTGGTGGGATCACAATATACGGATGACCTATTTTGTCAGTGGCAAATCACAGTGAAAGCCGAAACAGTAAGTTACATTTAAAAATGGATTATGTCATTTGTGGCCGAAGAATATATATATATACATATATATTTATATATATATATATATATATATATATATATATATATATATATATATATATATATATATACATATATATATGTATATATATATATATATATATATATATATATATATATATATATACCAATATTTAACCTATTTTGCAATTATGATCTACTTCATAATTTCCTACTCATAATGTTGCATTTGGAAAGCGCATTCAATTAACTTTAAAAAAATCACATCCCACAAGTTGACCTTTCTATGTTGTTGAAGTGATAAACATATATGGATGATGTAATCTGTGGCCGAAGAATGTATATATATATATATATATATATATATATATATATATATATATATATATATATATATATATATATATATATATGTATATATATATATATATATATATATATGTATGTATATCATCCATATATGTGTTTCACTTCAACAACACAGACAAGTCAAATTGTGGGATGTGATTTGTTTAAAGCTAATTGAATGCGCTTTCCAAATGCAACATCATGAGTAGGAAATTATGAAGTAGATCATAATTGCAAAATAGGTTAAATAGTCAACAGTAATCAGTTCACATGTTACTCTAGTTTTCATATAATTCGTAACGCACATATGTTTCATCGGCGTGTAAAGCTAATACCAGAAAGGAATTTGAATACTCTTTCCAAATGTGTCGTCATCACTTGTAGGTCACTATTATGTATAACCGTCATAATTACATTCTCTGTGAAATATTATGTTTAACTTGTTTCACTTTGCTACATAGGCAACATTATGCCTATGTGGGGATTTATATTTTATAAAAGACGTCTGCCATTGAAAGTAATAAGTGAATAGATCAATACACTTGAATAAATATATGAAGATAATTAATGAGTAATTAGGCTTTACTGACGTCATATTTACAACATGTATGTGATATTGTTCATACATCGCTTCACATTTTACAACATAGGCCATATCAGTCCATTGTATAACATGCACACGCAAGTGTTGATTAAAATACTTCTGAACATAATATGTTAGTAAAATACGTAATATGTTTCAGCATGTTGTCCTAACGTTTGAGCGATTCGACTTGGAATTTGGGAACAACTGTACTCGTGACAATGTCACTGTCATAGACAGTGTGACGGGGGTTCACCTGATGACGCGGTGCGGAAGCAACCCACCTGGCGACGTGATTTCGTCAAGCAACCGGCTGACTGTTGTTTTTAGGACCGACAGTTCAGTAACTGACAGCGGGTTTGTGATCAAGTACACGTCCCTAACTATTACACCTGGTGAGCATGCGTTTGAATTGTTATGATGAACGAAGATCATGAAGCAGTTTATGTGAAATTCCCAATAAATGTCACTCGCTCAATGATCAACTGTTTTCTAGACATTTAATATAGAACATATACATTAGCACGCTATTTTTTGAGAAATTCTAAGTTGGCGAGGGCGCAGGGAGACAAGCATGTGCGTCTGTGTTCTTTCACTTTATTCGATGGCGGCATTAACATTGTCATAATGTTTTATTATATGGAATATCACACTTCCATCATAACAAAGGACAGTAACAAAACCTGTCACATTCAGACGAAAACGATACATTCAGACAAAACCTAACTCTGCAGTGTAGCATTCAATGTCTAACCTATTTGAAGCACATAGGTTTCTGTTTTATCGCTTTTAAGGAATTTGGTTTCGTTTCACTTATTTCGATATATATTTAGAATTCGTCTGTTTTAGGCAAATGGGTATAAGCATGTAAATGTAAAACACACTTGATATATGCGTATCTATTTTAGTTTGAGTAAGTTGGATTTATTGACTTATTTTTCAACGCAGACAATTGTTATGTAAACTATATATATTAGTTAGAGTACAGTGCTATGAATACGGGACAATCCGTGCGCAGTTGTTTAACAAATACTTCATTTACCCATCGAAAATGTGTCGATGGTCACTGATTCAAGAAAACGAATGAAGAGTCGAGTTACCACAGACGATCGAAATGAGATAGGCTATAGGTTTACGAAGATAACGTATTCATCAAACCTATACGTTGTTATACATCACTACTTATGTGCGTGGGTGTATGTTTCCACCTTTGCAGTTCCACATACGTGCGGAAGTCCAGGGATACGTCCTCAATTTTCTTACGTCGTTGGGGGCACGGAGGCAAAACCACACTCCTGGCCGTGGCAAATTAATCTCATCAAACTGGGAGTTGGTCACTCGTGTGGAGGTAGCATCGTGAACAAGCACTGGATCGTTACTTCAGCTCACTGCGTGTAAGTGACCGGGCAAACACATTTTCGTACAGTAGCGTATGAACTCACTATCACGTAACTGCAAAATTATTACAGTAATGTAGTCATTAAAACAATCAGTCAGCATGACCGCATTTTGAAGGTGACTGCGAAGGAGATCGCATATGTCATCGTCACTATCTTCCAATAGATATATGACGAAGAGACTATTCCACCCGATTAGTGCACATTACGACGAGTTTTAAGAAGTTGTCACTCGTCTTATTGGACGGTAGCAAAGCGTTCGGAAGGTGGAACACAACATAGTTCTCCAACAATTTAGCACTATGGCACAAGCGAATATACAAATGTGTGTGTGTGTGTGTGTGTGTGTGTGTGTGTGTGTGTGTGTGTGTGTGTGTGTGTGTGTGTGTGTGTGTGTGTGTGTGTGTGTGTGTGTGTGTGTGTGTGTGTGTGTGTGTGTGTGTGTGTGTGTGTGTGTGTGTGTGTGTGTGTGTGTGTGTGTGTGTGTGTGTGTGTGTGTGTGTGTGTGTGTGTGTGTGTGTGTGTGTGTGTGTGTGTGTGTGTGTGTGTGTGTGTGTGTGTGTGTGTGTGTGTGTGTGTGTGTGTGTGTGTGTGTGTGTGTGGCTAACACAATGTAAATACAACTGACATACTTATTTATAATTGTTTTAAGTATGTAACGTCACTTAGCTAAATCCCAGACAACCTTCCCTTAAAGGACTGACACGCACGGATTGAGACGCATGCGAACAGATGTATCCCAACTGCGGGTCGTCGTTGGCGAACACAACCGTTCCAAGTCCGAGGACACTAAGATGACTTTTGAAGTGGAGCAAATCTTCGTACACCCTCTGAATATCGGTTTAAACAACGACATTGCTCTGCTACGACTGAACAGCAGTATTCAATTCTGCCGCGAGGTGGCGCCAGTTTGTCT
>OZ024860.1:25739998-25742498 GCA_964017155.1 Oasisia sp. SBJ-2009 | reverse complement strand
AATGGTTCAGACGCCGAGCTACACATTTGCATCAATCAGTCATTTTTATTTCAAAACGACATATTTCTACGAAGTAGAATCAGGCGTGTTTACATGTCAAAGTAAAGCTAAGGTCTCTAATGAAAAAATGCATTAATTACAACACAGTGTATAATACCTATATATTACAACGATCAGCATATTAAAAGTACGCATTGCGATAATAACACAATGCACAACATTAACAATTACGTAAAGGCTTGCTAAAACCAGTTGTCAGGTCCTTCCTAAAATGGTTAGAAACACGTTGTGTTCTCAGAGGTAATGGAATCGAGTTCTAAAATGTGCATCCAGCGCAAGATAAAACGCGTCGGCCGAAGCGATCCAGGTAAATCCTGGGAACGACAACGGGAGCCTGTTAGCCGAAAGCAGACTGTGATAAGGAACATAGGCGTGCATGTATGCACTATGATTAAACTCCATACCACGAACCACGCAACATTTTTACAATTTATTGCGACAAAACAAATGTTACGATTGCCTATGTCACTATACAACGCACGAAATTGTGGACGCGGCTAACATTCAAACGTCCCTCTGTAGGATGTATTAACCCTGATACCCGCCTATGTATGATTTGGTGAATGTCGTCATTCAATAAGCCGATATGGCGAGTGCAATGCCTGTAATTAATATTCAAAACCGAAATGTAGAGTATTATGATTAAATGCTCGCTTTGGGCAGTGTTTTATGTAATCCACATAAGCAATGACCTCATATGTAGTGCATGCGATATGAAATCGCATACTGTTTCAGAATGTTACTATGATATAGTAAAATTCTGAAATAGTATGCCAGCATAGATTGCATGTTTTGTTTCATTCACACAATAATAAATATATTGTATGCATTACTGGCTATATGAAAACAGTATTTCTTAAAAAGTACTGTTTAAAACGATCATATAAACCAATGGTTTGGGGAATATGAGATGGTTATATATCGCACCAATATTTGTATAACAAATATTGTGAATAAGTAATGCATTGTTCGTGCTAATATTTATAATAATTTGAAATGCATATCAAAACAATAACAACAAGAAACAATAACATAAACAGTTGTCTTCAAAATGCAGTACTGCGAGACGACTAACAATTCGTGTCTTTATTACAACGTATGCACATATTAGCCTCTATGGCGGCTCCTGT
The DNA here is from genome assembly GCA_964017155.1 of Oasisia sp. SBJ-2009. Classification (NCBI taxonomy): domain Eukaryota; kingdom Metazoa; phylum Annelida; class Polychaeta; order Sabellida; family Siboglinidae; genus Oasisia; species Oasisia sp. SBJ-2009. The sequence goes on along the minus strand of OZ024860.1, from coordinate 25,741,308 downwards.
GTAATATAAATGTTTACTTTGATTTAATTTGATTTACGTTTTATTATCAAAGTTTTAAATGTAGCCTTTTCTGGGTCGAAACGATTTCCGGCAACAGTGGCTACATGCTTCATGTGTATGTTATCTACGTGGCAACCAACTCACACCCATATCCCTTCCAATATATTCATCGTATATAGAAACCTTGATTTAGAAACAACATTTTAAGTTTTTAGCAAATATATTTAAGTAATTTGTGGATTTTTTTAATGACAACTGATGAAATGCTTTAATTTTGTCCTCGCAAATATTCGATTGTTGGCTCAAACAACTGATACAACTGTTAATTTCCCATACATCATTTAGCATGTGTTTCCTCTAGGATAATGTGACAGATTCATGAGTGCTTATGGAACTGGTTGTAGGGCGATTCCGGAGGTCCGCTGGTGTGCAAATCTCGCAATGGGACATGGACACTGCATGGAATTACGAGTTGGTCAGTGACGTCCTGCTTAGCTAGGTGGGTAAGATATTCTCACTACAGCTATGTTATATCACGCGCACACACGAACGTTCACATGCACACACAGCTCTATATTATAACCGCGAATAAGAAAGAGCTTGCCTACATCTGATAATAAAAGAACACATATTTTAAAAACAGTGAAATGTATTATTGAACGCTAATGTTCAAAGCTTAATTAGTGAGTCGTACTGATGTTGCCTTAATTTACGGTTAGACTTTGGACGACACGCGGTATGAAATTTGTTGTTGTAATGAATGTAAATGTTACGTTACCCGTCCTCGCTTGATCTCTCTTATTCGGACCATGATTCTGCAATTATGTGATTCCATCATCTCACCCTCTCAATGGATATGTGCTTTGTTTCCCTCGCCTAACTTTTTACTTGTCTTCTCCACGTTTTTGGTCGACCAACGTTTCTAGCTCTTTCCGGTGATCATTTCAGTGCTCCCAGAGAGTGATTGTGAACACTCATTTGTCCTATGCTGTACATTATTTACAACACATTAAACTGGTTACATGTTAATCTGAAAGAGTATCCCTAATTATAGTAAATACGGTTATAACACTCGCAAAGCTTCACATATTCAAATGTATAGGACAAATGCCTCCAAAAAAATTCTTCTCACATTATAAATTAGTTAAAATATTTAGCTTTATAAACAAATGTAGTTACATTTTTGTGGATTTTAGTGTTGCTTTAAAATTGATCTCTTGCAAAAAAATTCAAAATATATTTGTTCCAATATTCAAAATCATTAAAATATACACGTAAATGGATACATGCAAATAGTTATACATTTATGC
>OZ024860.1:25714998-25734998 GCA_964017155.1 Oasisia sp. SBJ-2009 | reverse complement strand
TTTGTGTGTGCCACTGTCGGTATGGCGTAAGTTTCTGAAGCGTGGGTTTTATCACTGTAGTGATGCATAATATTGGTTTATAGATTTGATCTGCGGTTTTAGCTGATTGAAAACTACATTCTGTTAATTGACACATTTGTGTAACACCAATATAAATAAACATAATTGATGAGTTGCGCTTTTATTCGAAACGAATTTAACGTGGCCTACCAGATTTATAGACCGACTTCTGAATTCCATTATGTTGATAATCCGTTCAGTTAAGCAACAGTAATACGTCTTTAAAGACATGCCTTTTTTAGGGAGATCCGGGAAGTGTCTTGGTGTGCAAAGCTCATAGGAGAAAGTGGACACTGTACGGAATGACTGTTTGGTCAGCGGACAACTGCACGTATAGGTCAGTAGGATGTACACACAACTATATAAACATACACATACGTACTCACGCATACACGCTGGCGCTCTCGTGCACACACGCATGTGTTATCATCACAGGAAACGTAACTAGCATTGATAAGACAAAGGGAAGTTAAATGCTGTAATGGATCCAACTAACTATCTGGAGGGAACGGATTGGTTTTCTTACATCCAGGCGATGCCTTAAAAGTGGCTCCTCGATAGCGACTAGTTCAGCTTTAGAGGAGTATCCGGACCCTACGATGTTCTATCAAATGTATACATTATTACGACGTTTGCTGTGATTTTATATGGTTGTATCGTCCTGTGTTATTTGAAATATTGGTCAAACAAAAACTAATTGTCCGTTTTATTGCGTTAGATAACATTGAACGGTTTAACTTGTGGTTGTCAAGTTACGCTGTTAAATGTTGCCATACTGCAACAGATCCAGTAAAATTGACTTATTAATATTTCACACACACACACACACACACACACACACACACACACACACACACACACACACACACACACACACACACACACACACACACACACACACACACACACACACACACACACACACACACACACATATATATATATATATATATATATATATATATATATATATATATATATATATATATATATATATATATAATATATAGATGACATAGTTAATATATACGTATACATATATTATATATATATATATACTATTATTATTTGTTATTTATGTATGCTTTATTTATTTATATTACTAGTATTTGATAAAATTAATATATATATATATATATATATATATATATATATATATATATATATATATATATATATATTATATATATATATTATATATATATATTAAATCATTCAAATAAATAATATTGTCACACATTACAATGGCCGTGGTAGTCATAAACTCTTAAAAATAACATGATTACGTGCTAACGACTTTAAATCACACAGATCACGGCCGTATGTTTATGCCCGGATGTGGAAGTTCGCGACGTTGATGAGACAGGCACTTACGATACACGATCATGGTACAACATTGCTCGTTGATAGAATTGTTCATAGACGATTAACGTCATTCTTCTATGTATAACAGAATAAAGGTCTTTTGAAAATGTTAACCTGATATTGTTTGGTGCCATTGTGTTAGTATGTATTGTATGCTACCTCGATATATATATAATTTTACGATATATATACACACACACACATATATATATATATATATATATATATATATATATATATATATATATATATATATATATATATATATATATATGTGTGTGTGTGTGTGTGTGTGTGTTTTGAATAAATGTTAATTCATATCAATATAATGCACTCGCATACGTATGTACACACATACACAAAAACACACACATTTACTCACATTTAACACACACACACAAACACACACACACACACACACACACACACATACACACACACACACACACACACACACACACACAACCACACACACACACATACACACACACACACACACACACACACACACACACACGCATACACATATACACACACGCACGCACGCACGCACGCACGCACGCACTCACACACACACACACACACACACACACACACACACACACTGCCTATGATAAAAATAATTCGCGTATAATATAATATATTGTATCTATTGTATATGGTACAATGGCCCAACCCATCGTTCTCAACTTTGCAGCTGACGCATGCAGTGGGAAGACGGCTTTCCTGACGGGATACGTTGGAGATTTTGGTACAGGAGGAAGTCAATATAAAAACAACGAGATATGCCACTGGACGATTCAAGTCGATAAAGGCATGGTAGGAAAAATTATAATTTACCGCAACATATTTTAACATGCATTCCATAAAATAACATTAAATGTTACAGTTTCAATATTTAACAGCATTAAATTAACTGATTTATTTAAGTTTGGATGCACCCCCAGGACAAATATTACCTCTTGTTTGATATGTAAATGTTATGGCTATTAGCGTATTATATCCAATAGAAACGGTACATGGTACCCTACCATTTGGGATAACAGTACCCACATCGATATCCTCATGTTATCTTTTTCTTATAAATTCTAGTAACTATTATTAATGTGACCACATGTTGTCTTATCAAAGAACCTTTTTTTTATTACTTGCTTATTGATTTATCATTTAGAGTACTTATGTATATACTTAATTTATTTACTTTACCAATCTCAAAATATTCATCATGCCGGGCTCTGTCATTTTGCATCCTTGTATTGATATATAGCCATCAAGCACATAATAGATTATTAATTGTTGTTTGCCCTGTCACCTCTTGGATTGCAGCCTGGTCGCCCTGGCGGAACCAGAGGATGTATGCACTTTATGTCATTTGAACTCATTTTAGTGATGACAAATTTCTTTGCCAAAAGGTGGGAATCGGAAGTATTACACAGGCACCCCTGTAAGCTCTGCATTTTGTGACTCTATGCATCAGGCAAGCAGTGTTGGGTCCAAAGTCTACCCCCAAATGTTCAGTGATTGGGGTAGGCCATGACCCCTCTTCAAATATATGTTGCCAACATAACTATTATAAATAGCATAACATAAAGGTTTTTTTTTAGAATTAGCACAGGACCAACAATGAATTAAATTAGTTTTATATATACATGTCATATATTCTCTACATTTTAATTTATATTTATGCTAATGTCTTGCTTTACACTTGTTTGTCGGAAAATAGCTCAGATGAGCTAATGTTATCAAATTCACATGTAAACCGACGTTAAATAAAGCTTCATGTATCTTGTATCTTGTTCCGCAAAACATACAAACAAATCCATGTTAATCGCTAGAGGCGCTGATATGCAACTAGGGTCTTGTTGGGTATCAGCGCCTCTAACGACTAACATGGTTTCGTGGAACCCCATTACGTATCGAATTTAAAAAGAACCCTGTTAGCGCGGGTGACTGCATCGCTGTGTATCTCCCATAGAATAGTTAGTTACGTTGCGCCGTTTTCGTCTGTTTGCAGCGCGTTCGCCTGCATTTCATCAGATTTGAGCTCGAGGAAGAATACGACACTTTATCGATCCACGACGGAAACAGCACCGCAGCCGTGTCGCTGATACATGAAGTCTCCGGGATCGACGTTCCAAAGGATGTAACATCCAGCACAAACACTGTGTTCATGATCTTTCAGTCAGATGTCTCGATCAAAAAGGCTGGATTTAGAATCATATACACCGCTGTGAGAGGTACGGCACTTACGATTTGCTTTAGGATGTGTGTCATGATTAAGCGTTGGGTGACTACACACACGTTGGCATTGCATATATTATCCCACACAAACAAAACAATTAACTGCGTTATATATTTTGTGTCAAATATTACGTAGTTCAATATGTTCGTCAACCAACAGTGGATTTGTTGGCTATGTTATCAGTTGGCAGATGGCAATTAGTGTACCAAGGGTAGCTGATGCATTATTATTATACCAAGGAAAGAAAGTTGGCCGTGATCATGAGTGCAAACTCTGAAAGAGTCATTGCATGGTAAACATCTTTTGTTACAACTACACTCGGGTAGTTTCACAGTTAAGTCACAAATAATAACATTTCACATCGATGTTTGTAGGTAGCGTGAGTTGTGTCCTTCCTCATCAACTCTAGAACAAGTGTCTTCTGTTTTCAGACAACGTAGGACATTGAGAAGAGAGATTGGACTACCAACGTGTTCTCGGACCATGCATGACCTGCCAAGCGTAGATCCTAGAATTATTTTATTTACCCAAGAAATTGTATAAACCATAGTTAATGATGGTCTCTCTCTACACGAAACATGGTTATGTGAACAAGATTTGTATTCAAGAAATAGTTATATATTGAGGTTGATTCGGCTTACAATAATCTTTTATGTTTAACCATAATGGCGGTAAGGTTATTCATAATGCTAATAGCTTCAGGTATTACAGTACTTACTCGACATGTGCTTTGCTATATTATATGGTATTAGAGGTAACAGGTTTTACACGGTTTTGCTGAAATCATTGTGCACGGCTACTCACTTTATCTGGTTGATGAATTTATTAAATGCCTTAAATCCACAATCATATTTATGTATATGCGGAATGACAAAACAATTGTATTCCTAAGTCAAACTAAATACATCCAAATCGACGCGAGAGAAGCAAGTTATGCTACTCGCAAAATCGTCTACCTTTACTGCTTGATGTCATAATGTTGTTATCCTCCTGGCGTCGTCAGGGGTGAGGTTGGCCATGGTTACCGTTGTCGTTTTCGTCGTCTTTTCCTTCCTTCCTTTTCTATCACTACGGTTTCTATCACCAGTCTCCAACTCCTTCTATATTTTGCTTTTGTTCTCCATTCTCCTCCCACTCTTTCCAGATCTCAACGCAATCTCCCCATCGCATTGTCGGTCTTCCTCGCCGCCAATTCATGTCCAATTCCTTCCACACGAACGGCCCATCGCAACCTTGTCCTCATAGTTTATAATGTTCTATTATATATTTAAAAAAGCAACATGATATGCAAAGCCTAATGCTTCGTATTGTATATTTAAACGTTTTAGTGCGGGTAACTGTCTTTTCCACAAACAAGATGGTAGAAGTTCAGTGGGAATGGGACTTCAAGGATTGACATTTTCATTTTTTCGCCGGTGACTGCCTACCTACCTAAACATCGCTTGGTGCGTCTTTTTACGCGGATTTTGCTATAATGAGTTACGTACACGTTTGATAGTCCGCTTAGTTTCATATAAGAAAATCCAGGTTCCGTATGCATGCCAATACTTATGTGTTACTTCCGTATGTTATGTTTTATTTAAGCTCCTGCAACCGATTCTGATCAAGGTGCATTGAATGAGAAGATCAATACGAAAAAGTCAAATAAATGAACCAATGTCGCACTAAGCTGTTACCCCAAAAGGAGGCTGTATTTTCCTCATTTTCAAATAATGGTGTTCCGAAAACAATAATAAAAAGCATAATATGAAAGCATAATATGGCCGTCTTACCGATCTATGCTGGTTTCGTTTATCAACAAGAAATTAGTTTAATGTACACATTTAATTTTACGAACGCGTTAAGACTATTGTATGTACCTGCGACGTTGCCATTTCGATCGCGTTTGTTCTGTATTTGCCGAATAAAACCAAGAGACAAACCTGACGGCGTGTTTTATTGTGTAATTCATGTGGAATCCAGAACGCCAAAAAAACAAGGACAATATTCACACTTGAATCGCTGTATCTTGAATAATCTGGGTGCGGATATTGATATCCTTATCAACAGCTTGGTAGTTTATTAGAAAGGCAATCACGGCTGTAAGTTTCCTCGTGGTTGACGTATTCTTCGGGTAACAAACATCCACTGATTGATCTACAACCACACTAGAATGAGGCATGCACGCACACACACGCACACACACATAAACACGCACGCACGCACGCACGCGCGCACGCACACACACACACACACACACACACACACACACACACACACACACACTGGTGGTGATCAGTAGTATCCAACAATCAAATATGCTTCATTTAGATACGCGCAAGCGCAGACATGTCACCAGGAGAAAATACAACGCCCGGAGAAAACCCACACTAGTCTAGCATACACTCTCGTAGTGGTCTAGGTAATTTGAAGGAACTTTAGTTTTGTGTATACCAGACCACCACGACAGAAGTAAAGTGTGTCTAGCATTTAGCGTTACGCGTTTCCTGGTAAGGAAACAGTATGGTTAGGATGCATGCTTCTTCCACATTATACTGTATCCATTTGAAGTGCGTTCTGCTTGGTGTTAAGGCAAAGAAACACAACAATTTTGAAATGGTGTATATATATATATATATATATATATATATATATATATATATATATATATATATATATATATATATATATATATATATGCATGTGTGTGTATGTGTGTGTGTGTTTGTGTGTATGTGTGTGTGTGTGTGTGTGTGTGTGTGTGTGCGTGTGTGCGTGCGTTCGTGCGTGTGTGTGTGTGTGTGTGTGTGTGTGTGTGTGTGTGTGTGTGTGTGTGTGTGTGTGTGTGTGTGTGTGTGTGTGTGTGTGTGTACATGAATGCGAGATTGTCTGTGAAACGTCAAAGTGTGTGACAGTTAGCACGAGACTCGGTTCGTACTCACGCCTGCATTATGCCACCCTACTGGTATCAAAGGCATGAACCACACAGCGATGCAATCGATATTACTTTAAAGAAATAGTGGCGCCAACCCGGAAGATGACGACACTCCTAATGTGACGTCACGACAATACGACAGACGCGCCATCTTCGTTCTTGGTGACGTCAGATTTCTAAGATGACGACATCATTGTTCTAAGGGAACTGGGGACCGCTTTCTTCCGTCTCCTTCTTTTTCATTCCTCCGAGGTATGCACTTGCGCTAGCGTATTTGGCCCTATGGTATACACATATGACTACCGTTGTATTAGGGCATAGCGGCATAATAATCGAGTATTTGTATGTACGAGGCATGCCACTGTGCTTGACACATAGTACTACAAAGCCAGTCGCACAGTTCAACATTGTCAGTCTTCGTTCGTTGGTTTATATACAAACATGACAAGCTTGTTACGTCCGGGTATTATAACCAGACCGCCGGCGTGCCCGTCGGATGCGCCAACCACTACACTACCCGCGCCTCTTATAACGAAATTAAAAATATAGGAATAATTTTGGTGGATTCGAATTCTACACAAGTGCCAAATTATTGTCAGAAATTGTGCATAATTCATAGTTTTGTTCTCATTCACAGTCCACTGTACATGGCGCTTACCACTCTTCGATTAGTTGTCAATTTCTAACGCTTTCCACCTGTGCCTGTGAAAATAGAAGTGTGGGCAGTATATCATTTAAAATAAATACTGCTGATCTTCACAATACTGTATTTGACGACAGAAGTACCGTTCAAAATGTTGGCGCTCTACACTCTGCGATCTTGAAATCTAAAACGTGTCAACAGCGACCCTCCCGCTGAGAAAGTATATACAGTTTGTGACACGTGAAAAGCTTCTTCTTTTTATAGTCCGAAGTTTGCCCGACAAAAACAGATCTCAGAACAAGACGCGAAAGAGTCATGCAACCCATGCAAGTCAAATATACACTCTTGTAGTTATCCGGGTAATTTAAAAAATAAAAACATTTGTTTATCGTATGACAGTTCACAACTAATACATTGAAGTCAGATGTTTCACAAACAAATCCCTGTCAATGCTTACATTTCCCGTGTCCCCCGAACAGCTGTGCGGCGTGGTGTAGGCGTCCAGAAACCTGTATCTCGTCAGCATGAACTTCTGGAGGTTCGTCAGCTTCTTTACCCGTTACCTCGACTTGGAAGACTTCGGATTATTCAGCTTGCCGTAGTCGGTACCGATGGAAATGAATGTCTTCCAGACTGCCGCTACTTCACACAGAAAAACACAGAACATTAAACAATACATTATAAAATTAAACATAAAATTATTATTCATTTGAAATTGTTTCTGGATTCTGACAATTGTACGTATGGAAAATAAAAATCAGTATCCTGGAATAAAACAAGATATTGTCAAATTTGCCACAAGATAAACATTATATATCAACTCACCATCCCAGCCAATGACAGCCACAAACTCAGCCAGTTCCGCATCCTTCCTCTGCTTGTTCTTGAAGTCTTCGTGGACCGCGTCTTAGAAGAAGGGCCGGGGCTAAGAAACGAAGTAATTTATTCCTCGATCGCCATCTTCTCCCGCTCCCGCCCGACTCTCTCAGAGACCCTTGTTTGTCCTCAACGTCAACTTCTGCTGCAACTTCTGGCACGACTTCTTGGGCGACGTCGGTGTCAGCGTCGGCCCTGGGCTCCCCTTCTTGATCACAGCTCCTCCGCTGGCTTGGTTTTGTAGGCTGGCGTCCCTTGATCTTCTTCCCCTTCCCATTTTCCCCTTCGTTTCGTTGGCGTTTGAAATGTTGAACATCTAAATTATTGTATCTAGCTTCTGTTCTCTGACTGCTGTCGATCTGTGTAGAACATTTGCGAAGGCCGCTCTTCATACTACCCGTGCCGACGCTGCAGTGACGTTAAGACTCTCTGTATGCCGTGCGATTGATCTTTAATGGTATGGGCGCCGCATGATTTCCGCAGGGACGCCGGTACCCTTGCTACACACGGGTGCCACAGACCCCTGCGATACCCCCGGTTTCCCAAAATCTTAGAAATCCGCCGTAGGTAGAAAAATACGTGGTGGGTATGTGACTGTAGGATCAGACTAGGCTATGACTGCAGTTTATTAAGACTGTGTGCATTAGCCAACACGTTCGAAAACAAACCACTCAAGGACCAATTTTTTATTTCTGCATATACATGATGTTGTTATTATTATCGTTGTATTGGGTTGTGGATATTTCACGTCAAAACGAGACACTTCTCGAAAATAATGGTAGGGTGTTTTGTTGGATATTTGGATAGAGCAGATTCAGACGGAAATAATGATACCTCGATTTTATTTATAGTCACATTATTTCAAGAGGTACACCTAATTGAAAGTCGAAAATGCAAAATGTACGAATCTGAGAAAAACGGCTTTAAAGTTTCATTCCTTTATTTGTGAAGATTTCACTTCTTGCAGACACGTTTTGCTTCCGATGGACCAGTTTAAATGCACAATAATTATGATAGTGTATATCTATGCTTGAAGCCTAAAACCCATATTTAAATTTAGTATGATCAGCACCAATACGACACTTTATAGGCAGGCATGTTCATCACATCGAGTGTGACGATGAGAGTGATAGGTCAGATGCAAACATAGGACGTAATAGCAGTCGGCGTATTTGAAAGCGTTATGCAGTGCATTTTCATAAGGCAGACACACCAGTCAACATATTACACACTCATTACAGTATTATTAATATAATGTTTATATCAGATTGCTTTGCGTACTGTATCTTTAGTGGTGAGAGCAATTCGATACCACTGCCTGATTTTAGCGTTGTGCTAGACGGATAAAACTAAACTACCAAAAATACCCCGTCACAGTCATGCATGAAATAATCGATTGCTACATATCTAAGACTCGTATCGCTGAGGCCACAGCGAGCAGTCTCGTTTAGAAGATAAAGACAATGTTCTCCTTGCTTAAATTCATATAATAATACTGAAATCGTTCGTTTTAACAGTGAATTGTCAAGGGAAAATGCGCGTAAAAAATACCGGAAGTAGATCTGGCGAGCTGTAAATGACAGCTGGCCAATCAGAAAGCTGATTTTTGGTCACGAGGCGACGCTTCGCCTTTGCAAAAGCTCCGTTAACATGCACATTTATGAAAAGTCTTTAATGAAAATGCTGTCAGTGTTTAGAATAGAAATCCAGCTTTCCGGTGGTACCAAACATAGCGCCAAAGGAGACAGTTAATTTTTTCTTGGATTATGCTTGAAGAGAATGTGGGTATTATTTTGTCTAAGACAATCACACTCATTAAACGACGTTGGATATGTGTGTTTGTGTGTGTGTGTGCGTGCGTGTGCGTGAATGCGAGAATGTGTGTGACACGTCAATGTGTGTGACAGTTAGCACTAGGCTCGGTTCGTACTCACGCCTGCATTATGCCACCCTACTGGTATCAAAGGCATGAACCACACAGCGATGCAATCGATATTACTTTAAAGAAATAGTGGCGCCAACCCGGAAGATGACGACACTCCTAATGTGACGTCACGACAATACGACAGACGCGCCATCTTCGTTCTTGGTGACGTCAGATTTCTAAGATGACGACATCATTGATCTAAGGGAACTGGGGACCGCTTTCTTCCGTCTCCTTCTCTTTCATTCCTCCGAGGTATGCACTTGCGCTAGCGTATTTGGCCCTATGGTATACACATTTGACTACCGTTGTATTAGGGCATAGCGGCATAATAATCGAGTATTTGTATGTACGAGGCATGCCACTGTGCTTGACACATAGCACTACAAAGCCAGTCGCACAGTTCAACATTGTCAGTCTTCGTTCTTTGGTTTATATACAAACATAACACGCTTGTTACGTCCGGGTATTATAACCAGACCGCCGGCCTGCCCGTCGGATGCGCTATATAGGAATAATTTTGGTGGATTCGCATTCTACACAAGTGCCAAATTATTGTCGGAAATTGTGCATAATTCATAGTTTTTTTCTCATTCACAGTCCACTGTACATGGCGCATACCACTCTTCGATTAGTTGTCAATTTCTAACGCTTTCCACCTGTGCCTGTGAAAATTGAAGTGTGGGCAGTATCTAATTTAAAATAAGTACTGCTGATCTTCACAATACTGTATTTGACGACAGAATACCGTTCAAAGTGTTGGCACTCTACACTCTGCGATCTTGAAATATAAAACGTGTCTACAGCGACCCTCCCGCTGAGAAAGTATATACAGTTTGTGACACGTGAAAAGCTTCTTCTTTTTATAGTCCGCAGTTTGCCCGACAAAAACAGATCTCAGAACAAGACGCGAAAGAGTCATGCAACCCATGCAAGTCAAATATACACTCTTGTAGTTATGCGGGTAGTTTGAGAGAAAAAAACATTTGTTTATCGTATGACAGTTCACAACTAATACATTGAAGTCAGATGTTTCACAAACAAATCCCTGCCGATGCTTACCTTTCCCGTGTCCCCCGAACAGCTGTGCGGCGTGATGTGGGCGTCCAGAACCCTGTATCTCGTCAGCATGAACTTCTGGAGGTTCGTCAGTTTCTTTACCCGTTACCTCGACTTGGAAGACTTCGGATTCTTCAACTTGCCGTAGTCGGTACCGTTGGAAATGAATGTCTCCCAGACTGCCGCTACTTCACACAGAAAAACACAGAACATTAAACAATACATTATAAAATTAAACCTAATATTATTATTCATTTGAAATTGTTTCTGGATTCTGACAATTGTACGTATGGAAAATAAAAATAGGTTTCCTGGAATAAAACAAGATATTGTCAAATTTGCCACAATATAAACATTATATATCAACACACCATCCCAGCCAATGACAGCCACAAACTCAGCCAGTTCCGCATCCTTCCTCTGCTTGTTCTTGAAGTCTTCGTGGACCGCGTCTTAGAAGAAGGGCCGGGGCTAAGAAACGAAGTAATTTATTCCTCGATCGCCATCTTCTCCCGCTCCCGCCCGACCCTCTCAGAGACCCTTGTTTGTCCTCAACGTCAACTTCTGCTGCAACTTCTGGCACGACTTCTTGGGCGACGTCGGTGTCAGCGTCGGGCCTGGGCTCCCCTTCTTGATCACAGCTCCTCCGCTGGCTTGGTTTTGTAGGCTGGCGTCCCCGGATCTCGTTTCCCTTCCCATTTTCCTCTTCTTTTTGTTGGCGTTTGAAATGTTGAAAATTGAAATTATTGTATCAAGTTTTTGTTCTCTGATTGCTGTCGATCTGTGTAGAACATTTGCGAAGGCCGCTCTTCATACTACCCGTGCCGACGCTGCAGTGACGTTAAGACTCTCTGTATGCCGTGCGATTGATCTTTAATGGTATGGGCGCCGCATGATTTCCGCAGGGACGCCGGTACCCTTGCTACACACGGGTGCCACAGACCCCTGCGATACCCCCGATTTCCCAAAATCTTAGAAATCCGCCGTAGGTAGAAAAATACGTGGTGCGTATGTGACTGTAGGATCAGACTTGGCCATGACTGCAGTTTATTAAGACTGTGTGCATTAGCCAATACGTTCGAAAACAAACCACTCAAGGACCAATTTTTTATTTCTGCATATACATGATGTTGTTATTATTACCGTTGTATTGGGTTTTGGATATTTCACGTCAAAACGAGACACTTCTCGAAAATAATGGTAGGGTGTTTTGTTGGATATTTGGATAGAGCAGATTCAGACGGAAATAATGATACCTCGATTTTATTTATAGTCACATTATTTCCAGAGGTACACCTAATTGAAAGTCGAAAATGCAAAATGTACGAATCTGAGAAAAACGGCTTTAAAGTTTCACTCCTTTATTTGTGAAGATTTCACTTCTTGCAGACACGTTTTGCTCCAGATGGACCAGTTTAAATGCACAATAATTATGATAGTGTATATCTATGCTTGAAGCCTAAAACCCATATTTAAATTTAGTATGATCAGCACCAATACGACACTTTATAGGCAGGCATGATCACCACATCGAGTGTGACGATGAGAGTGATAGGTCAGATGCAAACATAGGACGTAATAGCAGTCGGCGTATTTGAAAGCGTTATGCAGTGCATTTTCATAAGGCAGACACACCAGTCAACATATTACACACTCATTACAGTATTATTAAAATAATGTTTATATTAGATTGCTTTACGTACTGTATCTTTAGTGGTGAGAGCAATTCGATACCACTGCCTGATTTTAGCGTCGTGCTAGACGGTAAAACTAAACTACCAAAAATACCCCGTCACAGTCATGCATGAAATAATCGATTGCTACATATCTAAGACTCGTATCGCTGAGGCCACAGCGAGCAGTCTCATTTAGAAGATAAAGACAATGTTCTCCTTGCATAAATTCACATAATAATACTGAAATCGTTCGTTTTAACAGTGAATTGTCAACGGAAAATGCGCCGGAAGTTGATCTGACGAGCTGTAAATGACAGCTGGCCAATCAGAAAGCTGATTTTTGGTCACGAGGTGACGCTTAGCCTTTGCAAAAGCTCCGTTAACATGCACATTTATGAAAAGTCGTTAATGAAAATGCTGTCAATGTTTAGAATAGAAATCCAGCTTTCCGGGGGTAGCAAACATAGTGCCAAAGGAGAAAATTTTCTGGGTATTTGTTTTGTCTAAGACAATCACACTCATTAAACGACGTTTGATATGTGTCAAAACACACCCAGATAAACACATTTAAACATTAGTCACGACATTTAGACAACTTACATATGTTAGATGACACTATTTGGGAACGATTGCCGTTGGAAAGTCATTTTTGAAAATAAATGAGTGTCATCATGTTTTGGCTCGTATATCGTTATAAGCTTCAGCGAGAAGCGTCTCATTTTGGCGTGGCGGGTCACACACACACACACACACACACACACACACACACACACACACACACACACACACACACACACACACACACACACACACACACACACACTAACACACACACACACACACACACACACACACACACACACACACACACACACACACACACACACACACACACACACACACATATATATATATATATATATATATATATATATATATATATATATATATAAGAAGATACTTCGAATGGCAGGACACTGTGTCCATCACCCTATACTGATTGCAAGCAACCTCGTTCTATGGGAACTGACGCAGGGACGAGCTTCACGATGCGGCCAGTCTTTGACTTTTATCGACCATCTCCTGCGAGATACTAGTGTCAAAACAGCAGCAGATATCAGAACATGTATGGAAGACCGTGATGTTTGGCGTGTCATCGTTGC
Source organism: Oasisia sp. SBJ-2009 (assembly GCA_964017155.1). Taxonomy (NCBI): domain Eukaryota; kingdom Metazoa; phylum Annelida; class Polychaeta; order Sabellida; family Siboglinidae; genus Oasisia; species Oasisia sp. SBJ-2009. The sequence goes on along the minus strand of OZ024860.1, from coordinate 25,721,076 downwards.
CCGAGAAGACTCGACCAGATGATATATGTATATATATATATATATATATATATATATATATATATATATATATATATATATATATATATATATATATATATATATATAGTGGCGCCCCTTGCGGGCAGGTCACAAACTACTACTGTCCAAATTGATGTCTAATTTTTTAAATGGTGTCAAATGGGGTTAAGGGTCACGTAGCGCCCCCTGGTGGATATGTAGTGTGAACTACAAACTAGGTCAAAGAACATGTGGAGCTCTCTGACGGATATGTCTTCAGCTAATACCCCATAAATACGTGTCTTTTTTTTCCATATCCGTGCATGTGGTTATTGTAAAACACTTAAATTTGCCTATACATCCCGGCCAGTATACGAACAATTGCATTGTCGCTTTTTCTCTCAATAATTTCATTTATATTGAAATACGCTCACGCTCATTTGAAGCATCCCGTGTCTGCATGGTGGATAACTATAATCGCGCGTCTTTACTGGTCATCGGGATAGAACGTACGATTACACATCTGAGCAACTGAGGTAATTTGATTAATGTTCCCTGTTCAAAAAGGATCGGCAGCGTCGGCACGGGTAGTATGAAGAGCGGCCTTCGCAAATGTTCTACACAGATCGACAGCAATCAGAGAACAGAAGCTAGATACAATAATTTAGATTTTCAACATTTCAAACGCCAACGAAACGAAGGGAAAATGGGGAGGGGAAGATCAGGGGACGCCAGCCTACAAAACCAACCCAGCGGAGGAGCTGTGATCAAGAAGGGGAGCCCAGGGCCGACGCTGACACCGACGTCGCCCAAGAAGTCGTGCCAGAAGTTGCAGCAGAAGTTGACGTTGAGGACAAACAAGGGTCTCTGAGAGGGTCGGGCGGGAGCGGGAGAAGATGGCGATCGAGGAATAAATTACTTCGTTTCTTAGCCCCGGCCCTTCTTCTAAGACGCGGTCCACGAAGACTTCAAGAACAAGCAGAGGAAGGATGCGGAACTGGCTGAGTTTGTGACTGTCATTGGCTGGGATGTTGAGTTGATATATACTGTTTTTCTTGTGGCAAATTTGACAATATCTTGTTTTATTCCAGGATACTGATTTTTATTTTCCATACGTACAATTGTCAGAATCCAGAAACAATTTCAAATGAATAATAATATTATGTTTAATTTTATAATGTATTGTTTAATGTTCTGTGTTTTTCTGTGTGAAGTAGCGGCAGTCTGGAAGAGATTCACTTCCAACGGTACCAACTACGGCAAGCTGAATAATCCGAAGTCTTCCAAGTCGAGGTAACGGGGAAAAAAGCTGACGAACCTCCAGAAGTTCAAACTGACGAAATACAAGTTTCTGGAAGCCCACATCACGCCGCGCAGCTGTTCGGGAGAGACGGGGAGGATTTGTTTGTGAACAATCTGACTTCAATGTATAAGTTGCAAATGATCCATATCAGCGAAACTGCAAAGTTACTAATATGTGATTTGACATTTTACATACTTTTCCTTAATAAATACCTAAGTTTGTGCTTCAGGTGTCCAGTTCCCAGGCTTCCTATACCAGTAGTGGTGAACTGCCATACGATAAACAAACGATCTTTCAAACTACCTGGATAACTACAACAGTGTTAGACTTTTGTGGGTTGCATTACTCTCCCACGTCGTGTTCTGAGAGCTATTTTTGTCGTGCAAACTTCAGACTATACACAAAAGAGACTATTCACGTGTCACAAACTGTACACACTTTCTCAGCGGCAGGATCGCTGTTGACAATTTCAGATTTCAAGATCGCAAAGAGTAGAGAGCCAACATTTTGAACGGAACGTCTCTCGTCCAAAACAGTAAACAGTTCTGAAGATCAGCAGTACTTATTTTAAATTAGATACTGCCCACATTTCTATTTCCATAGGCACAGGTGGAAAGCGTTAGAAATTGACAACCAATCGAAGAGTGGTATGCGCCATGTACAGTGGACTGTGAATGAGAAAAGGAATATGAATTATGCACCATTTCCGAAAATAATTTGGCACTTGTGTTAGAATGCGAATCCACCTCAATTGTTCCTATATTGGAAACATCGTTACAAGAGGCGCGGGTATAGTTGTGCTTAGCGCATCCGACGAGCACGCTGGCGTTCCGGTTATAACACCCGGAACTAACAGGCTTGTTATATTTGCATATAAACCAATGAATGAAGACTGACATTGTATAACTGTGCGACTGGTTTTGTAGTGCTATGTGTCACGCACATTGGCATACCTCATACATGCATACAAATGCCCGAATATCGTAAAGGCCGCTATACACTTATACCGCGGTAGGCCTATGTGTGTGTACCAAAGGGCCAAATACGCTAGCGCAAGTGCATACCTCGGAGAAAAGAAGAACACGGAAGAAAGCAGCCCCAGTTCCCTTAGATCAATGAAGTCACCATCTTAGAAATCTTACGTCGCCAAGAACGCGTATTTTCGTGACGTCACAGTAGGTGTGTCGTCATCTTCCGGGTTGGCGCCATTATTTATTTAAGTAATATTGATCGCATCGCTGTGTGGGTCACGCCTTTGATACCAGTAGGATGGCATAATGCAGGCGTGAGTACGAACCGAGCCTAGTGCTAACTGTCACACATTTTGACGTGTCACACACATTCTCGCATTTACGCACACACACACACACACACACACGCACGCATGCAACAACACACACATACACACACGCACACACACACTCTCTCTCTCACACACACACACACACACACACACACACACACACACACACACACACACACACACACACACAAACATGCACCCGTTCAAAAAATGTTGTGTTTCTTTGCCATGACACCAAGCAGAACCCACTTCAACTGGAAACAGCATAATGTGGAAGAAGCATGCATCCTAAGCATACTGTTTCTTTGCCAGGAAACGGGTAACGCTAAAAGTTAGACACATCTTACCTGTCGTGGTGATCTAGCATACAAAAAACAAAGGTTCTTTCAAATTACCTAGACCACTCCGGGCGTTATATTTTCTCATGGTGACATGTCTGCGCGTGCGCGTATCTAAATGAAGCATATTTGATTGTTGAACCCTACTGATCACCACCGCATTTACATATGTACATAAAAATCACTCGGACAAAATGCTACGCCCCTAATAAATATAAGCGTGACACGTGACTACAAAGGTGCGTGTGTGTGCGTGTGTGTGTGTGCGTGCGTGTGTGCGTGCGTGCGTGCCTCATACTAGTGTGATTGTAGATCAATCAATGGACGTTTGGTACCCGACGAATATGTTAACCGCGAGAAAACATACAGCCGTGATTGCCTTTCTAATTGGTAAGGATATAAATATCCGTTCTAGATACAGCGATTCAAGAACAATGTCCTTGGTGTTTTGGAGTTCTGGATTCCACATGAATTGCACAACAAAACATGCCGTCAGGTTTGTCTCATGGCTAGATATTTACTCGGCAAAGACATAATGAACGGCGATCGTGACACTAACGAAATTGCAACGTCGCAGTTACATACAATCATTTTACGCGTTCGTAAACTTAAGGGCATACATAAAACTAGTGGTTTTTTTTAACGAAACTCATTAGGCAAGCATAAATCGGCCAGACGGCCAAACTATGGTTTCGCCGTATTTAATATTGTTTACGGACAATCATTATTTGACAATGAGGTACAGACAGCCTCGTTTTGGGCTCACTGCTTAGGGCGACATTGGTTCATTTCTTTGGCTTTTTCGTATTGGTCTTCTCTTCCAATGTACCTTGATCAGAATCGGTTGCAGTAGCTTATATAAAACATAAAATGCGGAAGTAACAGCTAATCATGGGCATGCATACGGAACCTGAATGTTCTTATATGAAATTAAGCGGACTATCAAACGTGTAATAATAATAATAATAATTAGTTAACTTCTATTGCGCCTATATCCTTAGAAACCAAGCTCAGAGGCGCATCAAAACAAAAAGGATTAATCGATCTCATAGTCGGTAAACAAATCAAGTTGTCATCAGATTGATTGATGCGCCAGGGAGCTATGGTGGATAGGCCAGATTGTACAGATATGTTTTTAAATGACGACGGAATTTAGCAATATTTTCAACTGATTTCACGCTAGAAGGAAGCATATTCCATAGAGTAGGCGCACCCACAGCAAAAGCCCTGGTCCCCATATTAGTATTGACCTTTGGTACAAAGAGTAAATCAGAAGTAGATGACCGAAGTTGAATAGTTTTTTTTATAGGAGTAAGTAAAGTATGTAAATACGATGGCTGCTTAGAAGAAAGTGCCTGGTAAGTAATGGTACACATCTTAAACATTATACGATATTGGACAGGCAGCCAATGCAGAGACTTTAGAAGCGGCTTAGGAGTAAAGCGTGGAGACCTAGTCACCACCCTTGCTAAGCAATTTTGAACACGTTGTAGTTTTGTGATATCCTTAATAGCAATATTATGAAAAAGTGAATTACAATAGTCTAATCTACTAGTAACTAATGCAGTTGCAATAGTCTTTGCAACAGAAACAGGCAAATATCGACGAATACGCCGCAAATCACGAATGTGGTAAAAACATGTTCGACAAATTTGAGAAAGGTGTTCTCTAAAATTTAATTTATCATCAAAAATTACTCCCAAATTCCTAGTCGAAACTGCAGGCATAACATGCTGATTAAGTAAGGGTATAGGAAAAAGAGTCTTAATTTTTTCACGCTGCCGGTGTGTACCAATAATAAGAAACTCAGTTTTATCAGCATTCAGCTTCAATCTACTCTCAGTCATCCAGCAAAAAATGTCATCAATACAAGTTCTAAGCTGCTGTAAAGAACTACTTGCATCTGAAGTGGATAATGATATATAAATGTGAGTATCATCTGCATAAAGATGATGGCTCAAATGATGCCTATTAATCACTAGACTCAATGGAGTAAATGAGTATGGCAAAAACCGCGAAAAAGAAGCACCCAGCGATGATTGGGTGGACAGGCAGTCACCGGCCAAAAATTGAACATTTTAATCCTTGAAGCACCATTCCCACTGAGCTTCTATAATGTTGTTTGTGGAAAGACAGTTATCCGCACTAAACCGTTTAAATATACAATACGAAGCATTAGGCTTTGCCTATTATGTTGCTATTTGAACATATAACAGAACATTATAAACTATGAGGTGTAGGTTGCAATGGGCCGTTCGTGTGGAAAGAATGGGATATGAAAAGGAAGGCCAACAATGCGATGGCGAGATAGCGTTGAGATCTGGAAAGAGTTGGAGGAGAATGGAGAACAAAAGCAAAAGATAGCAGGAGTTGGAGACTGGTGATAGAAACCGTAGTGAAAGAAACGTAAGGAAGCAAAAGACGAAGAAAACGACAACGGTAAACATGGCTAACCTCAACCCTGACGACGCCAGGAGGATAACACCATTATGACATTACGCAGTAGAGCTAGTCGATTTTGCCAGTAGCATAACTAGCTGCTCTCGCGTCTATTTGGATGTATTTGGTTTGACTTAGTAATAAAAGTGTTTTGTCATTCCGCATATACATAATTAAGATCGTGTACTTAAGGCATTTAATATATTAATCAACCAGATACAGTGAGTAGCCGTGCACAATGATTTCAGCAAAACCGTGTAATACCTGTTACCTCTAATACCATATACTATAACAAAGCACATGTCGAATAATTACTGGTAATACCTTAAACTATTAGCATCAAGAAGAACCTTAGCTCCATTATGGTTAAAACATAAAACATTATAGTAAGTCGAAGCAACCTCAATATATAACTATTTCTTGAATACAAATCTTGTTCACATAACCATGTTTCGTGAAGAGAGAGACCATCATTAACTATTGCTTATACAGTTTCTTGGGTAAATAAAGTAAATCTAAGATCTACGCTTGGCAGGTCATGCACGGTCCGTGAACACGTTGGTAGTCCAATCTCTCTTCTCAATGTCCTACGTTGTCTGAAAATAGAATACACTTGTTGTAGAGTTTATGAGGAAGGAAACAACTCACGCTACCTACAAACATCGATATTAAATTTTATTATTTGCGACTTAACT
>OZ024860.1:25699998-25709998 GCA_964017155.1 Oasisia sp. SBJ-2009 | reverse complement strand
TATATATATATATATATATATATATATATATATATATATATATATATATATTCATTGGTACTACCATATAACATATTCATAATTATACCGACATGGGTTTTGTTACAACCTGTTATGAAAGAACACCTATCTTGAGAAACCAGTGTTTTGGTGCAGATCTCTGGGCGTTCAGATAGGTGTTAACGTAATTAAATTGCTCAAATAAAAAGTCCTACACTACGAAGCACATTTGCCACCTACGTTACACCGTCCAATGAGGCCACGTGGGTGTATTGCGCAAACCATGGCGTCACTAACGCTGCCCTTCCAAAGCCGCGCTCGATTGCATCTCTTCGTTCTAATGACTCTTACGATAATCTGACGCAGAACAGAATCACTGCCATTCCCTGTAATGATAATAATAATACTAATAATTGTAACACTTTTCTAGCGCCTATAATCTTGAAAGTTAAAGCTCAGCTGCGCCACAAACAACACCATTTGGCGTAATCATAAATTGAGAGAGACAAGACCGGTCATTGGAGCCTGGAACCGCGGGAAAGTTATGGGGGAAAGTAATATCAAACAAATATGTTGTGATTTTGTTTACGAAATGTGGCTGTAGTAATTAATTGTACCATACATTAAATACAGTACATAATATATATGTACTTGCAATATGTAAAATATTGCCAACAAGAGGAATGAAATGCAACAACAACAAAACGAACCCTATTCGTCGGAGTATTCAGACACTTCATTTATGTATTTAGCAAAATCTACATTCTTCTAACTGCACAGGAAACAAGTTGTGTGCGTTGCCATTATGTGATGCCCACCTTTAGCGTCTCCCCATCCGGTCGTCATGCATATTTTGCCGGGCGACACATCTGCGTCTGGGATACACACTGGCGCCACCTCTCGGCAGTACTCAATACTACCCTTCAGTCTGACCAGGGCGATGTCGTTGTTGTGTCCATTTCCACCTTGGTAAAGTGGGTGTGTGAACGTGTGTTCCACTTCAAACACCATCTTGGAGTCTTCGGACTTGGATCGGTTGTGTTCTCCAACGACAACACGCAGTTCCGATGCCTTGTAGGGTGTGCTGATACCAAATAATATTAATGTAAACACTATATACACACTCACCACAAACCCCATTACACACATACACACACAAACACACACGCACAAGCACACGCACACGCACACGCACACGCACACGCACACGCACACGCACACGCACACGCACACGCACACGCACACGCACACGCACACACACTCACACACTCACTCACACACACACACACACACACACACACACTCACTCACACACACACACACACACACACACAATTTCGACTATCTAAAAGTTAACTCTTATAAACCCTCAACTGACCTTTTACCTCTATGTCTAGCCGCAAATACAATTCCCACGATTACTAAGCCAACGCGTATCACCCATACTTCTGCTACCCTCATTGATAACATATATGTACGGCACACTACCCCGTTTGTTCACTCTGGTATACTATTCAGCGCTATATCTGACCATTTACCTATTTTCTGTCTTATCGGAAAGCGGAAACCCTCAAAAACACGTAATGAGCCATTAATATTTAAACATAGACCTTTATCTAACGTGTCGATTCGACATATAAAATCTGCACTCCAGCAAATTAATTGGACACATCTTCATCAATTAGACATAAACAATGCGTTTAAAAACTGTACTGAACATTTAAATTGTACCATTGCATCATACGCACCAGAGAAAACTGTCAAAATTAAATCGAAATATGTAATTCGGAATGTTTGGATGACTAAAGGACTAATGAAATCATCTTTAACCTCAAAAAAACTGTATCGGAAATGTATTAGCAAACCTAAGAAACATCCTGCTCACATCCGTTATGCGAAATATAGAAATATCTATAATAAGGTAAAACAAATTGCAAAAACAACCTACTATGCTAATCAATTAAACACATTAAAGAATGACTCTAAATATGATTGGAAAAAACAGTGATAAATCTGGCATTTCTTTACATTTCAAACATAATAATGCTGTAATTAAAGATCCTTATCAAATATCTAATGCATTTTGTAATTTCTTTACAAATGTTGGTCCAAGCCACGCCGCTGCAATACCACAATCCAAAAAACAATTTATATCTTATCTTCAGAATTGCCCTAAACGTAATTCAAATAGTATGTTCATGACCCCAACCGATGCAAGTGAGATCAGGCAAATAATAAGGTCACTTCAACCTAAGAAAAGTAGAAGTCACGACAATTTGAGTCCGCTTGTTATAAAGTTATTTGAGGAGGAAATAGCTATGCCTTTATCTATTTTAATAAACATGTCAATGTCTGAGGGAATAGTACCAGATGAATTGAAAATTGCGAAAATTATACCTGTCCATAAGTCAAACGCTAAAGACGATATTTCCAATTACAGACCGATATCATTGTTACCTTCAATTTCTAAAATACTGGGTAAAGTTATATATATATAAAAGGACTTTTCATTTCATTCAAAGTAGTAAAATATTAGATAATAACCAATATGGTTTTCGTGAAAAACATTCAACAATAAATGCTATAACCGCACTTACTGGTGATGTTATAAAAGCTTTGGAAAATAAAGACTCGGTCCTTAGTGTTTTCTTGGATTTAAGTAAAGCATTCGATACAATTGATCACCAAATCTTATTACATAAACTTGAGATTTATGGAATAAGGGGTACTCCTCTCAAATGGTTTAAAAATTATCTGACCAATCGGAAACAATATGTTAAATATAATAATAGTGATTCGCTTCAACAGGACATAATAATAATAATAATTCCGTTGCTTAATATAGCGCTTTTTAGCTAACTAAATATCAATCAAAGCGCTTCACATTAAACCACATCACTTTTGGCGTCCCGCAGGGGTCTATACTTGGTCCGCTCCTGTTTATTATATACATAAACGATCTCCCGTTTTGTGTAAATCATTGTAAAACTATACTATTTGCCGATGACACTACTATATACAAGACTGGAAAACAAGTTAATAATATATACGAAGACATGAACAATGATCTTCAAGTATTAGCTGACTGGTTTCGTGCAAATAAATTATCTCTAAATATTTTCAAAACGAAAAGCATGTTATTCTGTAGATCCCCTCCTCCTGGGAATGAAGAACTTATTTTAACAAAGTCTAATACAATTATCCAGCGTATCAAGTGTTTACAATTTCTAGGTCTCTATATTGATGAAAAACTTGATTGGCACGAGCACATCATCAAATGTAAAAATAAATTAACCAGTGCTTTATATGTAATCAATAAAGTTAACAGCTACCTTCCTGTGTCCGCACTTAAAACAATGTATTACACTTTAGTTTACCCTTACTTGACATATGGAATCATCTTGTGGGGGTCTTCATATAAAACGTACTTGACAAAATTATTTATTATAAAAAAAAAAATAGTTCGATCAATACTCAAAAGAAAATATAGGAACATTCTCACCCCCTCTTTACGTGCTTAAAATTAGTTAAATTGAATGACGTATACGAACTGGAAATTGGAAAATTTATGTATAATTATGTTCATGGGAGTCTCCCTCATTATTTATCCGATATATTTACATTTACCCATGACATACACATTCACGAAACTAGACAATCCTCGCACATGCGACCTTTTACTTCTCTAACAGTAAAATTTTCTAACAGTTTTTTATGTAAAGGTCCATTGATATGGAACAGAATTCCGTTTACCATCCAAAAAAAAATAACATAGACAGTTTTGCAGTATCACTCAAAGCAATTGTTGTAAAAGGTATGAAGAGCTAGCTGAAGCCTATTAAATATAAAATATCTGCTCATATACGTTTGTAATTGTATCCTTGTCATTGTCGTTATTTGGTATTACTACACGTTTGCTATACATGTTAATTGAACATTTATTATTGAATATTATTGTTACGTTTTATATACCTGGTCAGTTATAAAAACTATGTATGTGTTACACGTGAAATTACTATTATAACATTATTGTTTATACAGCTATGGTAGGGTTGGCAGCAACCAGTTTAATTTATAACAAATGGTTTTGTAATAATAATTATCTCTACAAACTGGTAACAGCCTTAATTGGCTCCGCTGTCTGCCCGGGATCGTGCATTATATAATTGTCTGTTACATTTGTAGTTTATTGTGCTTTGTACGTTTCCGAAAGTAAAACATTCATTCATTCATTCATTCACACACACACACACACACACACACACACACACACACACACACACACACACACACACACACACACATTCACACTATCACACACACACAAGCACATGCACATGTACACATAAATCCTTCACGCACACACACACACACACACACACACACACACACACACACACACACACACACACACACACACACACACACACACCTGAGCATATATGTGTGAGTTAGTCTCGATTCAGTCTGACGAAACAAAGATGTGCGCTGTTTGTACATCTCATTATTCTAAGTCCGTGACACAGTGTCTGTACGACGCACATCATTTCATTGTCCATCTGTATTGTGGGAGGATGCGTTTTGTCGGAACACTTACACGCAGTGCGCTGCAGTGACGATCCAGTGCTTGTTCAGGATGCTGCCTCCGCAGATGTGAATGTTACTCGAAAGAACGAGATCAATTTGCCACGGCCATGAGTGTGGAATTGGTTCCCGTCTTAGATACTTCGGACGTATTGACATTCTTCCGCACTCACCAGAAACTATGTAACAAGATGCGGTATTCTCTAAAGAAATTATACTATCATAATGCATATTACTGAAACTTTACCATTTATATTACATGTAAACCTAACGTGTGCGTCTAATAAATAATAAATATTATAATTGTGATACCAAAATCAAAACAATAATAATAAAGTTGCATAATAGTAATATAAATATAGTATTGATGAACGTTTTATTCGGTTATTGTAGTTTCGAAAGCAAATATTGGTATACACATGTTGTTTAATTTGCCTGCCCATTTATGTGAATCACACTCATATATATATATATATATATATATATATATATATATATATATATATATATATATATATATATATATATATATATTATATATATATATATATATACAATAAATATATATATACGTATATATATATTTTTATATACATATATATATATATATATATATATGTATATGCATATATATATATATATATATATATATATATATATACACACATACATACAAATATAAGCACTAAGGAGAATTAACGACGTGTTTCGTCTGTATGTATGTAGCAGACGGAATTTAACTGACTAATATTAAACCTGCTGCCTGACATACCTGTTTAATCGAACACCGCCTTTGTTATATACTTACCAGGGATAATTTTCCGTGCAGTGTATTTGATCCGAAAGCCTCTGCTAGTCGCTGATATGTCGGTTTTGAAAACAATTGTCATTCTGTTGCTTGACGACAACACGTCGCCAGGTGTGTTATTTCCACATGTCGTGCGCAGTTGTTCACCCGTGACGTCGTCTATGACAGTGACATTGTCACGTGAACAGTGCTCGTCAAACTCGACGTCAAATTTCTCGAAACGTAGGAGCACACGCTGCAACCACAACAAACATGTCAGGTCTATATGCAATGACTAAACAGTTCAAAGAAGAATAACAAGAAGTAGCACGATCTTATATCATATCGGGCAGAGCACAGATCCAATGTATTAATGGACGTGGCCACTTCAAGCATGTCAGGAATACAACTGATTGCCAATAGATATATTACGTTTCTTTCAGATCGTCGCTATCTATGTGATATACTAATAGCATGTCGTATATATTATAATCCGCCCTTAACAGGAAAATGCCATTGCAATATAAGGACGTATAGTTTGAACTAATATTATGTTTGTATTTTATACCATTCAATCAGCATCACCTCTGAACAATTATGAAAAATTATATCTACCCAGCATGAGCTTTTATGAATAACCCGTCCTTTCTGTTAGGATCAACACATTGAATTTGAATATGTTTTACCTTGGATGGATCGACCTGAATTGTCCAACGACAAATCATGTGATCCACATATAGTGTATGATTGATGCTGATAATTCCTTCAGAACCAGTCAGAGTTTTTGTACTTCCGCGACATCCTGGATTAAACATGAATATATTCTACTTAATTAATAACATTTAGAGCGATAGCTAACTAGTCGATGTGTACCACCGTTAATGGGTACATCTCCCTCAACTCAAAACCTATTCTTGTTCTGTCTAACATTGCTGTTTTATTTTTTGCAGGAAAGGACATTCAACAATTCATAATTACGGACACAACTATGATAGCAAACTTTCATGTGGAACCAATTTCAGTTATTAAAAAGAAGATAACATGGATTACCTGTTAAATAAAAACAACTGATATCTCACCACATACTGCTCTGTGCCATTATGTCGTGGGATTCTACACACGTTCATCTGCATTTATTGATGACAGAAATATGAAACAATACGACGTACCTTCCGGTTTTTCTGGAAGACAAGCAGATACATGTAAAAGCATCTCCGTTTGGAACGTACATTTACAAATATATACGAAAACACATGCTAACTGCCCTGTCATCAATATGACTACTATCCAACAGAGATCATGGTGAAGAGATACAACAGTATATTGGTTCTTGTATCTGAAATGCCTGGACAAGTCCTAATGTACGACATTAAAAACACTTCGTTTGTTTAAACACTTATGTTCTACATTTGATGAAAACAATGAGGTCGTATTTTTTTTATAGTCTCAACACCGAACACCGTAACAATGCTGCCAATATGGAGTATTGTTGTTCGAAAACACGCTCAGCTACTAACCAGCTTACGTTGTTTCTAAGGTAGAAGCAATATTTAACCGATATAGATGAATAAATATGTCATAAATGATACGTGCAGCAATTATATTCAATATTGGAAATAAACACAATATATAATAATTAAATACGGATCATGCAAGCAGATAAACGAACCGCTGACAACATGACGAATTGTTTCTACAATTTGTTGGACTAATGCGTGACATCGTATATATTGACCTGAATAATTAATGAGAAAACAATAGCTTAATCACATTATCGGTAGAAGATTTACGCCACATGTCTGCTACACGTGTGTGTCTATTAACGAAGTTGTACCTCGATCTCTTGCAGTGATTGTCTCTCTTAACCACGTGACGAGCGTTCTCATCCGGGCAAACACAGGCGGATTTGAGCTGTGTGAGAAAGAGTCTTTGTAACAACAAGTACAATAATGTTTGTCGTTGGCCCCGAACAAGTACAGGAAATAATAATAATAATGTGTACATCAACTATTGGTAAAAACGTTATAGTAAGTAATTAAAAAGAACTATGAAATGGGGTTAAATAATCCTGTTAAGACTTAGCTGTCGGCATCATAGGGGTGCCTCGCAATGTTACACATGTAATTGCTTTCTCACCGTACAAATGCATAGCATACATATTCTTCAATACGATGTCTATATCTGTGTCAGCAATGTTGTTTCTTAAATATATGCAGAGCCATGTTTGCCTGTAGTACAAGTAGAAATAACTAAGATACAAACACTACATTCATGCATCAATGAATAACTCTTTGCATGTATCCATGTACGCGTATATTTTTATGATTGTGAATATTGGAACAAATATATTTTGATATTTTTGCAAGAGATACATTTTAAAGATAACTATGTAAGCTAATTCATAACGTGAGAAGAATTTTTTTGAGGCATTTGTTTTTCAAATTCATATATTGTCCTATATATCTGTATATTTGAAGCTTTGCGAGTGTTATGACCGTATTTTCTATAATTAGGGATAATATTTCAGTTTAACATGTAACCAGTTTAATGTGTTGTATATAATGATTTCCACGTGCCGCTATCTCGCAGCCGATACGGTGACAGAATGTTTTCAGTAGCTGGTCCACGACTGTGGAACACTCTCCCTGCCGATATGAAGAAGACCTGTTGCCTCGTGACGTTTAAAAGACTACTGAAAACCCACCTATTCCGGGCTGTGTATGAAGTGTAGACACTTGCCAGTTTATTTAATTTGTATTTTATTTGTTATCTATTTATTATCTTTTACATGTTTTACATTAATTTTACAAAATGTCGTACTCATTATTTTATTATCAATATACCATTTATTTTAATAATTATCTTTACCTAACTTATTTATTTAATTATTTATTACTATTACTTTTTATACATATTTTAGGTATTTTATTTACCTTAACAAAGTTAATATTATAATTCTACAACACATGTATATATACTCATGTACAGCGCCTCCGAATGGATATTTCCAGATTTATGGCGCTTTATAAATGTTCTTCTTCTTATTATTATTATAATGTATAGCATAGGACAAACGAGTGTTCACAATCACTCTCTGGCAGCACTGAAATGATCACCGGAAAGAGCTAGAAACGTTGGTCGACCAAAAACATGGAGAAGAAAGGTAAAACGTTAGGCGAGGGAAACAAAGCACATATATCTACTGAGAGGCTGACATGATGGAATCACATAATTGCAGCATTATGGTCCGAATAAGAGAGATCAAGCGAGGATGGGTAACGTAACATTTACATGGTTGTGTTATGGGTGAAGTGATATGATTTCTAATTTCATACCGCGTATCGTCCAAAGTCTAATTGTAAATTAAGGCAACACCAGTACGACTCACCAATTAAGCTTTGAACATTAGCGTTCAATAATACATTTCACTGTTTTTAAAATATGTATTATTGTATTATCAGATGTAGGCATGCTCTTTCTTATTTGCGGTTATACTATAGAGGTGTATGTGCATGTGAACGTTCGTGTGTGCGCGTGATATAACATAGCTGTAGTGAGAATATCTTACCCACCTAGCTAAACAGGACGTCGATGACCAACTCGTAATTCCATGCAGTGTCCACGTCCCCCCGCGAGATTTGCACACGAGCGGACCTCCGGAATCGCCCTACAACCAGTTCACTAAGCACTCATGAATCTGTCATATTATCCTAGAGGAAACACATGCTAAATTAAATTAAAAGCCTCCATGGTCTTGCACCTACATACTTATCAGCACTTCTCTCTCCCTATTGCCCGACACGCAGTCTGCGGTCTTCTGACCAGTTACGACTTAATCAGCCCACTTCCTGAACTAAAATTGGCGAACGATCCTTCTCTTGTGCAGCTACAAGGGCATGGAACCAACTACCCATTGCTGTGCGAGTGTGTATGAATTCAAAGTAGCACTCATGACGCATCTGTTTACAAATTACTATTTTGACACTCTGTGATCACAGTTAATCAGTCAACGATTCATACATTTATTTTAATTAACTTACTATTTTAATTAGTATATATTTATACTATTTTATTTTTATTTACTACATATTTATACCATTTTACTTATTTATTCATTTTTAATATAGTGTGTAGTTGTGTGCCAATTTAAGTCGGTATTTTAAAGTATCATATTTGTTTTATTAGTATATCAAAATAGTATTGTATTAACGTTTTAGTATCATTATTATATATATATATATATATATATATATATATATATATATATATATATATATATTATTATGATGTTATTAGTATGTATTTTTATTATCATATTATCATTATTTTAGGAATAATCATTGTAAAGCGCCCCAGAACAATTATTTGGATGGGGTGCTATATAAGAAATAAACTATTATAATTATTATTATTATTATTAAATGAAGCATGGGAAATTAACAGTTGTATCTGTTGTTTAGGCCAACACTTGAATATTTGTGACGACAAAATTAAAGCATTTCACCAGTTGTCATTAAATAAATCCACGAATTACTTAAATCTATTTGCTAAAAACTTTAAATGTGGTTCTAAATCAAGGATTCTATATAGGAGGAATGTATTGGAAGGGATATGGGTGTGATTAGATTG
>OZ024860.1:25687498-25692498 GCA_964017155.1 Oasisia sp. SBJ-2009 | reverse complement strand
AGGGCTTCGTATAAAATGAAATTGTAATTGTAGACATAGGGACTAGTGAAAAAGAGAGTTTAAGCAATAAGTGTTCGACCTCAGCAACCGACATGGGCGAGTGTATGAGTGAGTGAGTGAGTGAGTGAGTGAGTGAGTGAGTGAGTGAGGGAGTGAGTGAGTGAGTGAGTGAGTGAGTGAGTGAGTGAGTGAGTGAGTGAGTGAGTGAGTGAGTGAGTGAGTGAGTGAGTGAGTGAGTGAGTGAGTGAGTGAGTGAACGAGTGAGTAAATGTAGGTATGATATCATTATGACGTCAATATACCACATTTACATAATAGTTATGAAACAGGTGAAAAAGTATTCAAATGCCGTTCATAGTTATTAGAAATGAGATGATGAAATTATCTAATGTTTACCAAAACCCATATTTTTCACAGATATATTCATCAATATATATATATATATATATATATATATATATATATATATATATATATATATATATATATAAGGATGATGTCATTTGTGGCCGAAGAATATATATATATATATATATATATATATATATATATCAATATATATATATATATCAATATATATATATATATATATATATATATATATATATATATATATATATATATATATATATATATATATATATATATATATATATATATATATATATATATATTCTTCGGCCACAAATGACATCATCCATTTTTAAATATAACTTACTGTTTCGGCTTTCACTGTGATTTGCCACTGACAAAATAGGTCATCCGTATATTGTGATCCCACCACTCCAAAATCTCCCACACTTCCGGTCAGTTTCGCCGGAGCACCTTTGCATGCCGGGAGCCCTAAAAGTATTTGTATAGTCGGGAAGATAGGAAATCGTTTATGCGTATTTTATCCGATCTATTGACACCAATTAAACACATATTTCCGGGGGGGTGCACGGTACCCGGGAAAAACTCAGGCAGGTGTTCTTAAAGACACAAATCTTACAGCCACAACTCTTACAGACACCACTCTTACTGACACCACTCTTACAGACACCACTCTTACAGACACCACTCTTACAGACACCACTCGTGCAGACACCACTCTTACAGACACCACTCTTACAGACACCACTCTTACAGACACCACTCTTACAGACACCACTCTTATAGACACACTCTTAAAGACACCACTCTTACGTACTCCATTCTTACATAAACCACTCTTACATACACCATTCTTACAGGCACCACTCTTACAGGCACCACTCTTACAGACACTACACTTACAGCCACCACGCTTACAGACAAACTGTTACACACATACTCTTACAAACACCCCTCTAACCGACACCACTCTTACAAACACCATTCTTATGGACACTACTCTTACAAACATCACTCTCAGAGACATCACTCTACACTCTATAGGCACCACTCTTACCGGCACACTCTTACACACACCACCCTTACATACACCACTCTTACAAAAACCATTCTTACAGACACCACTCTTACCAACACCACTGTTACATATGCCGCCCTTATAAACACAATTACTACAGACACCACTCTTACATACACAACTCTTACATATACCACCCTTACATACACCATTATTACAGACACCAATCCTACAGACACCACTCTTTCAGACACCACCCTTAAGGACACCAAAATTACAGACACCACTCATACAGACACCATTCTTACATACACCACCCTTACGGACACACTCTTACAAACACCACTGTTAAAAACACCACTCTTACATACACCATTTCCAAGGGGTGCACGGTACCCGCTCGTTACGACTCGGTACCTCGTCATTCTGAATAGACTACTGGTGCAGCTGCACATCCGCAGAAGGGAAAAACTCAGACAGGTGCTCTGACAGACACCAATCTTACAGACACCACTCTTACAGACACCACTCTTACAGACACCAATCTTACAGGCACCACTCTTACAGACACCACTCTTACAGACACCAATCTTACATACACCACTCTTACAGACACCACTCTTACAGACACCACTCTTACATACACCACTCTTACATACACCACTCTTACAGACACCACTCTTACAGACACCACTCTTACAGACACCACTCTTACATACACCACTCTTACATACACCATTCTAACACACACCACTCTAACACACACCACTCTTACATACACCACTCTTACACACGCTACTCTTACAGACACCACTCTTACATACACCATTCTTACATACACCACTCTTACATGCACCACTCTTACATATACCACTCTAAAACACACAATTCTTACAGACACCACTGTTACATACACCATTCTTACAGACACCACTCTTACCTACACCATTCGTACCTACACCACTCTGACACACCACTCTTACATTACATACACCACTCTTACAGACACCACTCTTACATACACCACTCCTACAAACACCATTATTAGAGACACACTCTTACAGACGGATACTACTTACAGCGACGTGTTGCCGTATACTTAATCGTGAAGCCACGGGATGTACTACTACTGTCGGTTTTGAAAGATATATACAGTGATTCACTGCTAGAAATGAAGATTCTCAGCCAAGGTGTACCACAGAACGTGCCGAGCAGTGGTGCTGAGTCGTCAACTCCGTCGTGTACTTTGACTTTGTCATACTTACATTCTGAGCTGGACTCCAAACCAAATGTGAGTATCTCCAGTTTAATGATCTACATGAGCACAAGGTAAAGAGTATATCAACTGTATACAATTATGAAATGAAGGCAATTTTTATTATGGCAAATAGGCCCCGAAAATGGCCGCATGAGCATTTAAATGCCATGCACACAGATTGTATATTATGGGGTTTTGAAGTTATACATTAACACAACATCAGACAGAACTTCCTGAGCATCGCATGTACATTAGTTTGTTGGTATTCTGCACAAACATTGCTGCTAATACCCGTATCATACAGTGTATGCATAGATATATGCATGTATATATATATATATATATATATATATATATATATATATATATATATATATATATATATATATATATATATATATATATATAACTGGTCATGTTTTGCCTTTTTACTACCCCTTTCCGTCTGCTTTGGTTATCTGAGACCGCGTGACATACCTGACCTTTCGTTGCTACTCTTTCGACTTCTGATATTACATTGTCTTTACACCATTCGTTTGTTCTTCTTGCTAACTTTCTGCCGCCTCAGATTACTTGAATTATAAAATGTCGTCACGCAATTTCCTCTCCCAGTTTCATAATGTTTGCAATTTTAGTGTAGTCACCCATACTCACAACACCGGTGTATTATCCAATTATGTAATAAATCATACGCAATACAATTACCATTAAGATAACATATCGCAGTTGAGAGGCCTGTTATGTACTTCAATTTGTCATAAAAGAACAAATGGAATACGTACACTTACAATGCTAATTGTGTCAGTTATATTTGTATTGTACAGTTTGTTTAATAATTATTTTTTAACACGTATTCAATTATTTCATGACTTATTATTTTGACTGTTTCATTTCTTGTTATTTGCACCTCATTTCTTTGTAATAGTATTGTACTATTTTATATTGTATTTTACGTGTGCATAACTGCATATGGACTCGGTGTCTGAAAAATAAATGTTATAAACAAGAAAGTGTTAAATGCCTCTTATTTACACCCACGTACGCAGCAGCCTAGAAGTCCTTTACCTTGGATGGATCGACGCGAATCTTCCATCCACATGTCATGCTATTTCTGTATTCGGTCTCATTAATGCTGATCAGTCCTTCCGGTTCAGTCAATAACTCTGCTTCACCACGACATCCTGAAGCAAACCAACATAAACACATTATTGTGGTGTTCGTTTTATGTATACTTATATAACTTACAGTCGTATGTAGGTGTACAACGGATTCAGTCTTAATTATCAAACATTCGTTGTGGTGTACACAGGCAACAAGCGTCGTAACCGGAAACATATGGCGGCGGGACGACATGTGGGTGCTGGAGAGACACTTTGGTTCACAATATTTAGGGAATGGGTACATTTTGAAACAACATGAGCTTGAAGAAACTATGAAGGTGTGTGTGTGTGTGTGTGTGTGTGTGTGTGTGTGTGTGTGTGTGTGTGTGTGTGTGTGTGTGTGTGTGTGTGTGTGTGTGTGTGTGTGTGTGTGTGTGTGTGTGTGTGTGTGTGTGTGTGTGTGTGCAAGACGTTTGTGCGAGATGTGTAGAGTATCAACAAATAAGAATATTTATGTTACGCCAAACCCATCCCTCGTCCTGTCATCCGATTTCATTATGCGGGACAGTTCGACAGAGGAATGATTTTGATGCGCGTATGAATCCCCAATACGTGACTTTGTAACAGCACCACCGTGGACAGTGGATACATGATCTAAAGAACCGACTGAAAATGACATTTACTTTGGGTTTCACGAAATTAACCAGGTATTAATTGGATGTTTTCGTTAATGTGATACTAACTGCCAATGATCGCCGTGTATTTAACCTTGAAGCCGGTCTCTGTCTTCGAGTTGTCAGATTTGAAAACGACATACAGGGAGTTGCTGGCGGAATGTATGACTCTCGGCAATGTAGCTCCGCAGAATGTGCCAAGCGTCGTCGCCGATTTGTCAGGACCGTCGTAAACGGTCACGTTGTCATACGGACATTTATATTCTGAATCATGTCCCTCCAGGTCGAACTTCAAAAACTCCAATTTAACTATCTACAAGACAAGAAGTCGATTTAGCAACACCAGGGCACAAGTACGACACCTGAATGATAACACATGTGTAACAACAATGCACAAGTAGGATACATAGTACGGTAACATGTGTAATATATCAAGTGTGTGATTAACGCACAATGCACTAACCTGGGCTAACCTCGTGATATTTGCGACCTTCATTTTATACACGGAACACAGTACGTTATATATGGATATCATAGTCTTGTGTAATGTATTAACCAGCTGACTGGTCATATGGATG
>OZ024860.1:25667498-25682498 GCA_964017155.1 Oasisia sp. SBJ-2009 | reverse complement strand
TATATAGTGTATATCATGTATATAATATATGTGAGTGTGAACTGTTTATTGTTGTATAAAACATACAATACCTGATGTCGTATGAGTCGAAGCTTGACTTGCCAAGGTCATCCTTGCTTTGGAATTAGAAACTTGTTTTTTCTTTTTCTTTATGTGCTATACCCGTCCTAGTCGCAATTACTGGAACGAACGTTACATCAGTATTAATATCCAATAACATTACATGTTAAGCTGGGAGGCCAGGTTGACGCGTGTCAAAATAGACATCCCGACGTTGCAAAAACTATAACTGCGTCAATAATATACGTTCCATAGATTTATTATGTCCCAGAACAAAATGTACATACTTACATACGTACATACATAAACAAGATACATACATACATATATGCATAATATATGTACATGCTTACACACACACACACACACACACACACACACACACACACACACACACACACACACACACACACACACACACACACACACACACACACACACAACACACACACACACACACACACACACACACACACACACACATATATATATATATATATATATATATATATTCCCACCTGCAGCATACACGATAGCGTGTGTGAGTGAACCATATAGACAATGTTTCATGTTAATTACTTAAACAAATGATGTACCATGTAGTTAATGTTTCATATTAATTACTTAAACAAAGTATGTACCATGTAGGCAATTTATTTTTATTAATTACTTTAACAAATTATAACCGGGCAACGTACACCCTGAGAGTTTATTTAATCAGCCATTGATGTGGTGTAATGTTGTTAGACATTAAAAAACGCGGTCAGAGGAGCGGTTAATGGTGGTGTTTTGTCTACGTCTTCAAGCTGCCGTGTGAATACGTAAACATGTGTAGGGACCTGCCGTTTTGGGGTATACTCTACCCACCCACCATTGTCCCTGAGTCATCGCTCCAAACGAACCTACGGTGCTACATCTTGTATTATTTGCTCATTTGTCAGTCGTGTTTTATTCCCACCTGCGGCCTTCACACTAGCTCCGGTATACGAAGACGATGGTGAAAGAAATGTCGTGATCGTGAATAGACATGTTTGCCCATCAACTAATGCACAGGATGTACTCCCGCAGCGACAATAGCGCTTCTGGGAAAAACAACGAGACAGGCTACGAGTTTGTTAAGAAGAACCACCTAATTGGGGAAAAAAAAATATGTTGAGTGGACCGACAAAAGAAGAAGTGAGGATATATATGTTTTATAATGTTTTAATGTTGTCAACATTACTGAACAGGATTTGTACTTTGAAATTGCATTGCATAAATTAAGTGTATTATTAATATATATATATATATATATATATATATATATATATATATATATATATAATTATATATATATATATATATATATATATATATATATATATATATATATATATATATATATATATATATATATATATATACATACATACGTTATGTTCATTGACGTTTAAATGTCATATATATATATATATATATATATATATATATATATATATATATATATATATATGACATTTAAACGTCAATGAACAGTTATGTTATATATATATATATATATATATATATATATATATATATATATATATATATATATATATGACATTTAAACGTCAATGAACATAACATAATCAACTAGTAACTTTTCTTAAACCATCGAACCAAGATAAGTGTTTGGTAACCTTGACACTGAGCGAAAGAAAACAGTTATGAGGTCAGGCTTTATATAACAATTACGCTCTTAGTGTAATACGGATACAGTGTTCTCAATACTTTAGTTTTTATCACAGTGGCAACACAATAGTGTTTCATTGCATTTATTGGCACTGCCAATTGTTAGATCCTACATATCGATAACACTTACGTGTAACAATGTCATATTCACTTTCAGGAACACAAGTCATGTCTGCAGTATATGAATTACAATCACTTCTTATTAAACACACTGTTTTTTTTTAGCCACGGAATACTCTGTTTGTGTCGGGGTCAGAGGTCAATGGTCCTTCGAGAAATAGACATATAGCGAAGCCAGTGACCCGCAGCTGCAGGATTATGGGGCTTACACCTGTCCCCAAGGTTAGCGCATAGGGTGTGGAAGTCTTGCGCGCGAAAACGAAGCTGGGGGAGCTGGGGGCAGGAACTTCGTGTTAACATAGAGCAGTTTGTTTTGTTTATGTTTGCAATTATCGAACTGTTCCCAAATAGCGTGTTTCAGTTATATTGTCCGAAAGATTATCTCAAGCAGGAGCAATGGAACACTCGGCCGGTGACATTGATCAGGGAAATCATCAATTGTAATCGATTATTATGGTGGTTGCCATGGCATTAGCGGCATGTTGTGTTTGGCGATCTTGACTAATAATGAAGAGTGCCATTTTTCGCGCAGTACAACCTGTTTGGGGCAAACGTATACAAGTGTTATGGCTATGTGCATTTAGACAACTTGTCAGATATAAGTGATTATCGAAACCACAACGTATAGCAATGCAAAATGCAAATCCAGTAAAATACACATACGGCCTAAAATCGTGATTATTATCTGCACTTCGTAAATCGCTATATGTCTATGATAGTGTGGTAAACTCCATATCAAATCGTACATTTAAGATAAGAATGTTATAACACCATATATGTATGATCTGATTTTCCTAGTATCCATCAGTCGGAAGCTAAAACTGTCATCCATCGTTAGAATATTATTCTTGTGTCCAGTCCATACTCAATTCCAGTCGCGCGGAGTCTCGCCATGTATCGTGACCCACTTACTTGCCCTATTACGTCCAAGAGAGAGAATATTAGCTACCTGTACATTCTCTGGACGGTACTTCTAATAATACAAATGTGTGCAATTTGATGCACACGATATGCATCTGGTTGATTACTGATGAATATGCTATTTATTATGTGACTTGTTTTACATTCAACGCAAGACACGGGGTGCAGTTGGTTGTGTAACACCTCTCATGATGCAAGTCTTTTATGTGTCGAGGCGCAATTAACTACGCCTATATTTGTGTTGTGTGGCAATGACATACTTGATGACGGTTACACTTGCTTGTCACGACATTTTAAATAAAATTATAGTAAATGTGGCAAAAAGGTTGATGAATAATGATACAGCGAGTTGTTTGAAAGAGCAAGCAAACAAAAACGATTACATAAGCATGGGAACGCCTAGTCTTGGGCGGCTTCAGTTACGTCCCTATTTATCACACATCAATGTGCACCTTCATGTACTACAAAAAAGTACAGTCAATAATGAATTGGCGACTTTTTCAATGGCTGGCGGTGATAATAATGTTTGCACATGGACGATATGAATAACGACACATTTGTCACTAGCACACAGCGTAGTCTGAACGAGTGCGGTTATTTCAAAAGATGTGATTTTAACTTCGCAGCGGGTAGACCGGTAACGTGTTGGTTCTCATCGTACTACTGTTCGTCCGTTTTTTCTTCTGTAGTTCATTCCTAGGGTGACTCCTTCATTAATCGTCCCCTCTACGGTCGTGGCGCTTACTTGCATTAGCTAGTGGTGTTCAGAGGTCTCTTCACCAGCGTACTCCAACGTTCTCTCTCACAACATTATCTTCCCTCAGCTGCGCATTTCTTCGTTTGTCTATTTCTCCTGCTACCCTTTCACCAGATCATTTTGCAAACGAGGAGGTTCTCCGTTACCGTCAACACTAGTATGTTTATGAATTTGCATCATGTGCATTTGTGATGTGAATATATGTATAGGCACGCTGTTATGTGCACGCTTTGTTTAGCATTGTAAGTACACTCAGTGGAAGACCACCACCTGCATACCTAGAACATTCTTCTCCATTATTTTGCTGCAATGCGTTTTCTGTATATTGTCTGAAGTCAAGGTTGCCGGAGTCCGCAATAAGTTACAAGACGCCCGGCTGCGTGTCATATCTCCCAACGGATCATGCAGTTATAGTGTTTTCACGCGGATTGATAATGTCATACCATCAACAGTATCTCGAATAACTGTGATCATCAGAACATATTGCAACACGTGTTCTCTTGATCCGCTGTCCTCTGACCATATAAGGCAAAGCGTAGATGGACTTGCTATTACTTCTATGAGTATTGCTAATGAGTGATTTGGGGAAGGAGTATTGCCAATTGAATTGAAACGAGCGCTTGCGCATCCGCTTCTGAAGGAGCCATCGCTTTGTACGGATACGCTAAACAGCTACCGTCCAGTCAACAATCTACTACACCTCTCATAAGTGATTGAAACTGTGATTGCCAACGGGCTGAATATTAATCTGCTCAATGAATCTCAGACGGATACGTAACAGTCTGCATATAAGCGTATCATTCTACTGAAACAGCACTACTATGTGCGGTTACAAATACCAGGACAACGCTCGACCGTATGCAGGACAGTGTGGCCTTGCTTATAGACTTGACCGTTGCGTTTGATACAATAGATAACACAACACTTCACAATCGTCTGAAGTGTCACTATGGTCTCGCCGGAGGGCGGTGCTTTGGGTTGAGTCGTCCATTTGCGATCTCAGGCGAGTGTTGTAGTTGGTAGTACAACTTCAAAAGTGAAACACCTGTGCACACTGGTGTACTGTAAGCCTCAGTGTTAGGCCCACTGCTGGTGGTGTGCATCCAATTGGCAACATAATTCACAACCATAATATGTCATATCACCGTTATGCTGATGACTTACAATTCCTATGTCATTTTGACTTGAGTGTCGTGTCACTTATTACAGCAGTGCAACGTGTAGAGTATTACATTTATGATATCGAATACGATGACTTTCTAGTGTCAACAAGTGGTTGATGATATGTGCCAAATCCGAGGTGTTACCTGTTGTACCGAGTTCGTCCTATCAATTGGTCGCTGGATTGCATGTGCGCGTTGGGTCAGAAGTTGTCAAGTTGTCTGCCGAATGTGTGACAGATGTTGGAGTCTACTTGGATGTACATATGGACATGGCGACGGAGACTTCCCGGACATCTAGAACCTGATCATTGCAGTTATACAACATCAATCAAATTCACCAGTATCTGCCACAAACGACAGCAGAGCGTGTTGTGAAGGATGCCTACGTCAGAGGTACTCTACTCTGCTTTAGTTTGGCATTTCTGCGTAGACTTTGACAGGCGTTGACCAGCGACTGAACATGACGTAATGAGATACCACAATAAATAATCCGACCGAGGGCGGTTTAACGAAACTAGGCTATTTGTGCCGTCTTTTACGTATTCTTGACGTGTGTAAAATGCGGCACGGTTTTGCGGAACATCTTGCGGAACGCTTGTTTAACTCATCTTACAATCAGCTGTTGAAATGCATGACTTCGAAGCCTCACACATAGCTAAATATGGATACCGTCTGACATGTCCGTCAATGTGAAGGCATAATATATACATTAATGTACATTTACTGCCGATGGAAAGTCGACTGGTGGCCCGACGACAGGTGTGCTGACTTGATGCCGGAAAGAATGTTTGAAATCACCTACAGCTCGCCTTATGCATCACGAGACTGCCATGTTTTCACACATAGTTAAATATTTATATCGTGTAACATGTGCGTCAATATGAATGCATAATGGCAACATTAATATAAATTGACAGTCGATGAAACGTCGCGGAACGTTCGATCGAATTCAGTGGCAAGAAGACGTTGTTTTGGCTGTTCTCCCTATTGACCACACAAAAGTCATGCTGTTCTGTCTATTGACCACACATACGTCATGCCCACACATACAAACTACCGCTGGCTACGCACCTGCACAGTCAATTGCTTACCCTTGACATATCCGAAAAGGATGATTTAAACAAGCGTTCCGCAAAACATGCAAACAAATCCACGTTAGTCTCTAGAGGCGCTGATACGCAACTAGGGTCTGGTTGCGTATCAGCGCCTTTAGCGACTAACGTGGATTTGTGGAATCCCACTACGACGTCATAATTGAGCGGCCGTAGTGTCCCGTGGCAGTGCGAAGGCGTCACCATGCTGTTTCCACATCTGCCTGTCTTCCGCTATCCTCTGTCAGATGACGACCTTCAAGTACTCGCCTAATTCAACTCTCCATCGCTTCGCCGTCTAGGTCGTTTCCCTTCGTGTGCCTTCTTGGTGGTGATAGACGACCACTTTTGTATTGAACTTATTCATTATATGACGCTCTTATGTCTTTCTTTTATGCATTGTGTAATCTATTTCAATAGACTTGTAACTTGTAATGCCATGTTATGCATTTCTCTGTATTTGCAATCATATACATACCACATTCGTGTTATGACTGGTAGCAAGAGGTTCCAAAATTATCCTTCTACTCTATTTCTGTCAAACGTTGTCACGTTTTCATGGTTAACAGATCGTGGATGGCGGCCATCTTGGATTTCAGTAAATAGACAACGTATACAATATTTGTTATTCCCCTGTGTCCTGCATACCTGAACACTTCACAACATGCAACAAAATCATAAATATACTACGTTCCTTTTAAAATTATATTCATTTTTCATATGCATGGCGGCAATTATGTTATGGAAAATGGCGGTATTTCGGCTTTCGGTTTTCGGATATCCACCTAGTATATTATTGAATAAAAGTAAATCCCATATCCAAATCAAAATTGTCATCGCTCACCCACCAGGAAAGGTCAGGCGTCCGGCGAAGTAATGGTCTTACCATTAAATTAAAAACTCGTCTAGTACATGTACCGATCTATCGCTTTCAGCGCCCGACATGTCTGGTCATCTTGTCACTCTGCAGTGTGTCATGGAAATATAATAGTGTGTGTGTGTAACTGTTGTACTAGTCTTAATTATGTAATACTATTATTTTACAGCTTTAAACATCGTTTGCGAGCTCAGCAAACAGATTGTTGATCTAATAATCATTAAGTTCTTCTTTTTCGGTAGGTTGAAGCAATTGAGAAACAGCAGTTTAACTACAGCTCACTCCGAGCTTTTGATTTCATGACTTTCGTAGGCACCGTCCCTGATTCTGATGAGATGAGCAGTATATTTGTAAATGGTACCAAAGCACACACGCCACCTAAAAGAACGACTCTAGCACATTGTTTTCTTCGCTTGTATTTTGATTGGAGGCATCGCCAAACAATGATTGGAGGCAGCGCTAAACAATGATTGGAATCAGCGCCAAATATAATTGGACACAGCAGTAAACAATGATTGGAGACAGCGCCAAACAATGATTGGAAACAACGCTAAACAATGACTGGAAACAGCGCGAAAAAATGAATTGAGACATCACCAAACAATGATTGGAGACAGCGCCAAACAACGATTGGAGGCAGCGCCAAACAATGATAGGAGACAACGCTAAACAATTATTGGAGACAGTGCCAAACATTGAGTGGAGACAGCGCCAAACAATTCTCCCAACCAGCATAGTCGTGTCATTTTGTCTTAATATCAATATCCAAAAACGTATGATTCAAGAAAACCGAGTAATAATTTCACAAGTCGTAGCAGAACCAGTGCCGTCAGGTCCAAAGACTGTTTTGTTGTGTTGTGTTTTGTTGTTATGGATGTTGTGGTAGAAGACACAACCGAACACACTACCAGGTTCGTCTGTTGATAAGACGTTTAATCGGCAGTGAATGACACGGTCGAGACACTAAAACATTGCAATGCCACATACATGTAAAACTGTCTGGAATCGTTTTCAAATAACTGCATACATTTAAATAAACATAGTTTGGATAATATAAACGAAACCTAAAGATCGGGTAAATATCAGTGTATTTATTCTACAGTTATTTTAGGAACTTCATTCTTAAACCTAGGACAGCCTCGTTTTGAAGTAACGGTTCAGGTCAATGTCAGTCCATTTGTTGGATCACTGACATGTATCTTATCATCCAACTACAACGCATGCGCACACGAAACTTGGATTGTCGTATATGACATTAAGCGAAACAGACCTTATCAACCATTCCTGTATGTAAGTATGCCGCAAGCCACATAATATACGAATTAGTTCCATATTCAAATATGATGAGTACATTTAGAAATATTACATATTGCTGTGAATAACGCACAGTTGGCATATGTAATGATTGGATTGATTCATGATACATCCATTGCACCAAATGTCTATATAAATATAATAATTAGCACAATATGTGAATGCGATAAAGCATTGATATGCATACACAATATTCAGTATTATACAGTAAGTATGAACATTCCATCTAAACACAAATACTATTTAGTATGAAGCATTTGGGCATGCACATTACGACAATACTTGAATAAGGTGAATGTCTAATATAACGCATTAATCCTTCCGTGTGATGTTACTACTGGCGCTTATTAGCGTTACAACCTTTCGCGAGTAACACTAGCTGCTTCTCTTGTCGACTTGTATGTAATTGTAGTTTGCCTTCGTTAACATTGTCACTATGCATTTAATACAATCAAAAATGCTTTTCCATCAACAGCAAATATATGACAGTGTGTACAACGATGTAAGCAATACCATTAAACACCCATTACTTATAAGCAAAATATATACCATGCCGTTACAGGAAACAAATGTGGTACTTAATTTTAAAAAATCCTTAGACACACCACGAATTAACAACTAGTTTACAATAATATATCTAGGTAACCTATATGAATAGCAATGTCTAGATTACAAACACATGTCTCAGAACGTTGTTTCACATATGAAGAGGTCATTATTAGCTACTACATTTGTACCTTCTTGTAAACAAAATTGCTCTAATGGCTACACATTGCAGGTCATTCACGTGCCGTGGAAATGTTTGTGGGCATCCCTCTCCTTTCAACGTCCTAGAAACAGAAAATGATCACTGGATGCGATAGCTAGCTGGTTGTTGATGACCAATACATAGCTCACTTTCCCCACATTTACTGATATTTTAAAACGAATTGCCTTTGTGGAGTAACTGCCAATCTATCCGATTTTGGTGAAAACAAACTGTATCTACATCACAACAACTATATTAAGACACTGATGTTATGTGTATTTGATTTTTTTTTTATTATCCAAGCGACCATGATTTATTGATCATATAACATACTAAAGTACACATTTAGTGCGAACGATCATTAAATTATGATTGCATTCATGGTGTTGATAATGCTGATAACCTGATTTAGATTTCCATAGCAATATATTTTTGGAATGTTTTTTTTCAGCCACTATAATATATATATATATATATATATATATATATATATATATATATATATATATATATATATATATTGTAGTGGCTGAAAAAAGAGAAAGACTAGTAGTTGATGGGGAGGTTTCAAACTAGAATTCGGTTTTAAGTGCAGTAACGCAGGGATCAGTATTGAGACTTATGTTATTATTAATATATATCGTTGATTAGGATGATGATATATATCAAGCAATGTGTTGAAATCAGCGTACCATACGAAAGTGTTGTAAAAAATAAAAAATAAAAAATAAAGGAAATAGAGAGCAATTACAAGACGATCTGAATAAATTTAATTACGGGATGTGTAAAGTCCACACCGGGTATGGGAATGAAGATGCAAACTATACAATAGGTGGTATTATACTAAATACTACCGTAAAAGAAAAGACGCTTGGTTAACTATTAGTGCTGATACGAAAGTATCGGAGAATTGTGGATTTGTAGCACCGAAGGGAAACCAAATTCTTGGATTAATTAGGGGAAATGTAGTGAACAAGGAAAAATAACTAATAATACTGCTGTACGAAAAAAACAATAGTTACACCTCAAATAGAATACTGTCTACAGGCATGGAGCATATCGCATATCGCATATCGCATATCGCAAGAAAGGTATTGATATGCTAGAATGAATACAAAGGAGAGCAACCAAAATTGTACAAAAACTCAGGAATATTATTTATGAAATGCGGCTAAAAGATTGTGGTTTAGCAACACTAGAAACCAGGAGATTGAGAGGAGATCATATATAAGTGTTTATTATATTGAATGGGTATGAAAATATTGACATAAATATTTGTTTATCGGTTAAGGAAGGGAGAAGGACAAGATGACATGGAATTACATTAGCAAAGAAGCAGTGTAGATTAGATATTAGAACATTATCTTTTCAGTTTTCACAAAGAACAGTAACTGAATGGAACAGATTTTCAGCCGATAGTGTCGGGGTTAGAAGTGTCAATATGTTTTAGAAATAAATCACATATACCCAAGAAGGGCGGGGGACATTTAAATAGATATGTTGGACTCTCGATAAGCCATAGGGGTTCCTAGTCCAACTGCCATCTAGCGTTGATTCTCTGGGTGGCAATATTGTTCAATCTTGTTAAAACGTAGACACTGGCGATAAGAGATGAAAATCAAATGGAAACAACGGAGATGAACTACAACAAGATTTAACCAGTTTTTGGTGAAATATGGAGACTCGTTTGCTAATTCAATACTTTAACCTAGTGAACGTTTAGTAATAAAAACAGTCGTCTTACCGAGTTTTTCCAAAGCCATATACTGAATCCTAAATCCAGCTTTTTGGACAGAGGCGTCCGATTTAAAGTATACGAAGACAGTGTTTGTGCTGGACGTGGTGTCTTTCGGTAAGTCGCTGCCACAGTGTGAGCTTATCAGCGGTGCCTCTGTGCTGTTGCCGTCGTAAATATTTAACGTGTCGAAACAACTATCGTCTGGTATCTCGAGCAAAATCTGATGAAACGTAACCGCACAACCTGTAGACAAACGATGATTATCCTGTATTTAGTATAATTACTAGAGTTGTTAGTAAGTATATATATATATATATATATATATATATATATATATATATATATATATATATATATATATATATATATATATATGTATATATATATATATATATATATATATATTCCTAAAGGCAGCTTATGTCGACCGATTATGCATATAGGACCGGCTTATGTAGACCGCTGTTTTATGTAGACCAAAACTGGTCTACATAAAGATTCGACGTGTTAGTTCATAACTAACACAATATAATTGATCAGTACCATTACTTGTGCACACAGTTCGTATGACAGTGAAGTATTGTGCGTAATTAATTTTTAAATGAACAACATCTTAAGTGATTATAAGCATGTTTTCTCCAGCGCCGTGCATATTTTTGAGTATATTGTGTGCCGGGTTATGTGTACCGGGTCAAAGTTCTTATAACTCTATATTTATGGTGTATATCGAACGAACGGTTGGAGTTTCGTATTCAGTGTATGATATGCTTCATACTGATGCAAAAGGCTTTATTATTATGTGTAAATTAGTAAAACTTGCATTTTGTCTTTGTTGCGGATTGATAGATCCTTCGAATGTTGGCATTGCCGTTGGTATTCGGCAATTCATTTTACAGCATTCACTATGTATCACAACATAGATAGATTCGGCGTCTACGGCAAAAAAGGCTAACTAATTATATGCAGCTTCCGGCGTTGCTCCAGGCTACATAAATCGGCATCTATGCATTACACGGTTTTATGTAGACCGATTTTTTTGCATATACCTTATTTATTGAAATATTTTGATGAACTTTCATTATGTGTTAAACATTAGTGTTAGAAACAATGTTCCAGTTTTACATCTTTGGAAAATGTATTAAATAAAAAAACACGTCTGGTCTACATAAGCCGGTCCTCTAGGCACTGGTCGACATAAGCTGCCTTTAGGCTTATATATATATATATATATATATATATATATATATATATATATATATATATATATATATATATATATATATATATATATATATATACATATATATATATATATATATATATATATATATATATATATATTTAGTATATATATATATATATATATATATATATATTCGAAACTTGGATGTTTCTGTCGGAGTTTTGCGTGTTTTCAAGTTTTCAAGCGTTGCTTAATAAGTTCAGGTCGCCATGTGATTTGTTGGTGATTAGACAGACATACAAACAGATATACAGACAGACAGACATACAGATAGGCAGACTGATATACAGACAGACAGACAGGCAGGCAGAGAGGCAGACAGACAGACAGACAGGGTGAATGAGTGGGTGAGTGAGTGAGTGAGTGAGT
Organism: Oasisia sp. SBJ-2009; assembly: GCA_964017155.1. Lineage (NCBI taxonomy): Eukaryota > Metazoa > Annelida > Polychaeta > Sabellida > Siboglinidae > Oasisia > Oasisia sp. SBJ-2009. The sequence goes on along the minus strand of OZ024860.1, from coordinate 25,670,384 downwards.
GAGTGAGTGAGTGAGTGAGTGAGTGAGTGAGTGAGTGAGTGAGTGAGTGAGTGACTGAGTGACTGAGTGAATGAATGAATGAATGAATGAATGAGTGAATGAGTGAATGAGAGAACGAATGAATGAATGAGTGAAAGAGGAAGAGAGCGAGAGAGTGAGAGTAACAAAGTGAGTGAGTGAGTGAGTGAATGAGTGAATTAGTGAGTGTGAAAGAGATATTGAGAGAGTGAAAGAGTGATAGAGTGATGATACAACGAGAGAGAGAGAGTGAAGAATGTGTGTGTGTGTGTGTGTGTGTGTGTGTGTGTGTGTGTGTGTGTGTGTGTTTGTGTGTGTGTGTGTGTGTGTGTGTGTGTGTGTGTGTGTGTGTGTGTGTGTGTGTGTGTGTGTGTGTGTGTGTAGTATGTGATGTGTGTATGATAGATATAGCGAGAGAGAGAGAGAGAGAGAGAGAGAGAGAGAGAGAGAGAGAGAGAGTACAAAAACATCAACAACGACACGAGGTTACAGCGACCTTTCTGGAACTCATTGTTATGATAAGAACACCAACAAGGCCAAACGACCACGGGGAACAAACAATCCAACGCTGGCGAATGCGATCTGAGGACATCGATGATTCGCAGTAGTACCTTTTCAATCCTAAATACTAACATCATATTGTTTCCGCATGGGAAGAAAGACAACAACATCGTTACACTAATATCTGTGCCGCCTTACTTTGTCTTCATCGACACGAATCATCCACCGACACTTCTCGTCGTGGTCATATACCGGACCGACAGTGCCAAACTCTCCCACCGGCTCAGTTAACGTAGCCGTTTCTCCATCGCAAGCTTCGGCTGCAGAAAAGTCAGTTACAAGTACTGCAGTTTCACGTGTATCTGACTAGCTATGATAAATACGTGTGTATACATACACATATCATAGGCCTGTTACAGTTTTATTATCCTACATTATTTTATCTTTTTAGTATTTTACTAAATAATCTAATTAGTATTAAATTCATATATAGTTATTTAATATTTATTATTTCACACATAGTTTTTTTAATTGCATATTCAGTTTAAATGTTCCTATTGTACCTTTCGGCCGTTATAACTGCCATAGTGAATACACGTTATTTTTTATTGTAAAGCTAAGTTAGATTAATGGTTGTGTTGCTTTTCCTCCAAAACATTCCAGGTTTTTCAAAACATGCTAAATAAAACCAATACATCTTATTACTTGTCTAAAACAAATTTAAAATATATATATTTTAATATATATTACACTTTGATTCATATTCTATGAAATAATAACATTGATTCATTTATTTAGATCTAAGTCTATCATGGTATAATTAAGGCGGGCGGTACCTTCAATCGACCTTGTACTTCTAAGTATCAGTTCAATCCACGGACGGACGCCTGACACACGGGTGTAGACGCCAGGGGTTCCTCTGTTATAACAAACATTTATTAAGCAACACGTCTAACATGTACAATTCAGCTAACGAACGCAAGAGCTCTCGTGTGGTGCTTCATCTAAGATACACTTATGTTTAAAAGAACATACTCCGAGTTTGACAATTACAATGTATTGCTTTGCATTGTAAGTTTGCACCGTAAATGAACTTATTACGAGTTTTAGTAGTATTACTAATACAGACACACCTCTTGCCGCAACCCAGGCCCCAACTGGTGATGCCGTACAATATCCAAAGGCCGTCTGTTGACCTAGACACCAGCGGCCCGCCAGAGTCGCCCTGCACAGATGACAAAGGTACGTATATATATATATATATATATATATATATATATATATATATATATATATATATATATATATATATATATATATATATATATATATATATATATATATATATATATATATATATATATATATATATATATATATATATATATGTATATATATAATTATGGCGATACACCCACACACCCACACACACATATAAAGTGTATATATATATATAATATATACGTATGTATCTATAATTATGGCGATACACCCATACACCCACACACACATATAAAGTATATATATATATATATATATATATATATATATATATATATATATATATATATATATATATATATGTTTGTGTGGGTGTATGGGTGTATCGTCATAATTATAGATACATACACACACACATATATATATATATATATATATATATATATATATATATATATATATATATATATATATATATATATATACATATACATACATACTTATCGTTGTAGCTGTATGCATAAACACTGAAAAGGTGTATTGCCAACACGACGGCTTTGTAAAAGCATTGTAGTATTGGGCAAAATTATTATTAAATAGGTAACAAAGAAACAAGTAAGTGTATATGTATTACTTTACATGTGTCTTTTACGCCTTCTCCGGCACATATCATGGCGTCAGTTAAGAACTTGTGATTGTCTCTGTAGGTGTCGTTGCATATTTGGTTGTCGAGAACTGGCACGATCACCTGACGCAGCACATCGCGGACTCCCATCCCTACAAGGCGGACGCCGTGATGACGTACGCAGGCACAACGGTATACGTAAGTACGCACGCACATACATATGCACGGAGGAACGCATGCACGCATTTATATATCTACACACACACGCACGCACACCCGCACATATACACACATACACACATACACACATACACACATACACACATAACCACATCAATATACGTAGTTACGGAAAACGCAATGCGTTTTACTGACTAATAAAGTAAAATGGGACCTATTGACACATACGTTCTGTCAGTAATATCACCAAAGTACCTGAGGCAGGTGTTAAACATAATACACCGATGTGAACGCAGGCGTCAAAAAACCTACCTTTCGACTGTCCCCATCCCGTGACGACG
>OZ024860.1:25657498-25662498 GCA_964017155.1 Oasisia sp. SBJ-2009 | reverse complement strand
TATATATATATATATATATATATACATACATATATATATATATATATATACATATATATATATATATATATATATATATATATATATATATATATACATACATATGTGTGTGTGTGTGTATGTATGTATGTATATATATATATGTATATATATATATATATATATATATATATGTATATGTATATGTATATATATTTATGTATGTATATATATATATATATATATATAATATACATATATATCATACATGTATAAACAATATATATACATGGAGGGTACATTAGAAACTGACAGCAGCTTGTCAGGTCGTTCACCTCGCTACTATTCCTCAGTCCGATCGTATCCGTAAAACGATATATATATATATATATATATATATATATATATATATATATATATATATATATCGTTTTGTAGCGTCATGCGCTACCCCTCTTGATGCAACAACATAATAACGTACGAAAAGCTACAATTATATACATAGGCATGCTGAAACAATATCACTGCCCTGTATACATATATCAACCCTATACACGCACAACCGACAGACAGACAGACAGACAGACAGACAGACAGACAGACAGACAGACAGACAGACAGACAGACAGACAGACAGACAGACAGACAGACAGACAGACAGACAGACAGACAGACAGACAGACAGACAGACAGACAGACAGACAGACAGGCAGGCAGGCAGGCAGGCAGGCAGGCAGGCAGGCAGGCAGGCAGGCAGGCAGGCAGGCAGGCAGGCAGGCAGGCAGGCAGGCAGGCAGACAGACAGACAGACAGACAGACAGACAGACAGACAAATAGACTTACATTTATACAGAGAGTCAGACAGTCAGACATACAGACATACAGGTTGTCAGACTAACTCCTCTCTAGGTTTGAATCCCCTGTTTCAGACACGTTTTACCTAAAACCAAATGTCTTTTGTTTTTTTTGTGTTTAGAGTCATGTGATCCAGATATGTCCTCTAAATGTTATGTTAGATTACTGACATGCATTTATTTCTACACAACTACTGATCACTGAGCAACAGTGTAATTCATAACAAATATCCTAACATACCTGAAACACCGATGGATCGTCAAACATGATATGATTTTGATATAAGTAGAGGGTTTCCAATTCGAGCAGAATGTCAAAGGTCCCGCGCGGGATGCCGTAGATCTTATTGTAAGAGAGATCCAACTTCTTCAGATGAATTGTCGGAGCGAACGCCTCTGAACTAATATATCCGATGTTGTTTCTTGATATAAGCAATGTCGTCAAATTGCCGTAGCCGACCAGCGAATCGTCGTTGATTTTCGAAATAGAATTCGATTCCACACTTAGATATGAGAGTCCCGGTGAAATCAAAATTCGCTTGGCCGAAGGCAGCTCAAATAGTTGGTTCTTGTGAAGGAATGAGTTAGTGACTGAGTGCGTGATTTATTGAGTGAGAGAAACTACCGCTGTACATTTTGTAGGGGGTGGAATGCGACGTCAAATGTATGTATGTATGTATGTATGTATGTATGTATGTATGTATGTATGTATGTATGTATGTATGTATGTATGTATGTATGTATGTATGTATGTATGTATGTATTATATATATATATATATATATATATATATATATATATATGTATATATATATATATATATATATGTGTGTGTATGTGTGCGTGTGTATATGTATATATATGTATATATATATATATATATATATATATATATATATATATATATATATATATATCTTGTTTTAAGGGGCAAATAGTGCCAAATACGATTTCAATTGCTATTCATATTTGCAACAATAATGATACATTCCAGAAGACCAAGCATTAAGTAAGAATGTCAGTATGCAGCAGTATTTTAAATATTATTTAAGACTGACAGTGAAATTACATCCGTAACACTTACGTATCGAAGATCAACGTCGATAGCATGACCAGTTCGTTGAATGAGTGACCTTCGATGCGGTTGATTTTGTTATTGCACAGATCCAATTTAGAAACTGCACCGAGGTTGCGGAACAAACGTTTCTTGAGGACCAAGATGTGGGCACCATTCAACAATACACTAGTTTTTGCGTGCCTGAGCCCTTCCCACTCGTAAGTGTCCCTTAATACTCCCTAATAAACTACAGCTGGGCCTGGCTCTGTTTACGGTAGATCAATAAGACACAAAATACCTTGTAATGGTAATATGGCAATCTAGATCTTTTATTTACAACTGGATTGCCTGGCGCTCACTTGAAGTGTGCGCTCTGCTGATTGTACCTTGAAAGACATACAGTATTATGGTAAATGATAAGCATCCAAGTACAACAAAAGGCCTATCGTACAGTCAGCTACTTGCATGTATACTGATACAATGTAATGCATAATAGTGTATCGACAGAAAACACATGCGTTAAGCGAAAGTATACATTGACAGAAACCGTAAAGGGGGAAAAACAACCCCACCCTCCACTGGAACAGTGGAGCCTACCCCCCAGGAGGGTGGGGTTGTTTTTCCCCCTTTACGGTTTCTGTAAATGTATACTTTCGCTTAACGCATGTGTTTTCTGTCGATACACTATTATGCATTACATTGTATCAGTATACATGCAAGTAGCTGATTGTACGATAGGCTTTTTGTTATACTTGGATGCGTTGACCTTAGGTGGCCTCCATTCGTTTCGTGTGCCTAGCTTCATTCAGGGCTTGCCTCAAAATTATATTGCATCCCCCTGGACACAATACAGTTATGTTGTTCTCGTCCAGACCTTGACATAATGCTGCTGAATAATCACTCAAGTTTACTTGCGTAAGATTAAGTGTACGAAGTGGTGATCCGTTCAAACCATAAAATCCATCATGCAAGGCTGAGCCGGTTAAAGGGGTCATATCGAAAGACATCGACTCAACATTGCGGAGCGGCAGGAACGCGTCTTTGCTGATTGTATGTAGGCTTATGTCGCAGTAAGAAAAACTTACATCGGTGATGGGGCAATGACGTAAGTGACGAAACGTGTCGCTATTTAGTGCATGTATCGTGCCTCTAGAAAAAGCAATCTGGCGCAGTCGAGTCATATTGAGAAATTCTTCTCCAAGGATAAAGTTCATAGGGTTCTTGCGGCGTCCACCAATGAACAGGTATTCCAAATTCCGCAACGGACGCAGCAGCGTGTCGGAGATAACCTTCAGTTGATTTTTGGAAATATCAAGAGTGGTCAATCTGCTTAATGACGTAAATATCATGTCCGGCAGATATGTTATAGAGTTGTCCTTCAGACTCAGCACAGTTAATTTTGAAAGGTCTTTGAACGTATCAACATCCAGAATACGAAGCCCGCATCTGTTGATGTAAAGTTGTGTCAATGAAAACCGGAATGGTCGAAATGTTGCATCAGATATATTATGTTGTTCAATAGCACTCAATTTCAACATTTTCAGTTTTGTAAGGTTTTCAAAACAGCGCTCGAAATTCACAGACATGAATCGGGACAGTTTTTATTGTTGCAGTTGTTTTAACCTACATATTTCTTTTTGCGGGACGGATATCTGTGTGTTGCGAATATTTAGAAACATCAGGTTTAAAAAGAAGCGAAATACTCCACTTTCGAATGTCGGCACATTCTCACGCAAAGTAAGCTTTCTCAGCGAACCCAGTCCCTCAAAAGCTCTCTCATCAATTGAACGTATGTTGTTATCACGTAAGTCTAATTCCGTCAAGTTAGGAACTTCCGAAAATGACCTTGCGCGTATGCGCGTGATGTTGTTTTTTACCATCCAAATAATATCCGTGTTAATGGGTAGTTGTGGGATTTCTGTTAGGGTGCCCCAACAATATATTTGTTGATTTTTGCGACAGTCACACACGATCGGACAGCGTGGACGAGGTACGGTGTCTCCATTAACATGGCTGCACAGTGTGGTGATTACGACCAACAGGAATGACGTCAGCGCTGCTGCCATTTTGTACATAGCTGACGTCACCGTAGATCTGCAAAATATAAATACGCAGAGTTTTGACTCAAACTTACACATGCCGATTGATGAAGTTCGCGCGCGTATACGTTTGAATCGTAATAACAATCAACAGTATTATGACAAAACGCGAACAACACACATGACATTTTAGCGACATTACAAAGTCGAGTTTATTGCAAGAGACTGCATAGTCTGTCAACTATGACATAAGAAGTCATCTCATTACCAGCAGAATAACATTTATTTTTATGTTTCTCGATACACCATCTCATCTAACTGGTGGACCGTTTCAAAACTACCAATAAAGCAGACACGTGACACGAACCAGGAATTTTTCGAACCATTCGGTGTTATAGCTAAATTAAATAGCCAGACTTCGGCAAAATTGTGGGACGTTAACATTGGTGGTTTATTCTTGGATTATTTAACCAGATTACATCAGTTTGCAATCAAATATTTCACGCATCTGGTGGTATGTGAACTATGAAGTCATGTGCATATCGAAAGAAATATGTTTCTACGTTCTACGTCTACTATTAACTAGGGTATTTTATTGCTAGTGGAAATTACTGGAGTGAAAGTCCACCTCAGTAAGTCACTCAGTAAGTCACTCAGTAATTCAATTGTAGGTGTTTCCTTGTCCCGTTTGGGGTGTTTTACTTTTCTTGCACTCCACAATATAAAAATGAATTCATTAGTTTGTGTATTATCCCTTCTGAAACATTAACCGTCTGAAATGATCTGCACTCAACTGAAAGTGTTTGCAAAAATAACTATTTCGGCGTCTCGTGAAAAAAATATCAGCGCTTTCGAAATGCCGCGATATGACGTTATCGTTGTCAACTCAAATCAAACAAACATAATACAGTTCTCGGTATATTCAGAGCATGCTCTGACAGGTTGACAGCTATATTTGTGATGATTTCGACGATGCCACAATGTCATGTGATGGTCTAACTCATTTAATCTCAAATTTCCAGGGGAATCTCTATAGAGACAGATTTAACGTCGATTTTTTACCAGGTGTGC
>OZ024860.1:25594998-25654998 GCA_964017155.1 Oasisia sp. SBJ-2009 | reverse complement strand
CACACACGCACACACGCACAACGCACACACGCATAACGCACACACGCACAACGCACACACGGATACACACACAAAACACGCGCACACACAAAAACACGCACACGCGCACACACGCAGACGCGCACCCGTATACACTCGACGTGTGGACCATTATCCTTATTTCCAATTCCCCGTTTATCTCCACGGATAACCAGTTCCCTGTTACACAGTTATGTTACTAGACTTGCGTATCCTCCGAATGTGGCTTTCGATGTACCGTCTGTACTGGTCTACTCGCGACGCCAGTAAGTCCAACTACTCTGCTGACAGATCACTACGTGCTCAACGTCATGAAGCCTGAGCATCCGAAACGCCGAGTGTGTTACCGAAAATTCGCATCGATTAACAAGCGAGTTTTCTCCGCTGACATCGGTAATACATTCGCCGTGACTTCCGGAACCAGAATTGCGTCCGTCGACAACTACAACAGCGCTATCGAGACCATCGTCAACAAGCACGCACCGATCGTCACACGCGTCATTACTGTTCGTTCGAGGACACCGTGGCATACGGAAGAATTGTCCTGTGCGAAACGCGAATGGCGTCGATGGCGAAAGACACGACTGACTGTCCACAGACAGATTTATACGACGCTTCGAGACGAATATCGCCGCCAACTCGCCGCTACGAAGGCCAGTCACTTCTGCACAGTTATACGTGAGGCTGGACACAATATGAAAACAATGTTCCGCGTCACTAATGCACTGCTGGGCTGATCTGTACCAGCTCAGTTACCTGAAACATCTAATGACGTAGTCTTGCTGAGACATTTCAACAGTTTTTCGTCGAGAAAATCACGGACATACGTCGTTCAATTGACTCGCGTGCTGTGACGACCACCACTTTTGATCGGCAGCCGTGTGATGATTACCAACCTGCGCAACTCTGCGAATATACGCCAGCAACGATTGCATACATCAGACGGATCATTTTGCAGTCGTCTACAGAATCCTGCACCCTCGACCCGATGCCAACGAGCCTGCTCAAAGAAAACGTCGACATACTAGTACCGGTTTATACAGTCATCGTTAACTCGTCACTAGAATCCGGCGTCGTACCTGCGGCCATGAAGCACGCGATTGTAACACCGATCCTGAAGAAACGCGGTCTCGACGTTAACTGTCTGACAAACTACCGTTCGATATCGAACTTAAGTTTTTTATCGAAACCACTAGAGCGGTACGTTGCCAGTGAACTTCGCCACTACATTGACACAAACGGCTTCAACGACCCATTTCAGAGCGCGTACCGGCCCAAACACAGCACAGAAACAGCGCTAGTGCGAATACATGAAGACCTGATACAGGCAGTGGATTCACGGCGTGGCGTACTGCTTGTGCTGTTAGATCTCAGCGCAGCGTTTGACACGCTGGACCACAGCACTCTCCTGCCTCGTCTTCGTGCTATCGGACTAAACCAGACAGTGCTGGCTTGGTTTAGTTCATACTTAGTAGGCCGCACGAACGCAGTAAAGATACGCGAAGTTACATCTGCTCCGGTGATTACTCAACATGGTGTTCCACAGGGCTCGGTCCTAGGTCCACTACTATTTAACATTTACCTCTTACCTATTACCGACATTTTCGATCGCCACCAGATCCGCTATCATATATACGCAGACGACACTAAATTGTACGCTGAGTGCCCGCCATCGAGTCACGCTGATGCACAACGAAAAATCGAGGAATGCGTGAGTGATATTAGACAGTGGCTGGATTACAACCATCTTCTTCTAAACGAGGCGAAGACCGAAGCAATCGTTTTTCGTTCCTCCACTATCCACTCGCCTTCTTCGTTGTCCACCAGCTGAGTATGCGGGTCATCTATATTACTGTCGCTGACTGTTCGTGATATAGGCGTTTTACTTGACAGCCGACTTGACATGCCAGCGCATGTATCGAACGTCTGCCGTGCTGCATACTCAAATCTATTTCGCATTGCCAAAATACGAACAAGTCTGACAACTGCAGCATGCAAGACTCTCGTCCACGCCATCGTCACATCACGGCTAGACTACTCCGACCGCCTCTTGTACCGCCTTGAGATGGTGCAGCGCTCGGCGGCCAGAGTTGTGCTGCGGCTCTGGCGCGGTGACCGGCGAAGCATGACGGCCGCATTGAAACAACTCCACTGGTTGCCCAGGTACTCGTCATTGTGTTTCGCGCCCTACACGAGCGGACGCCGGCGTACATTGCCTCGCTGATCACACCGTAAGTGCCGCGTCGCGCCTTACGATCTGCTGACCGCGCGTTGTTAGCGGTCCCCCGTTACAACCTTAAACGATATGGGCGCCGTTCATTCTCTCGTGCAGGACCAACTCTTTGGAACGCACTACCCGAGGACTTGCGTTCCATTGTGTGCATGAACACGTTTAAAACACACCTTAAAACTTATTATTTCAAGATTGCTTTTAATGTCTAGTTTTTCTACACCTTTCACCCTTGTATATTTTTATTTAATTACTTATTTACTCTTAATTAACTCAACTAGCATGCCATTTAAATTATTTATTAATTAATAGTTTACAAATTAACATATATTTGAGTTTTTATATTTACAATTGACACAACTATTATATTGCTGTAGTCATTTGTTAATAATTAAATCCTAAGTATGTTATTATATATTTATTTATTCTGCTACTTTATATACAACCTTATGTAGATATATGTGTATGTGCATGCATGTATGTATATGTATGTATGTATGTGTATGTATGTATATGTGTGTGTGTGTGTGGTGTATGTATATGTATATGTATATGTATATGTATAAGTGTGTATGTATGTGTATATGTGTATATATATATGTATATGTATATGTGTATATATATATATATATATATATATATATATATATATATATATATATATATGTATGTATGTATGTATATATGTATGTATGTATATTTTCTTGACTACATATATATATATATATATATATATATATATATATATATATATATATATATGTATGTATGTATGTATATATGTATGTATGTATATTTTCTTGACTACATTGACATATGATGTAGACTACAACAATGCCATCTCTGTTTAATTTTAGTTTCTCTTGTAGTTCTGTACAACACTGATGAACAGACGTACTCATATCTTTTACTTGTACTTTTATTTTATTTATTTCTTAGGATATTTTAATGTTGTCAACACTACCGAACAAAGTTTTGTACTTTGGATTTTAGTGTCTAAATAAAGTGTATTATTATTATTATTATTATTATTATTATTATTATTATTATTACCGGTCTAGCTCTTATGCGTCCTTTCTTTACGCGAAGAATATTCTGGTTTGAGTTCCTCCTCACAGTGGCGCCACATGGCGGGAAAATGAGTAAAACAAACGCTATTGTGTCGCCCTCTCGTAGACCAACCGGAGGTCGCTGGTTGTGTCGTCTGCTCTTCTTCGCGCGATGTCCTTTCTGACTCGCTATGTTTCATAGCGAGTCAGAAAGGACATCGCGCGAATTCTAGGTCCGTGGGTCGAAACGCGAAGTCGCAGTAACGATGACAAGTGTTGTGTTCTACGTTAGATCGTATTTTGTCTGCATTGAGCATACCATCTGTTTAATAGCAACAGTGGTGAAACACGTGAGGACATAAATGTAGTTTCATTCGACCCGTTCCTCACGTCAAGGAGGGAGTCGCACGCGGGAAATGACTTGGGGATGCAGTGCTAAGGACAGACGCAAGTCTAGTGGCTGGTTTTGTGTGTAGGTAATCATAGACTTGGGAAACGTGTAGGTTCAACCGTTGATGCAGACAACACAGTAGGCGTTGGATAGATAGGATAGTTGGTACAGTGCACCGAATGAGTTTAGCCTGATGATGCGTTTGCTGGGTTTTTGCGAAGTTGTGTATAGTGATGCTCCTGACCTAAGTTCACTAGACTTGATTAGAAGCATTCCACCCTGGGGTATCTTTGTTGTCTCTCATTCCACCCTGGGGTATGATGTCTCTACGTGGCGCACAATATTTTGATTTTGGGCATCTATGGGACACCCGACGGGTTGGCTGAAAGTAATGATTTCGCCACTTTGTGGTGGTAAGAAAGGAGACATTGACTTCTTTATTATGTCTCGGGGCGGCAGAGTCGACAGAATCGGAGATTACGAGCTGACTGGGATTTGTTCCAGCGGCCGCGTGGTTACGAGGTATATAGAACTAGAATAAGTCTTGTCTGCCGCCAGATCGTTTTTATGTTATTTAGCTACTTTTGTTCATAAACCGGTCCATAATGAGTTGAACGAGTAATGTATTTTTTCTTATGCATGCATAATTGCTACAGCAGAAACCTACGCTGTAAGTGTTACAGTTTTTTTTTTTTAGTTTTACACCCAACAAAAACTAACCTAGGTGTGCGAACAATGATCCAGATAAGTTCCAATTTTCAATTTGTTTGCATATTGCAGTAATTTTGACTTTTAATAAGTTTATGGACAACTTGGTGGGGACCAGTTGTGTGTGGTCTCAATAAGTATCATTCAAAATGACTGGAACTGAGAACCACTTACATGTCCTATGCTATAGATGCTATCGCTCATCTCACAGTAGGGGTAGGATGAAAGGCAGTTTTCATATTTAAGCATACTGTCATGTGATTTGGTGTCTTCAGAAAGGGTTTTAAATTAAAATCAAAAATAAATATGTCATATCTTAATGTTTGGCACAAATAAGACTAGTTAACTAATCGTTTTTATTTTTAAGTCAATGCTTTTTAACTTGCAACGGAATATTGCAATTCATTAGTGAATTCACAAGGGGTAGCAGCTGAACCGTCCTAAAAGAAGTTTCCGGTTTTGTCAACCAGGTCGAATGTATTGTTATGACTATTTTTATGGGGAACATGTTGAATATTATCCGCTTTGTGTTCTCATAGTATTCACTAACATTAGAAACGCGGAAGATGCTGTATGCCTTAAGAGGGAACCTGGAATTAATGGCCGATTGGGAAGATCAAATGAAAGAGGATTTTGGGTTTTGTCTCCCCGATGCCCTTAACCCATAAAACCGACAACCACGTGTTCGGCGTTCTCTCCACCTGTCGGCAGATCATCGTTTTATTACAACATCCACTACACGAAAACATTCCAAATTAATACTCTGTGTGTGAACACGTTGTACCGGTGAACCACTGGAATTTGCCAAATGATTAGTTTGTTAAGCAGGAACATATCGGATAGGGACATTAATGAAGCGTTAGTTGGACATTAGGTAACAGGTCAAGTCTGTATAATTTTATCATAACAATTTAATTTATCTACTCGTCTGGAAACCTCTCGGAAATTAGCAGACATTAGTGAGAGACTTAGATACTGCGCCCACCTGCAAGCAGTCAGCGGTCGTTCCACACAACTGTGGGCGCGTAGCTGTGTACGTTGCACGGTCTGGTCAGCTCACTGCCATGGGAAGAGTGACGGCCTCGGCATATCTGCCACAAACACCAATTGTCCGTCAACATGGTCAAGTCGGTCAACGGACTCGACAACTCTGACGTCATCACTAGTGTCGATGACGATATAGACGAGGAGCAAGTCAGTACTTCATCTATATAAATTATGCTTTGTAAATTGGTGTCTTACTTTTACTTCATGGAGTAATGTTTGTCTCTTGTTGAGTGGTTTCTATGTATGCTAATAATTATAGATATTCGTATGTATACAAATACATTTTTACACCGGCATTAATAAGATCCTGCAAACAATCAATCATCAAGCTTTCTTGCTGTTATTTCTGTTCTTGCTATATTCAATCTCCTAGCACTGCTCTTCAATCCAGTCCATCTTTGTCTTTTCATGCCTTTCTTGATATCTTGTTTGGCTGCCCTGTACTGCCTTACTCCTTTCGCGTCTTCTTCTTCTTTCGTCTTCTTCTTCAACTCCCTTCGTTAGTCGCAGAGATCAAGTAAGTTAGCTGTGACCCAGGGCTTCTTGACTGGGCGATGTGTGCCAAGGATCTCACTGGCGGTGTTGGTCACTGCTGTGTTGAAGGTGTCGATCAACGTTTCCATGTCTATACCGTCAGCGTTCAGAATGGTGAGCGCAGCAAATTTCCGTCCTATCATTGCGTGGAAGGCGTTTGCTACTTCGGGGTCTTTCAGCTTCTCAAGGTCATATTTGATCCTGGCGTGGCCGGGTTTCTTGACCCTCTTCAGAAGTAGCTTGAAGGTCATCATGACGAGGTCATGGTCGCTTCCAATGTCGGCTCCAGGAAAGCTCCGTGTCTTGGCAATATTCACACTGGACCGGAAGCGATTCCTTACCATGATGTCGTCTATCTGGTTGTGGTGCTTTCCGTGTGTGGCTCTTCTGGGTGCTTCGTGTGGGCCAAAGGTGTTGGCCAGCATAAGGTCGTTGTAGCTGACAAATTCCAGGAGCCTTAGGCCTCTCTCATTTGACTTGCTGTTGCAGTATCTTCCACATGTGCCTATCCAGTTCTCATAACCATCTTTTCCTATCTTGGCGTTCCAGTCGCATTGCACCACTAGCTAGGATGTCTTTCTTTGGAGTTTGGCCCAGGACTTCCCGCAGTTGTTCGTAGAAGTCGTTTACATCGTCATGGTCATAGCCTGATGTTTGGGCATACGCCTGTATGATGGTGATGTTAAATGGCGTTGCCCTCAGGCGGATGGTGATAATTCGGCTGGAAACTGGCCGACAGCCCATGACGCAGTTCACAGTGTTTTTTGTGTATGAGGAACCCCACTCCTTGTTCTTGTTTGTCGTCTCGACCACTGTAGTACAATGTGTGTCCTTCCTGGGTGGATGTTTCTCCGATGCTTTTCCACCGTACTTCACAGAGTCCTAGAATGTTCCAGCGATATATATTCATCTCATGGGTGAGTTCATCTAGCTTGCCTGCTTCTCTCAATGTTCTTACGTTCCATGTGCCAGTTATGATGTTGCTCCTGGCACTGATCTTGTTGTTCGGCATATCAGGCACGCACTTTCCACCTCCGCCCTGGTATACAGCGGGAGGCGCGGTCCTTTGTAACCCGGGCGACGGCCGATCGGGTATGGGTTGAGTAATGTTTTTCATCTTCATGTGGCGTATCTGGGGCGGATGTCGCATGGCGGAGCCCATCCTTCTCCATGCCTGACCACAGCCGATGTCCTCCATCTAGGTGGCTCGCCTTGGTCGCGATCACGTGGTCGTTGTAGGTCGGATCGTCTGGGAACTCTTCCGCCCTGGCCTGTGATCTGCGCCAAGGAGCTCCTTCACAAAGTGGTGCTGTGGTAACACAACCCCCCCACAGTCATAAACCTGCTGACGTTGCACAGCTGACGCGATGAATTGTATAGAGTGTATTTCACTCAAATGAAGAGTAATGAGCACAAACTGAATGCGTTATTACCAAATGGTCGAAGTGTGCCATATGCCTTGAGGTTGTGTAACAAGTTACCTATCCCAAGGGCAAAACCTAATCGCTACATAAATTCATTAATTCCGTGTTGTTTAGAGCATTTTCAGATCGGCTAGTAATGGGCATGTATTTTATTTGATTTAATTAATTAATTTATTTTATAACAATGTTTATGTAAAGTATATTTTAATGTACAGTGTATATATTTTAATTTTATTACGTATGTTTCCAATGATGATTTTAATTTTTAACAAGATATGCTAACATTGTACATTAATACGGACATTGTATGGACTTGTTGATTTTAGTATGAATGTACACGCACAATCCAACTGTAAAGTTGCCACATAATATGTATCTTTTATCTTATCTTATCTAATCGATATTCATCGACACCGTTGGTATTATTTTCCCGGTTAATTTTAAGCTCGACTACACGGCCATGTGTGTTCGGCCTTGCTATCTTTGTGAGGTCGATGAAGTCGATGCTGAGATCGTTCGGAGGAACAAGAAGATGGCGTGGTACGTTCCCAGAGCCCAGTAAGACTTGCTAAAGATGATGAACACCGAAGTTGTCGCGGAAGGCGAACTTCGCGATTGGGCGACGGCGCAAACAATTGCCGCAAATACCGTCGACCTGCTTGTCAAAGACGGCTTCAATTCAATGGACGCTGTAGAACTGCTTGACAAGGATGATTTGTCATAGTCAAAAATACTGCGCGGTCAGCAGAAACTTTTACTGAAAGCCCTCCAGGCAAGCGACGGAGGCAGAGCAGACGACGGAGCAGACGGCGGCAGTCACCGAGACAACGGCGGCGGCGACGGCCACGTGCGAGGATTGCGCAACGGCGCGGGACCAGGCATGCAGTAGCCTCGGTTACCCAGACTCCGTGAGGTGGCAGCACTTTTAAGCCCCCTCAACTACGCCTGGGACAGTATATATGCTTAAGTTTCTACATCCGGGCAGCCTTACCCCAGAATAGGGTAGAGACGCTGATTGGCTCTCAGGCCAACTATGAAATAACAATTTAAATAACGATATAGTTTTACAAGATAATAATATCATTTGAAAAGTATTCACCATTGAACTTATATTAACACAACAGTAAGTAAAAATTCAAATTTACCGTTGTTTATAAAATAAGAATTACGGCAGGATTAACCAGTATCCGTGAGGTGGCAGCATTGTCTAGCCCGACACGGATAGCATACAAATTAAATAAGGAAACCTTTTGATCAAATAATGCTGTATTATAAAAACTATTAAAAATTAAACTTATATTAACCCAAAATAAATAGAAATACAAATTTGCAGTTGTTTATAAAAAAAAATATTACGGCAGTGTCCGTGAGGTGGCAGCATTTTATAGATCACGCGGATACCCAAACAAAAGCCGGCAAATGTCATCAGACTGTCTTCTCGGCGTAGTTCCGCAGCCGACCGACAGTCGGTTAAGCGAGACTAGGCATGCAGCGGGCGCCGGGCAGAATCAGCTAGCCGGCGAGGCTGAACGCGATCACGATTCTCTTTGAGAAGGTTTCCTTACGCGTTATATACACTCTGATGACAAATAACAGAAATGCGTGTAACGCTACAAAAATAAACACATGAATACACATTCCACTTAGAAGACAAAGGTGTGTCTAAGCGCGTACCGCCCTTGTCTCGCTTAACCGACTGTCGGTCGGCTGCGGAACTACGCCGAGAAGACAGTCTGGCTACATTAACGGCTTTTATTTGGTATCCGCGTGATCTATATAATGCTGCCACCTCACGGACACTGCCGTAATTGTTTTTTTATAAACAACTGCAAATTTGTATTTCTATTTATTTTGTGTTAATATAAGTTTAATTCTGAATAGTTTTTATAATACAGCATTATTTGATAAAAAGGTATCCTTATTTAATTGGTATGCTATCCGTGTGGGGCTAAACAATGCTGCCACCTCACGGATACTGGTTAATCCCGCCGTAATTCTTATTTTATAAACAACTGTAAATTTGAATTTTTACTTACTTTTGTGTTAATTGAAGTTCAATGTGGAATACTTTTCATAGGATATCATTATCTTCTAAAAGTATATCGTTATTTTAATTTTTATTTCATTATTGGCCTGAGAGCCAATCAGCGTATCTACCCTAATCTGGGGTAAGGCTGCCCGGATGTAGAAACTTAAGCCCATTAATGTCCCAGGCGGAGTTGAGGGGCTTAAAAGTGCTGCCACCTCACGGAGTCTGGGTAACCGAGGCCCAAACGCTTTTTGACAGAGGGTAATACAAATGGCGACAGCACCACTGCATACGAGGGGGGGACCTCACAGTAGGGAACAAGGTCAAGGACGTTCTTTCGAGTCGCGGCGTCAAAATATTCGCATTCATACGTCAATTGCTTTGAGTCACATCCAGCAACCGAAATGCCCAAGTGTAAAGGTAAAGATACCCAGTTGATACAATGAATGCAGATCCGCAGCAAGGAAAGCGGGACACTGTATTGATGTTCTCTAGCTTGATTAAACCGTTACATATACCAATACTGGCTTGACTGCTAACGGAACATGGGCGAGCACTCAACATTTACTTGTGCCTGTCCAATATGGCGTCGGAAGGTGTCTACAGATTCCGCCGCCACAACGCTTTCTACCAGTTGGTTCCACACATCGTCATGTAATATAGCAATGTTGCTCACCAATTAGGTAACTTAACTTCGTCGTGTTATAAATATAATTTGTACTAGTATTTCAATTTTCTTTTTTGCAAGTTTGACTGTGACATTAACCTATTTTTTACAAGCACATTTATTATTATGCACCTTATGACTGACAGTGATCAACGAAGTTCTGAAAGAGTTGCTTATTCATGAATAGGTTTTGCCTGTGGCGCTCTGACGCAATTGGGTATGGTCCTTGTTTACGGTGTGTCAAAGGGTTAGACACGGGGTGCCTTTAAATCGTGCCAGATAGTTCGTTTTGTTTTTAGCAAGTCCACGCTTTATGATGACAAGTCTGTCTGGAAATTTGTTGCGACACATCCTGTCAAAAAAAACGACATTACTGTCATAGGTGCGCATAATTCTTCTTCAATGTTTTCTAACTGTATCTGCACTCTGTTGTCGAACCATACGGGACGCTAAGTCCAACCTTGTGAAGTCGGCTTCGCTGCGTTGATCGTTGTAGAATGTGCGTGCGCTTGTTTGATGTTCCATTCAGTGTGACATATATTAAAGTAGTCAGCTATAGATTAAAGTCAAATATTGATTTGATATATGCTCTATGTTCTTAAAGAGTGTGATAATATCCAAATGATAAACGTGTATATTAATTGACATTTTAGTACGCTAGTCCTACATAACTCCGGATACACGGCAATGTTCAAAGCAACTTTATTAATTTAATCTAGAAGTTACAAACCCTCGGAGAAGAGTACCTCATACCAAACCTCTTCGATGGCTAGCCGAGAAGGACACCTTGCTGAGTAATCGACCAAACGTCACGATGAAACGTAGACAAACCTTGGAAGGTATTCACCACTTCAGACGATTAACATATAAATGATACTTATCCCGTTAAATTGATGACATATGAATAATTGGGTATTTTGACGACAGACCAGACATGCTATTATTTTACATTATATATCAATTATAACATATGACATGTCCACTCATGATATGTCCACTGTCGATTCGGCCATGACATCAGCTGGACTTGTCTCCGGTCACAGAAGTCGCATTGACAGTGTATATTCACACCAGGTCAACAGTTGACTGAAACACCTTATATAGCCCCATTACACTTTATACGACACGGCAATAGACAATCAACACGCAGAACACACGATGCATGACAAGCCGATACGTTTCGAAAGGCCACTATTGGTACAAGTGACATTAACTGGGGATCTTCCTGAAAGCCAGTGTCTTCGCGTCAAGTCTGAGTTATACCCGCACCTCGAATGGCACGTGTAAACATTGACCTCAGGTCGTAAATTTTTCAGGTATCAGACCTGACTCTGATGAAGATTGCTTCTTTAAGTTACTGATGTACTAGCATAGTGTCTCCCAGCTAAGTGTAGATGATCGTAAGTTAACATAGTTAAGTACTAACATAGTATTGAATCATTATGTCATACAAATGTTATCCGCCGCGGTTTATTATCCGGGGTATACAAGGACAAATTGACATGTTAAGGCACCGATTAACTTCTTATCTTTGTAAGCATTCGTTTGTCATTTGATAAACATCAGCATTACAAATTCACCATTTTCATTACTACCGGAGAGGGCCAGATAAAATGGTGATTATGGTTTTGTTTTTCTTAGAAAGTCCAAGTCCATATTATGTAGTTCAGTTGTATTCAAGTATGGTCATGGTTGGCACAAGATACATTTTGACATTCTACTCGAAGAAGGATATTGGACTTGTCAGATGATGATGAGCACGTGTATATACCATTCGCACATTTAGATGACCACGAGACTCTAAGCAAACATAAATGACTTTTTCGCCAAAGTGGTGTTGTGGATAGTATTATAACTTACAAGGTGCATGTAGCCAACTAGATGAAACATTTAAACGCGAATTTGGCAAAGTTTAATTCTAGCCACAAATTTTATATTGTGCACGTGTTTGTGCGCCCAGAAAATATTGATGCACGTGCACTGTGTAGCAACTCGTAGTGATGTAACGAGTAGGGACCTATATTGTTTAAGAACATTAACTCTTTTGCGTTGTTCATTCAGGTTCCTCCGTGCCATGCGTTGGTGGGGGTCCACAACATGTTTACTGAAACTGGTTCGAGGGGACAGTGGTTCAATTCCGCCTACCGCCGTTCCGAAACTTAGGCAATATCGTTCACCCCACATTTGCCTGTGTCTTTCGGAATAGATACTAAAAGTCGGTGGTCTCTTCTATCTGGTGCCTATGCCAGGGGATGTAAAAGATCCCACGCAGGGCGTAAATGTGTAACCTGTAGTGGACTCACTAATTCTAGAGAAGGGCCACTCCTGCGTTAGCCCAAGTTTGGGCTGTTTGGAGGAAACCACCTGAGACGTGAGACCTGAGTGCCAATCGCGTCTACTACTGGGTATACATGTTTGTAGATATCATGGCATTCCTCCATTATGTTCGTCCCCTGGATAGTTAAGCAATTCATGAAGATTCTACGATAAGAACAAATTAAGTATTACACCATTACGATACCACTATGTATTTTATTAACATCAGCGAATATTACATCGCAAAAGCGAACTCAGTTTCCGGATGTAGTCCTCTGAAGAGTTTTCAACATTTGGTGTCCCAAAGGAAGCCTTCGTTGCAGTGGGCGAATCCTCTCTTGTCGCACTTACAGCGGCAGCACACGGGGCCACACTTGTAGGGGATCGGGCCCTGCACGGCGCAGCAGCAGAAGCCGTACTTGCACTGCTTGAAGCAAGACCGCGCTGAAATTATAAACATAAAGCATGACATAAATCGAACGTGTCGACGCATAAACAAATTAACAAATGTATATGAATTGTTACGTTGTTGTATGTGCTACAGTATGATTGGTGTATGACTATATACCTACGTATAGCTACTAATTTTATTTTTCATATTTTTTCACACAGGTAGACACTTATAACTGTATAACTTCACGTCTACTCCATTTCATAACATATGCCTTCATGATTGTATATCATTACATTGTATATCGACTTATTATTTACTTGACTTGTTTTGTTTATTTTTCATGTTGTGTATTCTGAAATATATTGATTGAACTTGAACTTGAACAGAGTACTTTTAATAATAAAGTAGTACTGTGATCGTACTAATAATACTACTACTAATAATAACAGTAATAATAATAACAACATCAGTAACAATAATAACAATAATAATAGCAATAACAAGAATAATTTCAATGACAACAATATAACAAGAATAACTACAATAACAAAAATGACATTAATAACAGTAGTAAAAGTAGTTATTGCTATCAACATTTCATCATTACATTCAAGTCAAACGTAAATATGTGATATAGCAGTTCGATATGACAGTGCAAGACGACTAATATAAATAACCACGATAATGTAACTGCTGAAATCTTAGTTGTAGTGTTGCTCCCACCATACGATTACTCTAGCCGACGTATGTACAATGCATAATACTCACGGCAGTATTCTGAAACACAAACAGAAATAGTATTAATATTCGATACTTACCATTGTTTTCATAAACTACAATTACTTAACAAATAAAGTATAACAGTACAATGTGTGTGTGTGTGTGTGTGTGTGTGTGTGTGTGTGTGTGTGTGTGTGTGTGTGTGTGTGTGTGTGTGTGTGTGTGTGTGTGTGTGTGTGTGTGTGTGTGTGTGTGTGTGTGTGTGTGTGTGTGTGTGTGTGTGTGTGTGTGTGTGTGTGTGTGTGTGTGTGTGTGTGTGTGTGTGTGTGTAATTATAATATGGATTCCGATTTGGCTGTCACTAACGTGACAGCAATTGGCATTAAGGTTATCAACAAGTGCACCTGCACGCATCAGTTATTCATACTAATGTTGCAATATGTATTGGTGAATCTTGCTCAAATATGACATTCGATGGAAGAAAGCTGACAGATGTGATACGTGCACGAATCAGAGCAATACAGTCTTTATCATCGGCGGAGCAGCGTATCATAAGCCACAATTACCACTGTTACCCCAAGTGTCATATTGACCTCGGTTCCGCTAAACAATACATTTTCACTGTCGTCAGTTTCCCATTCCAAGCAGCCAATACAAATTCCCGGTGCTGATCGCTTCCCGATATATCGAGCATAACGCCACAGTTGCATTTCTGGGAAATGGCTCACCTTGCAATTTGTTTTTAGTAAGGCAAACAACTCTAAATAATGTTCTTCGCCAGTTACTAGATCAGTGACTAGTATCCCGAAGAATCGACAGCAATAGGCAACTGCGCCTGAGTGCTCAGAAGGAGATACACTTACAAAGGCCTAATGTTGGCTTTAATAAAATTATATCTGTCAAAGTTTGCTTAAATGGAATGGCTAATTAACACCAATTTGCGAGGCTAATAACTGAAATATATACAAGTTATATTGTAAACGCCAAAGTTAAAAGGATGGAGCTTCAAATTTACATAACCGAATTGTTTCACTTACCATCGCTAATTTCAGATGGCCCCACCTGTAAAACAAAACATGCTTTCGTTTTAGGAGTTGCAATGACGATCGTAGAAGAAGGCTAGGGTAATATGATTAATACACTAACACCATATTAAAATAATTCGGGTTACACATGGAAGAAAAATTAAAATACTAGAATGTTTACATTCAACAATAAATACTCGTTTTTAAATAGGATTGAAATGTGTATGTATGCGCGCATGTGAATGGTACGTGTTTGCGAGTGTACGTGTTTGCCTGGGTCTGCGCGTTAGTGGATTTATTGAAATGGTACATCTGACGACTGCTATACACAAACAACATGGTTTATTGAAATAAGACTGTTGTATTGACGCTGGCATCCTACAACCAAATGTTTGAAACAAAATGATTGATGTTTGCACTTACCTCGGACGCTGCAGCGGCCTCACATCGCAGCATCACGGCACACGTCACCAGGACGACCGCCAGGATCAACAGAGCCTTCATGGTGCTACTGCAAGAAACAACACAGAAACTCGTTTTGCCCTCGAACTATAACCATATGTAACTATCTAGAAGCATATACCGCAAACACAAAGGACCGCTAACATAACAAACTACTACCGGTACGCCGCGCGCAATGCTCACCATAATATCGAACAACCAAACATCACTGGCCCGACACCAGCTGGAATTGGCCAATCATTCAACAGATAACGGATATACACAACAGATATACACAACAAAACCTGATCCCTATGCCGAATATTATCACTAGTATCAATGTCATCTGAGTTGTACAGGTACATTCCGTATTCATATTATGTATTTTCATTTAAATACGCTGATGGCAATGTTTTGAGTATCCCAATATTTCACAAATATCTACGGCGTTACTTGCGGTTAAAAAAGCTGTTATATGTACCAGCCATCCCCAAATCCCACCCCAATTATGTCCTGCCTACCCGCATTAATACATTATGTCTTGACAGTAGCATTTCATTTATAGTTATTCACTGAAAACTCACCCAGTCTCCACAGATATAGCGATGCCTTGGTCAGAATGTATGACGATCAGTCAAAAATACAGTATATCGGGAAGCCCAGCCTGCAGCGATATTTATGCCGTGTGATGAGACATCGTATGTGGCCTTGAACTAACGGGGTGGATTTGGGCGTGGACCATCAAATGATTTAAATATTCATACCCTGCTGATAGGCGACAACAGACGCTATTTCAGGTCGTTCTGAATGCAGCAGGCGACATCACCAAGGCCGGTGCCATTCAAGAGTGATAAATTGTCAACTTGTTTGTGCAGCAGTCTTGAACACGACTGGCCTATTGCGACACGCCCCAGATGCTTAATCAGTAAGTGCCGAGAGTTTCTTTGAGCATATGACGCCGAGCCGAAGAGACTCGTCGAATGTCTACGTTTAATCGATATAAATAAACAATAAGTCAGTCCTTATGTTAAGTCACACGTATTCCTTCAGAACTTGTAACAACTGCGACAACACCACACGCAACTCATCATGCATCAACGTTTTGTAGTTGTCATAGCGCCAAATCAAATTCGACACTCAAATCAAATTACCAGTAGAGTCATATTCGCAGTCTGATAACTAGCGATTTCGTCGCCGTTATAACTGTGTGTCTTCGACAAGGTTATTCTAGAAAACTGCTGGCATAATATTCCTAATTGTAATTGCTAATTGTTGGATATTATCTCTTTTTAATGCATACATACGGCCAAAACTATTTTGTTTAGATCGAAGCCTACGAATTCTCGCGAAACTGGCTGGTGCTCATGTTTAATACAAAGCTCTTAAAAATTGGTAGAACACTAAACAAAATATGCTGAAGGAATAGTACTCGTCTAAGTGCCTGTACCAAACGCAAAACAGTGCTAGCTTGAAACTCTCGCCCTCGATTGTTAACATTATAAACAACATTGCAAGCAACTTCAGGTCAACTTGACGTATTTAGGACATTATGTCGGTTTTCGTAAACAGAGCACAGTGCACCTGCCACGGTATGCATGTATACGAATCGGGTGAACGCGTATTCATCATGGGCTTAAATTGTCCAATATTCAGTTCATAAATATAAATGATTGTCAGTTTATCTGTGCCATTTTGAGAGACCCGCGTCATTAGCATGTTTTGAAATGTATGGACATGTCAGACATTAAAAACGTCAACGTTGCGTACACATCTGATTTATTTTATTAAATGCTTTAAGTTTGTACTTATAATTATGTTATACACTATCGCCAAATCCAAGTATTCAGATGTTAAATATCATCTTTATGGATATATGATATCACTTTTCTGGATTACTGGAACAAGCGTTGGCTTTGGGAAATATTTAGTGCAATTTTGGCGAATATAATTACATTAAATATTTATTATATTTTGTAGCCACGAATCATCTTAAATATGATGGACATGTATTAGTTTAATACTTTATATGGCACTCTCTCGTTAACAATACACTACGAAGTGCAACGGTAATGTGGAATGACATGTTATGTACGCTTTATGTATAAATCATTTTCGATGTTGGATTTGTACAAACCATTTCGACGTACTGGTGTAGTAATTGTTTCGCGCCATCCCACCAATCACTGTAACAATCATTACTGATCATTTAAATTCAAATATTTCTTTAAATAAATGGTGTTGCATAAATTGTGTTGCAGAGCTCTACGTCGATTTAAACCGTGCTGTATCGTGGCGATTTACAAGTAACTTTGTTTGTCTGATCCGTTGAGGAACGTACTGACAAACCAGCGAATTTGAGCATTTCGTTCGCGTGACTTCCCATTCTCTGTCCGCTTGTGAATTCGGTGTGGTTCCCAAATGAAGCACTGTTTATTCAAGCGAACACGTGAAGTAACTTGACAAATGTCGTTGTGCTCACGTGCAGATAAACACGACCGATCAATGGACGAACCGCTATCATGCCCCCGATTTACCCTGCTATATGCCCGTAAAATGCATTGAATCACCAAATGTCCCCTTAAATTGTCACCTGGCTGGCCGAATAAATAATTCTAAGATATATCGGAATTTAATTACGATGAATTTTACGACATCAGCGACGGGTACTGTGATTCGCGTCGTTTATCGAATGTAAAGGTAAGGTATGAATATTTAATTATTTTAATCAAGTGCGAGCCGCGTCATGGAAACGTATTAAGGCAATGTCTTTGCTCTATAGGTTTTTTCCCACGCAACTGTTTAACAACTGATAAACTTGTTAGACATTATGGTTCAGAAACGTCCTTAGCACCAGTGACACATCGAACATTCGATTTCCCTAACTCTTCATTGTTCCTCTTCAGATGAATTCGCCGTGGTTCCCACGTGAATCGCTGTTTACATTAGTAACACGTGAACCAATTTGACAGAGACCGTTGTTTGCACGTACAGCGAAACATGATCGATCAACGCTTGGTTGAGTTACGGTTAAGCATTCGCGGTCAAGCTTCGCTGGATAAGGTTCGCACAGAGACAGTTACCCGTGTGAGGGAGGAATGTGTGGGTCTGTGGGTGTGCGTGTATGCTCGCTCATGTGTGTATGCGTGTGGGCGTGTGTATGTGCGTGTGAGTGTGTGTGTGCGTGTGTATATGGGTATGAGAGTCTGAGCGTGCGTATTGTATTTATGTGTATAATGTGTGTGTGTGTGTGTGTGTGTGTGTGTGTGTGTGTGTGTGTGTGTGTGTGTGTGTGTGTGTGTGTGTGTGTGTGTGTGTGAGAGAGAGAGAGAGAGAGAGAGAGAGAGAGAGTGAGTGATTGCCTGAGTGCGTGAGTGAGTGAGTGAGTGAGTGAGTGAGTGAGTGAGTGAGTGAGTGAGTGAGGAGTGAGTGAGTGAGTGAGTGAGTGAGTGAGTGAGTGAGTGAGTGAGTGAGTGAGTGAGTGAGTGAGAGAGAGAGTGAGTGCGTATGGATGTGCGTGTGCGTATGTGTGTTGCGTTTGTGAGTGAGTAAATGCATGGATGCTTGCTTGCGTGCGTGCGTGCGTGCGTGCGTGCGTGCGTGCATGTACGTATTTGTGTTGTGTGTGTGTGAGAGTGTGAGTGAGTGAGTGAGTGAGTGAGTGAGTGAGTGAGTGAGTGAGTGAGTGAGTGAGTGAGTGAGTGAGTGAGTGAGTGAGTGAGTGAGTGAGTGAGTGAGTGAGTGAGTGAGTGAGTGAGTGAGTGAGTGAGTGAGTGAGTGAGTGAGTGAGTGAGTGAGTGAGTGAGTGCGTCAGTGCGTGCATATATGCATAAACGTGTGTATGTGTGTGTGTGTGTGTGTGTGCGTGTGCGTGTGCGTGTGCGTGTGTATATGTGAGAGCGTGCGTGTATGTGTTTATGTGTATTGTGTGTGAGAGGGTGTGCGTGCGTGTGTGTGCGTGCGTGCGTGGGTACGTGCGTGCGCGTATGCATATAAGGGTGGGCGGGTGGAAGTGCTGCTACAGTTTTCTTGTGAGCGTGACATTTTGCTGGATAACACAACCAATCAGTGTCATAATTTAATACCGAGATCAGCAATGTGTTCCTCAGCCTGCATCCAATGTGGGATCGGCAATTTATGTTGAATCACTTCTATGTATGTAAGTCAGCCACCAATGCTACTCGAATGTCCGAGTGTTCTTGCAGATAGAACAGGCAGTTTCCACAAACCGCCGACAGACTATTTTGTCTGAGCTTGTAGTATGTCTGTAGTGACGTCATGTCCCCCGTTGTGACGTCACGTAGATGTCTCGACAGCAGCAACTCTGCAAGTCTGGTGACGTCAGCACTGGTGACGTCAGCACTGGTGCGCAACTGAAAGTTGACTAGTCCTTTTCATAAATAATAAACGGTTAATGTGTTATTGGGAAGCGCTCTACATACAGTATGTGTCCGAAATGAATAAGTTCTGAACATAGCCACACAAACCCAACCATGTTAAAACAACCACATTGAAAGTAATCAAACGACGTAGGTACACCTCTTTAACCCTTATGTGGTAAACATTAATATTATATTTAAAGCTACATGTACACACAGAGCGAGACTCACACACACGCACGCATGCATGCACGCGCACGCGCACAAACACACACACACACACACACACACACACAATAAAAGTGTCGTTGTTGAATTTGTTAAGTTAGTCAGCAACGAGTATGTAACTTACCATACCAGCCGTGTCGACCCCTTGCTCCATCCTACTCGGTGGGAGCTGAGGCTGTGTTAGGATCTTCATCGTCATACTCATCAAACGCGGGAAAGGTAGGCCACGATAGGACAGGCATATCCTCAACGAAAAAATGTCGTTTCTGACGCTCTGCAACTAAAATGGCGGTACTTATACGTTGTTACAAGCATTATGTTCTGTGAACTACACACAGCACTCGATTAGCCTCAATTACCCAGACTCCGTGAGATGGCAGCAAGTTTGATCTAAAAGATCAAATAAGGATACCCTTTTTATCAGATTATACTATGTTAGAAAAACTAAGATTACTAAAAATTACTTACACTGAAACATGTAACACACAAAATATACAAAAATCAATATTTATTTGTTAGTTTTTTATATAGGTTTTAGCTTCTACATTTTATTTTGTATATAGATATTTTGTAACTTAGTTTCGTTATCAAAAGCATACATACTGTCTACATATTAAATATGGCATGGCATCCTTCTACCACCCGAGTAGAAGAATGCATGCCAGCCTATCTTCTCGGCGAAGCATATCAGCAGGCTTCGCCTTTTGAAAAACCTCGGAGAGCTAAAAAAACGTCCTCCTCAAAATGCCCAGGAGAATTATTTGAGCACTAAAAATCGTCCTCCTATAATGGCCCTGGAGAGCTATTGGTATATGAAATATAAAAGTGAAAAACTTACCGAAGAAAGGAAACCGGTTTTATAAATAATACTCTGTATTACAATTGCTACTTGTGCAAAACAAATGATATAACACAGTTAATAAAATCCCATGTCCATAAAATGTTGAAATACAACGATCAGAATGTTAAAACATTTCGTAGTTAACTCCACAAAAGTCCCTTTCATCGTCGCCGTCAAAGAATGCCTTGGCTAGGTTGGGGAAAGGAAGGTAACGGCACGGCGGCGCCATTTCACGTATCCATTTCAACGGTGGCAACATCGTTGACCGTTGCCGTGAGTCCGCGTGCACCAGACAGTCATCATCAGATATGATAAAATAAGTCCTTTCACAGTTAATATAATCCTTTGTCATCACTATTGTAGTATTTAACAAGATTTAACAAGATTGCCACCTAGAGAATCAACTCAAGATGGCAGGTGGACAAGGAAGCCCTTTGGCTTATCGAGAGTCCAACCTATCTATCTAAATGTACCCCGCCCTTCTTAGGTACATGTCAATTTTATTTTTAAGAACATTAACACTATTGTCGCTGTCAGACACAGAACTCTGTCGCGAATGTCATGACGGTGTCGTTCAATACGCGTGTAGTGAATCCGTGTCTGAGTCGTTGCCGCTACCGCTGCTCCAAGCGCCGGCAAATAAATATTATGGCATCAATCCCACGCCGTCTGTTTTGTTCTGACACTAGTTTTAATCTCAGTTCAAAGAACAATGTTTGCACGTTTACAAAAGCCAGGCTTCATGCTGATTGTCAAAATAACACCACACTAAACAGGGCTTCCTAGCCACTGACGACCGAGTTAATTGCATTTGCTTTCTGGGTCAAGATACAATGTTGTAACCCCGACTTCCCTGTGCCTGGGCGCGGCCTGGAAAAACACAGGTGGCAGGCGATCTAATAGGGCCCTTAAGTGTGTCACGATACACGGCGAGACTCCGCGCGTTTGGAGCTGATTTCGGGAGTGGTCATTAGAATAATATTCGATGGATGACAGTTGTAACTTCCGACTGATGAATATTAGGAAAATCAGGACATAAATATCTTGTGTTATACATTTCTTATCTTAAATGTCCGATTTAATATTGAGTTTACCACACTATCATAGAGATAGTGATTTATGTAGTGCAGACAATAGACACTCCCCACAAATTTTAGCCGTATGTTTTGTTTTACGGATTTTGCATTTTACATAGCTCTACGTTGTGGTTTCGATAAGCACTTATATCTGACAAATTGTCTAAATCGCCAAACGCAAGTACTTGCCGCTGTTGCCATGGCAATCACCATTATAATCGATTAAAATTCATGATTTCCGTGATCATTGTCACCGGCAAAGTGTTCCACTGCTTTTGCTTGTAATAATCTTTCGGACTGTATAACTGAAATTGTTAGACTGGAACAATTCGATTATTACAACCAAAAACAAAACGAAGTCCTATACGTTAACATGGAGAATATGGACCTTCTGCCCCCAACTGCCCTTATAGGGCGTGTAAGTCTCGCGCGCGAAAACGAGGCTGGGTTGACTAATAATGAAAAGTGCCATTTTTGCGTAGTACAACCTGTTTGGGGCAAACGTACACATGTGTTATGATTATGCGAATTTATTTAGACAACTTGTCAGATATAAATTCTTATCGAAACCACAATGTACAGCAATGTAAAATGCAAATCCCGTAAACTATTTTATTGTGTATTATTCTTGTGACCAGACCCCAATTGTCTCGCTTAGAGCCCAATGAGCTCCAATCGCGCGGAGTCACGCCATTTATCGTGACACACTTACGGGCCCTATTAAGGGACGACTGTCTGAGAAAAATGTGTTACATTCGCTCCCACGCTGGCGGCGACGGCAAGTTATTACATTGTTGCTAGCAGGCAAGGAAGCGTCTTTGTAGTAAACACAGGCCTGGGAGAGGATGGGTACCGTAGCTTACCTTTTATAGGCGCCAGCTTTATGCATGGTTCTACATAAATCTTATAAAACCAAATCTTCTTAACATGTTTTAATAAATTCCAACGCTCGGGTGCGCGGAAAATCGCCCTCCCAAAATCAAAAGAAGGAGCGCGATGGAGCGCGAGCGCGATCGCCCTCCTCAAAAGGCAAGGCCTGATATCATATGCTATCTTCTCGGCGAAGTCACGCAGCCGAGCGAGAGTCGTTAAGCGAGACTAGATTTAAACGATTTTATTTAATAATGCTGCAACGAAGAAGGTGTGGGTGCAGCACACTTACTGGCTGGACAAGCGATCAAGCCGTCAATGAGCCGGGTTCTCGTCCCCTTCATCTCCTGGCCGGTGAGCGGGTCGACACAGAAGCACACTCGGCTGAAACCAGTCACACACACACTTGCATAGTTTACATGTTATCCCAAGAACTACCCTTACAAAAAATTAGCATTCCAATACCATTCTAATACCAATGGTTTTTGAATGGTTTTTGAATGGTACTTCAATGGTCCTAGGGGGTTATTATGGCCAAAGATATTTGAGTGGTATGTGAGTGGTTTTTTGAATGTTATTTTGAATGGTAATTTGGATTCTTTGTACCGTTCAGTGGAATTAAATAGTCCTGCTGAAATATCATTGATACTGAATGGTATTCAATTGTAATCAGTGGTATACCATTGGCCCTTTCTTGTAAGGGTACATAATTTCATCTAACTGAAAACAACCAAATGCTAGAGTCTGGTAACATTTTGTTTTTCTGTTTCGTTTGTCCAGTTTCCCCAAAACCGTCTGTCAATATTTCAGAAAACCATAAGAAACTGCGAGCGATAAGTATACATTATTCAATTGGACGAACCGGATGTTAAGATAATCTGCCTGATTCGAGCCAGCTTCTGATTTAGTAAGTGTAGCTGCTTTGAGACGCTCAGCGCCCCGATATTTTACGTGAGAAGGGACTCGATATAGAATGAAACCCTTGGGTAGGTAAGTGGGATTTGGGGTGTAATGTTGTGTGTTATATCACCCTCAAATGGAGGGATGTAAACAGAGGTTTCTGGAGAGTATGGAGGTGATCTAAGGAACCTCTGTAGAATGCAAATCGATATTTTAGAGAGCTTGAATATGTTTTTGCAACGGTTGAGTATAATTGGAATTCTTGGAGATCTCAATTAAGATGTTTTTGTCGAGCCTCAAAGTGGGATGCAATTTTCTTTTTGAGAGCCTCAACTTGGGTTTATTATAGTAAGCATCATTGGGGTACAAGTGATTTTTAGAGCCTTAATCTCATCACTTTCCAACGTTACTCTCTTAACAATACGTGTCTACCTTTCTGTTTTAATTTTTTGAAATATAGTACTGTAAGGCATCTCAAAATGGCCAGAGTTACATCTCACGGCGCTGACAAATGCTGTATAATAATAATTATTAGTAGTAGTAGTAGTGTTACTTTAGTCACCTCGGTGGTTTACAGGTAACACAGTTGACCAATTAAAACAACAAAGCGACAGGTGAAACACCCTAGACATACGCGAAACATATCAAACACGTCTGTTTTCACATTGCAATCTTTTCCAATGGCCTACGTAAGCGGTATAATGCCATAATAGCATCTGCTTTAGTTTGATTAAGGTTTCGTCTAAAATTAAAGCCTTACCAGTATAATCGTGCACCCTGAGATGAGCCATGGCAAGACCTACTGAAGATTTTAGAACACCTCTTTAGAGTTGTGAGAAACTACGCAATCTTCTTATAGCTCACCTGGATTTTGACTGCCAGACACATTGGCGCTGTCGAAAGTCTCCATTTGCGGTACAGACCGGCACATAGCGATAGCGGCTGCGTTTACGTGAATTCTTCTGGTAGAGCTCGAGACAGGCTGAGTTGACTGGTCGAGTGTCCTCTTGTGCTATACATAAATAGCGCTAATTTATGAATAACTTGAATAGCACAAGACGGAAAGTTAGCGGCGGTTATGTAAGCATTGTCGAACTTACTAAAAAACCTTGATACTTCACGAACAGGAAGTGTGATGTGTAGTCGTCGTTACCAGGAAGTCTGTAGACACGTTCAATTACAAGCGGGATCTAAACTGAACATAGGATTTTTTGCGGATAACCCCACAATATTGTCACTGGTTCATGTTTAGCTATGGAATATTTTGTTTACAACCTGAACGTTTCACGAGTGCAAATTTCATGTTGTGAAAAACATTACAGGCTTATTTAATGTAATTTCGCGACCAGTGTAGTGTATGGCATTGTGTCATTCTGTGACTTTTTCATATATATTTTAAATAATTGTGATTTTTCACTTATACTGACCCTAAATGACTGAGAAAATTTCCATTTTCTTCGTCCACTTTTTTGTAGGAAAATGCAAGATGGCCGCCACCATTCACCACAATTCTTATAATCGCTATATCTTTGGTAATAAGCGGTATAGAAACTTGACCTTCGAGTCGTTTATATGTATTGATGTATGAGGAATCCAATGCAACTATTATCTTAGTGAAAAAATGAAAATAAAGGTATACTAGCCAACAAATGCTTAAAATGACCGTAAAATGTATATAGTATACGCAATTATGTAGCAAATATACGTCCTGTGATTTGTTATGTAACTTTTAAATAATTTTTTTTTTCACATATATTGACCGTAAAGGACTGAATAAAAACTGTTTCTATTTTTTTCGTTCACTTTTTCGTGGGAAAATTCTAGATGGCCGGCACCGGTCACCGAAAGTCTTAAAATCGCTATATCTTTGGCAATAAATAGTACAGAAACTTGAACTCACATGTACCTGGTAGTTGGAGTGGTGTGTTGTGTTTCTCCGGCAGAACTGCGCATTGAGCAAGCGCAAAACATGCTACCACCAACAACAGCGTCCAACCATTAGCCATGCCGACGCTCGAAAACGAATCAATGTTTTTTTCTAAATTTCCAGAAAAAATCGTCAATTTAAATCTTCAAATACGGTTGTGTTCCGTTTAGTTGTCTACCCACAAACTTACGTTGCCGCTTAACGACCCGGCGGTTGTAATACGTCACGGTTTGTATACGTCACAATCAAATTTATTCTCCTCCGTCAAACTGTACCGTACCAAAGCTAGTGAACCCACACACACGCATGCATGCAAACAAACGCGCGCGCCCTCTAAGCGCCAAAGTTTCGAGATGCCTGTGTTGTGTGTGAGTTTGTGTGTGTATGTATCTGTTTGTGTGTATGTGTGTATGTGTGTATGTGTGTATGTGTGTATGTGTGTATGTGTGTATGTGTGTATGTGTGTATGTGTGTATGTGTGTATGTGTGTATGTGTGTATGTGTGTATGTGTGTATGTGTGTATGTGTGTATGTGTGTATGTGTGTATGTGTGTATGTGTGTATGTGTGTATGTGTGTATGTGTGTATGTGTGTATGTGTTTGTTTGTTCGATTGTTCGATTGTTCGATTGTTCGTTTGTTCGTTTGTCCGCCTGCCCGCCTGCCCGCCTGCCCGCCTGCCCGCCTGCCCGCCTGCCCGCCTGCCCGCCTGCCCGCCTGCCCGCCTGCCCGCCTGCCCGCCTGCCCGCCTGCCCGCCTGCCCGCCTGCCTGCCTGCCTTGTTTGTTTGTTTGTTTGTTTGTTTGTTTGTTTGTTGCCTGTCTGTCTGTCTGTCTGTCTGTCTGTCCGTCCGTCCGTCCGTCCGTCCGTCCGTCCGTCCGTCCGTCCGTCCGTCCGTCCGTCCGTCCGTCCGTCCGTCCGTCCGTCCGTCCGTCCGTCCGTCCGTCCGTCCGTCCGTCCGTCCGTCCGTCCGTCCGTCCGTCCGTCCGTCCGTCCGTCCGTCCGTCCGTCCGTCCGTCCGTCCGTCCGTCCGTCCGTCCGTCCGTCCGTCCGTCCGTCCGTCCGTCCGTCCGTCCGTCCGTCCGTCCGTCTGGCAGTTTGTTTGTTTGTTTGTTTGTTTGTTTGTTTGTTTGTTTGTTTGTTTGTTTGTTTGTTTGTTTGTTTGTTTGTTTGTTTGTTTGTTGTATATGTGTATGTGTAAGCGGCCCATGTGTGTGAGTATTATTATTATGCGCGTACAATATATATTAAAATGTATACTGTGTTTAATGACGACAAGTTACCCGCCCGGTCCACAGGGAGATACAGTCGTCCGCGTTAACACTTTTTGAGTTTCTAATCAGATTTTTGTGTTAATCAATCCGGTAGTTCGTATCAACTTGGAGACAGGAAAATGTATTCGTCAATAACCGTATCAATACTTAATAGCTCAACTCCAGAAGTACCGATGCTTACATAGTTTATTCGATACAACACACACACAAGCAGTATAACTAACAGCATACTGCTATGGCGGTGTACTCCTGTCTGGCGGTCAGCATCTACTGCTCTTGTACAGGAACTCTTCATTGCAGTGAGCGAACCCTCTCTTGTCGCACTTACATAAGCAGCAGACGGGGCCACACCTGTAGGGGATGAAGCCCTGCACGGCGCAGCAGCACATGCCGTACTTGCACTGCTTGAAGCAAGACCGCGCTGGAACAGTCAAGGTCATCTTACAGACCGAGTCACCAAGTAAGCGAGTTGCTAAATTAATATGCATGTGTGTGTGTGTGTGTGTGTGTGTGTGTGTGTGCGTGCGTGCGTGCGTGCGTGCGTGCGTGCGTGCGTGCGTGCGTGCGTGCGTGCGTGCGTGCGTGTGGGTATGGGTGTGTATTTGCATATATATATATGCAAATGTATGTATATATATATATATATATATATATATATATATATATATATATATATCAGCCTCTATAATGATGATCAAATATTACATTATTACATATTTAGTTTATTAGTATGTAATATTTCACTTATGCTGTCACATTGTATTAAAAGTAAATTGAAGCATACATGTAAATCATAAATGACTACGTTATGTTTGCCACAATATTACTAGTACTGCTAACCTTTATGCTACACTGGCCACCTCGAAATAAACAAATACCCCTAACCACATAAATAAGATATGTGGACACATGTGATGAATAGCTGTCTTGGAGAAATACAATATATAATTATGCAGAATTTAAATCAATGTTATCATCATTTCACTAATAACGATATCCTAAACTACTCACGGCATTTCTCTTCATCTCCCGCTGCCTCAGAAGATAGCATCAGGCCACACGCGACCAACACCACAGCCAGGATCAACAGAGTCTTCATGGCGCTGAAGCAAGAAGATAAATTAAAAGTCAACTCGTCTTCTGTGAGTGCGCGAAGAGAAAACTATTAGTTCAGGTGTATCCACCTGTGCATGTGACTTGTCGTTTATACACGGAAACAACTGAAGCTACATAATGTGAAAAAATTTGCCAAGAAAGATAATAAAAGTATGTCCACTCACAAAGAGTCAGACGTTTTTATCACTGAGCTGCCACGCCCCAATAGTAAATTGGAATACTCAAGGGAATAGATGTATTAACTATGCACAAAGTAGCAGTCACTCAAACGCTTACGCACACAATGCGCCAACTTCTAGATGCATAAACAGTAAATGTGAACGTTTGAATGGTCGTGTTAGTAAAACGAACAGAACATGAAACATAATAGTACATCGACATAACCGAACTAACGTCCTAAT
Organism: Oasisia sp. SBJ-2009; assembly: GCA_964017155.1. Lineage (NCBI taxonomy): Eukaryota > Metazoa > Annelida > Polychaeta > Sabellida > Siboglinidae > Oasisia > Oasisia sp. SBJ-2009. The sequence goes on along the minus strand of OZ024860.1, from coordinate 25,626,998 downwards.
ATGTATTTAGTTGAATACTCACGCAGCGTTCACAAATTCACCAGAGACTTTCAGAACGTAGTGACGCTCTTAGATCGTTTCGATAACAACTCCAATCTTGTAATGGCCTTATAGACCCAACACATGCCCTTAATATGTATCCTTGACCTGTCCGTAGCTGATTTAAATATCTAAAATTATTCATGCCTTCTATTTACCACGCCCCAATAATAAATTGGAATACTTGACGCGGCCTGTTTATACCAGAGCAGTGAAATTGTAAAGTCTCCGTACTTAAATTCCGATATGTCGTAGACTTATTCATACAGCCAGACAGCAGATTATTTAGGGTCGGTTAGAGCGATGATTAATTGCTTTTTCCAAGTATTTACTAAGGCGTAGGCAGGGTTTTGCGAACACGTCTAAGATATGAAGACAAGGCTGTTTGGGAATCACTGAAGTAAAGATTGAATTCCATGTTGATATTGCAAATTTCTGTTGCCTTTAAATTTAACGACGACAGAAGATCACGATGAGATTATGTCAATACTTTGGCGTGTGAAATAAATATTCGGCGGTGGCTCTCGTCGTCTCCCTGTTTCCTCCCCCCCCCCCCCCCTAACTATGACCACTGTCAGCATCTCTGTCAGTCTGTGTGTCTGTGTGTGTATGTCTGTCTGTCTGTTTCCCCGCCTCCCTCACTCCCCCTCTCTCCCTTTCCCTCCCTCTCCCCTCCCACTCTCCCTCCCTCCTATCCTCCCTCTTTCCCTTCTCCTCTCTGTCCCTTCTCCTCTCTTTAACCCCCTCCCTACCTTTCTCTCTCCCTCCCTCCTTCCAAACATCCCTCCTTTCCTCCCTGCCTCACTGCCTCCCCCTTCTCGCTGACCCTCTCCCTCTCCATCTTCCTGTCCCTGTCCCTGTCCATGTCTCTCCCCTCCCCTCTCCGTCTCCACATCTCTCTCTACGTATATCTCCCCCCCCCCCCCTCTCTCATAATGAACGCGTTTTAAACACGTGTTTGTAAGCGTGAATAAGAGCCTGGTACCGCTACCCACGCCCCAATCACCTTTCACATACACACCTATACAACTCAACGGGTCGGCAAGCTGTGCCCACAGCACGCATGGCTGAACTCGTCTTAGAACTGCTGAAAAGCAACTTGAATCCGACTGTTTTACACCGTGAAATAGCGTCAAGGCCAGCCGAGGCGTGTGAAAATTGCGCCTCTAACGGGCCGTATATAGCCATATAAATAAAACGTCACGTGTTTGTAATGTCTTCATGACGTCAACTCGCCACCCCGATCAGAGGATTCATCAAAGGATTCATCAGTAGGGAGTTGTCAGTTCCACAATAGCACTCGACCGAGACGATCAACAAGCGAACGTCCTTCTACGAAACGCGCTCTAAAACGACATGTATGTATTATAAAGAGTTCAGTCAGACCGATAAAATATCTCAGAAAATGTGTAATGTATCTGGTTGGTATGTGCGTGCATAAAACACATTCATTGTAAATGTGTTTTGCCCACAGGATGAAGACTACACTGTTGGTTATCGGCTGCCTTCTCGTGTGGACCGTCTTGGTGACAGCCGCCAGCGTTGGCGTAAGTATACACGGCCCTTACGTGTACCTCTAAATGAAAGAACAGTCTATTCAATAAGTATAAACATGAAAGTGTTTAACTGACTCATCAAAATCTGGTTTTTAAATGCAATATCCGTAGTATTGATTACTACGGCGGTATTTATTTGTCTGTGTGTTACATATGATGTTGTATATTGGATAATTATCTACTTGAATATTTACGATCGATGTGTTTGGTTTGACAAAATCAGCAACAGTTAGTAATGGGGATATGGAAAACTGTTACTATGCTGATGTACAAACTTAAATGGTTAAACTTGACGTATTCCCTTTGGCTGCAGGGTGACGCTGACGTCGCGCCAGGTAAGTTGGATATGTCGTATATATGGCCTACATTAGGAATAATACGAATGATAATCAGTAAAAATCTTGTAAATTAAAATAATTTTACAATAACTGTAACAACTATAAATTAATAACTAATACTTAGGTTATATAGATACACAGACTCACTCACAAACACACACACACACTCATACGCACGCACGCACACACGCACGCACGCACGCACGCACGCACACACACACACACACACACACACACACACACGCAAAACACACCTGCATGTACGCATCATACAAACACAAATACACACACGCATCTACGCACGCACGCACGCACGCACTCGCGCACGCTCATATATATATATATATATATATATATATATAATATATATATATATATATATATATATATATATATATATATTATCATCATCATCAGACGCACGCACAAACGTATTTCGTATAATTTCATATACAGCAAGCAAATATCGTATTGTAATCTGACGTGTGTGACCCTCCCGTCCATATTATGTCGTATCGTTTGTAACTGTCCCTTCTGTCTAATGGCAGACACCCCGATCATCCCAACAACCGTGTCCCCGTCCATCTCTCCCCACCTTTCTTTATAGTTTTTCCCCTCATCCTAGAATTCGTCTGTTTGTGTGTTATTAATGGTCACTTTGTTTTCTTTCGTTTCAGTCAAGGAGGAATGTGGTAAGTGCTAAACTTAGTGAATTTTCCCCGGTCAAGCAATAAGTCCAGACGTAAACACGAAAAGCTGTCAATAATCCACAAAGATATCAACGTGTCGCACAATGAATAATCGAATTGTAGATGGCAACAACTCGTGAATATATTAAACTATAATACTGTAATCATTATACTCATATAATACAATGGTATATATATATTGCGAATTAAAAGACTTAAACATAGTACTTGTGAGAAAGGTGGCGTCTTACAGTACTAGTTTTATAATGTGGATAGATTATTAAGTTTGATTAGGATTTATTGCACGTTCGTTGGTTCGTTGGTTCGTCGGTCCGTCGGTCCGTCGGTCCGTCGGTCCGTCGGTCCGTCGGTCCGTCGGTCCGTCGGTCCGTCGGTCCGTCGGTCCGTCGGTCCGTCGGTCCGTCGGTCCGTCGGTCCGTCGGTCCGTCGGTCCGTCGGTCCGTCCGTCGGTCGGTCCGTCCGTCCGTCCGTCCGTCCGTCCGGTCGGTCGGGCGGTCGTTCGTTCGTTCGGTCGGTCGGTCGGTCGGTCGGTCGGTCGGTCGGTCGGTCGGTCGGTCGGTCGGTCGGTCGGTCGGTCGGTCGGTCGGTCGGTCGGTCGGTCGGTCGGTCGGTCGGTCGGTCGGTCGGTCGGTCGCTCGGTCGCTCGGTCGCTCGGTCGCTCGGTCGCTCGGTCGGTCATTTACAGTTTATCTATGATTGCAGAGTCGTCTTGTCACGTACAATGCAAGTACGGCATGTGCTGCTGCTTCGTGTCCACTCTGCCCCCGTGGGACTGCGGCCCGGTCTGCTGCAAGTGCAAGTGCGACCAGAAAGGGTTTGCCCACTGCAACGAGGACTTCTTGTACTCGAATGTAGACTGCTAACAAAATGTATCGGAACACATGTTTCTCACATGAAACTGAAACAAATGAAAGAAAACATGTTCAATACTTGAATCGGTCGTTGTTAATGTTTAGTTTAGTCGATGACATTTTTGCACCAACTGAATTATTATCACCATCATTGTACGGGATGAACATACGCCAATTAATTACAGCAAATCTTTCACGAATACTTACTGCGTGGGAACGAAGTTAGTATTATGAATCTGAGCGGGAGCTTCAGCCACGCCGCCTTGCTTCTGGTTAGTGAGGCTGTGTCACGTGCTGTCTCAGATATCAGAAGAAGGAGTTGCTGTTAAAAATTATTCCTCACTCCCTTTGCACATCGGCAATTATAAATTTAATTTTCGAATAATCTTCTCTAGAACAGAACGCAAATGTAACGTCCCCAGAGACGACAAACCTGTCGTTTACCCTGCGACATACTCGCCCCTACCTTCCGTAATTTGGTAGTTTATATGTGACAGTCGTGACATAGTAATATTTTCCAAATGTTAGAAAACACAAAATATCAGTACCAACAAAACAGCAACTCGCTAGTGTAGGCATGAGGAAACAGCTGATTGATACTCCAAACTCATAATCTTGTTAACCCTAACGACGGCAGAAGAGCATGAAGAGATTAGTTAGGTCATTATTTAGGAGTGGAGTTCCCAGTCCCCCGTCTCCCTCCCTCCCTGTCTCTGTCTCTGTCTCTGTCTCTGCCCCTCCCCCGCCCTCCTTCCCTTCCGCCCGCCCCCCCCCCCCCCCGCCCCTCTGTCATCTCTCTTTGATACCACACCACCCCAACGCCTCCTCTCTGATGTGGAGCATAGAACTGTAAAGTGTCACCTACGAAATACTTTGTGAATACACGTGAGTACGACCAGGCACGCCCATCGCACCTCACACGGCGCCATCAATAGAACACTTCGAGCCTCATAAACTGTGCCCACATCTTACACGGGTGGGTGAACTCGACTTGCGATGTAAAGGCCACGGCTCCTCCCCCCCCCCCCCACGCCCCACCTCCAGCTACGCTACTGACATTACTACTGTTTACAATGCGCTGCAAACTATACTTTTTTTTTACAAACGTTCCTAAACCAAAAGATAAATTTAAATTAAAGCACTCTGGATACAAGACTTATAAAGAAGGTGGTGCTATTAAAGAACGAAGTTGCCTGAGACAGTATAGACGCTGCTGGCATTTCTTATATGTAACACTCCAGAGGCTGTGTCGTCTCAACTATATCACTCCAATCCCCCTTTGCTTCTGGTGCCGCAGCGCCACCTCGCGGTTTCGGGTATCGGGTGCCTGACAGGAGAGGATGCTGATTGTGAGATATATTTAGGCCTATGTTTTGTTACACTGTATGTTTTAATTATTTATCATTATCATATATCAGTTATCATTATCATCAAATATGACAAACAAATTCAATAAAACATATCTGGGTTGTAACCTGTCTAATGTTAGACATATATTACAAAGTACTATAAATAAAAACAAACCTATTGAACCAGTTTAAGATGGACACTATCTATGGTGCAGACATTACATAATATCACACCTGTGCATATTGTAAGGCTTAATTTTATGGAACGATATTAGGGCCATAATTCCACATTGCAAAAACATTTAATCTAACAATTGTTGCTGTAATTATAGTAGATTATTGTAAATAATCTGCTCAAATACAAAGTCTGCTCAAATACGGAATCTGCTCAAATATGGAGTCAGGCATAATACGAAGTCAGGCATAATACGATACAATAGCCTCGCATAAGCGACTGTAACTCGGCTGCGTAACTTCGCCGAGAAGATATTCTGGTGCCACCTCACACAGTCACGGATACTAGTTAATCCTGCCGTAATTACTATTTTACAAACAACTGCAAATTTGTATTTCTATTTATTTTGTGTTAGTATAAGTTTAATTTTGAATAGTTTTTATAACACAGCATTATCTGATAAAAAAAGTATCGTTATTTAATTTGTTATTTCAAATTCGGCCTGAAAACCAATTATAGCCTATCTACCCTAAAGGTAAGACCGGCAAATCATTGGATATAGGGCCTGTAAGTGGGTAGCGATACATGGCGAGAATCCGCGCGACTGGGGCTGATTGGGAACTGGACACAAGAATAATATTCTAACGATGGATGACAGTTGTAGCTTCCGACTGATGAATACTAGAAAAATCAGATCATTAATATATTGTGATAAACCTTTCTTATCTTAAATGTTCGATTTAATATTGAGTTTACGACACTATCATAAAAATATAGCGATTTACGTAGTGCAGATAATAGACACTATTTTAGGCTGTATGTGTCTTTTACGGATTTAGCATTTTACCTTGCTGTACGTTGTGGTTTCGATAACCACTTATATCTGACAAGTTGTATAAATCCACATAATCATAACACATGTATACGTTTGCCCCAAACAGGTTGTACTGTGTGAAAAATGGCACTCTTCAAGTCAAGTCAAGATCGCCAATCACATGTATTTGCCGCTAATGTAGGTACATTACATTCCGCTAGGGGCGCCATGGTAGATTTGTCTCATAAATCTGGTCTAAAATCTTATGCCTGTCTGGGCCGTCATTGCTGTAGTGATGTCGAAAACGGCATGGCGCACGCAGTTACGTTTGACTGACACACACACACACACACACCGTAGAAATGCCCAGCATTGTCATACTTTGTCTTGGGGGTAACGATGTTTACGGGAATAGCGCTACGGGAATAGCGCTACGGGAATAGCGCTAATGTTCTCGTTGTGGGGATGCGCCTGTATGAATATGCGCAATCTTTGGTAGCTATGGGCGTTAAACATGTGGTTGTCTGTCAAATCATTCGTCGCCAGTGTGTTCGCCGCCTGTCTTGGGACGAAGGGACCCAACGGGTCTTGGAGATTAACGAGTTTTTAAGAGCAGTTTCCGACACGGACCGGTTATCCTTCTGGGTCCATCGCGGGTTTTGGCAGTCGCTGCACAATATTTTCAGGGCAGATGGTGTTCATTTCAATGACCGGGGAAATTACAAGCTTTGGCGTAGCATTAAAGGTGCAATTTTTGGTGCTTTGAAGCGGGTCCACGGGGAACGATAATCGGGGTACGGCGGCGAGCAATGGCGTTAGTATTCAGGTAGTTTAATTGTTTCGTGGTATTGTTTTAGGGGTGACGACTCATGTGACCCTGGCTGGATTAGTTGCGTGGTTCATGTAATGTTGCTAATTGGTGTTGTCTGTATTATACTCGTGTTCAATAAAGTTACCATGAAACCAATAACAAATCAACAAGACGTCTAGGGGACCTCCAACTTCATTACAGGTCACATAAGAGGCAGTGGTCGAGTACCTTTCTGGCCATTACATAGCCACATCAGCTGTGTCGTACTTTGTTCTTTGTGTAAGAGATTAGCGTCAATGCTGCGGCGTGTTTGGGTTAATGTCATTAGCGTCTATAAACGGTCGAGTTGGGGTTTATCGCCTGGACAACACGTACACGTCAGGACCACATATCCAATGTATGTCATTAGCGTCATAAACTGTCGTGTTGGGGTTTATCGCCTGGACAACACGTACACGTCAGGACCACATATCCAATGTATGTCATTAGCGTCATAAACTGTCGTGTTGGGGTTTATCGCCTGGACAACACGTACACGTCACGACCACATATCCAATGTATGTCATTAGCGTCATAAACTGTCGTGTTGGGGTTTATCGCCTGGACAACACGTACACGTCAGGATCACATTGCCTATGCATGTCATTAGCGTCATAAACTGTCGTGTTGGGGTTTATCGCCTGGACAACACGCACACGTCAGGACCACATCCAATATATGTCATTAGCGTCATAAACTGTCGTGTTGGGGTTTATCGCCTGGACAACACGTACACGTCAGGACCACATATCCAATGTAGGTCATTAGCGTCATAAACTGTCGTGTTGGGGTTTATCGCCTGGACAACACGTACACGTCAGGACCACATATCCAATGTATGTCATTAGCGTCATAAACTGTCGTGTTACACGTCAGGACCACATATCCAATGTACGTCATTAACGTCATAAACTGTCGTGTTGGGGTTTATCGCCTGGACAACACGTACACGTCAGGACCACATATCCAATGTAGGTCATTAGCGTCATAAACTGTCGTGTTGGGGTTTATCGCCTGGACAACACGTACACGTCAGGACCACATATCCAATGTATGTCATTAGCGTCATAAACTGTCGTGTTACACGTCAGGACCACATATCCAATGTATGTCATTAGCGTCATAAACTGTCGTGTTGGGGTTTATCGCCTGGGCAACACGTACACGTCAGGACCACATATCCAATGTAGGTCATTAGCGTCATAAACTGTCGTGTTGGGGTTTATCGCCTGGACAACACGTACACGTCAGGACCACATATCCAATGTATGTCATTAGCGTCATAAACTGTCGTGTTGGGGTTTATCGCCTGGACAACACGTACACGTCAGGACCACATATCCAATGTATGTCATTAGCGTCATAAACTGTCGTGTTGGGGTATCGCCTGTACAACACGTACACGTCAGGACCACATATCCCAATAGACAGAAATTGTGTCATTTGCAGCTACGTTAGCTGTGTCAAATGTACGTAACTGTTAACACTCATACCAGTTGTTTAATTTGCTGTGCAGATTTCTGTCTAGGCATTTTGCAGTCATGTCAGATGCGTCAAAATGTATGACTCATAAACCACGTCTACTATCTGTTTACTTACAGGGCATATTAACTTTGACTATTTATATTTCATTTATCTTGGGATATCTTGCCAGTATGCTGTGGATTTTAACACCTTATATACCTACGCCTTTTACCTACTTATATCACATGGGAATATCGGGGAGTGAAATGGTCAGGTTTTGCCCTAACAGCTCCCGATAGTATCGGTATCACATTTACCCTGAAACGGTCATGGGTATACTTGGTCTTAGCTACTGAGTCATTCATATATGCACTTGCTTACGGGTCTAAAATCCCTCAGATCTATTTCGTCCGGGGTTATAGCTGTGGGTACATCCCGGGTTTCTGTCTTCTGTCGCATTCAGAAAATACATTAGGGTAGCGTAATTTTCCCAATTACATCATTTCGTTACTTTTAATGTAAACATAATTTGCTGACAGTTGCTATGGAATTATTGGCGTTTTAACAAGTCTGACAGTTGCGGAGTCTTATAGTATTATTAACGGGTATCAAGTCTCTGACAGTTGCGGATTCTTATAGTATTATTAGCGGGTAACAAGTCTCTGACAGTTGCGGAGTCTTATAGTATTATTAGCGGGTAACAAGTCTCTGACAGTTGCGGAGTCTTACAGTATTATTAACGGTTATCAAGTCTCTGACAGTTGCGGATTCTTATAGTGTTATTAGCGGGTAACAAGTCTCTGATAGTTGCGTAGTCTTATAGTATTATTAACGGGTATCAAGTCTCTGACAGTTGCGGATTCTTATAGTATAATTAGCGGGTAACAAGTCTCTGACAGTTGCGGAGTCTTATAGTATTATTAACGGTTATCAAGTCTCTGACAGTTGCGAATTCTTATAGTATTATTAGCGGGTAACAAGTCTCTGACAGTTGCGGAGTCTTATAGTATTATTAACGGTTATCAAGTCTCTGACAGTTGCGGATTCTTATAGTATTATTAGCGGGTAACAAGTCTCTGACAGTTGCGTAGTCTTATAGTATTATTAACGGGTATCAAGTCTCTGACAGTTGCGGATTCTTGTAGATTTATTAAGTTGTAACAAGTCTCTGCCATTGCAATCTCAGAATTATTAGCGGGTAACAAGTCTCTGACAGTTGCGGATTCTTCTAATATATCTCTTATCATACTTACAGGTATTTAACCATGCATTAGTTTGTGGGGGTCGGTCACATTTGATTTGTGGGTGACCTAGTGGCGTGTTGACCCCCACCAATTTGGTGTCAATTGTAAATAATGTGTAATGATATTGTTGGTGTTGGTTGTACATATGTATAAGACCGGGTTGCTGAGACTCTACTGATGTAACTGTTGCTGTTTATAATGTGTACATATTAATATTTTGGTTTGGCCAATTTCAATCAAACATGGCCTTGCATTATGTGACCGCGGTTGTATACAATAATCCTATGTGAAGTGATAATTCAAGTTGCGACATCTGGTGGGTTAGATCAGGAGTAATCACAGTAATACCCTAGCGGCGTCCGTAGTAGTCAACCTGAGTCTTTATAAATCCAATTCAAATCATTACTCGTCCCATTGCGCCACTTGTTCGTGAAGCGGCAGCGTGTTCATTCAGGAGTTCAATTTATTTTATTCGTGTTTGTGCAAATTTAGTGTTGTTGGTGTTGGGAAATTTTGTATCCCTCCCACCTTCCCTGTTCCACACTGTATATTATACTCAGTGCATTGTAGTTTCTTGACGAGTGTGTGGGGGTCGGTCACATTTGGTTTTGGGTGACCTGGTGGCGTGGTGACCCCCACATAAAGGGTGTCAATTGTAAATAATGCGTGGTGATGTAGTTAGTATTGGTGGATTTTGGTGGAAGATGTATATATTTATTAGCAATGTACTTTGGAGACAATATGTTTGCTGTTAATATGTATTTGATGTATCTGTTGTTCATATATAATATGTTGTACAAAAATAAATTGTCATTTAGTTGGCCCAATTCATTCTACCTTGGTCTTGCATTGGTGTTTTGCATAGAAGGGTGTATGTGACTAGTTGCATACATATATATATAATGAAAAAAAATCAATACGTACTGTACAAAAACTATAGAGTCTCTGCTCGACAGATATGAATTTATAATTAAAGGACAAAAAATGGCAAAAGTTTCTTGTCATACACCTAATAGAGTTTATACAAAGTAACAATTTCCACATATACTCAATTTTTTAACGTCAGCGGTTTACTCAGAATGTGACCTTAAAGTCTAAAATTCTACCGAAATCCATTATGGCCTAGACGCCGCCATCGGTGACGGGTTAACTTGGCTTGGCCAATAAGGGCGCGGCATTCCAGCTTCCTGCGACGTCGTTAAGGGTTAACAACTTCAAGTCTTCGTTCAGTTGGCATGACATGTAGCAGCTGCTTAGACGTGTATCTAAATCTGTGGTCAAATCTATGGTATAAACTTTAGCAACTATGCCTTACTTTCGGCATACGGTTGCAGTACTAGTTCCGTGAGAAATGTTGATCTATCTTTTTTTTCTTTCCCGTTGAAACAACCGGTAGTATTAAACATTGGATTCACAATTGCGGGTACTTTTGCAGTTTAGGCCCGCACCTCGAAAAACCCATCAAAATGATCACCTACGATGACCAAGCTTCGCAGGGCGTATCTACTACACCTGTACTATGCGTATGCACTTGTCACGTGATCCAAAACAATTATTAATGCCAGAAATCGATCAAAATGTGTAAGTAAAAGGAAGACCAATCACATGCGCTGTTTCCCATTGGGCGCCATTTTTAAAACATAGACCGCAGCGAACCAAGCGGCTGGGTTTCAAAAGTCAGATCAACATGGCGTACGCCAGGCACGGCGGTTCGTTTTGCTCAGCCTTTGGCTGCAACAACAACAAAAGCGTCAACGCAGAGCTTTCATTCTTCAGATTCCCGAAAGATAAACACAGGTAGGCATTAAATCAATACAAACTAAAAAGAAATACCATGCATAACACACATAAATGCAACGCCTCGACACGCCCCCCCCCCCCCCAGTCAGTGTCAGACTGAATGTCAGCTGGTGATGTAAACAAAAACACTCCGTATGGCTGGGACGGGTTTAGTAGTAGTTGGGGCAAGTAATAGTACTGTCGTGGGCGGGGGGGGGGGTGTGATGGTGGTTATCAATGACAATAAATTAACAGTATGTCCCAGCGGATCTTGTGGTGGGCTGAACTAAGAGTAAATATCACTGACACTGTATCATGTATCCAGACTGGCCTACTTGTCCTTGTACATGGTGTATTTAAATTCTAGATAATAGAATAGGTGCCTTGGCAAAATATTAGCAATAAATGTGTAATACTGGCTGTAATTCAATGTTTTTGCACTTCTTATTTCAGGAGTAAGCGATGGGTTATAAACTCTAGAAGGGAAGATCTGTTGAAAAGAGACTGCGGGTATCTCTATAACAACTGCCAGATGTGCGCTAAACACTTCACAGTCACAGTTTATGAATGCCAACAGCCGTGACAAGCTGGTATGGGATGCAGTTCCCACGTTATTCAGCTGCAATCAATCAGATCGCCAGAAAGAACGCAAGCCCCCCAAGGACAGAACTTCATCTTCTGAGCATGTAGTTGAGCAAGATACTTCAGTCCTGGTAAAATCAATGTTCTTGATTATATTCATGTCAGACCAGATGATTGTATTGTTGTAAATTGCTTGAGACAGTTGACTAGATAGTACATCACCATACAGTATACATGACATACAGTCACGTGATTGGATAAATTGGAAGTTTTTTTAGCGGGAAGGGATTTATCCCTTTTTATTGTGTTTATTCCTAAGAGACAAATTCTGACTGTTGTCAAGCTATGCGATGAGTACATACTGAATATGTAGGACTACTCTATTCAGTGCTAACGACGTGCTACGCGAGTAGAAGATCGGAAGAGTTGGTGGTGATCAACCGGTGTTGATAATGGCGGCCCTCGGCGAGGCGGTGGAGGTGGGCGATATTATGGAAACGTGTACCGAGAAACGTCTTGTCGTCGACGAACTTTTGAGCTTCGTAGCTTATAAACTGAACTGGATGGCACCTGACACTATCATCCAACTGTGCTCGAGCTTCTACAGTGAAGAAGCCGTTGATAATGCGAAGGCTCATCTTTATGAACTTTGTGCTGATCGTGCAGATCGACAGGACCGGTGTATCAAGCGATCTGGGGCTAACAAAAAGAAAAACAACGTGGAGGACGTCGTTTCCTTCATGATGCGGAAAGATGGCTCGTTGCCTGTAACCTTCGTCGCCAGAATTCTGGCCAATCTGCCTGCTGTCACATTCAACAGCATTGACGTGTCAACCTTGCTGGCACGAATGGAAACAGCTACTGAGGAAATAGCCATGCTGAAATCGACCGTGGAGGCTCAGTCAATCGCGTGTGAAGATCTGCGATCGATGATGTCAACACAGGTAAAGGCGCATGATAACTTGCTGGAGACAGTCAGTGTATTGGCTGGTATTCATCATGCTGCTGAAACTGCGCCAGCCATCACAGTCCGTTCTACAAAGCGTGGCATGAATGGAGCGTCTCGGAAGCGTACAGTGACCGGGGACGGGGTGACCAGTAGGACAGCACATGATCTGCCAATGCGTGCTGCTACTGCCAAAGTTGACATGAAAGTCTCAGATGAGCAGAAGCAATGTGACAAGAAGGGGCGGCAAATTGGTCTGACCTCCCTAGATTCAGTGACAGCAGATGAGGATCATGGCAGTGAGGGGAACACGCCTACCTATGCGGAAGCTGTACAACAGTGGACGACAGTTCCCAAGAGAGCGAAGACTGTGCCGAAAGGATCAGCAATCATCGGCAGTGCAACGAACGTAGTGATCAGAGCTGCGAAGCTGTCAGATCTCCGCTGGGCAAATGTGTTTGCCTCTCGCCTCGACCCTGACCTGACAGTGGTGGATCTAAAGTCGTATTTGGACTCCTCGCTGAACCTGGATGTTGTGGTTGAACAGGTGAAGTCGACCACCACATACAGTTCATTCCACATCACATGTAACTGCCCACTTCCCAAAGTATTCTTGTCGGCAATGCTGTGGCCAGAGGGTGCGTACGTCCGATGGTGGAGGAACCATACCCGTGACCACAAGCGAGAGAACAGTGACAATGATACCAAACTATCGGCTGCTAGCAGGGCTAGGAGCACCTCTCCAGACACTCAATAATGAAAATTATTTCTTATAACTGTAGGGGCCTACCAAATAAAGCCTCAAAATTACACCATAGACCCTGTGTGCTGGACATATTAAATGATGATGACATTGATATTGTATGCCTCCAAGAAACTTGGTTTAGTAAACAAGATCTTGGATCTTTAAATATGCTACACTCTAATTTTCATGGTACAGGGGCCGCGACTGTAGATTACAGGGATCGTTTACGTAGGGGTCATAACCCGGGTGGTGTGGCCATACTATGGCGCACACACCTTGATATGCATGTAACATGTTTAGATCTAAACATTGACTGGCTAACAGGTATTAAAATTACTATTAGTAACCGGACATATGTTATATTATGTGTCTACATGCCTTATGAATCACATGCTCATGAAGACCTGTTTTTAGAAAATCTTGGTGCTATTAAAGCAGTGATAGAGGAGTTAGACACCACATGTATTTCTGTACTGGGGGATTGGAACTCAGATATAAGTGACAGTGAATCGGTTTTTTGTAGACACTTTAAACAGTTTTGTGAGGAAAATTCCTGGTTGCTGTCTAGTGAGCTGTTACTGCCAGCAAATACTTTTACTTATTTGAGTGAAAGGTGGGATTCCACCTCATGGTTGGACCACTGTGTGTCTACCAGTGATGGTCACAATGTTATTCAAAGTATAGATGTGTTATATAGTGTTTGTACGTCGGATCACATTCCGATATGTATCGATGTTTCCCTGGAGCTAGTGCCTCAGGTTGAGGGTTTATCAACCCACGAGTGTCCAAAAATCTGCTGGGATAAAGTTAGTGATGAATGTATTAATAGTTATGCTGAGGCAACAAAGTGTAACCTGAAAAATGTTAATATTCCACATGATGCTATTATATGTAATAATGTAAACTGTACAGATGATGCACATATATCTGCGATAAATTTATTTTATGATAATATCATTGAATCGATGAAAAATGCAAATGGTGAACTGGTGAGTCGGCAGGGTAGGACAAAACCATACAAGTGTAGACCTGGCTGGAATGACCATGCCAGAGATCTCCATACTGCTGCCAGAGAATGTTTCATTATGTGGATTGACGCTGGTAGACCAAAACATGGTCCTGTATTTGATCTAATGAAGACATCTAGGGCACGGTTTAAATATGCTATACGTTTTCTGAAAAATCATGAATGCCAACTTAGAAAAGATTCATTGGCAAAAAAACTGTCGCAAAGTAGGCCAGATGACTTTTGGAAAGAAATACGCCAGGTAAACAACTGCAATATACCTTTACCTAATAGTATTGAGGATGTTACTGGTATTGATGAAATAACTGAATTATGGCGGTCTCATTTCAAACAGCTTTTTAATTGTATTAGGGATATAGATATTCAACAAATCAAATGTGATGCCAAATATACAAATGATATAGTTGTGGAAGTTAGCGAAGTTGAAAATGCTATTAAATGCCTAGATATAAATAAGACTTGTGGTATGGATGGTATATATGCTGAACACCTTAAACATTGTGATAAGCGCATTGTGCCTTTACTTGCTATGTGTATAACTGTTTTTTTTGTACATGGATTTTTACCTAGTTCTTTGTTATCTGTTGTGCTGGTTCCTATTATCAAAGATAAATGTGGCAAGATTAACAGCAAAGACAATTACAGACCTATTGCATTAGCTAGTATTGTGTCAAAAATTGTTGAAAACATATTGTTAGACAGAATGTCAGTTACGCTGTCAACAATGTCCAATCAGTTTGGATTTAAGAAAAAACATGGGACAGACTTGTGTATTTATGTCTTAAAGGAAGTTATTGACAGGCATAGGAGTCTAAATGGGTCTATGTTTACATGTTTTTTAGATGCTTCTAAAGCCTTTGATAGAGTGAAACACTCTATCTATTTCAAAAGTTGATTGACAGGGGAGTACCTGGATATATTGTTAGACTACTTATATATTGGTATTCAAATCAGACTATGTGTATAAGATGGTCAGGTAAATTGTCGGAACATTTTGGTGTTACAAATGGTGTCAGGCAAGGTGGTATACTCTCGCCGTACCTTTTTAATATATATATGGATGATTTAACCATAGCTTTAAACAAATGTAACACAGGGTGTGTAATAGGTAGTACAACTATCAACCATCTTATGTATGCTGATGACTTGGTAATTCTGTCTCCATCTGTATCAGGACTGTCTGAACTGATGCAGGTATGTGGACTCTATGGGCTAAATCATGATATCAAGTACAATTCCAAGAAAAGTGCTGTGTTAATATTTAAAAGTAAATTTATGAAAAATGTTGATGTTCCATCATTTAAGATTAATGGTGAAACAATCCAGGAAGTGGATAATGTGAAATATTTGGGTCACTTTATTTCTAATACATTACGTGATGACAAAGATATTTTACGGCAATGCCGACAACTATATGCTAGGGGTAATACGCTATTGCGGAAATTTTACATGTGTTCCACTGAAGTGAAGCTGACTTTGCTTAGAACTTTCTGCTCTCCCATGTATACTGCTCAGTTGTGGTGGAATTACACAGTAGCAAGTATACATAAACTTCATGTGGCTTACAATAATGTGTTTCGCTTATTGCTAAATCAGCCTAAATATTGCAGTGCCTCCACTATGTTTGTAGAATACCATGTACCAGATAGTAAAGCTGTAATTAGAAACCTTGTATATAAATTCATGCGGAGACTTGATGCCTCTTATAATAAGTTGGTAATTGCAATTATCAACAGTGATATAAAATGGCAATCCAGGATAAGACGACATTGGATCAAAATGTTGTATATACATAATAGCTTTTGTTGAGTTTTGACTGAATGTACCATTGTGCAATGTTTTTTTTCTTCTATTTACCATGTGCAATATTTTTATAGTTTTCTAGTCACTTGTATTTTTTTAATGTTTATGTGGACATCTGTATGACACTGACAGTCTGAAATAAAGATATTGAATATAGCCCTGGCTGGACTAAGGTATAAGAGGGGTGGCGCCGGTAGGCCTACTGGTGGCACCCCCCCCCCCTTATACCTTAGTCCAGCAAGGGCTATACATGTGTTTTACATAATCAACTGACAACATTAGTATGTTTCAATAATTGTAACGTTTTTGTGAGAACACCGAAATAATTCTGTATGTCATTTGGACACTAAATATTGTAAATGGCAACCAACATTTTGGCTATATTTTGCAGTCACACAATATGAATTGCAAACTATGCCAATTCAATGAAACTGAAGACTAACTATAATGAATATTGTGAACAAATGTACATGTAGCTGACAATGTATTGACATTTTAATACTGGCACATATTCTTTTACTTTTTGTGTGGCGCATGATGATTATCATGTATCAATATACAGCACAGGTTGTATGTATCATATGCATCTTTCATCTGCGAAATTACATTAATTCTAAACATAGATGGACATGTGCAAACATTATTTATTTGTAGACGTGTGTGTCAAAAATAAAAAAAACTAATTTGAAGTGGCTTGATTACTAAATGATATGTATTTGATAAATGAAAGATGATGTTGAATACTTTCTGCAAATGTTGGCAAATCAAACCAAATTGGCATGTTTTTGGGCTCATTTGAAGTGTATACTAACTTTAATATCTGTACCCATGCTATTAATGCCTACAATAAATGTATTATTGTACCCATGTCTTTTTTGTTCATGTTTTTGATCTGTTTCAGAATAGGAATGAAATATTTCTAAAAATTGGGATTGGACAGTAACTGTCTGAACTGAATTATATTGATTGATTGATTTATTAAGGAATCCACGTTCAGTAATAAAACTGTTGAGGTGGAGCCTTCAGACATTCAAATAACAATGTACTGAATTGACCCATATCAAGATATGTTGCCAAAAAACAGGGCAGCACGTACACATTCGTGTTTCCTGAAGTGAGCATGCCAAGGTATGCATGAATGATCTGTAACAATCAAGTGTGACATTAAATATATTTTATAAATTTAAGCATAATTAGTATATTAGATGGACAGATAAGATAACTCCCTGTCCTAAAACAGCCAGTTTTATATTGCCTATTATGACACTGTCAATGCACTCAAACTATTTAGCCGTATTGGAGTTGTGAATGCGCATGCATGCTATCGTGTGTGTGTGTGCGTGCGTGCGTGCGTGCGTGCGTGCGTGCGTGCGTGCGTGCGTGCGTGTGTGTTTATATACATACACATTACACCTCCTGAACACTTACGTATGATTTTACGTCACCTTTGACCCCTTTCCAGTAATATCGCTGGGTGATTTTGTCCACAGTGGCATTGACGCCACTGTGGCCAGCATGGGGTGCAGAGTGGACCTGCCACAAGATCTTGTCTTTATCCTTTTCTTTGGTGATGACTTTTTGGCGGATGTTTGTATGTCGCTGGACATACACTAACACTCCAGTTTCTGCAAATATTTTATATAATCATAGTTACACTGATGTTCATGATGAACATAATTAAAAGCTTCTTGTACTTGGTTCTTGGTCGCAATAGTGGTGGTAGTTCGCGCAAATTAATTACATACAGTTTGTAGGGGAAGGGCGGGTAAAGGTGGCCCATCAGCCAAAGTGGGCCCCATCTGTCACAGCATTCCTGGTAAGCAATGCAGTCAAAGCAACGGTAGTAGTATTTACAGACCCTCCATATGACACACTTCAACGTTGTATTTGTTTCTTTGGCACGAATGCAAATCAAATTTGTGTTGTAGGTACTTTTCTTAAAATAATTGATGTGCCTTACCATAATGACCACCTTTTCATAAATTATCAGGCTACATAACAGTAACTGTGGTATAGGGAGCAATAGGCCATAGTTAGTTAAATTAACAATTTCAGTTTGAAGTGAATACACACAATAATCCCAAAATGCTGTCCGCCCGATAATCTATGGCAGAGGCAAAAGTGGGCCCCATGGGGCTACAGTGCGCCAAGCTACAGAGGTACGACCTGGAACATTGCTGGCAGTCATTACAAGAAACAAGTCGAGGTCACAGCAAGACTGGTACTGTGCCTACAACCAACTGTTTCAAAGATGAGAAGGCACACAAAAGCTGAGAACGTAAACAACATAGAAGGAAGACTACGATGCTACGCCTTATCTGTGAGATTCGTAAATTTGTATTCCAACAGCAGAACACGCCAAAAATCAATGTTTGGTTGGGAGTGTGGGCTGTGGACACACCATGTGTACGTCGGGTATGAGTGTGGCAGGTTATGTGCAAGATTTGCTTCAACGATTATGTGTCATTGCATAGCATTGTGAGGGGGCCCACTTTGGCCTCCATGTTTTAAGAAATAATAAAATGAGTGTCTATTTAAAACTTGTCTAACGTATTATATTTATTAAGATAGAGTAACCAGTCTGTGCATGTATGTAGTCAATATACATAGGTGGGTATTATAAAAATTGTACATTACTGTCAAATGAAGGTTGATCAGGGCTTAAGGAGCCCATTTTACCCGCCCTTCCCCTACTAGTCAGTTATTAATTGTAAAGAGCACTCCTAATCTGTTGTCATTTCTGATGTTACAGTGTAGGCCACTTGATTTGCTGCAGCATTCGTAATAGACATAATATATTACTTATAATAAATGTGAATAAATGTGTTGATATATAAATAAATAATTATGCTTGTTATTGTCCTCATTGGCGCTACTTTAAATTAAGAAATGGCTTTTCCTTCCCTATACATTTTATGTTCGCCAGCCCACATACCACAACTGCATTTCATGATAAATCCTTACAAGTGATTGATGACGATGACGTTTTCTTAGGCAGGACCACCCAGTGAAACTTGTCAGTTGGCATTATTAATACGATTAGCAGTTCATTGATGTATATAATTCCCTGTAATACACGAGCAGTTTCTGTAACACCATAATGTGAGGTAAAATTGTGTAATGATTACATAAATTCCATGACGGTGGCTGAATAAATATATGCTTAACTTTTATTTCAGTGACTGCATCATTAGTAAAGTGAATTTTTAAATCATACTTTCTTAAATGACGTTTTAGTTTTATGTATTTTATAGCCTTCTATATTCTTATATGTTTATTAATTATGTTTTCATTAATCTGTTTACATGGCACTTTGGTAATGTAGAGTTAATTTTCGTCATATATTTAAGTAATTATTTTTTAATGAATACCTACTACATGTATATGTAAAACGGCCTGAGTAGTTTTAACTAGATTTGCACTATATAAGTATACTTATTTATTTATTTTATGATGTAAAATACAGTAAATCAGTTGACAGATTTTAATTGGATTATATATCTATATGCAATTGATGCGTAAACTGTTGCATCAATGACATTCGTTTTAATGAAATGTCAACCTATGAAGGAAATAATATGCGCAGATGCAATGTATCAGACAATAGCCCATGCCAGGGGAAATTGTGCACAAAGGTTTGTGCATTTACCTGGCAGATTTGAACTGCCAACATAAGTCAATACATTAGCATCTACTCTTTATTTACCAGTATTATAATTTAGCATAAAATTACTGGGGGCCAGCAGGACCCCAAATTTTCATACAAAATCTAAGGGACACAAAAAGTGGGGACCATCCAAACAAAATGCACTTTTATGTCATATTGTAATTCTATAAATTTATTCAACACTATTAACATGCCACAAACATCATGGCTATAGCCTATGTAGCAGCTTCATTAGTAAATTCTGATGATCATTTCAAGAGATCATTGGAGGGTTGCGTCTTCATTTTCCTCTTAATCAGAGCTGCTTGAAACTGGTAGTTCTCCCTCTTTGGGCTGCATGTCCACCTCGCAACCGCTTGTCAGTCAATGTTAACCCTGACGAAGGGCAGCAATCGACTGCACCCACAGCGTCCAGTGTAATTTACTGATAAAGTGAATAACGACATTTCTTTGCTTTGGCCTCTGGGATAGAAGTTGTAAGGCCATTATTTATAAATGTTAGATTTTTAATGTGTATCATTGTTTGCAGTCTGATATGTTTGCTCAGGCCCAATGAGTTGGACATCTCAGGAACCTGACAGTAAATGTGGTACCCCCACCCAGGCACCTGCTGACCCTTTACCAACCTCTAAATGCCTGTGTGGGTGTGTGGTTTGTCAAATGAATTTTATAATCAGGCAGCATAGTCTTCAGATTTAGCATAATTGTTACATTTAAAAGTGCTAAACTGTAACCCCAAGTCATCACGTGCCTTAAATGTTTCAGATTGATCATTAATAGATATTTTATATATAAGAAGTGTTGAAATACGCAAAAGTCACATGTAACGCCATGTTGGAATTGCTCAAAACTAAGCAGCAAGGAAAAAGAAGACAGTTTAACACAAATCTTATTTATTGTTGCTCTTTACAATAACATAGAGCAATTAAATGAAGGCAAATAACATACAATATTAATAACATAAACAGAACAATATGGGAAGAACATTATGATATTATATATAAATTGATATATATATTATATATATATATATATATATAAACTGACACACACACACACACGCACGCACGCACGCACGCACGCACGCACACACACACACACACACATTATTACTGCAAGAGTTGAACAATCACATGGTGTACTGGTATATAATAAATCATGGTTATAATTATTATCTGAAAACTATGTTGTTTTAAAAAACATACATTAAACATCATGTCTGGTAAATAACATTTCAAGCACAGCAGTAATTGCTACAACCACATATCAGTACATATATCCTAAGGCTAAGCAGCTGTACATATTATACTAATTGTAAGGTAATCTTATACTTATGGAATATGAAGTTAGGTCTATCCCCACTGAACTCACGCCATCTACCAAGTCCAAGACCAAGTCTAATATGAAAACTAATGAATGTATACGCGTGCACATCGTGACTTTTGTTTAGATAAATGACAGTAATTTAAATGTTTGATCACAGGGTAATTTTTTGCAGTATACGTGTAATAAATTCACGATGTGACATTTTACTTGACAGATCAGTTGTCACTCGTGGTTTTTCGAGGTGTAGCCATATAAACTGCAATACACAGTGTTTTGTTTACTCACCGTCTACTTCATAATTTCCCGAATTCACCGCTCTAACGACAGCATTTCGCAAGCGCGTGTCATTTGCCAAGTGCGTCTTTTGGACTATATAATGCTTAATGCACTCAATGTACTCGTTGTATGTCTTACCGACACGTCTCGTCATCCTGATCGTTGTGAAGAACACGTGCGCGCAGGAAACTTAACGTACGAGGTCGAAAAGTAGGTCGTCGCTGCAGCGGGCATAAAGAATTTATTATGTAGCACTGTCGCCGCAGGCGTCATGAACTCAGACATTCAGGCACGGGGTCAAAGTTGATCGGCCACCTGAGGTCACCTGAGGTTACGCCAGTTCGGCGCGCATGTGCATACGTGGAACGACGTTCTGGACCGCTCGACGTTGCACACCGTCGCGCTAACCTTCGCCATGAACCGCTAACCTTTGACATGAACCGCTAACCTTTTGACATGAACTGCTAACCTTCGACGTGCTGGACTGCATCAACGTGCTGGACCGCGACACCGGACTCAAGGAACAGTATTGCCTATTCATAAGTGCAGCCACTTCAATAGTAGAAAATATGCACATTGTAAATTGATTGACACTATGAGCAGGCTGCGTTATTTAGTATGACGTAGTACTATTTAGTTATATAGGGGTCTTTCGTGCCGATCATTTCGGTTCATATTTACAATACTTAATCATTTGTACAGTATTATCAATGAATAAGAGTACGGGTTGTAGGAGAATCTCATCACTCACTCTTGATATGTGGAGTGTCCGTCTCGACGGTGAAGTTCCTGCTGATGACGTCACTCATCCTGCCCGCGTGATTGGTCGCCCGCATCATCAGTGTGTAGGTGGTGTACGACTCCAGACCGAGGTCTTGTAGTTCGACGAACAGTTGGTTTGCAGACGTTAACCTTCTCCACGGCAGAACAGACTGGGCGGTCGCTCGTTTGATGCTCACCTTCAAACGAGACGGTTACACTTGTCGCTCTTACCAAAGTGTTGCGAACTTATACCACAATGTATTCTGTTATTAGTTACAGTTAATATATTAGATTACGATTGAAATTAATTAGTACTTGTTCAGTTAACGTAACTGACCATAATTATGTCGTCAGAGAGGGATTAGAGAGCAGAGTTTATTTTTAAATTAATTAGTTAATATGTTAATATATATGTGATTGTATTACTTGGTATGCCAATATATTAGTACTTAGATTAAATTACAGTTACATAATTAGTATTAATTAGTATTATTTTAATTAATGGTACTTGTTTTATCCTGCAGGTGATTATAATTATACTAATTATGATTGTGAATGAAGGTTAGTCTACTTTTTTGATCAACTGTAGTACAAGAATTCTAACCTTTATATTTATTATATTTATTTTATAATCAATATAATTATAATTCCGCACACACTCAAACAAACAATCGTCTTCTGGCCAGCGTGACGTTTGAACCCACCTCATAGCCCGCTATCCCGGACTTGTCCCGGATTCCCTCCCAGCCAAAGAACAGACGCTCTCTGTCCCACTGGTGACTGTCACGTGTCGGAAAGTACGACACAGAACTCGTGATGACATTCAGCGTTGCCATGGATACATCAGGGGATTCAGTCACCATGACAACGCCGCTGGACACGAGTGTAGACTGGAGGCCGGCGTAGTTGAAGCAGCGGACGACGCTGAAGACGGTCTCGCCGTGACTGACGGAGGCGTCCAGGGCGACTGACGCCGTCGACAGCGAAGTCGTCCTCGTGAATGACTGAACCTCCTGAGAGCCGGGACTCTTGCCTGTAGTGTCCAAAGTCAATAGATAACGTAATGATATGTTGGTCATGAGGCTTTATATTTAAGAGATGTTCGGAGTATGAGTAAAGAAATACCGCTATTGCGAATACCGCATCATAGCATGGTGATCTTGCACTACAAAAATGCTTCAAATATACTACAACTAAACAAAATGTCGTATCATTTGTCGCAGGTGAACTATAGAAATACACACATTATTAAATGCTTTATATCAACGTTGATGACTAACACAAACACATCGCCATACGAACAATCAAGTAGGTTTGCGACGTAAGCATTTAAATACAGGATAAAGACTCGACATATGACCGCTCCATAACTTCTATGGTATATATCGATAAGAGCCGCAACAAATTGTGGTGAGCTCTATCGCGATATGTTCAAAACGCGATACTCTTCACGCCATCTGAATTTCTCTTCATCCCAACGGTTGAACGAAGTGGGACAACGTGACTGAACGACTTGCTTGCGGCAAGAAAATAATTAATTCTAACTGACTGAAGATACATTGTTTCAAACTTTACTCCACCGTAGGTAACGTTCTTACCTACGGCCCACTCACAGTACTTGACACAACTTTCTGGGTCTTTCACGGACCACTTAATCTCCAGAGTGCGTGACGTCTGATAGGACACGTCTTCTCCACTGTCGCCGTCCTACAAGTAACACACACGTGTCATACTCACTGGCTATTATGATGGTAGTGTGATATGTTCCCACCAAACTCTGTTCTCGACATGTAGCAGTGAAGTTGGAAGCCATAACGACATAATTATACTTAAATATTATATCTACGCCCCTCCTAATAATGTCTCTATTAGTTACATTGTAAAGCATATTAAACATGCTATTATTTGCTACGTTATTATGTTTTGTGCAATTTATGTTTTAACTATTTTTCTTGTGTGCGACTGCTCTCCTGGTTATCTCAATAATTGATTTGCCAGTTGACGCAACCATTTTCTTTAGGAATGTGTACAAGTTGGCAATGCAATGCTACGTTTTAGCAAAGTATGACATATATGCATGTAGCATGGTAAGCTGTAAATACGTAGTGCAGCATTCATGTCTTAACAAACGTGCTTGTGATGTCAGTTAATTTACTTGTTTTCTAGTCAATGAATTGTTGATAGTCACTCACGACCAGACAGCAGAGTTGAGGCGGCGTGAGGTCAACTGTCCGTGGGTCAGAGTTAGATGGCCGTCCTCAATCCGGCTGCGTTCTCAGCCACCACACTCACGTGTACTTCTGTCCCATGCTGCAATAGGAGGGCGTCTGCGCGTGCGTGAGTCTGCCGACCGAGTGACCGGAAGTTCTGTAGTTGAACACCGCCTGCAACAAATGACAGGTCGTCTTTTGCGCAATTCACATGTGTCCGTACATAAATAACATGTACGACACGTGTGTATGTTTCATTGATGATTATGTTTTAAATTTGGGGTTTCCCAAGGTACTGTAATACATCAATGTGTACGACACATGAAAGTACCTGTATCAGCGTATGTATTACACATATTTCATATTCAAGCATACGGCTGAACGAAATGTTGCTTTCACTATTATTGTATTCCGTAAAAACAGCATCGCAATCGTGTTACAAAGCCGTCGACATGACTCACCCCGCACTGTTCCGACGGCCCAGGAGTGGCCGGTCACGGGACTCTCCGGGTCCTCGACGTGTCACGGCCGTGTAGCTGCCCATCGACGTCACGTGCACGTGCATAGGCTGGACATGAGAACTGGCCGGATCTCTCGGGTCAGTCGACGGACTGCGATGACCAAGACCGACTTCTTGGACAACGACATTGTCCAGCAGGAACCCAGTCTTGTGGCCAACGGCGCCGACGACGACGACTGATGACGAATCACTGGCTACGAAATAATACACGTGTTTCTGCCACTCGCTAGACGTCGCCACTTTCTGCTGGACAACAAAAGCGGAGTGAAATCCCGGAAGTCGCACGAAGCCAAGTTGCTGGGAGTGAAAGCGACCGGTGTCCGGAGTGTGCACGTGGAAAGACACTCGATACTTCGCCTTCGTCACCGTCGCAAACGTCTGTTTCACGTAGCCGCTGACGATATCGACAAACTGACGTTCTTCAGAGGCAGTTGTCACGTGACTGCGTGACGTAAGATAAACTGTCCCCGATCGTCTCCACTCCTTCGGAACAATCTTCCTGGCGACAGTTTGGAGACTGTCCTCTTCGAAGGACGGGTTCTTTATGAGGTTGTTTCCCAAGAGGAATCTATGAACAGGGCTCGACGGCGTAGAGTCAATGACAACTCCGTCTGAAGAGACTCCGGCTGACTTCAATCCAGCGCCGTTGATCGCGTAAACGGTGGAGTAGAGGCTGGTACCTGGAGTCAAGGCATACCATTGCGTAACGTAACGTAGCGTAGCGTAGCGTAGCATAGCGTAATGTAACATATCATAGCGTGACGTAACGTAGCGTAGCGTAGCGTCGCGTCGCGTCGCGTCGCGTCGCGTAACGTAACGTAACGTAACGTAACCTACCGCAACGTAGCGTAACGTAACATAACATAGGAAGAATAATTACGTTCAAACCAAGTGTGCTGTGTTTACACACACATATAATAAGGTACATAAGAACATTTCTGTGGATCTTTAATTCTAAACAATAAATATCATTGCTTGTGGTTTTGACATTAGCTCATATTTTGATTATTCTACTACTAGATTTAAATGTAGCATTAATGTCGAGCACATTCATTATTGTCATTCAATTTGTCCTTATACACATATAGAATAAACCACAAATGTGATAGATTAGATACTACAAATCCACGTCATACCCGACGAGACAACAAACGAGAGTTCAGCGGTACTTCTCGTGTGCAGGCCGACATCCCGACACGTGACCACGTCCTGTCTCCCTGGAGCAGTTCCAACGCACCAGTCGTAGTGGTCAATGTACGACTCGTCGTCACTGAAGCCACGCCGACACTGTCCGGTTGTCGGAGCTAGCTGTAGTCGTGGTCAGAGAGACCGCGGCCGTCCCAGACATGGCCGGTCACTGGCGGGGTTGTGTCCACCTGCACATTGGGTTTGGTAATTATTAACTGCGGTCTCGTTGTCTACATTCGTGTGTGGGTTAATTTAGACCGTAGATATTGTGGTAAAATATATCGATCTTTACAAAATCACCGACGATGAACTAATCAGTTATAGTCCACGAATAATTTATTATTTCATATGGACGATGTTTATAGGCAAATGTAACCTACCATTTGGAGGCACAATACTGCCCTTCGTCATTCGAAATATTTGTCAGGTGACAACATGGTTTTTCGCAAGATATACTTATGCCAATAGCGTCAGTGTCTATTTGTACCGAATGCCTTATTATCGACAATACATCTGACCACTTTAATCATATTTCAGCTGGCGTTGCATAAATAATTAAATATGCGATTACACCCTAAACGAGTCTAGAAAACATACCTTGAATCCGTCGGAATACGCCGCCCTGAAAAGCCCAGCTTCATTGAAAGCGACCACCGTACTAAAGTACATATCGCTGGAGTCCATCGTAAGTCCATGTAAACAAGTCTGTGTGACGTTCGACGTCAACGTTTCCTCGGCCAAGTCTCGGCCACCCAGGGTCTTACTGATGGACGCTACGTAACGTGCAAGTCCAGCGTGAGAATCCCTGAAGACGCCTTGCCATGACAGCGTCACGTTTTACGTTGACGTGATGAAGTCTACGTCACCACGTGTCGTGCCGCTACGTAACTCCGTCACTTTGTTAGCACGAGACAGCTCTGGCGGTGTCTTGTCGGTCTGTACGCCGTCGGTAGTGTACACGGCGTACGAGTTGGCGTCGTACCACACTCGCACGTACACGTTGTAGCGCTTGTGGGACTCAAGAATCGCGTCTACGAGACAAACATTTCTAGATAGACATATTTATTTATTTATTTATTGGTAACATTTTATCGTCAACAGTAAAGTTTGTCTTATTATTTTTAATGCCAATGCCGTCTTATCGTAGATGGTATCGTTAGATAATCAAACATTACTGTTATTTGTTATGAAAGAACAACAAGAAAAATAAGAAGAACAATAAGAACAACAAGAACAAGATGAACAAGTAGAACAAGAACAAACACATATAATCACTGTGAATTTCAATACAAAAGTGGAATCACGCACGCCTAAACAAGCGATAGGAACAACGACAACAACAACAACAACAACAACAAGATGAACATGTAGAACAAGAAGAAACACATATAATCACTATGAATTTCAATACACAAGTGTAATCACGCATGCCTAAACATGCGTACACTGAAACACACAACCACCCACATTCACGCAGGCACGCACAAACGCACACGCACACACATTCGTATCTTACCCGGGTTCTTGGAGCTGCCTGTTGTGTATATTGCCATGTTGCGTTGTCCTGTTTCTCTCCACAACGGTTCCCTGAGCACGTCGAGGAGGCCTCCGCCCATCGACTGCCCCTGCTCGCCCACACTCCACTCGCATATCCCAGGATCCTGGCCCGACGTGTCAGTTGTCCGCCAGGTGGCAGCAAGGGTGCATTGCGATCGAGTGAAGTCGACGTCCAATGTATTGTGTCCGGATTAACGGAGTAATTCTCGATATCGTAAACGGACAGACGCCGGAAGCCTGGTTTGTCTATAAAGTAAATATCACGTAAAGTCCTTCTCTTTAATATTATATGCTACTTCGTCTATAGCAACATATGACAACAGCACGACTAACGAATTATTCTATTATATGTTACAATGCAAAATGTATTTATTTATATATTAATTTGTATATGTATTGCATCTGTGACGAATACACTTATATAGAGACACATTGGTACATAACACAATTTTAGTTTACGAAACTGATGATGTCAAATTGTCGTTGTACTTTCTACCATATCTAATTATGTGTTTAAGGTTGTAATATTTATTGTTTTAGTTTGTACACTAATAACTGTCTATCTGTTACAAAACGCCTGTCTACGCTACATTGTGACGTGCCATGACGTCATGTCACCTTTGACGTCGGCACAGCCGCCCGTTGCACAGCCGCCCGTTGACGCGCACGTGAGTTGTCCGTGCGGGGCGCAGGTGCAGTGTCCCTCGCAGGTGACGGGCTGACACTGTCGCACCAAGGCGAGCGTGCCGGCCGCAGACTGCGACGGCACGGCCATGAAGGTGCCGTGGAGACGACTGCTCACGAGACCCACCTGAGACAGACAGATACTTATTGACCGTTCCCGAGACCCACCTGTTGGTGAAATGTCCTTGATGTGTATTCTAAAGTTTATAGCTGAATGTAACATAGAAACAGAGAATAACTTAGTTCAATAAACATAGGTAACTAATAGTCAATTGCAAAATCACTATAGTGTTGTTGTTCGTGTAAAGTTTAGAATAGTCTATTGTCCAACTAGTCACGAGTGGATCACAATAAACATTATATCGACACACAGTCTATGTATGTCACTGGTTGTGGTCCTTTAGGGACCCGCCATCGCTAGTTCATGTGGCTGGGTGAACGTAATGTAACAGGTCGTTATGTTACATAGATATAATTACATGATAATAATCACCTTGTTCTCAGCCCACAGTGATATGAATATTTGCTGGTTTGGCTGAATGCTTGACGTAGTAGAAAATTCCTGTTTCTGGACGAAACCTTCGTCTCTGTGTGGGTCGTCCTTGGTGTGTGAAACCACAAGAGGTTTTTCTGCCGGCTGTAAGTGGAGAATCAGAGGAATGTTTATGGTAATTTTATGTGAAGAAACTAACATGGACATTAGCGAACAAATTGTTACTTCGCATCAAGAAAAACCGCTACAAAAATAACGTGAATAGTATTTTCCAAAGTATAAAGTCAAAGTGATAGAGATGCAAAGGCGACATTTGTTTATTTGTATTCTAAAGTCGTGTATTGAACGTACGGCATAAAACGCTTTTGATTTCCTAGATGTATTGTTTTTGTTTGTTTATTGATTAAAGCGTTAAGCCAGTTAAAATTTCGCGAATCGCACGCATTCTATATTTTGACAAGTCTTCTCTGTTATCGCGACATTACATATTTCACTATATGACACTGGACAATAATATCCCAATAGCCGAAGGTATCTTCTACAGTTTGAAGGATTCCCACGTTTACCGCTACATAGCAATATTCGTCGTCCAACTCTGAGTACAGACCAGGAGGTCAGAAGAGCCCATCTTCCGTCCGACTGTCAGGTAGTAGGAGGAGACAGGGCAGTGAGCGTCGGAGAAGCCGAGCCACGCGAGTCGTATTGTCCTGTCGTCATACGTCATCCAGCCAGCTCGGTGTCTCGTCAGGGCCGCCCTGTGCTCGGTCTCGACGGCGAAGGCTCCTGTCACTGGCGCAGTGCCGTCAATCTGTTTAAGACAACCAAGAGGACTTCATATCGTGATCTGGACCAGGTTACGCTTGCAATAACCGATACACACACACACGCACGCACGCACGCACGCACGAACGCACGCACGCACGCACACACACACACACACAATGAGGTGGTTAATTGTGAATATCCAATACACATCAGTGCGTCTGGATCACACGTAGTTCTGAAATTGTTGAACACTAATAATAATTTATAAACGTGCATTTAGCTAATTAGCACGGACGGACGGACGGACGGACGGACGGACGGACGGAAATATACAGATTGACAGGTAGACATAGGCATAAATACAGTGATCATTGTCCTACCAGGATGCCTTCACTGACGGACGTTGTACAGAGTCTGGCGCCGTTGCAGGCGATCACCTTGGCGTAGTAAGTCTCTCCGTCCGCCAAACTCACGTTGCTGAACGTGTACTCCTGCACGTCTCCGTACAACTGGAAGTGGACGTTTGGAGACATGAACACAGCCTTCACCACTATTAAAGAGTAACTTATGTAATGATACGTAATTACCCCGTTTTTATGCATCCGGCAAACGTCGTCTTCGATAACAAATGTGCATACATGCTGCTAACACTACACGGTGACTAGGAGCTGATTGTATTGAAGCAACACTATAACAACCGTGCCATCAAACCCATCGAATATCCGCGTTCCTGGGGTCAAATAGTTGGTCAGCCCTCACTATATGTTACTTTCTTTTCTCTGCCGTACGCGCTATGTTATAGAAAAGCATGCTCATGCATATTGCGCATCACTAGGTATAACTGCATAGCTCAACCGGTTTTAAATTAAGTATGAATTGATAGTCTCGTCAGAAACACAAACTGCTAGATGGTCGTCTTACTTTGACGTCCGGTACGTTGTGATATATCGAGTCTCTTGTCGTCGGAGACACAAACTGATAAATTGTCGTCTTACCTTTACGGCCGGCACGTTGTGGTGTATCGAGTCTCTCGTCGTCAGAGACACAAACTGCTCGACGACAGAACTCTCGGGGTCTGACATCTTCCACTGCACACTGAGTGACGACTTCCACACCTGATTAGGTAACATAATAAAAACAATGATGATGATGAAGTGTTTATTTCACGATAATGCTACTTCTCATGCTATGCAATGTGACAATTATTTATCGCAACTTCAACTCTGCCTGAATTATATACGTCTGGACTATGTTGATGAAATATATCTAGTATTATAATAGTATTAGACAAAAACAAGACGATATGTTTTGATGTGTGATATGTGATGATGATATGTTATCATGTGTTGTCGATCTAATAAACAATTTCAAACCAAACACCTAAACTGTATACACATTAAGTATGCATGATATATGATACATATACATACTTGGAATACTCTTTCTTCTGGAGTGGCAAACCCGAAGGAGAAAGAAGGGAGGCCGGAGTGGGCTTTGCTATCAAAAAGGATATCGTCACAAAGCTGTCAGAAATGCCACGGCCAGTAAGTGACAGAATCATGACGATGAGACTACCTCTGAGCAAGGACAACTTTGCTACAATTATCAGCGTGTATGCTCCGACAATGACAAACCCAGACGAAAACAAGGAGGCCTTCTACAACCAGCTGGCAAGTGTGCTCAGTGGCATCCCTTGTACAGATAAGCTACTGCTGATAGGAGACTTCAATGCGAGGATAGGAAGAGACAATGACAAGTGGCCCTTGGTCATGGGCAAACATGGGATTGGGAAATGCAACTCCAATGGCGAGCTTCTACTGGCTCTGTGCTCTGAGTTCGAGTTGATAGTGACGAACACCATGTTCAAGCAGAAGGATGAACACAAGACCACCTGGATGCATCCTCGTTCGAAACACTGGCATATGATCGACTTCATCATCACGAGGTGTCGCGATAAGATGGACATCCACAGTACCCGAGCCATGCGTGGAGCAAACTGTTGGACCGATCACCAGATGCTGAGGTCAAAAGTGGCTTTCAGAATACGACAAAAGCACAACAGGCAAGGGACAAGTAAGCCGACCAAGCTCAACACAGCAAAACTAAGTACCACCAGCCATAGGGAGAGTTTTGAGCAGGAGATGGACAGTGCTCTCGCCCAATGGGAAACTCAACACCAGACGAGGAATGGGAAGCTCTGCAGCAGGTTGTTTACAACACAGCCAAGACATATCTTGGCAAGCCAGACAGAAAACACCAGGACTGGTTCGACCCCAACGA
>OZ024860.1:25427498-25589998 GCA_964017155.1 Oasisia sp. SBJ-2009 | reverse complement strand
TGATAAGTGATCAATTAAGCAAAATAATGTGAACATAAAATGTAGGTAATTATCAATAGAACGTGGATTGTGCTATTTTTAAGCTGGTGCATTTCCTTTGAGGGTTTCGGAAAAAGTATCATTGCATTAATATTAACTTGAACTATGTATTGTCGTACTAGTGTAATTGTTTTTGTTGTTGTTATTTTGTAGACAATTAGATGCTCTACACTAAAAACAGCAAAACTATATACAAATGTCCCAATAACATATGAAGGAAGCGCCGAGTACCTGTGTCTAGTCCAACACTTGATGTCTCCAGGATGTCTTCACACCGAGGACACTTGCCGATGTTGACGCTGTATCCGGTGATGTGTGAGTGAGGATCGTGGAAGCCGGACCAAATCGCCCGGATCTCACCAGCGACCGTCTGGATACATACAGGCACACTGATGATTGGGTCATAGTGAATATACACATGCATGAACATATAAACAGGTGTATACGCAGGCACGCAGGCACACATGCACGCACGCACGCACGCACGCACGCACGCACGCACGCACGCACGCACGCACGCACACCCACACAGACACACATACATACCGGCACAAGCACACACGCACATTCAAACACGCATGCACGCACGGATGCACACATACGCACACACGCACGCACGCGCGCGCACACACACACACACACACACAAACACACACACACACAAACACACACAAACACACACACACACACAAACACACACACACACACACACACACTTAATTGTTTTACGTTTAGGCGATGTTACTATAATGATCACAAGGTGGTAGCACTATTCATGACTGGCGAATACGTTAGAAAGAATGGTAACAGTAAATAATTCGCCTACATTCACTTCATGCAAAAATGCATTTGCTTTTCTTAGGTATTTTTTTTTTAAATATCCCATGATGTGATTTTACCAAGAAACAGTCACGTTTTGTAATACACTTTAACCTTTAAAGCCAACGTTTAATAAACATATGTAGTAATACAAACGGTGTAATCCGAGTCGTTAGTTTGACCGTCATTGATGACGTCATAGACGTGGCCGGCAACAGGAGACGTCGTGTCGACGATGACTGCCCTAGTCTCGCTTAACCGACTGTCGGTCGGCTGCGGAACTACGCCGAGAAGACAGTCTGGCCTCATTAACGGCTTTTGTTTGGTATCCGCATGATCTATACAATGCTGCCACCTCACGGACACTGCCGTAATATTGTTTTATAAACAACTGCAAATTTGTATTTCTATTTATTTTGTGTTAATATAAGTTTAATTCTGAATAGTTTTTATAATACAGCATTATTTGATAAAAAGGTATCCTTATTTAATTGGTATGCTATCCTCACGGATACTGGTTAATCCTGCCGTAATTCTTATTTTATAAACAACTGTAAATTTGAATTTTTACTTACTTTTGTGTTAATTTAAGTTCAATGTTGAATACTTTTCATAGGATATCATTATGTTGTAAAAGTATATCGTTATTTGAATTTTTATTTCATAGTTGGCCTGAGAGCCAATCAGCGTCTCTACCCTAATCTGGGGTAAGGCTACCCGGATGTAGAAACTTAAGCCCATTAATGTCCCAGGCGGAGTTGAGGGGCTTAAAAGTGCTGCCACCTCATGGAGTCTGGGTAACCGAGGCTATGACCGCCCTGGACGTTGTCACTGCCGTCAGACCCACTCGATTTACAGGCTGTAATGTTGTTCACTAGTAAGATACTTCATGAGGTCGTACTGTATTGCCGAGCGCGCTAAAGCCTAAAGCGATATATTTAGCAACACGCTATACAGTATTTAAAGTAGCTTCCTACACAATAAAGAACGTCATGCGCGTTGGGTATTAATATACTGGTGGTATACTCCATGTTTGTAAATAGTTACCGTTTTGGTTTATGATTAATATCGTCAGCTAGCAAACCAGAGGAACCCTGTCAAAGGTTACGGAGTAATGCGGACGAAGCACACATTCATCGGCGTTTCGGTGGAGATTTACATTTACATTTATATTTACAACGACACAGACTGAGGGGATCGATATATACATCACGTGATAAGATAGTATTGCATGAAACGACCACTGAACACAATGCCATTTTACCTGCACCGTCACGTACACCGGATGTCCTTCAGTAAGTTGAAGGTTGTCTGTCGTCTCCGTGTACGGCAAGATGGCGCAGTAGCCAGACTTCGCTCCGACACACCAGTAGTATTTGTCAATGCCTATGGAGATATATTATATATATGTTATATTAATTTATTTCGCGATGTTGTGAGATTTTGGAGTGACAGAGAAAGAGAGAGATGGACGGACGGTCGGTCGGTCGGTCGGACGGACGGTCGGACGGTCGAACGGGCGGGCGGGCGTATATAAATTATATATATATACTGTATATATATATATATAATATTTATCGCGTTAGTTACGTAGCTTAATATAGTATGTGACTAATTCAATGCATAGCAGTGAACGTTTGCATCGTTTCGTATTTCTTTTTTTATTTTATTAGCATGACGTCATGAATGAATGTCATGTACGTTACGAAAATATTTCCAGATTGATGTCCATGTATTGCCCCTTTTCCTTTTCTTATAATTTATGGCCCACTTTATTTACGTACTTTTGCAAAAGTTGTATTCAGTGTTTATTCGGGTCTTATGACACAGCCAAATACCACTGAACCACTCGAAGCGTCTACCGTCTCAGATATTAGTCAGGAGGAATATACATCATATGGCCCAGAGGGCGGAAATGTTGTATAGACTTTTTTGATGGTTGATTTGAGTCAATAAGGACCTTAGCTCATAAGTTCCGGAGGGTGTGCACAATTTCGTTCGGTGGCATTTGTGTAAATCCAAGATGGCCGCCATCGCCAAACGATTTAATTAAATTGTCATACTTCGGTCAATATTTGTGCTAGAGTCTTGATGTTAGGCTCTATTCCTTAGAGAGACACATGAAATCGACTGGAAGGGTTATTTATGTGATTTGACAAATGCATCACCACATAAATCCAACATGGCGTCTAAAACGTCCAAAATGACCTGCTAGATATGGGGATCGGATATGGAAATTAATATCAAAATTCTTTTCGTTCAATCAAACAATTTTATTGACATTTATGTTGCAAACGACTAGTAACCTGTTTTGTGCACATTGCTCATCAGTGTCCTCGTCTGGGTCCAGGGATTCTTCGTCCGATTGTTTTTGTATCAGAGGGTTATTACATGCCTCCCCACCTTCGCACAGACAAAACACGGTGCATCCTACCTTGGAGCAGCTGCAACCTGTAGTTAGACACCGAAAGGTCTTGTAGTTGTAGTGAATTATCTTAAGTATATCTGCAGGTGCAGTTAGTGTGCATGTTGGCACTTTTCGTAGTAATTGGATGCCCTGGTGGTGGAGATCCCAGCCATGACTTGTCGGATCCATTGTCGGTGGTGATTCGAGAAGTGCTGCTTTCCATGTTGCGACATGCAGGTGACATCAGTTAATGTTTTCGACGAAGGCGTCATTGGTTGGTAGAAGGGAGCACAGTTTACCGATGATGCCCCACTCTTCCCTGCATTTGGTCATTGACGTGCACGGCTCTGTTACCTTGCCATATGCCACACATTTGAACGTACTGGCCTGAGCTTGCACTGATTTCATATTAGCCTTCACATCCCCAACTTTAGATACGGAGAGTATGCCCTTCTTGGCAATTTTGAGAACAGTTGCCTTCCCTACGCCATGCAATGAAGCTACAATATCTGCTCCGGAGATCCCATGAATTGCCAGAGGATCATCTGCTATGTCGCTGTGTGCTGTTGCAGTGGCACGGATATCGATACCTGCTCCTTCCTTCACTAGTGATGACATGATCATTGGAGCAGAATTCCTACCTCTTCACTTATTAGTAGAAGTGAAAAAGGAGCACCAACACGTCAGTGTCATCGCACACAACACGAACACACTTGCCTGAGAGTGAATACGAGATGGCATGCTGTGTTATGACGATACCCTCCTCCTCATATGTGGAACAGAGACTGTTCTAAATAGTTTTCAAGGTGTGATTGCCTGAAATTAGGAACTTACTC
Source organism: Oasisia sp. SBJ-2009 (assembly GCA_964017155.1). Taxonomy (NCBI): domain Eukaryota; kingdom Metazoa; phylum Annelida; class Polychaeta; order Sabellida; family Siboglinidae; genus Oasisia; species Oasisia sp. SBJ-2009. The sequence goes on along the minus strand of OZ024860.1, from coordinate 25,585,897 downwards.
GAAGACCATTTTGACGGCGTCATAAAATTAAATAAAATGGTTTACATTTCACATTTCAAATACTTGCATTGCTTAACTTTGTCAAAGATTTGTTTGCATGAAATTGTTCTCTATACTATACAGATCATATCAATATAACTAATGTGCACCAAGTTGGTAAATATCACGATTTATTCAATAAGTCACTCAGTTTTCAGTTCATGATTGTGAGCAAAACACACACATCTCGGAAACGAAATGTATATATTTGGTATAATATGTGTATATATATGTATATATATATATATATATATATATATATATATATATCATCTTTGCGAAACAGAGACATTTGGTAGGTTTGGTTGTCTGAATTTTGAATATGTACATATATGCAAAGATGGTAAGTATGTATTATACAAAATACTAACTTTCGACCAAAAATGGTCAATTAGGCATAGCTTGTATAGTCACAAAATATTTTTTGTTTCACTGATTGTGAGCTAAATACACCTGCCTTAGTTAACAGTTGTTTCCATTCGGTATTTATCCATACTACTATGCATCGTCAGAGAAATATGGCTTGTCTGAATGTTTAACTATGGATATATGGGTATTCATAGATGTTACATTATTATATTTATTTTGAAATTTGCGACCCCTATTTTGTGTGTGAAGAAATACAATGCAATATATATATATATATATATATATATATATATATACATATACATATATATATATATATATATATATATATAGTTGCACATGCAAGACGACAAACCGCTACAAAGGCAGCACGATTACATATGACGTTAAGGCTATAATATTCCTGTAATTATCATACGGGTTAAACAGATCTGACTTGATCCAGATGCAGATGATGACCTCACTCTTCTTCTAATGCCACACTTGTTACAAAGCCCAGGTTAACTGTCGTGACAACACAGAGAACACTGGTCAGTTCAGATCAAGATTATTTACGCGACTTCGCGTATAGGAAGTCATTACCCGGAAGTCGGGGCGGGGCTACCATGATACACTAAACGAACGAACGAGCGGACCAAAGACTAAGACAATCGGATCCACGCATGCGCGGGGTTCTCTTCCGTCCCTACTCTCTTTCGGGCGGCACTCAACGGCACTTGTGCCGGGGCCTTGTGCGAGTAAGTGATGGTTACTCCACCGGCCAGATAGGCTGACCATTCGCCGAAAGTGCCCATGGAGATGATACTGTGGTTACAACTAGCGAGGATGGCAAAGTCAACGTGTGCGCTGTTCCCGACGGAAAACACTACAGGGCGGTTCCCTACAAAGTTCGCCTTGGCCCATTGAATGTCGTCAGAGCAGACGACATACATTGTGTGATTGTTGAAGAGACGGTTGAAGAAGGCGACGGCATGGCAGAAGTAGGTCACGGTGGGGATCGCATTAAACCTCCCTTGTCTTTTTTGTTTAGCCATTAAGTCAGTGCGACGGATGTGAACACCGACCAGTGCGACGTCTGACGGCGTGAGGGCGAACTTCGCCATAGAATGCGACAGAAAGTTGTCGGCGTGTCGCTGAATGTCATCGCGCAACCGGAAGTGATGTTGTAGGAGATCTTGCATCACGTTTCCGAAGTATTTCCAATTGTGGAGGTAGCATACAAGTTCCACGTCATTCCTCATATCCAGATATTCCGTGCGCTTGTCATAATCGGAATTTATTAAAACGTACTGTGCCCATTTTCGTCCAGGGCGATCACTGTTGACTACGGTCACATTTAGCTTGAACAATTTCAATAGTGGATTCTTTGCAGAGATCACTGCCATTCCTTCGCGCGATTCCGTACAGCCCGGCGTAGATAAACATCCTGTTTCCGGTCCGTCCCATGGACATGGCAGACAAGTGTCCTGCGCCCGGCGCCGGCTCCAGAAATGTGGAAGCACCCACGACTCCACGTCTTCGGTTGTCGGTGTACATAGGAACACCTTCTGCGCGCTCCACCAGTGCCAAGTTAGCAATACTACTGATCTTGATATCGGGATGCTTTGCGTCAGGTATCGGCAGGTCGTAGTGTTTGGCGTATTTGGACTTGGAGCGGTGACCTGGTGTAGATGTGTTGTATTCCTTGGCGTGTTTCAACTTGAAGCGACCATACGAATGCATTACTGTTGACGTGATCCCCGTTCTAAATTCAACATTGTTGGGCCAATATGTGATCATACAGAACAGCGCTATTGCTGCAAACATAACCACGACGAAACGGCGTGTTATTACCAGGGTTACCGCCATCGTTTGTACATGTGATATCTCGCGCCAGTGAGGTGTCTTCCGGTGTTGTGAGTGTAGGGAGAATGGAGATACCAAGTCGGATGTGTCATGTGCTTCTCTCACGCGGTATCTGTAAAGACATAAGGTATATTAAATTGCTAATTTGTCATGTAGATGAGACATTATCATTAGTTTAGTTATTTTAATGACGCGATAATTCTTCTCATGCATGCCCACTTTTGCATACATGCACAACATTATTTAAGCACACAAAAACTACAAACTACCAACTCACTACGATATATCTTCAGTTAAATATGGGATGTTTCTGTCCACAATTTGGAGTGTCATCGTCAACTTTGTAAAGAATAATCAGACATGCAAAGACAGGTTTGTGTCGTCAATTGAAATTACTGCTTACGAAAGATACTGACTACTGTTTGACAGAGCAACCAATCAAAATAACCTTTAAATAAAGATGACTCCTAGTATAATGCACACACACACGCACGCGCGCACGCACGCACGCACGCACGCTCACACACACACACACACACACACTGCAAACAAGTTGTATCCAGCCTTGACATGAGTCCATACAGCTGAACGCAGTGTTCGTGTAGATTTGTATGAACGCATAAGGTCGGATAAATATTCCGGGTCATCGTTGTGCACGCCTTTATTTGAAATCATAATCGTGACATTTATATAGCGCTATTCCAACATTCGTTGCTCACAGCGCTGTATAAAAAGGTTTTGAAAACGCTGAAACCTCTGTCACCCCAATGACGCCTTGTGCATAGCACACATACTAAATTGTGTTCGCTAGAGCGCAGTGATCTAATCAGCTGACGTCGGCTTACACATTATTCAATGTATTTAGGTGCTTGTCCGGCAACAGAAGTGCCACATGGAAGTGATTTAGAACAAGTAAGCCGTGATGAAATAATGTATTGATGACGCTTTCCGTTCTCGTCATTCGGAGATAACGACTTGTCTCATTGCTACGACGGAGGTGGAATTAGCAAACACTGACGATGCTTGAAACTTACTTCTTAAAATTGAGATGGCGATATACAACAACACCAATGTTACGAACACCTCTTGAGGCTGTACTCTTAATATCTCGTACTTGTATTAATCCGCCGTCAACAAGCACAACGGCAGTCTTTGGTATTGTAATCATTACATCTCCTAGGTGTATCAACAAACACAACGGCAGTCTTTGGTACTGTAATCATTGCATCTCCTACGTGTATCAACAAGCACAACGGCAGTCTTTGGTACTGTAATCATTACATCTCCTACGTGTATCAACAAGCACAGCGGCAGTCTTTGGTACTGTAATCATTACATCTCCTACGTGTATCAACAAACACAACGGCAGTCTTTGGTACTGTAATCATTACATCTCCTACGTGTATCAACAAGCACAGCGGCAGTCTTTGGTACTGTAATCATTACATCTCCTACGTGTATCAACAAGCACAGCGGCAGTCTTTGGTACTGTAATCATTACATCTCCTACGTGTACAACACCAATGTTACGAACAACAAGCACATCGGCAGTCTTTTGGTACTACGGTAAGATATACTGTGTTATAATTTTTCACAAATATACAGTTTTATGTAATTGCAGTTCAATTGTAGGTCATCAGAATAATGATGATAACAACCTCCATCCGCATCCGACATTTCAAAACCTGACGTTATGTAAGCAAGTCGAACGACGGTCGTTTGGTATTCAATGCGTTTATTGATAAAGAATACGCTCCCAGAGGGCGGCACGCTCTGTAATAGATATATAATATCGTACAATACATAAATATAGTACAATTCCAAGTACGTATATATCAACATATTATATACACCATATATTCTTGTGTTGTTCTATAAATCAATACATTATTACATCACTAGACATTATTACACCTGTAGTAACAGTATTAATAACATAGAACAATCTAACTTGTACACGTTATAATTAAGCACTATATATAAAGCACTAACAACAATAATGGAATACTTGTTGGTTATAATGAACAAACAATTAACGTAATACACACCGTCTAATAACTCGCTCTCGCACCACTTGGCCGAGCCGGCGCCTATTGCTGGTGGTAATATGAAAAAGTAATATCGTCTAGAAACGTGAGTTACAAAGTTGCAACAATGCACACACTATACAACGCAATAATAGTTAGACACGACTGTCTTACGTTCGTTACCTGAGCGCAGCTTTAGAATTGGACTGCCACACCCTAACCGGCCACGCCTATTTTACTCATGTATAAAGTATAACGAATAACGAATATAGCCGCATGATTCAAACCAATATACTTACATGCAATATCATGTGTAACAAGAATCTAATACATACATAAAACGAATATATAAATATAACAAACTAATCTTACCAGGCCGCTGGTTATATACTGGGTTACTGGGTACAAGTGTTGACCGGTCGCTAAATGTGGTTGTTGACCAGTCGCTGGCCCAGGGCAAACTGTGGCTCAGCAGTTGTCCAGCTCGACCAGCTGGGCGTGGCCTTATACTACAGGGCCCTCTGGCGACTATCAGTATCCACCAGGGTTACAGTTAGACACAACTACTTTTTTGTGAGGTCAGATGCAGTCTCGTTTAGAGTGGGATATCTTTTTTACGCAGCGAAACGTTAATGTTGATGTCATCATATCAATATTAATAAACCATCGTCTGAGGTAATAAACGATTGAACCAAGATTAACGTGATTTTGTCTGACATCGACCTCTAGAGGTTATCATCCCTAAGTAAACAAAATTTGCGACATGGTTACGTCACGGACATGCGCTCAGAAAAGAAACGGAAGTAAACGTACCCTGTTGATGCTCGCACATGCGCGATGCAAGCTAGAGGCACGACATTTGAAGTTGGCAGTCCATGGTTTTATGTCTATGGTACAAACATTGTACACGATACATTCTAATATGTCTAGATGACGCAAAGCAGAAGTTACCACTGGTGGGTTCACGACATCATTAAAAAAGGAGTCACTGTGGTCTGTACAATCATAATATAGTCCGTGAATTACAGCAGGATGAGAAGTTCTTCTTCTACGACAACTTCTAGGCCTACTTGAACTAGGCAGACGGCACGTTTCAATCCTTGATGACAGATACAGAATACTATTACCTTCCCCCTAATACCTTTCCGCCATTAAGAGAGTTGGGAAAACACATCTGTAAAGAAGTCACCCTTGGAATTTCCTGCCTGATTCAAGTGCAGATGCATTTTGAATCAATACATGGAGCGATTAATTTGCCGCATTTGTATCCACACCTTTGCAATCACTCATGTGTTCACATTGTAGCCATTTCTTGCCACACAGGTGCACACCACATGCCGCGTCCGCACGTATGGAATGTGAGCTTTATACGTGTGGTGGTGTGTCATGTGGCTGGTTTCAAAGCGACTTTTTAAATGACACAGTTACTTAGCGTCTTGTGTTTGGATAAACATAGTCAGAGTGACGACCTCCACCAGTGTTAGTGAGGAAGAAAGATTGGAAATTAAGGCATAGCTTTATCCAGAGACCCGTCCACCCATCATTTGGACAGGCAATTTAAACTATAGACGTGGGGGGATTTAGGACAGGATACAATCCGTCACAGTATGATAAGGTCTGGCAGTTCGTATGACGGGTGTCAATGTGTTAACATTGGAATATATCGTGTTCTGTATCTCCCAGAAACAAATCCTTCCCGTAGTGTGAATTCCTATCATTGCTTGAGCATTTTCTGGACGCACAGCGCTCAGTAATGTTTACCGGTCACATAATTCATGCATACTATTATGGAGGCGTAATCCTAGACATGTATCACATTGACCAAAACGTTGTGACTGGCAACAATTGTATCCTGCACATAGCTTTATGTAGAGACCCGTCCACCCGTAATTAGGACGGGTAAAAACGAATATGGACGGGCAGAAATATGGGTGGACTGGTAAAAAAAATGAAGGAGCAAAAAAACGTCTTCCAAAACCATAGATATTGTTAGTTATACCTTGAAAGTGAGTGTAAATGGTGTCATACGTGTGTTTGTAGCCCATTTGAGGTCATCAGGCACATCTGAAAGTTCGTCAACTAGCTTAACAGTTGACATCCATGTGTCCACCAAAACATGTGTGACTGGCAATAATTTTATCCTGCATAAAGCACACCCACACACACCCGCACCCACATGCACACACGCACGCACGCACAACACACACACACACATTCAGTCAGTGGTTAATTGTAGCAGTGCTTGACTGGTGTTGAACAGCAACAAGCAATGTTTGTAGACACTGGCGAGTGTGACTTTTTGAGTTATGCAGTCTGCTTACCTGTCAAATTTGGCACACTGTTTTGGATATTGGCAAGTAAACATGAGGGCATACAGTTTGCAACACTGAGGATGTAATGTTAATGTGCAATATACCAGTGAATCACAGTTTGTGATTTGTTGATTAATTCTGAATTTTCTTTATAGTGAAAGTTTGTACAATAAAGGTATTAATATACTGATTCTGATTCTTTTTAGTGCAAAAACCCCTACTGGGGCATCACGCACTAGTGAAGGCGGTTGGTTTCAGGATGGCTGGTTTCATGTTATCTGGAAGTGGAATAAGAGTATTTGTGCATGGGAGCGTGGAATTAGGATGGGGTGGGTGGGAAAAAGTAGAATTCAATGTTGGGGGGATGGTGGTGTGGGTGTGGTAGGGATGGGGTGTGGGGGAGAGGGGCTGGGGATGGTGGGATATACTGTCTAGTAGAGGCGCCTCAAGGGTGCAGTTGTCAGGTTAATATCCTGCAATGCACCCTTGAAGGCGTCAAGACTGTTGTGGGAAAATACATTAGGTGGAAGTCTATTCCACTGGGCTATTGTTCGGGGGGAAAAACTGTATTTATAATAGTTGTGGGAGGTGGATATTTGTCTGTATTTGTGTGGGTGGTTGGATCTTGTTTGGCTGTGTCTGGGTACGAGGTATTGGTTGGGATTGATGTCTACAAGATTGTTGGTTATTTTGTACATGGTACAAAGTCTGGCCTCAGCCCTCCTCTGTTCTAGGGTTGGCCAGGAGAGAGCAGAGGCCAAGGTGGAGCCGGACGTCTCCCAGCTGTAATTATGGGCTACGAATCTTGCTGCCCGGTGCTGGACCCCCTCTAGATGGTTGATGTTTCGGATGGTATATGGGTCCCACACCGGGCAGCAGTACTCGAGGTGTGGACGGACCAGACTCCTATAGGCATATTTCTTGATGGGTTGTGTGATAGATTTTAGATCTGAAGCCATGTTGTCGGTCGGTGAGGATGTTGTTGCTTTCAAGATGTTTATGGATTGATGTGGATATGATATGTTCAATAATTTTGCATGGTATACTAGTGAGGGAGATTGGTCGGTAGTTTGAGGCAATGGTTCTGTCGTTCTTTTTATGGATAGGGACTATATGTGCTTTTAACCAGTCTGAAGGGGGCGTTCCGGAATTTATAGATTTTTGGAATATGATTGTCAGGATGGGTGCAATTGTAGAGGCCATTTCTTTCAGGATTCTGGCAGGGATGTTATCTGGGCCTTGAGCTTTGTTTGGTTTTAATTCTGTTAGTAATTTCTCGACGCCTTTAACTGTGATTTGGATTGGGGGCATTTGTGGGGATCGGTTTTGGTTGGGGAGCTGGGGGAGGTTGGTTAGATTTTCGTTGGTGAATATAAACTGGAAATGGTTTGAGAGAATATTTGCTTTGGATCTGCTGTCTGTATGAAGGATGCCTTTATCTTTTAGTGGGGAGATTCCTGTTGAGTCTTTATTGAGTGATTTGATGTAGTGCCAAAAGAATTTTTTGTCTTTGTCTTGTTCTGGGTTAATTGTGCGTGTGAGATGTTTCCAGTATTCTGATTGGATTTTTTTTTGTGGCTTTGCGGAATTTCCTGAAAGTAGTCCAGTCAGTTTCTCTTTGGTATGTCTTGGCTTTGTTGTACAGGCGTTGCTTTTTGTTTATAATTTTTTTATGTCTTTATTAATCCAGGGGAGTGAGTATCGTTTGGAAGAGTATGTGAAGGGGATGAACTGGTTTATGATTTCCTGGATGCTATGTTTGAAGAGGTCCCAAAGTGGTTCTGGGGAGTCAGTGAGTGGGGCTTGGTTTTGTATTTTGTTCCCTAGGTCCTGGAGTTCTTGATTTATGTGTTCCCATTCTGCCTTGTGATATTTGAAAATTGTGTAGGGAGGGGGAATATTTCTGGGCAGGTGTACGTTGATGTTTAGTAAAGGTATACTGTCATGGTCACTGATGCCTGGTATGCTGTGCATGCTTTCTATGAGGGAGGGGTTGGTAGTGAGAAAGAGTTCTAGGATGTTTTTGCCTCTAGTAGGTTCCCGTACAGCTTGGTGAAGGTGGAAGTCTTTAGTCAGGTCTAGTAGATTAGTAGATGTTTGGTCATTTTCTGGGCAGGTTAAGGAGGTCCAATTAATCTTGGGGCAGTTAAAATCGTCAGCTATCCATATATTGTGTTTACCATTTTGACTAATTCTGCTGATTGAGTGTCTTAGATGGGTCAGTCCTGTCTCGTCGATTGGTGGTCGGTAAAAGCTGCAGATGTAGAGATCTGGGTTATTTTTTGATTTTATTTTTGCCCAGATTAGTTCTCCGTCGGTGTCTAGGTCGTTTTGTATGGAAGAATTAATGCTTTTTTATTGCAAGGAGTACTCCTCCACCTTTGGAGGATCGGTCTTTTCTATAAACTATATAATTGTCGGGTAGAATTTCCTGGGTTTCAATTTTCTTGTTGAGCCATGTTTCACATCCAAATATAATATCAGGGTTGGTGTTGTCTATTGTGAGTTGAAGATCAGGCTTTTTATATTTTAGGCTCTGAAAGTTTATGATAATGGCTCTTAAGTTGTTATTTTTGTTCCGAACTTTGATCTTTTCTCTCAAGGGGGGCTCAGGTTGTGTTGTGCAAGGGGAGGAGTGGGCTATAGGGCTTCCGTAGCTGGAGACTGAACTAAAGCGGAGGCAGTTTGAGTCGTTGTCAGAGGGTGAGAATCTGTTGCTGTCACAGTCAGTGTCGTAGGGTGGGTCAAAGAAAATGCTTGATAGGTTTGGCAGGCCACACCCAGGGCAGTACCAGGAGACATTTTCCATATTGGTTTTGTTCATACAAGAGTATATTTTGTTGGAAATGTTGGTGCATTTTGTGTGAAACCATGTGTTACATGAGTCACAGCATGTGGCTTTTTGGTTGGATGCTACAGGTTTATTGCATGTACCACAAGGGAATTTGATTGGGCCTGGGTTTGTTTGGGTGTCATTTGTCAGCAAGAGCATGCCTATATAGAGTCTGGTGAATTTGCCTGGTCGTGATGCATAACGAAGCTGTCTGTGGGTGATCGAAAGAAGGGAATGCTTTAAGAATGTGACGTCTTTGGTAATTTCTTCAGTGTTGTATGTAGATATTGGTGATTGGGACAATCTAAGTATAATTGCTATACCAAGGAATACAAACGGGGCTTGAAACGATGTCATTCTCATTGTAGGTTGTTATGTTGTAAGTGGGTTCTGTATGTCGTGTTTGAGACTGTTTTGTTTGTGTTGTGAATGGCTGGTCTATGTTGTAATTTTGGCGGGAGTTTCGAGGGGTACAAACAAAATCTGGAATTGGTGCTTTGGAATATCTATTTACATTTACAAAGGTATTGTTTGAATTTCTAACATTTTGGAAGCATGGTGATGGAGTGTTGAGGCGATCGGGTCATGGGTTTAGGGTAGAAAAAGGTTATTAGTAAGCGGTTCGCTCAGCCATCCATCTTACCTCGCGCATGTGCCTGTCGTACTATTAGTATTATGTTTCCTCATTTCTAGATGTTAGAGGTATTTCATTTCAGAATACAGTGAAGCTTCCAAATCTTCTGTTTACTAGGAAGCAAGTTTTTAATTCAGAAGCTCCCAGTTTATTTAAATATACAAATATGCTTAAAAAAACTTTTTTATTAATACAAAAATCCCATTTTTTATTAATAAAAAATCCCAATTTTTTTCAACCCTGACCACTGGGGTAGAACACATCACTAAAATGTGAAACAAGTATTTAGCTACTGACACCAACAGATTTTCTTTTTAAATTGTACTTTTTGGTGTGCAATCATATGTGAAAAAAAGATAAAGTAACAACTTTATAAGCTTGGCAAATACTGCAAATGCAGCAAGTAAAACCAAATGTCACATGTTTACAATGATCATTACTGGATTTCAGTAAAGGTTTTGATGTTTTTTAACCTAGGATTACCCTCGAAGAATTCGACCCATGCTGGACAACCTATAGCAATGAAACAAAAGAAACGAAAGATACGAAAGAAACATGAAGACCAGATGCAATAATCAGGTAATTTTCACAGGGTAGTAGCCAGGCTAAGCCAGCAGTTAGTTATATAAGTGATGGTTTTTTTTACATCCAACTTACCCTTGGTGTTTAATTGGCTCATTCTGAAGGCCCAAAAACTGGTATTTATTTATAAAAAATAAACAATTGTAGATATTGTCACATAGCCTTAATAATGAGTTTAAATGATGTCACGTGTGTATTTTAGTCCATTTCACATCATAAAACACATTTCAAGTTTCTCAACTGGCTTAACAGTTAACATCCATGTGTCCACCAAAAATGTGTGACTGGCAAAGATGTTATCCTACATAAGGCCTTGATCCTGCATAAAGCCCTGAACTGAGGCATACAGTTGATTATAAGCAATTAAATGTGTAAGCTATTAAAGACACTTTTCCAATGCCTTTGATCTAAGAAGGTATCATTAATTTGGCAGATAACCTGTGGATTCACACACTGGACCTTGTAAGTGGCTATTGGCAAATCATGGTAGATGAACACGACAGTCATAAGACAGCATTCCTTACCAAATACATTCTCTTTGACCAAATCAGAATGGCCCAGGGATTACGCAATGCACCTGCCACATTCCAAAGGGTTATGAATCTTGTCCTACTCTCGCATGCAACAAGATACTGGTATACCTAGATGACGTAATTGTATTAGGAAGGAGCTTTGAGGAGTCCCTCGAAAACTTGGAAGTCATTCTCTAGAGATTTGAGGCGGAAAAAAAAAACTGAAACCAAAGAAATGTTACTAGTTTAGCAGAGATTTGCTTCCTTGGATGGATAGTGTCCCACAAGGATGTTTCCACCACTAATGATCGCATCATGAGTGTACTAACCTAGCCACGACCAAGGAAAGCATTGCAAGTGATTAAGTTCACAGAGTTTGTCAACTACATAGGAATTTATTCATGGATTATCTGAAAAAACGAAACATTGATGAAACCAAAAGAACCATATGAATGGACTGATTCGTGTGAAACTAAATTTAGGTATGAGAGTAGATTTCATATTGATCTTTACGCGAGGTGGCAGCACTTACTGATACTGGAGTAGGAAGCAAGATGGACTTAAACCAGTTCAAGGTCCATATGTTAATTAGGCATCGGATATGAATAGCCAATCAGTGGAGCACAGACGTATGCGCGAACTTTTGCAGCATACAAAGAAACCAGACACTGTCAGTTATTATCTGGTTTATTTGCGCTTAAGTGTTTCACGTTCACGACCGAGTCAGCTCCGTGGGGACAGTCGACGCAGTATTGAGTATACTTTATTATTGTTTAATAGTTGACCATGTTCTTATATTGAATATATTGTTCATGGCTCCAAAACGATATTGTGTCCAGAGGGATGCAATATAATTTTGAGGCCAGCCCTGAATGAAGTTGAGTTACCCCTATTTTCAGCTACCGCTTCCGTCTTACACGCTTGTCGTTATCTCCCTGGATGTTTCTATATCCCTTACCGTTGTTATTTGTGTCCGCTTGTGCGCCATCACTCACGAATCGGCCGTATACGGTTTTTACTTATTTGACGCTTTTCCCTGCATTCGTTATATACACGAGGTTTGGCAATTTGCCTTTCTTCCGCTGGATGTTCTGCGGAGTATACAGGGTTTTTAGTGCGGGTACTCGTTAGAGTACGGTTGTTTGGCAGTTTGGCCCGGCCTATCTGTGAGAGTTTGGGGGGGGGGGTTGTTTCTCCCTTTACGGTTTCTGGGGGGGGTTGTTTCCCCCCCTTACGGTTTCTGTCAATGTATACATTCGCTTAACGCATGTGTTTCTGTTGATACACTATTATGCAATATATTGTATCAGTATACTCTAAATATGGACAATGGTAGAGTTACTGCACTCACATTACTTGATTTGTCAGCTGCTTTTGATACGATTAATCATTCTATTCTAATGGATCGTTTGTCTGTGTGGTATGGTGTGTCTGGTATAGCATTAAGCTGGTTTAGATCATATCTGAGTGGTAGACACCAGAGAGTTAAGATTGGGGATTGTTTTTCGTCACCACTTAATATTTCGTGTGGTGTTCCTCAGGGGTCAGTTTTGGGACCATTACTTTTTACACTGTATACTACTCCATTGAGTCTAGTGATTAATAGGCATCATTTGAGCCATCATCTTTATGCAGATGATACTCAAATTTATATATCATTATCCACTTCAGATGCAAGTAGTTCTTTACAGCAGCTTAGAACTTGTATTGATGACATTTTTTGCTGGATGACTGAGAGTAGATTGAAGCTGAATGCTGATAAAACTGAGTTTCTTATTATTGGTACACACCGGCAGCGTGACAAAATTAAGACTCTTTTTCCTATACCCTTACTTAATCAGCATGTTATGCCTGCAGTTTCGACTAGGAATTTGGGAGTAATTTTTGATGATAAATTAAATTTTAGAGAACACATTTCTCAAATTTGTCGAACATGTTTTTACCACATTCGTGATTTGCGGCGTATTCGTCGATATTTGCCTGTTTCTGTTGCAAAGACTTTTGCAACTGCATTAGTTACTAGTAGATTAGACTATTGTAATTCACTTTTTCATAATATTGCTATTAAGGATATCACAAAACTACAACGTGTTCAAAATTGCTTAGCAAGGGTGGTGACTAGGTCTCCACGCTTTACTCCTTCTAAGCCGCTTCTAAAGTCTCTGCATTGGCTGCCTGTCCAATATCGTATAATGTTTAAGATGTGTACCATTACTTACCAGGCACTTTCTTCTAAGCAGCCATCGTATTTACATACTTTACTTACTCCTATAAGAAAACCTATTCAACTTCGGTCATCTACTTCTGATTTACTCTTTGTACCAAAGGTCAATACTAATATGGGGACCAGGGCTTTTGCTGTGGGTGCGCCTACTCTATGGAATATGCTTCCTTCTAGCGTGAAATCAGTTGAAAATATTGCTAAATTCCGTCGTCATTTAAAAACATATCTGTACAATCTGGCCTATCCACCATAGCTCCCTGGCGCATCAATCAATCTGATGACAACTTGATGTGTTTACCGACTATGAGATCGATTAATCCTTTTTTGTTTTGATGCGCCTCTGAGCTTGGTTTCTAAGGATATAGGCGCAATAGAAGTTAACTAATTATTATTATTATTGTACGATAGGCTTTTTGTTGTACTTGGATGCTTATCATTTACCATAACACTGTATGTCTTTCAAGGTACAATCAGCCGGGCGCGGGGGGTTGTTTTCCCCCCTTTACGGTTTCTGTCAATGTATACATTCGCTTAACGCATGTGTTTCTGTCGATACACTATTATGCAATATATTGTATCAGTATACATGCAAGCAGCTGATTGTACGATAGGCTTTTTGTTGTACTTGGATGCTTATCATTTACCATAACACTGTATGTCTTTCAAGGTACAATCAGCCGGGCACACACATCAAGTTAGCGCCAGGCAATCCAGTTGTAAATAAAAGATCTAGATTGCCATATTACCATTACAAGGTATTTTGTGTCTTATTGATCTACCGTAAACAGAGCCAGGCCCAGCTGTAGTTTATTAGGGAATATTAGGGCACACCTATGAACGGGAAGGGCGCAGGCACGCAAATAATGGTTTATTGTAGTATAATTTAACTTACTTTGGAGCTTAATTGTCGAAGATGAGTTAACAAGGCTCGTAGATGACGGGTCGAAACGTCGTACTCATCTTCGACAATTAAGATCCAAGGTAAGTTAAATTATACTACAATATACCATTCTTGGAGCCATGAACAATATATTCAATATCGTTCTACGACAACATGGACGATCTCGTCCATGTTGTCGTAGAACGATATTGAATATATTGTTTTTCTTTTTTTTAGATGTCTTAAAACTACTCAGATCGGCAGAAAAGACGGTGAGAAAGATCGCCCGATGGGAAAGTAAAAAACGATTTAATGTAAGATGTACAGCCGATATAAAATCACCCCGACAAGCATAAGCATGACTACAAACATAACTGGTGTAAGAGCATAGCACATCGTAAAGAAAGCAGAATTACAACTTCTCGGAGTACGCATACGGCAGTGCACATACACGATTAAGAAACTGAACGAATCCCTAACAACGGATAAACAACAGCTGGAGGCCATCTTGAACAGTGACGAAATAGCGGAAATGGAACGGTTGCTCACGGCTGTGCAGAGACATACATTTGAGGAAACTAGGTCATGACAACAAAGTATGTTCGAGAGACTTTATAACAAATCTCAAATAAGAAAGTAGTGACAGACACCGACATAGACACTAACAGGTGGGTAATGAACCTGAGCGATAGACAGATCAGTGATTATGAACGATCTATACTTAGCAAAGGTTTAAACTTCACCATTACTTCGACTACCTTCCCGGTCGAAGAAATCATAGCCGGCACTGAGGTAGTCACAAAATATATGACAGAGACCACGGCAGAAGAACTCAGAGGGGAGGTTGTATGTACCATCAAACAAGCTAAACTCCCAAAATCAGCAAGGGGGAGAGGGTAGCTCTAGAGACACTGAAAAAAGACAACAGCTGGGATAGTGGAACGTTACCAAGCCCGACATCCCTGGAGATAGTCCAGTCCATCTTGACAGAAATTGTTAACCTGCCCCGTGAACAGCGGGTATTGCCAACTGTCGTAAATAGCGTGACTATTAAATGAATGTCACTGTCAGTTTGTGTTGATGTTTTGCTCACAAGATGGCACCACCATATAATTGATTTCCCACTGATACATGAATGATGATCATGGACCAAAACCCACCAGGTTTTTGTGCAGGATCAAATTTTTGCCAGTCTAAATAATCCTAGTTGATGTCAGTGCACATGCCCATGCGTATGCATACGCACACGCAAACCTTAGTTTGGGCAAAATTAACCTAAATTATTAGCATTCTCTACCACTTTTCCCATCATTTTTCTAGGGGAACACTGCACATAATGCAATATTGTGTGACTTAAGGTGCGTTCACACTGTTCAATCTGCATCGAACGTTGAAAGCAATTTGGATGAAGACACCAAGATGCCTAGTGTGAACACAGGATTAAAAGCAAGCTGTATATAATTTGACGGTTGCCTTCGACGTTGAAAGGAACAGAACATGTTCTATCTTTTTTCAAGGTTGCTTTCAACCAGCCTCTTTTTGAATTAAGTGGACCGGTCTAAACCATGCAATTCCACGGATTATTAATCCACGATGGCGTCGCTGTTCAAAGTTAAGCGATGAGCATACAGCACCATTGATAGAATGTTTCCATGGTTCTAACTCTTTGTGGAACATTTCCAGACATGTTAAGTCTCCCGCATTCGGCGGGAGACTCCCGCAATTTACAGGAAATCTCCCGATCTCCCGCACGGGAGAACCAATCTCCCGCAATTTCACTGAAATGTAAGTGAAAAAAATTGCGGGAGACTCCAACACCAAAAACAAACAAATTTGACCTAAGTTACCTAACTGGGTGCGGATAATTGGTTTATTTCTGGCTGGGTATTGTCGTGTGTGCTTTTCTGTGTCACCTCACAATGTAGTGCCAGTTAACTAATGGCAATCGAGTCTGAGACTGAGCTAATGCTCACAGACATCGCCGGGCGCTCGCCGGTGCAGACAATGATTTGAACAATGACCTGAATTGGAACTATTTAAATCCCGTCTTACTGTGATGACTGAACATTAAAAACTGTCTAATAAATATCTAAGTACAAAGCCTACACTTTGCCTGTCGCTGACATTGTTTATTAGCTTGGTAGAATCACCGCGAGCCGCTTTGATACCCTATTATCGCCCGCTGTGTACGTTCCAGTCGTGTAGTACAAAGTGCAATCCGTTTAGATCTAATGGAATAATGGCCATCCATACATCTACATTACATGTGCACGTTTGTAAATATATGTACTTTTGCTAAGCTCTTTACTATTTGAGTACATTTGACATGTAAATGAAAAACATTCTCAACAGTTGAGAAAGCATAGTTATTTAAATGGCTCCAGTCGAGCCTATGTCACCATGGCTCAGTCCAGCTCATAAATAATGAATTCCCTATTCAAGTTTTACATGTAAAGATTATATTAGTTGTGTAATAAAATATCATGTAGATGCTGCTGCTTTTCATCCAAGGGATTTTTTTGCAACATATGATTCATATCAGAAGTTCAACAAACATGCCAATGAGATTAGCAGGGAATTTATTATATTTGTGGTATTATGACTAGTGATAATAAAACATCTATTGTTCATGGCTCCAAGAATGGTTTTGCTCCAAAATAAGTTAATTCATATAACAAACAATCTATGTAAATATCTTAATCAGTGCAATTTATTCCTTTTTGTATTATATTATTTGCATTTATGGTTAAAAACCTAATTTACGTATAATAGCCCAATTTTCCAAGACCCTCCGATTTACGTATAAAATGCCGTTTTCCCCGAGACCCTCCGATTTACGTATAAATCTCCCACATTGGCATTTCCAAAACTTAACATGTATGCATTTCACTCGAGTCATATCACAAGAAAGAAGTAAAAAGAGCTGCTCTTTGATCCATTGCGCTTCGAATGGACGCGAACCATGAGAAGGAAATGACAGGTGAGTTACAAATGTGACAGAGTCTGGTGAACTTACAGTTAACTCGTCTGAATTATTAGTGCCTTTTTGAAAGGTGTTTTAATCACCTTTTAATGTGTATATGTTTGTAAATAAATACTCCCGCAATTCTTGTGGTAATCCAAATATTTCAAATCGCAAATTTATTTCGGTAACTATGTGTGTTGTTCCATGTTTATTTTCCCAATACAACGAAACTCAGCAACAGGCATATTAACTGGATGGAATTTATCATGTGATCACATCCTGCGAACATATGAAACCGCTATGCAGATCAATGTGACTCCGGCGAAACCATGTACAAAGCCAGCAGAAGAAATATGCATTGAAGTTTATACAGGGTGGGTTGGCGATCTGACCTGGATCAGCCATCGCGACAGAGAAGTGCCACATGCTTTTTGCTGTGTGTGCAACTCGCATTTCAGTGTTGCCGCGGGTGGAAAACATAATGCCTTTCGCCATGTTACAAGATCTCAGCACGGGGCTTTCAATCGACCAGCCCAGAGAAACGATCGAGTGATATAATTTTTTCCTTAACCCAATGGACCAGGAGATAACAAAGCATGTCACTGTCATAGACTTTGTTCACTAACGTAGTCGCTGAACAAAACCTTTCCTTTCCAGCTAAGTAAACATTTGCATATAAATCTGAGTTCAAAATTTGTATTTCTCGCCTTCTTGGCCACGCCCAACCTGGATGTAAACAAACTTGTAATTAGGTTATCGACTGCACCATACTTAATGCTAATTACCTCGACAGGCGATCGAGATCACATAGCAAACACCTACCCACACATCTCACAGTAACGTAATATTGGCAACGTACCCATCCCTTTTACTAACCAGGCTTTTTACCGACACTGAGCTACATGATCTAGAGTCGCCCTAGATCGCTACGACTGCGACCTCAAAGCCCGTCTTATCCTGCACAACTCAGCGTCATCCCTGCACCCCCACGCCGCTTGAACGCTCTCTTGTAGACACTCGAATCCTACAGATGTGTTTTAGCCACCTGCTATAACTGGATTATACATATCTTAGATTTTAACACTACCCAATTTGTTTACGTTATTTATTATATCTTTTTTTCTCATCAGTGTTGTTATTTAAATGTTTAATAAACCTTCAATTTAGTTCTGATTAATAATTAATTTTATTTACTTTTGCTTTTAAGACAAAGATAACTACCCCTGGGTAGTTGTTTTCTACACTCGTAATACAATGACATAATTGCATTTTTTTATTTTTATTATGGCCCGAAGCAAACAAAATATTAGCCTACTAAACGTTAATATGCAGTCAATCTGCGCATAGAAAATCAAATTTCAGCTCATGATAGAGGACACAAAACCTGACGACATAGTTGCATGTGAAACATCGCTGAAGCCTGCCGTCAGCTGCAGTGAATTCATACCATCCGGATATGACCCTCCTTTCAGGAAAGATCGGGCTGATGGCTATGGAGGGGTCATGACTGCTATCAAGACTGGACTAACCGCGGAACAGTTAATGATACCGATCATTGACCAGCTGATGGAGGATTGACACAGCTGATGGAGGATTGACACAGCTGATGGGGGATTGACACAGCTGATGGAGGATTGACACAGCTGATGGAGGATTGACACAGCTGATGGAGGATTGACACAGCTGATGGAGGATTGACACAGCTGATGGAGGATTGACACAGCTGATGGGGGATTGACACAGCTGATGGAGGATTGACACAGCTGATGGGGGATTGACACAGCTGATGGAGGATTGACACAGCTGATGGAGGATTGACACAGCTGATGGAGGATTGACACAGCTGATGGAGGACTGACACAGCTGATGGAGGACTGACACAGCTGATGGAGGATTGACACAGCTGATGGAGGATTGACACAGCTGATGGAGGATTGACACAGCTGATGGAGGATTGACACAGCTGATGGAGGATTGACACAGCTGATGGAGGATTGACACAGCTGATGGAGGATTGACACAGCTGATGGATGATTGACATAGCTGATGGAAGATTGACATAGCTGATGAAGGACTGACACAGCTGATGGAGGATTGACACAGCTGATGGAGGATTGACATAGATGATGAAGGATTGACATAGCTGATGGAGGATTGACACCGCTGGTGGATAATTGACATAGCTGGTGGAGGACTGACACAGCTGATGGAGGATTGACACAGCTGATGAAGGATTGACACAGCTGATGGAGGATTGACCAGTTGATGTAGGATTGACACAGCTTTTAGAGAATTGACAAAGCTGTTGGAGAATTGACACAGCTGCTTGAGGATTCACAGCTGTTGGGGGATTGACACAGCTGTTGGAGGATTGACACAGCTATTGGAGGATTGACACAGCTGTTGTAGGATTGACACAGCTGTTGGAGGACTGACACAGCTGTTGGAGGACTGACATTGCTGTTGGAGGACTGACACAGCTTTTGGAGGATTGACACAGTTGATGGAGGATTGACAAAGCTGTTGGAGGATTGACACAACTGTTGGAGGATTCACAAAGCTGTTGGAGAATTGACACAGCTGTTGGAGGTCTTGCAATTAGCTACAAAGCAAAGATCAATGGAAACGTTGGAAATGCATAGAAGGATGCTCTGACGGAAAAGTTCAACGATTGGAACAATTCCTCAGACTACAGCTTACACTACTACAAACCTGCACTAGACTCATGCGCGGCGGCGATAATCATCCGAACAAGTGTCGCTCTTGTCATGGTTGTACAGTTGACAGCAAGTGCGACACTTGTTCACAGTGGACTGATAAAGTATGGGCTGGGATAGCGGAACGTTCCCAAGCCCGTCTTAACAGAAAACGCCGCGTCGTGTCAGAGACACAGGCGTCTGACAACCCGTCAACAACGCTGAAGCCACGCTGACAGATGAGCACAGCCACAAGTGGGCTCGCCTACAGACATGTGCCATATCTAGCGACAGCTTTCTTGGGTTCGTTCCAGTGCCATCCCCAGAGATAGTCCAGGACCGTAACCGTGAGTCCATGTTGGAAGAAATTGTTAACCTTCTCCGCGAACAGCAGGTATTACCAACCGTCTTAAATAGCGTGACTATTAAAACTATTAAATTAATGTCATTGTCAGTTTGTATGAATGTTTTGCTCACAAGATGTCACCACCATAGAATTGATTTCTCACTGATACATGAATGGTGATCATGGACCAAAATCCAACAGGTTTTTGTGCAGGATAACATTTTTGCCAGTCAAAATAATCCTGGTTGCTGTCAGTGCACATGCCCATGCGTATGCACATGGACACACAAACCTTAGTTTGGGCAAAATTAACCTAAATTATTAGTATTCTCTACCAATTTTCCTAGGGGAACGCTGCACATAGTGCAATATTGTGTGACATAAGGTGCATTCAAACTGTTCAATCTGCGTCGAAAGTTGAAAGCAATTTGGATGAAGGGACCAAAATGCGTAGTGTGAACACAGAATTGAAAGCAACCAGCGTCGAATTCGACGGTTGCTTTCGACGTTGAAATGAATAGAACTTTTTTCAAGATTGCTTTCAATCAGCTTCTTTTTTAATTAAGTGAACCAATCAAAATCACGCAATTTCAAGGATTATTAATCCACAATGGCATTCCTAAAGCTAAGCGATGAGCACCCAGCAGTTTGTGGAACATTTCACTTGAGTCATATCTCAAGAAAGAAGTAAAAAGAGCTGCTCTTTGATCCATTGCGCTTCGAATGGACACGAACCATGAGAAGGAAATGACAGGTGAGTTACAAATGTGACAGAGTCTGGTGAACTTACAGTTAACTCGCCTCAATTATTAGTGCCTTTTTGAAATGGTTTTACCACCTTTTTAATGTGTAGATGTTTGTAAATAAATATTCCCGCAATTCTCAAGGTAATCAAAGTATTTTGAATTGCAAATTTATGTCGGTAACTATTTGTGTTGTTTCATGTTTATTTTCCCGATACAACGAAAGTGAGCAACAGGCATATTAACTGGATGGAATTTATCATGTGATCACAACCTGCGAACATATGAAACTGCTACGCAGATCAATGTGACTCCGGCGAAACCGTGTACAAAGCCAGAAGAAATAAGCATTGAAGTTTATGCAGGGTGGGTTTCCAATCTGACCTGGATCAGCCATAGGGACAGAGGAGTGCCACATGCTTTTAGCTGTGTATGCAATTCGTATTTCACTGTTGCCGTGGGTGGAAAACATGACGCCTTTCGCCATGCTACAAGTTCTCAGCACGGGGCTCTCAATCGAGTGGCCCAGAGAAACGATCAAGTGACATCATTTTTCGTTAACCAGAAGGACCAGGAGATAATGAAGTGTGTCATTGTCACCGAGACTTTGTTTGCCAAGGTGGTCGCTGAACACAACCTTTTCTTTCAGTTCGCGGATCACTTCACAAAAGTCGTGAAGAATATGTTCCTTGATAGAGAAACGGCTAAAAAGTCCTCTTGTGGGTGTCAAAAGACTACAGTAATCGTCAAGAGAGCTACTGGTCTCCGACAAATATTGTTGTGTTTAGTAACTTACAAGCACTTTTCTTAAGTACAAATCAATATCTAGATATTATAGCACACAAAGAACTGGACGACAGAAACTTGAAAAATAAATGATGAATTCAGTTAAGTAAACATTTGCATCTATATCCGAGATCAAAATTTGTATTTCTCGCCTTCGCCTGGATGTAAACAAACAATTAGGTTATCGACTGCACCACGCTTAACGCTAATAACTTCGCAGGAGATCGAGATAATATAGCAAACACCTACCCACACATCTCACAGTAACGTAATATTGGCAACATACCCACCCCTTTTACTAACCAGGCTTTTACCGATGCTGAGCTACATGATCTAGAGTCGCCCTAGATTGCTACAACTGTGACCTCAAAGCCTGTCTTATCCTGCACAACTCAGCGTCATCCCTGCACCCCCACGCCGCTTGAGCGCTCTCTTGTAGACACTTGAATCCTACATAAATGTTTTAGCCGCCTGCTATAACTGGATTTTACATATCTTAGCTTTTTGCACAACCCAATTTGTTTACCTTATTTATTATATGAATATTTTTTCTCATCAGTGTCGTTACTTAAATTTTTAATACACCTTCAATTTAGTTCTGATTAATAATACATTTTATTGACTTTTGCTTTTAAGACAGATATAACTAGTTGTTTTCTAGACTTGTAATACAATTACATTTTTTTATTTTTAATATGGACCGAAGCAAACCAAATATTAGCCTAATAAACATTAATATGCAGTCAATCTGCGCAAAGAAAGTCAAATTTCACCTCATGATAGAGGACACAAAACCTGACGTAATAGTTACATATGAAACATGGCTGAAACCTGCCGTCAGCTGCAGTGAATTCATACTTTCCGGATATGACCCTCCTTTCAGGAAAGATCGGGCTGATGGCTATGGAGTGGTCATGATTGCTATAAAGACCTGGACTAACCACGGAACAGTTAATGATACCGATGCCACGTGAGTTGGTTGCTGTAAAACTCAAAACCTCATACGTTCCTCTCATTGTAATTGGAATATTGATGCTTGTTTTTGCTGTAACAATGATCATTGACCAGCTGATGGAGGATTGACACAGCTGATGGCGGATTGACACAGCTGATGGAGGATTGACACAGCTGATGGAGGATTGACCAGCTGATGGAGGATTGACATAGCTGATGGAGGTTTGACACAGCTGATGGAGGATTGACACAGCTGATGGAGGATTGACACAGCTGATGGAGGATTGACACAGCTGATGGAGGATTGAGACAGCTGTTAGAGGATTGACACAGCTGATGGAGGATTGGCATAGCTGATGGAGGATTGACCAGCTGATGGAGGATTGACCAGCTGATGGAGGATTGACACAACTGATGGAGGATTGACACTGCTGATGAAGGATTGACATAGCTGATGGAGGATTGACACAGCTGATGGAGGATTGACCAGCTGATGAAGGATTGACACAGCTGATGGAGGATTGACACAACTGATGGAGGATTGACACTGCTGATGAAGGATTGACACAGCTGATGGAGGATTGACACAGCTGATGGAGGATTGACCAGCTGATGAAGGATTGACACAGCTGATGGAGGATTGACACAGCTGATGGAGGATTGACACTGCTGATGGAGGATTGACCAGCTGATGAAGGATTGACACAGCTGATGGAGGATTGACACTGCTGATGGAGGATTGACACTGCTGATGGAGGATTGACCAGCTGATGGAGGTTTGACAAAGCTGATGGAGGATTGACATAGCTGATGGAGGATTGACCAGCTGATGAAGGATTGACACAGCTGATGGAGGATTGACACAGCTGATGGAGGATTGACCAGCTGATGGAGGTTTGACAAAGCTGATGGATAATTGACACAGCTGTTAGAGGATTGACACAGCTGATGGAGGATTGACATAGCTGATGGAGGATTGACACAGCTGATGGAGGATTGACACAGCTGATGAAGGATTGGCATAGCTGATGGAGGATTGACCAGCTGATGGAGGATTGACACAGCTGATGGAGGATTGACACAGCTGTTAGAGGATTGACACAGCTGATGGAGGATTGACATAGCTGATGGAGGATTGACCAGCTGATGGAGGATTGACCAGCTGATGGAGGATTGACACAGCTGATGGAGGATTGACACAGCTGATGAAGGATTGACACTGTTGATGGAGGATTGACATAGCTGTTGGAGGATTGACACTGCTGATGGAGGATTGACACTGCTGATGGAGGATTGACACTGCTGATGGAGGATTGACACTGCTGATGGAGGATTGACACTGCTGATGGAGGATTGACACTGCTGATGGAGGATTGACATAGCTGTTGGAGGATTGACACTGCTGATGGAGGATTGACACTGCTGATGGAGGATTGACACAGCTGTTGGAGGATTGACCAGCTGATGGAGGATTGACACAGCTGTTGGAGGATTGACCAGCTGATGGAGGATTGACCAGCTGATGGAGGATTGACCAGATGATGGAGGATTGACACTGCTGATGGAGGATTGACAGTGCTGATGGAGGATTGACCAGCTGATGAAGGATTGACACAGCTGATGGAGGATTGACACAGCTGATGGAGGATTGACACAGCTGATGGAGGATTGACACAGCTGATGGAGGATTGACCAGCTGATGGAGGATTGACACAGCTGATGAAGGATTGACACAGCTGATGGAGGATTGACACAGCTGTTGGAGGATTGACACAGCTGCTGGAGGATTGACACAGCTGTTGGAGGATTGACACAGCTGCTGGAGGATTGACACAGCTGATGTAGAATTGACACAGCTGCTGGATAATTGAAACAGCTGCTGGAGGATTGAGACAGCTACTGGAGGATTGACACAGCTGCTGGAGAATTGACACAGCTGTTGGAGGATTGACACAGCTGTTGGAAGTCTTGCAATTAGCTACAAAGCAAAAACCAACGGAAACGTTCGAAATGCTTGGAAGGATGCACTGTCGGAAAAGTTCTATAAGTGCGACAATTCCTCAGACTATGTACAGCTTACACTACTACGAACCTGCACTAGACTCATGCGCAGCGGCGATAATCATCTGAACAAGTCTTTCTTTGCATATTTAAAAAGCTGAAGGCAAATTGTGTTAATTTATGGCATACATGCCATTTAGGGGTATTGAGGGGCGCTGAGCTCGAATCTGCTGTATGCCCAGCCCCAAAATGGCTCATAAGCCCTAAAAAATGAAAATTCCAAGATGGCTGCCACCGCCGTGCTAAAATTCGTAAAGGTTCATCTTTTTACTAAGCCAGGTAGAAACATGAATTAATTGTGCTTTTGTATGTTTTCTAATATGAGGAATCCAATGGCATACTCATATTTGTGATAAAATACAAAAAACACGGTTAAAACTCATATGAATTGCCCAAATTGTCATTTAAACAAAGCAAATAAAATAACAAATAAAATAACTATGTCAGGCATGTTGATATTGTGAGCAAATAAATAATTCATTCACCCGTTTCAACATTATTTGCAGATATATCCTGCATACATGTGCAGTTCTGTACCAAATTTGTTAATATGTTATTGTCTTCTTTTAAATACCCAGCACCAACCGTCACATTGCAGGCTTGAACTGATGCATCACTGGCACCAATACAAATTAACAAAATAATTATTTTGCTTACCTTTCAACATCAATTCCAGCTGTATTCAGCATGCACAATGCTATGTTGGACTCTTCGTGTATACATATAATGTGTCCTTGTAGTTACTCATCAACAGATGCATTAATGGGCAATTCCACGGTAACGGCATTACAATTCACAATATTTTTTGGTTTAAAATGGTTATATTTTCCCATTCAGCATGTGTCTAGAAAAGAAACTTAAACATGGTTTGAAGTCCACACTACACGCTATAAGGACCAGTGGTACCTGTTAAGAAATATAAAATAATTATGAAATTATGGCTGTTTTAACGGTAACGGAATTACTCAGAAAATTTGAACATCAGTTTTTATTAAATGTCATGACATATTGTCTGAAATCTGCAATCTACCAGGGCCAACACCTAGCATTAATAAATAGACATATAACATGACCTTGTATTGGATAGAATTTTACTCATGATATATGTACTGTTTTTTTATAGTGAACAGGTTTTGATCGGTAACGGAATTACATGCAATAGTAACGGAATTACGAGTCTGACTATTTTTGGAATAAAACAACAAATAATAATTGATGCTCATTTTTTTCTTTTCTGCAAGATTACAGAACACCATAACTTCATGTTCTACTAAACATAACAATTGTACTGGCCAATAATTGTACACACAGAACAGTGATGTATTTCACATTTAACTCAAAATCGGTCGAAAGCAGTTATTGAACTCCTGTCCATTTGTGGGTCAGGGAGGATGTTAATGTCACAATCTTTATCAGTAGAGGCAGTCAATATATCTTCAACATCAGGCCACACAAATTTACATAGTTCAACACACTTCAAGTAATTTGTCACCTTAGTTTAAAAGCCCTGGGAAGACACATTTTTTTGTTTTGTTTTACAACTGTCCACTTTAAGTCCAGACATTTTGGCAAGGTCTTTTCTGTATTCTCAAGTTTGATTACCCATGCTGTTGTCTTCTTTGTCATCTTCATTATTTCAATGTTTTAATGATTTTGAAGAAGTTCCTCATGGTTTTGTATAACAGTCACAAACAATGTAACCAACTACCCTCTGACTCTTTGCAACTGCTTAATGTTGGGAATGAGACTGATCTCATTCCAGTCATATCAACTTTATAATTTTTAATTCAACCATGGCTTAGTTGATGCATGCATGTAAAATATTCTGACAGGTCCTGGCAGCAAATTTGTTAAACTCATTGGATGTGATCACGCGATATCACTCCAGAGAACAATTGGAGTCATAGTCTTAGACAATAAACCTTAGCCATGTGGTAAAGAAATACTGTGTAGAATTTCTTTGAAAGTCCATGAACATATTCTGCAACTGATCTTTGATAGGTAATCTGGCCTATCTTGTAGATTTATATGGATAACGGCTGCCATTCCGGTGTAGTATCACGATTTTTACCGATAGTATATGTTACAAATGGTGCATGTTTCTGAATCCATGGACAATTTTCATAAAGTCCAAAGATTCCATTCATATTTAACTGAAACATTGTTCCAGTGCCTTTGCTGACCTCTAATGTACTTAGGTCCCATTATTAGTTTCTTATTATGATTTATAGTGCAAGAAAAAAAAACATGTAATTCTATTATTGTAATTCCGTTACCAAAATGTAATTCCGTTACCATGATTCCCGCAAGATGAGATAAGACACACGTAAATTGTGTTCTCTCACCTATTCGAGGGTGTATCTAATAAGAGAATTTCAAGTAACTGTTAATTTTGATCACTTGTTGGCTCTAAGGAAAACTTTATGTACTTTTTCGGTAACGGAATTACATAATAAATATATGAAAATGTGTGACTGCCCATATCAAAATACAGCATATGCAGTACAAGTTGCTTTCTGAATTTTGAACACATACAGTATGAACTTTGAAAATCAATAAAACAAAGGTAAATTAGTTAAGAGTTAATGGTAAGATGGGAGGGGTTTCTGTTGGCCCTTGTTTTTCCATTAGTTTGACTGCTAAGAATTCACTCCATTAGAAATGCAATTAAAAAAAATTGTGAACTGACGGCACAATTTTACTTGGGCCTGAATTTTACGTACGTTTTACATCAGTGGTACAACTTTTACACTGTTTCAACAAGATTTAATTTTTAGCAGTCTGGGCTCTCCAATATGGAATTGGCCTAATAACCTTTTATATTGCAGGTTTGAATTGATGCACTGGTGATGCCGCCATGGCTGAGGGCACAGACTCCACTAGAAAAGACCAGTGTCACTAGAGTCACAATTACAATTGTGCATCATTTGCCAAAATGACAATCAAGAGAAACTTATGAATCTCAACCATGATGGCCTCCAGTCAGTTGATAACATCAGACAACTACGAACGAAATTACCTAACGATAACTTTCGAGATGCAACTGATCGACTCACCGAAATATTTCAAGCAGATGTGCCTCAAGCTTTCTCATGGCATAAAGACTGTTGGTCAAGTTACATGAGCAAATTGAAAGTTGAATGCTTGAGGAAAGATGGATTGAAAGAGATGAATGAACCAAGCTCCTCCACATTCATGCAACATGCTCATCATCAAAAGGTCATTCTACGGAGTGAAATGCCTCACATAGACTGGAAGCAATGCATCTTTTGCCAACAAGACAAGAGAGAATCACTTCACCTCATCCAAGAACTGCCAGTCAGCAGCAGGATACTAGACGCATCAAAGTACGATCAAGTCCTGAGTGTTCGATTAGCCTGTGTCAACGATCTCACAGCTGCAGATGGAGCACATCACCGGAGTTGCATGGTCAAGTTTGAGCGACAAACAAAACATATTACCACAATGTCACCCCAGACCTTGGACATAGCCTTTGTATGGCTTTGTCAAGAGCTGAAGCAATCAGCGGAACAAACTGATATCTTGGATCTTGTAGATGTTTGGGACAGATACTGCAAAATTTCTGATGATGCTCAGGCGCAATTTCCAACAAATTGAACAGGGAAGACATTTTGTTGAGATTGATAGACCAAGGACATGACATGGTAGCAAATGGTATATCTTATCACGCCCCATGCATGAACACTTTTAAAGCTACTAGACTCCCTACTGGTAGATCTGTGCAACAGACTATGTATAATATCACGTTCGATCGTTTAGTCGAGCAGCTAAGAGTCAGTGAGAGATCAGTACAGAACCTTAAATGCAACAACTGCAATCATTGTCAAAAATATCAGCAATGTGACGTCTGATGAGTACGCCAGACGATTTAAGAATGTGCGTATTCCATTTGCAAAGTGACGTAGAAAGAAAACCCTGTCTTGCATTTCTAACACAACCATTTCGATGTGTTACATTTCTGCCAGGGATAGACAAACATCCAGAAATTTGTCGTGCTGTTTGTGTCTGGTTTGCTTCGCAACGATAAATAGATTCATGGGAAAATCTTTGTTTCCAGTAACGTTTCCTTGAGGTTGTCCACCTCGGTTACGATCTTAGATATGTGATGATTCTTTTGAGTCAAATCTTTTACAGCATTCCATGTCTGTTTTCACCAAAAACTGCCTTTGTCCCCCTGGGTATATGTTCTGTATTATGTTCGGTGTTGGAAAATAAACATATTGATATGCGTGCATCTACTGCAGAAGTGTTCCAGAGAGCTGCCATCCCAGTCATTCAGTCATTGACATTATAGTAGATTGTTTTAGTGTTAACCATGAACTGCCTGCTTTATTATTCAATGTACTAATACTTGTATTGATCTATTTATTCTAATATTTTATTAACTTATTTATTATTTTAGGTCACAATGTGATATCCTTTACATTGCATGACCGTGAAACCTAATGTACAAATAATTGTATTAATCTATTTATTTTTATATTTTATTAACTTTATTTATTATTTCAGTGTCTTCTCCTTTACATTGCATGACCGTGAAATTTAATGTACACATAATTTTTGTATCTGTTTATAATATTATGCTTATAAATTTAGCCGTATTAATGTACACTTGATGTACATACAGTTAATTATATTTATCTATTTGTCATATTTATTTTATTAACTTATTACTTTAGCACACAGTCACGTTACAACTGCAGGATAGTGAAACGTCACTTTTTAACAGTAAATTCTCGAAGTCTTGAAGTGAATACTCAGAGTACTAATGACACAAGTGTTAGGCTAGTTACAACAAAACAATGGGAGTTTGAACAGACAAGACACAGAGGTGTTAATCCCACCTCCAGCTTGTCCACTAGTGAGGACAATAACAATGGAGTAGGTGTCAAAGCAGACACTCTGTGTCATCATCATCATGCTGTCTGTTGCGAAGCGACAAAGACTGCTTCCATCACTTGACTCTTGCTCTCCATTTGTCTCTCTGCTGTGAGAGTGATGTCCAGGAGTCGATCTTTATGTCTCTCAGCTTCAGGTTTCTCTTGATGGTATCTTTGAACCGGAGACGAGGGCGCCCTCTCTTTCTGTGACCAGAAGATAGTTGGGAGTAGAGAACCTGCTTCGGTAGCCTGTCTGATGACATCCTCATGAGGTGTCCAGTCCACCGGAGATTCTTTCTGATCAGAAGATCTTCCATAGATGGCAGCCCTGTCCGTTCGAGTATTTCCTTGTTTGTCACTTTGTCCATCCAGGTTATCCTCATGATCGAACGCAGGTGTCGCATCATGAAGGCATGCAACTTTTTCACCTGTCGTCTGTACACTGTCCAGGCCTCGGCTCCGTATAGGAGGGTGGGCAGCACAATTGCACGGTATATCTTGCCTTTAACCTGCATGGACACATGGTGGTTGTTCCAGAGTCTCTGGCGTAGTCGGCCGAAAGATGCACTAGCCTTGGCCATCCTCCTCTGTATTTCATCGTCAATGCATCCGTCACTTGATATAGTGCTTCCGAGGTAGGTGAATTCCATAACAGAGTTCAGCTTGTTTCCATCAACCATGATATCCTCCTCTCGGGTTCTTGTAAAGTTGGGTTGGTACAGCACCTCGGTCTTCTTGATGTTAATCTTCAGGCCGAACTTCTTTGACGCATTGGAAAAAGCATCCACTATTTTCTGCATCTCTTCAGCAGAGTGTGCAACCAGTGCACTGTCATCTGCGAATAGCAGCTCCCTCATCAGTATCCGTGTAGTCTTGGTCTTCGCTCTGAAGTGTGCGACGTTGAATAGGTCAGCGCTCTGTCTGGACTGTATGTAGATGCCATCCCCCATGTCTCGGAAAGCATTGTTGAGCATTGCTGATAGGAAGATGGAAAAGAGCGTGGGCGCCAGTACACAGCCTTGCTTTACCCCATTTGTGACCCTGAACGATTCCGAGACTTCCCCTCCAACATTAACAGTCGCCATCATTCCGGTATGTAGTGCCTCGATCATTGTTGTGAACTTCTCTGGGCAGCCATACTTCTTCAGTAGCTGCCATAGTCCGGTCCTCCCAACTGTATCGAACGCCTTACTGAAGTCGACAAATACCATGTACAGTGGTCGGTCCTGCTCAATGCACTTTTCTTGTAGTTGTCGGAGACAAAATATCATATCCACGGTGCTCCGGTAACCTCTGAAGCCACATTGTGTCTCCGGAACTACCTCTGGTGTTAGGTGGGTAGATAGTCTGTTGAGGAGGATCCTGGCGAAGATCTTGCCTGCTATGGAAAGAAGAGAGATTCCTCTATAGTTCCCACAGTCTGTTCGATCACCTTTCTTGTAGATGGTTATAATGCTTGCATCCTTCCATGCTTGTGGTACAGAACCCATCTCCCAGGCATTGGTGATTAGTTGGTGCAGTCTCCTGAACAGATTGTCTCCTCCATGCTTCCATACTTCTGC
The DNA here is from genome assembly GCA_964017155.1 of Oasisia sp. SBJ-2009. NCBI lineage: Eukaryota > Metazoa > Annelida > Polychaeta > Sabellida > Siboglinidae > Oasisia > Oasisia sp. SBJ-2009. The sequence continues at coordinate 25,554,626 of OZ024860.1, read as the reverse complement.
AGGAATTCCATCTCCTCCAGGTGCTTTGCCATCTTTCAGGCTGGCGATTGCTCTAGCCATCTCATCCATAGTTGGAATCTCATCAAGGCTTGTCTTGGTAATGCGCTGCGGGATGTTGTCCAGAGCTTCGTGATCTATGTCGCCAGGGACGTTGAGTAGCTTCTGGAAGTGTTCACTCCATCTTGCCACAACTCTCTTGCTGTCAGAGAAGGTTTCCATTCCGTCTGTTGATTTTAGTTGAACATGTCCCTTCTTTTTGGGTCCACACACTTCCTTCAGTCCATTGTAGAAGCCCTTCATGTTGTTACTGTCGGCAGCTCTCTGCAGCTCCACTGCTTTCCTTTCCCACCAGTCCGACTTCAGTGCACGGGTGTGTTTTTGTAGCAGTCTGCAGGCATCTTTGTATGCTGCAGTGGTGGATCTAGTGCTCCTGGTTTGCAACACTCTCTGGTGGGCTTGATCTCTTCTGCTCATAAGAGTCTGTAGCTCCTGGTCATTGGGGTCGAACCAGTCCTGGTGTTTTCTGTCTGGCTTGCCAAGATATGTCTTGGCTGTGTTGTAAACAACCTGCTGCAGAGCTGCCCATTCCTTGTCTGGTGTTGAGTTTTCCTTCTCCTCCCAGTGGGCGAGAGCACTGTCCATCTCCTGCTCAAAACTCTTCCTATGGCTGATGGTACTTAGTTTTGCTGTGTTGAGCTTGGTCGGCTTATTTGTCCCTTGCCTGTTGTGCTTTTGTCGTATTCTGAAAGCCACTTTTGATCTCAGCATCTGGTGATCGGTCCAACAGTTTGCTCCACGCATGACTCGGGTACTGTAGATGTCCATCTTATCCCGACACCTCGTGATGATGAAGTCTATCATATGCCAGTGTTTGGAACGAGGATGCATCCAGGTGGTCTTGCGTTCATCCTTCTGCTTGAACATGGTGTTCGTCACTATCAGTTCGAACTCAGAGCACAGAGCCAGTAGAAGTTCGCCATTGGAGTTGCATTTCCCAATCCCATGTTTGCCCATGACCAAGGGCCACTTGTCATTGTCTCTTCCTATCCTCGCATTGAAGTCTCCTATCAGCAGTAGCTTATCGGTATGAGGGATGCCCCTGAGCACACTTGCGAGCTGGTTGTAGAAGGCCTCCTTGTTTTCATCTGTGTTTGTCATTGTCGGAGCATACACGCTAATAATTGTAGCAAAGTTGTCCTTGCTCAGAGGTAGTCTCATCGTCATGATTCTGTCACTTACTGGCCGTGGCATTTCTGTCAGCTTTGTGATGATATCCTTTTTGATAGCAAAGTTGGTATGCAGGTATTGCAGTACCTCAGGTATTGCAATACCTCAGGGAGTTTGACGCCCCTGCCATGCAGAGTTGTAAACCACTGCCTTGTGGTATAGGTTCTTGTCAGAACCGAAGGCTAAGGGAGCAAACCCTAAACAGAAAACCATGTCACTGTGGCAGCATCAAGGGCGGTTGGTGTATGGAACTCCCAACATCTCTCGACCAGCCACTGCAGGGACAAATAGTTTGCGCCTGTCTTGACATGTTCTTGCCGGTGTGAGACCTCTATTTGTTCCCCGAGAGAGTGTCGCTAGTAACTTGCAAAAGCCAGCGGTACTTCAAAAGTTTTTGCTAGCAGCTTCCATGAAATGTACAACTGCACGAAACATGATACCGGCAAGAACATGTCAAGACAACACTCTGTGTAGTACTGGAACAAATGTTAAAGAAAACACAATAGCAGAAGCACTTTGGACTACTGACCAATAATCTCAACCAGGTGATTATGAGCCCTGGACATATCCAATAGCATTCTATTTTAACATCCACAATAGAATGCTATTTTATCCACACAGATAAAATAGCATTGTATTTTGAGCTAAGATTCCATAAATACGGATGCGGCTTACAGATATGGCTGCAATTTGCGGATGCGTCAAGCGTCTCGAGTTATTCCAACATTGCGGAATGCAGTGCATTTAGCTCTAATTCTGACAGTGCCGCGAGATGGGAGCACTGTAGGATTCCCTTATCATTAGCTTATTTTTACAACCAGCATTTCTAAGTGTTGAAGCTTGGGGACCAGCTTGTGCATAGGCATGTACAAACCATACACATAAAACCATGGACTGCCAGCTCCAAAATTTTGCGCATTCATTCTTGTACAAGAGGTTGTGTCCAGCGAGATTCTGCGAGAGCAGGGGCAGCTTACTTCCGGTTTGGTTTGTTGTGCTTGGATTTGATCAGCTGTTGATGGTCAAAATTGTCAATCGGCACTGCAAGTACATTTTAGCGTGAATTATTGACGGCAACCGGAGAATGGATGGACTGGACGCCTTTATCGAGGTAAAGGATCTAGGCCTAAGTGTCAAGGGCAAGGCTCAAGGCTGACGAGGCCCAGCTAGGCCAAATTTACGTTTACATTGTCAGTGGGGCCAGGTTTCCTATCTACCCCCCTGACTTGGCCGAAATCCCAGTCCAGGCATTAACATCGTTGTTTTGGAGAGACCTGGCCTTATAGTATATTTCTTTTAAATATTACATGACAATTCACCGCTGAAGAGGGGCCTGATTGTTTTAAACTCTGAATGTTGTGGATCCTCCCCCAGTCCGCCCCTGGTCTATGTGTGTCAAATTGTGAAAAGAATAAGTTCAAAGGGAAGGGGCATTGTGATTCATGTTGTGACCTAACACTATGGGGCTTTTGTTGTGTTAATGAATTGGTTGTGACCCAAGTCCTTCATTTGAATACAATGTGCTGTGTGTGATGATATATAACCTATTGCTGTGATATTATTATTACAAAGTTGGCATACTACTAAAGAGATGGACAGCAGCACAAAGAAAGGTGACTTTTAACATCACTTTCATAAAAACACCAACAACACAAAAACCAATTTCAAATCTTCAATTATATTCATTCTCCCAGGTTCAATGAACATACATATCCAGTAACTATTCGGAGTATGCCAAAGTACACTAGTTCTTTCAAACCAACATTATAATTATGTTCGATGACAAACCCACCATACACTTGTACCATGTCCAGACCATAATGTAGCCCTTGATCAAAGGGCAATAAAGTAACCTGTTGACAATGTACATTTACTAGCTAAACTAGATTCAAGTAGTAGTTATATTTTATAGTTTTATTTTATACATAGTTATACAATTTGAGAACTTATATAATTATGTACATCACTATAGCACAAATTAAAACATCATGCAATTATAAATGTGTCATGAACTTGTTATTTACCACAATACATGTATTCGTCCACTTGAACATCAAGTACATGTAGGCCTATGTACAAACATCTATTTCATCACATACTAGTATTGGACAGCTAGGTCAACATGGTTAAGGTACATGTAATTATCACGACAATAAAATTTACCCCTACAAACACCAGAACAAATGTACCCAGCATATAGGGATGTCAGTAACAAGGCATCCATTCCAACATCATCCACGATGGTACATCATTCCTACACCTAACTACAAGAACCGGGTGTTCTCCCTTATATCCTGGTGACATTACATTAAACAACCATTTCCTCAAAGTTAATTATGTCGATTCCAATACAGCAACTTGAATTACATGATCCTTATATGTACACACAAATAATTTTGGCAAACGATAAACTCCCCAATGGCTTTGCCTTTGGATAGCAAACCCCTCCCCCCACCCTATTTGGCAGAGACGTTTCGATATCTTAACATTTCAAACTATACCATAATTACATGTATAAGTTATCCTGTTATCATGACTTGAAATACTTTTACAGTTTGCTTGTGTATCACTGTACACATACAATCACATAAGAATAAGCAAACAATTAACAGTATTTATTTATTTGCAGTGACAGAGTTTAGTGCACTTCTGCACTCGCACTTGGAATCATGTGTGAGTACCAAGTCGAAGTTGAGGGGTGTCAATCGGGAGGCATCACAAACCGCATTCATCCAGTTAATGGCGGGAGGGGTACAGGACCTGATAACACTCTCGGGCAACCACCAGCTGACAATGTGGATCTGTACAACATGTTTGAAGGATTCTACAAGACAATCACCACTGAACTTCCGAGCACTGCCGAGATGAGCCTGCCGATTTCTTCCGATATGCAGATAGATGGCATTGTTTTGCGTGCAATGATGGGCGGCGTCTATATGCTTTGCATATTTCATATTATATAAGTAACCCACACCCCCCCTTCATGCATCCCTTACTTCTTAGTAATATGGGGCCTTCAACAGGCTGCTTTTTTTTCTATATAAAATAGACAGCCTACACCCTCCCCCCTGATCATGCCGGGTGAATCAATGAAATCACAAATGCACCGAGTCAGACAGCTGTCAGATTACCAGGACAGGATGGCTGATTAATGGCACCTGGACCTATAAATACAGTGCTTAAACATACCTTCACACTCAAACACAGTATAACAACATTAACTTTATGTTTAGTCATGTCTTGTGGGGATAGAACTTTGTACTTCATAGTGGCCGTAGCTCGTTTTTGATGTTGTAATAAAGAACAATGAATACACATATAACAGGTTGGAAATGGGCAAAATTTAATGCCAAAAATGGTATGCACATCAGGCATACCCACAGTGTACATATATAACATTAAAATGTTTTACACACAGTTGTGTACATAACAGACAAGTAAAATCAAAATATATAGACAGTACAACTCAATACTACACTATGACATCAAAAGGTGAGGGGCGACATGCCACAGGCACGGCTCATAATGAGGAGTGACACCCCCACCCACACTCAATCACAGCATAACAACATTAACTTTATGCTTACTGCTGACAAACGTAACAAAACGTTCGGTTTTATCTGGAAATTCTCTGCAACATTGCGAAGACAACGAAGCCCCGGAAAATAAACGGAAGTAAACATACCCTGTTGATGCTTGCACATGCGCGATGCAAGCTAGAGGCACGTGATTTGAAGTTGGCAGTCCATGGTTTTATGTCTATGGTACAAACATTGTACACGATACATTCTAATATGTCTAGATGACGTAAAGCAGAAGTTACCACTGGTGGGTTCACAACATCATTAAAAAAGGAGTCACTGTGGTCTGTACAATCATTTTTCGGGATTCTTGTGATAGCCTGGATGAACTTACCGATGTTGTAACCAGTTACGTTTCTTTCTGTGTTGACACTGTTATACCTGTGAAGAAGTCCAAAGTGTTCCCGAATAACAAACCATGGGTTTCTAAACATCTAAAGAAAGTTTTGAACGAAAAGAAAAGGGTTTATTTTCTGGGAGATTTAGCTGAACGGAAGGAAGTTCAAAGGGCGGTGAAATCAGAAATTAGGAAAGCAAGAGAGAATTACAAAAAAAAAATAGAACTTAAGTTTAAAACAGGTGATATGAGAACAGTATGGGATGGCATTAAGACCATGAGTGACATGAAGCAAAATGGATATAATTGCAAACGCTTATCTCCCTTAGGGGGTAAAGATGACGGGGCGTTTGCAGAGGATATGAATTCTTTCTATTCTCGTTTTGATAATCACGATTTTCGTTCTGTCATTGATGATATCATAAGCTCCATTAAGACAGGTTGTAACCTACATATCGATGAAAAAGACGTGTTGAGGGTATTCCAGTGCACAAATGTGCGGAAAAGCCCTGGACCTGATGGTATTTCTGGTCAGGTTTTGAAGAATTGTGCCACTCAGTTGTCCGGTATCTTCCACTCCATCTTTCAGGCCTCCCTTAGCTTACATAAAGTCCCTACCTTGTGGAAAACGTCTATTGTCGTGCCTGTCCCCAAGAAATCTCGTCCTGCTAGTCCTAACGATTTTCGTCCAGTAGCGTTGACGTCGCACGTAATGAAGAGTTTTGAAAAAAACATCTTTTAGATCCCCTGCAATTTGCATATCGGCCTGGGAGAGGGGTGGAGGATGCAGTCGCTACTCTAATAAATTATGTACTTTGTCATCTTGAGGACGCCAAAACCCATGCCAGAGTTCTCTATCTGGATATGAGTTCTGCCTTCAATACGCTGCAGCCTCACTTGTTGTTTAAGAAATTAATTTCCGAATTTAAGCTTGAATCTGAATTGGCGCTATGGGTGCTTGATTTTTTGGTGGGGAGACCCCAACAGGTTCGAGTGAATAACACAACTTCTAGCGTGAAGGTTGTTTCCACTGGCTCACCCCAAGGATGTGTCTTATCCCCTCTTTTATTCATTTTATACACAAATGACTGCAGGAGCATCCGTCCGAAAAGGTACTTTATTAAATTCTCAGATGATACAGCTTTACTCAGTCTGTTGTCTAACGATGAAGTTGGCCATGGTCCTGTGTTAAACGACTTTGTTGCATGGTGTGATAGATCGTATTTGTGTCTGAATGCAACAAAAACCAAAGACATGTGCATTGATTTTAGGAAATACCCTCCATCCCAGTCTGATACTGTCATCCACGATAACAAGGTAGAGGTAGTTGACGAGTATAAATACCTCGGCACAACAATTGACAATAAGTTGAAATGGGACCGCCACTGCAGTGTCACGTACAAGAAATGCCAGCAGCGTCTTTACTGCCTTAGAAAACTTCGATCCTTTAATATTGATAACACCATTTTATCCATGTTTTACAAATCTTGTATACAGAGTGTTTTGACATTTTCTTTTATATGTTGGTTTGGGAACATTAGCCAGAAAGACAAGAATAAATTGCAGCGCGTTGTAAATATTAGTAGCAAAATAACCGGCCTCAAACAAACCTCTGTCACTGCTTTGTACGAAAAGCAGGTTCTCCGTAAAGCCAATAAAATAATTAACGACAGCACACACATCCTATATAACGAGTACGTCATTCTGCCCTCGTCCAGAAGGTTCAGAACAATAACATCCAAAACAAACAGAAAGCGAGATTCATTCATCCCAATGTCAGTACGACTCAATTCAAAACGATAATCACCTCTGGCGTTATGTGTGTATGTTGTATTTTATTTTTTTTATTTGTAAAATGAAGACCACAATTACAATTTAACTTTAATTTTAAAATTATATTATAGAATTTATCTTGTATTTTATTATGATTGATGTTCACTTACTGTTTTAATAATGAATTTATTAGCATTTTTTTTATTTCTCTACTCTGTATTTTATATTTTTATGACGACGAACGCTGCAAAATGAATTTCCCGGTTCGGGACAATAAAGTGTTATTGTATTGTATTGTATTGTATAATGTAGTCCGTGAATTACAGCAGGATGAGAAGTTCTTCTTCTACGACAACTTCTAGGCCTACTTGAACTAGGCAGACGGCACGTTTCAATCCTTGATTGCAGATACAGAATACTATTACCTTCCCCCTAATACCTTTCCGCCATTAAGAGAGTTGGGAAAACACATCTGTAAAGAAGTCACCCTTGGAATTTCCTGCCTGATTCAAGTGCAGATGCATTTTGAATCAATACATGGAGCGATTAATTTGCCGCATTTGTATCCACACATTTGCAATCACTCATATGTGTTCACATTGTAGCCATTTCTTGCCACACAGGTGCACACCACATGCCGCGTCCGCATGACGCATTCACACGTATGGAATGTGAGCTTTATACGTGTGGTGGTGTGTCATGTGGCTGGTTTCAAAGCGACTTTTTAAATGACACAGTTACTTACTTAGCGTCTTGTGTTTGGATAAACATAGTCAGAGTGAGCACCTCCACCAGAGTTACTAAGGAAGAAAGATGAGGAAGTAAGGCATAGCTTTATCTAGAGACCCAACCACCCATCATTTGGACAGCAACAATGGACGGGTGGAAATTTTACAGGATGGGTACAACCCGTCACAGTATGATAAGGTCTGGCAGTTCGTATGACGGGTGTCACTGTGTTAACATTGGAATATATTGTGTTCTGTATCCACCAGAAACAAATCCTTCCCGTAGTGTGAATTACTAGCATTACTTCAGCATTTTCTGGACGCACAGTCAATAATGTCTACCACTACATAATTCACGCATACTATTATGGAGGCGTAATCCTAGACATGTATCACATTGACCAAAACATTGTGACTGGCAAAAATTGTATCCTGCACATAGCTTTATGTAGAGACCCGTCCATCCATCATTAGGACGGGTAAAAACGAATATGGACAGGCAGAAATATGGGTGGATGGGTAAAAAATGAAGGAGCAAAAAAAGGTCTTCCAAAACCTTAGATATTGTTAGTTACACCTTGAAAGTGAGTGTAAATGGTGTCATACGTGTGTTTGTAGCCCATTTCAGGGCATCGGACACATCTGAAAGTTTGTAAACTGGCTTAACAGGTAACATCCATGTGTCCACCAAAACATGTGTGACTGGCAATAATTTTATCCTGCATAAAGCACACCCACACACACCCGCACCCACATGCACACACACACGCACGCACAACACACACACACATTCAGTCAGTGGTTAATTGTAGCAGTGCTTGACTGGTGTTGAACAGCAACAAGCAATGTTTGTAGACACTGGCGAGTGTGACTTTTTGAGTTATGCAGTCTGCTTACCTGTCAAATTTGGCACACTGTTTTGGATATTGGCAAGTAAACATGAGGACATACAGTTTGCAACATTGAGGATGTAATGTTAATGTGCAATATTCCAGTGAATCACAGTTTGTGATTTGTTGATTCATTCTGAATTTTCTTTGTAGTGAAAGTTTGTACAATAACAGTATTAATATACTATTAGTATTATGTTTCCTCATTTCTAGATGTTAGAGGTATTTCATTTCAGAATGCAGTGAAGCTTCCAAATCTTCTGTTTACTAGGAAGCAAGTTTTTAATTCAAAAGCTCCCAGTTTATTTAAATATAAAAAATAAAATAAATCTGATTTAAATTTTAAAAATACGCTTTAAATAAAAAAATCCCCTTTTTCATTAATAAAAAATCCCCATTTTTTATTAATTAAAAAATCCCAATTTTTTAAAATGGGATAGAAAACATCACTAAAATGTTAAACAAGTATTTAGCTAGTGACACCAACATATTTTCTTTTTAAATTGTACTTATTGGTGTGCAATCATATGTGAAAAAAACGTTACAACTTTGTAAGCTTGACAAATACTGCAAAGCAGCAGGTAAAACCAAATGTCACATGTAATGATGAATACTGGATTTCAGTAAAGGTTTTGATATTTTTTTAACCTAGGATTACCCTCAAAGAATTCGACCCATGCTCAAAAACTTGTATTTTTTATAAAAACTAAACAATTGTAGCTATTGTCACATAGCCTTAATAATGAGTTTAAATGATGTCACATGTGTATTTTAGTCCATTTCACATCATAAAACACATTTCAAGTTTCTCAACTGGCAACAGTTAACATCCATGTGTCCACCAAAAATGTGTGACAGGCAAAAAAGTTATCCTACATAAGGCCCTGATCCTGCATAAAGCCCTGAACTAAGGCATACAGTTGATTATAAGCAATTAAATGTGTAAACTATTAAAGACACTTTTCCACTGCCTTTGATCAAAAAATATACCGTTTATTTGGCCGATAACCTGTGGTTTCACACACTAGACCCGGCAAGTGGCTATTGGCAAATCATGGTAGATGAACACGACAGTCATAAGACAGCATTCCTTACCAAATACAGTCTCTTTGAACATATCACAATGGCCCAGGGATTACGCAATGCACCTGCCACATTCCAAAGGGTTATGAATCTTGTCCTACTCTCGCATGCAACAAGATACTGGTATACCTAGATGACGTAATTGTATTAGGAAGGAGCTTTGAGGAGTCCCTTGAAAACTTGGAAGTCATTCTCTAGAGATTTGAGGTGAACAGTTTAAAACTGAAACCAAAGTAATGTTACTAGTTTAGCAGAGATTTGCCTCCTTGAACGTAGTGTCCCACGAGGGTGTTTCCATCACTAATGACCATATCATGAGTGTACTAAACTAGCCACAACCAAGGAATGCATTGCAAGTGAGTAAGTTCACAGAGTTCGTCAACTACATAGGGAATTTATTCAGGGATTATAATAAAAAAACATTGATGAAACCAAAAGAACTGGTAATTTGAATGGACTGATTCGTGTGAAACGGCATTTCAAGAACTAAAGCAAGTAATGACAACAACATCAGTGTTGGTGTTCCCTGACAATGTAGATCCATTCATCCTTGATACAGATGCCTCAGATGTGGTAATTGATGCAGCCTTGTGTCAGTTATAGGGTCGAATAGCATGTCCAATTTCCTTTGGCTCACACACCCTGACTGCAATACAACAGAAGTTTTGTACCACACACAAGGAACTGCTGGCTACTATCATGTTTACAAGACATTACAAACACTATCTACTTGGTCACAATTTTACTCTAAGGATAGACCATGGATCACTCATATCATTTACATGACACCCCTGTTGATTACGTAGTGCCATTAGCAGCAAGACAACTTGACGAATCCAGTGATTTTAATGGTACAAAGGGGGAAGATTATTCCGGCACAAACCATATGCACCAATATAACTTACAGGAATTAAGAGAGTCCCAGATGTAAGACACTGAACTACGACCTGTAATCACCTGGTTAGAAGAGGCGCCCCCTACACAAAATGACTCCCAAGGTGTGGACAGCCATAAGTTATGAAATAACAAAGATCGGTTACATTTAGAAGATGGGGTCTTATATTATAGTTGGGAGGAAGAAATTATTCCCCCTACATTAAAGTTGGTAGTACCACAATCAATGAGAGAGGAAGCCCTTCAAATAACTTACATGATATTTGCATCAGTGGACACTAGGATAGGGTCAAAACAGTAACAGTCACTCACTCTGGTTTCCAGAGGGCACAGTTGTAATATGCCGTGACTAAACATGGGCGACAAAAAGGAAGACGAACACACCGGAATAATCTCATATGTGAAACAGAGTGGACGTCAGAGGGTTAATTGCAAGATGATATACCTGGGATGTTTCTGTGGTGGAGCCAGAGGTTTGCTTGGGGTGTTTATGTTGCACTACATTGATGGCACAGAACACCTCAGCAGCGTCGGGTCCATCCAAGTGAAAGCGTTGATATCCATGTTGTTAACTGGCGCCTTCTTTCCTATCATTTGCCTTGTGTGCATACGTTACATGGTTGAAAAAAGACAGAGCACAGCATCATAGCAATGATGCTTGTTTTCGCTGCAACAATTATCATTGACACAGCTGTTGGAGGATTGTCACAGCTGTTGGAGTATTGACACAGCTGTTGGAGTTTTGACACAGCTGTTGGAGGCTTGACACAGCTGTTGAAGGATTGACACAGCTGTTGGAGGATTGACACAGCTGTTGGAGCATTGACACAGCTGTTGGAGGCTTGACACAGCTGTTGGAGGATTGACACAGCTGTTGGAGTATTGACACAGCTGTTGGAGGCTTGACACAGCTGTTGGAGGCTTGACACAGCTGTTGGAAGATTGACACAACTGTTGGAGTATTGAAACAACTGCTTGAGGATTACACAGCTGTTGGGGGATTGACACAGCTGTTGGAGGATTGACACAGCTGTTGGAGGACTGACACAGCTGTCGGAGAACTGACACAGCTGTTGGAGGATTGACACAGCTGCTGGAGGACTGACACAGCTGTTGGAGGATTGACACAGCTGTTGGAGGACTGACACAGTTGATGGAGGATTGACACAACTGTTGGAGGATTGACAAATATATTGGAGAATTGACACAGCTGTTGGAGGTCTTGCAATTAGCTACAAAGCAAAGAACAATGGAAACGTTGGAAATGCGTGAATGATGCAATGACGGAAAAGTTCTATGACGGGGACAATTCCTCAGACTACAGTTTACACTACTATGAACCTGCACTAGACTCATGCGCGGCGGCGATAATCATCCGAACAAGTGTCGCTCTTGTCATGGTTGTACAGTCGACAACAAGTGGGTCACTTGTTCCAAGTGGACTAATAAAGTATGGGCTGGGATAGTGGAACGTTCCCAAGCCCGATTTAACAGAAAACGCCGCGTCGTCTCAGAGATACAGGAGTCTGACTACCCGTCAGTAACACTGTAGTCCGCGTTGAGAAATGCACACAGTCACAAGCGGGCTCGCCTACAGACATGTGCCATATCTAGCAACAGCTTTCTTGGGTTTATTCCGGTGCCATCCCCAGAGATAGTCCAGGACCGTAACCATAAGTCCATGTTGGAAGAAATTGTTAAACTTCCCCGTGAACAGCGGGTATTACCAACTGGCGTAAATAGCGTGACTATTAAAACTATTAAATGAATGTCACTGTCAGTTTGTATGAATGTTTTGCTCACAAGATGGCACCACCATAGAATTGATTTCCCACTGATACATGAATGGTGATCATGGACCAAAACATACCAGGTTTTTGTGCAGGATCAAATTTTTGCCGGCCCAAATAATCCTGGTTGATGTCAATGTGCATGCCCATGCATAGGCACACGCAAACCTTAGTTTGGGCAAAATTAACCTAAATTATTAGCATTCTCAACCACTTTGCCAATAATTTTTCTAGGGGAAGGCTGCATATAATGCAATATTGTGTGACTTAAGGTGCATTCACACTGTTCAATCTGCGTTGAACGTTGAAAGCTATTTCGTTGAAGAGACCAAAATGCCTATTGTGGACACGGGATTGAAAGCAAGCAGCGTCGAATTCGATGGTTGCTTTCGACGCTGAAAGGAATATAACATGTTCTCTCTTTTTTCAAGGTTGCTATCAACCAGCCTCTTTTTGAATTAAGTGGACCTATTAAAATCACGCATTTCCAAGGATTATTAATCTACAATGGCATTCCTAAAGTTAAGCGATGAGCACCCAGCAGTTTGTGGAACATCTCACTCGAGTCATATCTCAAGAAAGAAGTAAAAAGAGCTGCTCTTTGATCCATTGCGCCTCGAATGGACGCGAACCATGTGCGCAACAGGCATATTAATTGGATGGAATTTATCATGTGATCACAACCTGCAAACATGAAACCGTTACGCATATTAATGTGGCTCCAGCAAAGCCGTGTACAAAGCCAGAAGAAGAAATAAGCATTGAAGTTTATGCAGGGTGGGTTGGCGATCTGACCTGGATCAGCCGTAGCGACAGAGGAGTGCCACACGCTTTTAGCTGTGTGTGCAATTCGTATTTAAGTGTTGCCGTGGGTGGAAAACATGACGCCTTTCGCCATGCTAAAAGATCTCAGCACTAGGGATGGGACGATACATATTTTAAATTTTCGGTTCGATTTTCGATATTTGACCCACGGTTCGATATATTCACGATACTTTTCACGACCATGCCACCTATCACAGAACAATTTTAATGAACAATTTTAAGTGCAGTACAGAGGAACCCCTCATTTAAGACCGTCCCGCCACCAAATCAGAGTGGGGCGGTCTTAAAAGAGGGGTGGTCTCTTGTGAGGAGTTTGCAACATTCAACACTAGGGGGCGCTTACAATGACTAACAACAACATTAGGGGGCGCTTACAGCCACTAAGTAGTAAAATACACAAAATAAAAAGTAGGAAATAATAAATGAGACAACATATTAAAAACAAAAAAATATTTATTCTGTTTATTTTATGTGTGACACGTTTCAGTATAAGTTTACTTTTGAATCGTTTTTTTAATAATATCTGATAGAGTATCCTCATTTTGAATCGTTTTTAATAATATTTGATATAAATACTATTCTCAGTTAATTTATTTCAAATTAGGTCTGAGGGGCTAAAAAGTGCTGCCACCTCACGGCGTCTGGGTAATTGCACCGCGGTCGCCATTTTTTTATTCTTTCCAGCGCCGCAAAACGATCTTTTACTTTCTGATCTAATCTTGAAAACGACGACCTACAGCCGCAAAACTTCCTCTCTAATAACTCATATTACATATACATACGCTAGGTCATAAAATTAAATCATTTTAAGTTGCTGTGACGAATAAAATTCACAAATCAAAATCTTGCTAAACTAAAGTCGACATCGCCGGCGACTGTTACGCGAAGGCCATATAGTGCAGCGGCCGGGACCCAAAACATTAGATGCACCCCTACCGGAAGTATAACAAGCTGGGACCGGTCTCATTTTGACCATATGAGTCTCTAGTTTCCGAAAAACGACGTTGTAGTTGCAGCAAGCTTGTACAACATCATGAATTAACCCTTTGTGTGCAGCAAAATGTGAAAAAAAATACGTTTTCACTTACTTGCTTATTTTATTAAATTAGCCCAGTTAATTTTTAGAATTGCTAGTTATATCAATGTATTTCTTTGCAATGGACATGTAGCAATATATTTTAGGCAGTTTTATGCCGATAAGGGGGTTAAGGGTCCAAAAATATACCCCAAATATGGCGATGTTTGGTGATTTTGACCGAACTGAAGCATATTACTTGCACCCTACTACCAATACATGTTATAACAGTGTCAGACCTGACTCTATTCATCACGCAGGATGTGTCATTGATAAAAAAATAAGTTTCAGCATGGTGAAGAGGGTATAACATGGTCCATTAACCCTTTGTTTGCGACAACGCACAAACTACATTTTTGAAATTTTGTTTTTGCTTTATCTTAATAAATACGGCATGCATAGCAATAATTGTGGTATGTGAATATATATGTTATAGGGTATTCTGATTTCAAATATAATTTTTTTTGCTCCTCCGGCATTAATTTCCGCCATTTTTAAAGATGGCGGTCGTCAATACAAATGTTACAATATATCAAACACTACATCACCTAGAGCAATTATTTTGACGTAGTTGCATAGCTTGGTGGATAGCGATACCAACCATATTATTTGTCACCTTCAACAACATAACAATTCGCGCCATTTTTAAAGATGGCGTCTGGCAAAGCTTATTATTTCCGTATTTAAGAAATACGGTATTTAGATCCATCTTTCACCACATTTTAAGTGCTTCGTATCGTCGAAGGTCGTAGCTAGTGTACAGTGGATACCTGTTTGACCCACTGTTGATATTAGTTATAAGTTTGAGACGAGTTCAACGTCGTATGTGATATGTTCCCTATTATCGCTCAATATACATGAGATCAGTTTTATACTGATAAGGGTGTTAAGGGTAAAAACATATACCCAAAATATGGCGATTGTTGGTGATTTTGACCAAACTGAAGCATAGTTTATTTCACCCTACTACCAATACATGTTATAACAGTGTCATACCTGACTTTATTCATCACCCAGGATGTGTCATTAATAGAAACATAAGTTTGAGCATGGTGAAGTGGATATAACATGGTCCATTAACCCTCAGTCTGCGACAATGCTCAAACTATTTTTTTGGGAAATTTTGCTTTTTTGATGAATGCGGGTAGGCATGTGGAAAGTCCCAGCCATAATCATCACAAAGCAGCTAACAAATGCCAATTGTTGCCTACTCGTAACATAACAGATACCACACCTGAAGTGAAACGAAGTCCCCATTTATTCAATCACACGTCTGTGTCCATCTCCTTTCCATCATCTCCTTCAGGTGTGTTGTTCTGATTACCACAGCCTGTACAAGAACAAGCATCGATGCACTCTAGTCCGACAAGGAGACAAGGACACTTCCTCGCACTCAAACAGTCTTTATCGGTGCTGTAGAGGCGAGTCAGGTCCCGAACCTCAATTGGAGCACATGCCTGAGTGAACATTGTCTGTGTAATACCTCCATCATCGCAAGCAGTCCAACCATGGACAACTGGTTCGATCACTTCTTCGTTAGGCATGTGGCTATTGCACCAAATCCGTGTTTGGTATTTTGCTCGAAGGACGTGCTTTTTGAAGGCATCCTCCGTCGGGGGAAGCATGGATGCGGACTTGTCTGTTGTCGTAGCCATGATGTAGCGCAACTCGTCAAGCGTGTCGATGTCACTTCCCTTCTTTCCGTATAGAAGTAGTGCATAGCTGCGAGCAACGGCGACGTTGTGCTCTAGGTCATCTTCATGGAATGTCTTTAAGTTCGACAGAGTGTCTACATTTTTCAGCAGTTTAGAATAGGCAGTTGTCTTATCTATTCTGTTCATGGAACACTCACACACTGTTTGGCCAAGTTCATTCGCAATCCTGTGTACAGGAATGTATCGCTCCTTTCCGGAATGTCCAGCATACATATACACATGGTCACTTAAGTGTCCTCTGATGAAATAGTAGACTAACAAGACTAAGACGTCTGTATCATCACACTGAATTATGATCTTCTCGTGGTCCCGTGACAGACTGGAAGCGTGTAGGATCATGCGTGTATTGGCTTCCTCCTGGTTACTGTACAGTCTTTCAATGGATGACACCACAGATGGGGTAGCTTCTTTCACAAGCATTCCCTCACTGGATCCACCTGCCAAGATGATGGATTTCCCATTTGGAATGCATTCAGTTGCATGCTCCAAGATATACGCGAGATATAATTCGCTAGGCTTGCCTTGTTGCCTGCTCCTTTCAGAAACTTGCGGTAGTTAGGAACTTGTCTGCTCCCCTGGATCTGATACCTAGGTAACAGTGCAGAAGAATCCCGTCGCTTTCGTTCTGTTGTCTAGATTGATGACCCATTATCATAGCGATCGAAAACAATGGTCACACAGCTCAACTCCAAGGACGGGTTGCTGAGAAGTCGACTTCTGCCAAATCCTTGAACGTTCTGAAGTGGTTCTCGTTTAGCGATTTAACCATTGCCATGCCATCGACGATATATGCGGATGAAGTGGACGTTGGTATCTGTGGCAGCTCTGTTAAAACGTCTGGACAATTTGATTCAAGCTTCTTGGCTAAGTCGGCCTTATTGGTCTTTCTCATCGTTCCATCACCATGGAAGAGGGCCGGTGGTACTGCAGCCAGTTCGTACTGGAGAACTTTCCTCAGGTCAACATCACGACTCTTGGAGACTCCCAGTAGCCGCCGAAACAATACCTCACTGTCAATTATCAGTTTTTGATCCTTGTCGTTTGGGAGGTTTTTTTTCATGTCCGCAAATGTTGACATGGTGCATTTCTGCATTGGTTCCCAGAAACCTTTCGTGGGCTAGTCCCCAAGTCGTTTGCTTGACAAAGTCACCGAAGACCACTTAGCCCCTCTCTGGGATGCCCTTCGTAGAATCCTCAACTTCACGTGATGCTATTTTACCTGTGGTGATGTTCATTAGATGGTCTGGAACATCATCCAGGTCAAATGGTTCTTGGCACTGACTGTAAAGGTATTCCTTCATGTCCTTCACATCCTTTCTGTCCTTGTTCGAACGAGAAGTCCCCAGCTCTTCATGCATTTTTCCATTGGTCTCAGAGTTACAAAGTTCTTTGAAAGCCTCCGCATATTCGCCCGTGATTTGACGTGTCATTAGCCAGCGTAGCAGTGCGCCTTTGCGCAGTGTGAAGCCTATAACACCTCCCTGGTTCTTTGCTTCACGATTGATTGTTTGTTCCAGGGCTTGATCTGTAGGGACACAATTGAAAATCCGACTCGCTGACCTACGAACAACAAACCCCCCCCCCTCCATCATGTGGCGATACATCAGTGGTTCTCTTTCTTCCAGTTGCTTCATCTCTGCGATGTACACTGGGGTGTATCGGGAATAGTTAATTCGCCCAGCCAGGACGAAATAGGGGACAGTTTCTATCACAGCTTGTATGTGCATTAGGAAATTTGCCTCCCTGTCTGCTCGTAAGAGTCGAAGTAGTATGTTACCAGACTCAAGGAAGCTATACCAGTATGCAAATGTTGCTGAGTTCTGTCACCCTTCTTTTTGAAAGCAAGTGATCGTATCCAATACGGACTGGGGAATTGCGCCCTCAGCTTTCTGGCAAACGGTAGCACAGGCAGTTGCCTCTTTTGATCCGAAGGACTGCTCCAGATCTCATACTAGATGCTTGGTTTCATTGGTCAGCCACGGCAAACTGTTTTTGATGGCAAAGGCTTCAGCTGAAGTCAGGAATTAACATCTGCGACAGAGCTTCGTTTGCCAGACGGACACCTCGGATTGAACGGGCATACTGCTTTCCTTGTAGCATTTGGTTAACCGTGGCAGCTGCATATACATCTGATGAAGTTAGGATGTTCTGAAGTCCGCCATCTCCGAATAGTTTACCAATGCTTGCCAGGAAAGCCATTATCAGATGCATTGCTCCCAGCCTCATCATCACTTTGCCCACCAGTGGTCCCGGTCTGCTCCACAGAATCCGTTGTGCCTTGCTGTAGATTGCAAGGTCTGCATTAACGAGTATGTGGTGCTGCCCAAACTCCTCAGATATGCGCACTAGCTTCAACAAAGTTGTAAAAATGGTAGACATATCAGATGGCGAGGCGTTGATGAAGGGAAGGTATCGTATCTTTGCAACTGGGACAGTCTTAGTACTCACAAGAGCATTGAAACCACTCCTCGCCGGAATGCTCGAGTCCTCATCTGCAAGGGCTCGATATCATGTATATTGAGCGATAATAGGGAACGTATTATATACGACGTTGAACGTGTCTCAAACTTATAACTAATGTTAACAGTGGGTCAAACAGGTATCCACTGTACATTAGCTACGCCCTTCGACGATATGAAGCACTTAAACTGTGGTGAAAGATGGATCTAAATACCGTATTTCTTAAATACGGAAATAATAAACTTTGGTAAACGCCATCTTTAAAAATGGCGCGAACTGTTATGTTATTGAAGGTGACAAATAACATGGTTGGTATCGCTGTCCACCAAGCTGTCCAAATACGTCAAAATAATTGCTCTATGTGAAGTAGTGTTTGATATATTGTAACATTTGTATTGACGACCGCCATCTTTAAAAATGGCGGAAATTAATGCCGGAGGAGCAAACAAATTATATATTTGAAATCAGAATACCCTATAACATATATACTCACATACCACAATTATTGCTCTGCATGCCGTATTTATTCAGATAAAGCAAAAGCAAAAATTCAAAAACGTAGTTTATGCGTTGTCGCAAACAAAGGGTTAATGGACCATGTTATGCCCACTTCACCATGCTCAAACTGATATTGTTATCAATGTCATATCCTGGGTGATGAAAAGAGTCAGGTCTGAAACTGTTATAACATGTATTGGTAGTAGGGTACAAGAAAATGTGCTTCAGTTCGGTCAAAATCACCAAACATCGCCATATTTGGGGTATATTTTTGGACCCTTAACCCCCTTATCGGCATAAAACTGCCTAAAATATATTGCTACATGTCCATTTCAATGAAATAAATTGATATATCTACCAATTCTAAAAATTAACTGGGCTAATTTCATAAATTAAGCAAGTAAGTGAAAACGTATTTTTTTCATATTTTGCTGCACACAAAGGGTTAATTCAATATGTTGTACAAGTTTGCTGCAACTACAACGTCGTTTTTCAGAAACTAGAGATTCATACGGTCAAAATGAGACTGGTCCCAGCTTGTTATACCTCCGGTAGGGGTATCTCCTTAAATAGAGCCCTTTTTCAGCTTCGGCCGCTGCACTAATAGTCTAGATTAACGTGGCGTTTCGTCGATATTTTATCGCGGTGTCGCTAAATCTGGATTCCGTTTTTTTTCCTAAACTAACCTAAAACTTAGCCTAATTTTCTAAACTTTAATCATACACAAGTTTCTGAACTTTAATCATACACAATATGGATATTACAGTAATCACAGAGTTACGCGTAACCATCGACGGTGACCATGTTCGCCATGTGATGTCTTGCCGGCGAGTTCTTGCGTGAGTTTGTTTCGTGAATTTTATTTGTTTCAATAATGTAAGTGATTTAATTTTATAAGATGTGTGAGGAAAGTCTAGCGGCTGTTTTAGATGTCGTTTTCATAATTCGATCAGAAAGTAAAAGATCGCCAAAATGAATGGTCGTCATCACTAGTACTAAAAGACAATCCATAAAAACCATGGTAATAAACTTTTGTAGCATCAGAAATAAAATTTCAGACCTTGCTGTGTGCATAGAAAACTACAACCCCGACATAATCATTGGCACTGAAACACACCTCGACAGCTCAGTTAACAGCAGTGAACTGTTCCCTCCCAACTACTCAGTTATCCGTAAAGACAGAGACTTCAACAACTCCAAAGGAGGGGGTCCTGATAGCACTAAAATCTGACCTAATAGGAACCCACAGAACAGACCTTAATAGCAACTGCAAAATAATCTGGGTCGCAATCAAAATTCAAGGAACGAAAGACATTACAATTGGTGCATTCTATAGATCACCCCAATTTGGCAACACAAGTGAATATATGCATGAACTACGAGAATCTATCAACAAAATTAAACACTCAAATAAGGAACACATATGGCTAGGAGGAGATTTCAATCTTCCCGATATAGACTGGGATATACTCAGCCCAAAACCCCCGGACTATCTAAAATCCTACTAGAAATCTCAAACGACTTTGGACTGGAACAAATAGTACGTGAACCCACTAGAATAAATAACACCTTGGACTTGTTCTTCATAACTAACCCTACCCTTGTTGAAAGATCAACAATAGTACCAGGAATAAGTGACCATGACGGAATCCCAATAATCATAACCAGCTGCAAACCCAGAGTCATCAAGCAAGAACCACGCAAAATATACATGTACCATAAAGCCAATACCCAAGCACTAAAAGATCTGCTCAAATGGAGCAACAATTTTGCAACCAAGGATATGTCCACAAAAACATTTGATGAAATGTATACAGAATTCCAAACTGCCCTTAATTCAGCAATGAACTCCCACATACCGATGAAGATAATAACAAAACGTAACCAAACACCATGGATAAATAGACGTATAAAACGACTGCACAAACGTAAACAAAGAGCCTTTAACACCCATAAAATACACAGAAACCAAACCAGTCATGAACAATTGTGTAAGGCACGCAAAAATGCACACACAGAAACAAGAAAGGCCCACAGACAGTATATTGCATCAATCTGTTCAGACTCAGCAAAACGATTCTGGTCCTACATCAAAAGCTTAAAAGTTGACACCATTGGAATACCAACCCTAACTAAAGACCACCAGACAGAATCAGAGATCCTCAATGACCAATTCAAATCAGTTTTCACAAAAGAAAACACCAACGTTCCCAAAGAACCATACTCAAACGTACCAGTTAAAGCCTGACATTACCATCACAGCAAAGGGACTCGCCAAATTACTAAACAAATTAAAAACAAACAAATCAACAGGACCCGATGACGTACCAGCAAGAATATTACAACTTGCTGCCAATGAATTAGCCCCAGCCCTTACAGTAAACTTCCAAAAATCAATCACAACAGGTGAACTTCCCCTCTCATGGCTGCAAGCCAACATCACCCCAATGTTTAAGAAGGGAGATCAAACTCTTCCATCAAATTACCGTCCCATCTCCCTAACTTCAATATGCTGCAAACTCCTTGAACACATTATCTACTCCAACATAATGGACCACCTTGACCAACACTCAATTTTGTCTGACAAACAACATGGCTTCCGCAGTAAACACTCGACTGAAACCCAGTTAATACCCACAACACATGACCTATCAAAATCTCTAAATAATAAATCACAAATAGACATGATCATAATGGATTTCTCAAAAGCATTCGACACTGTCCCTCATAACCGGCTCCTAAACAAATTAAAAAGATATGGCATCAACAACAAAATACATGCCTGGATTTTTAAATTCCTTACATGCCGTGAACAGAGAGTGGTGGTCAGTGGTGCACATTCCCCCTGGACCCATGTTGAGTCTGGAGTACCACAAGGCACGGTACTAGGCCCTCTTCTCTTCCTAATATACATCAATGATTTACCTAACAATATCCACTCCACAGTCCGTCTGTTTGCAGATGACTGTGTCCTGTACAGAGAAATTAACAACCAATTAGATTCACAAGAACTACAGAAAGACCTAGACGAACTAACTAAATGGGAACATGACTGGCAAATGAACTTTAACCCTGACAAATGCTTTGTGATGAGACTAACTCATGCAAGAAATATAAAACAATTTGATTACACCCTAGGAAACACAACACTACAAGAAACAGACAGCCACTCATACCTAGGAATATGCATAACAAAAGACTTAAACTGGAACAAACATATACATCAGATAACAGCCTCAGCAAACCGCACCCATCAGATGCAACCTCCACTTATGCCCCATAAACATCAAAACAATAGCCTACACAACCTTAGTCAGACCACTCTTAGAATACTCATCTTCAGTATGGGACCCCCACACCCAAACCCTTATCAACCAAATCGAAATGGTTCAAAGACGCGCAGCCCGTTTCTGTCTCAACGACTATACATCTAGAGAAGCGGGCTGTGTGTCAGAAATGCTAAACCAATTAAAACTACATCAATTAAAAACCAGACGAACAAACAGATGCCTCACCATACTCCACAAAGCCATCTATGGACACCTATCCTTGCCTGTCAATAACCTCCTCCAGCCCGTACAACGCCTATCAAGACATTTAAACAATAAAGCTTTCAACACCATCCATGCCAGCAAGAACTGCTATAAATATTCATATTTCTCTAGAACAATAAGAGACTGGAATTCCCTGCCAGATGCAATAGTTAACATTTCTAAACCACAACATTTCAAACAAGCTTTAATACACGACTAAAAACCCAACAGCATGCGCACCCAACCCTGACCGTTTGACTCCACCAGGAGTGTTGGCCAGTACACCTACAAGACAAGACAAGGCGATTTATTGTTTTTATGGCATTATGCGTTAGTAGGCGATGACGATGTGCCATTTATAAAAATCGAAAAAAACCGCGGTGCGCAAACTGACGACGGTGCACCGAACCGTGAGCCTTAAAACCGCGAATACCGTGAACCGCGATTAATCGTCCCATCCCTACTCAGCACGGGGCTCTCAATCGAGCGGCCCAGAGAAACGATCGAGAGACATCGTTTTTCGTTAACCCGAAGGACCAGGAGATAACGAAGTGTGTCATTGTCACCGAGACTTGGTTTGCCAACGTGGTCGCTGAACACAACCTTTCCTTTACACATCACGAAAGTCGTGAAGAATATGTTCCTCGATAGCGAAACGGCAAAAAAGTTGTGCTGCAGGCGTCAAAAAACTACAGTGATCGTCAAGAGTGCTACCGGCCTGGAACGAAGTCAGTGCGTCGTCAAGCACTGCCAGACGAGTTACTTTTCCCTCATCACCGATGGGAGCAATGATTGTTCCATGATGAAAAACCTGGTAATACTGGTGCGGCATTTTGACCAAGACCTGAGCATATATATATATATATATATATATATATATATATATATATATATATATGTATATGTATATATATATATATATATATATATATATATATATATATATTACACTACATTACATACCGCTTTGCCTGTACACTTACATTACCTGTACATATACGTGTACAGGCAATGTTTTAACATTCCACACACAACTCTCTAGTGCTTTTAATGATGTTTTGACTAGTCACATACATTAAAGTGAAAAAAAGGCAACAGTTTAGTGTTATGCACCTAAAAGAGTTTACACTAGCTAACCATTTGCATCTACAATCCAATTTTTCACCTTAGTGGTTACCTCAGAAAGTGGTCTTAAAGTGGGAAAATCTAGCTAAATCACTGACTCCATGAACCGGCCCATCTTGGACCTTGCAACCAATCACAACCCAGCAGTTTGGAAAAGTAATACGTCAGAGAGTCGTCTGCTGGTTCAGCTGTCATAACAGAGAGCCAAGCGGTACGCTAAAAGTTGCCTTACGTCGGTTTCCCACAAAATCGCGACAGCAATATGCCACACTGTTCCTCATACGCTTATGGTAACAGTACAGTGAAAGACAGTATCACTAAGATGTCTTCTTGTTAACCTTTGAATCGAGCAGAACTGAAACAGTGTTTCAGTGGATTCGTTCGGACAGTCACAGATACAGCGCGGATCCTAGACGACCCGATTTGATTGACCTAACCATCAAAACGACCACCAACAGCCGCCAAACTTCTCCTCACATATCTTACATACATATGCATACACTATGTTATGAAATTAAATATCTTGCATTCCTCTAACAAAGAAAATTCACACACAAAAACGCGCACACCTCGAGTACAACTTGTTCGGCCGCCCAGCGGTACCATAAAATCGCTTTTAAAAGCTTTACACAAAATACCGCTAGACGCCGCGTTTCTGACTGCGAATATTTAATTGTTTTACTTCACCCGCGCGAAATAGTTTAATTACTTATAAATAATATAATAATAATAATTAATTATTGTCATCACTATGATTTGCAGGAAATTATAAGTTTTATTATTTTTATATCGATATTTTATTTTTATAATTGTTCATATATGTTTCTAGTATATTTATGTTTTTTTCTTCTGGTGTGTTTTTGTTTTTTTAGCATTTTAATGTATGTAAAACGCCATGAACAATTTTAAATTGGATGTGGCGCTATATTAAATAAACAAACAAAAATTGTTATTATAATATAATATTTTATTTATGTAGCGCCACATCCATAATTGTTTGTAGAGCTTCACAACATAATGCTATTAAAGGTACAATAAAGAGAAAACTACCCACAGATAATATTATTTAAAAATAAATAATGAAAATACATGTTTCTATATCATTAACTAAGCTGACCTATCAGTCATAAATAAACATACAAATTACATAACAACAATTGTAATAAATGAATATAAAAGTATGGTTAATAGTAATAAATAATTAAAGTAGTAAAATAAGTACGACGTAATAATAATTTTCATTCATCACATACACAACCATTATGCATAAGAACATATTACTGAAGCTATTTGTTCTACTCATGAATGACATTTCCACCACCAGATATGTAATAATTATTATTTTTGGACAAGACACTTTATTAATTATCGTAACAATAAATCACTAAAATGCAAAAAGGAATATGAATATATGGGAAATATTATGGTGGTAGAAAAAGAAGGATTTAAAAACAGTAATATTAACATGTTATTGTTTTAGTTATTATTGTTAAAACATCGCTTATGTAATATAAGCTTGCATGCTCGCAGTACACGCGGGATGTTTATAGAAATATTGATAAAATAAACAATGTGACATCATTGAAAAACACGTAATTTCCTTTTTCTTTTATAACTAATAGGCAATTTTGGATAATTATGCAGACACATGTATTTTTAATATTTATTTTTAAATATTATCTGTGGGTAGCATTCTTATTATTGCATATACTTTAATAACAGTATGTTGAATAGAAGAGAAGAGAATTGTGGATTTGGCGCTATATAAAATAAACTAATAAAATTATATATTTGTTTGCTCTATCCGGATGCACAAAGTCATGGGCAGAAACAATGGAGGAAGACTTTACTTTCCAGTGCACAGGATGTTGTAAAGTGGAATGTCTTACAGTAGAGTTAGCTAGGCTAACCGATATTGTGAAGGGGCTGGATATAAAAATAACCAAAGAGACGGATGGAAGAGGTCGGAATGAGCAATGCAGTGACAAGAAGGATGAGGACAGGAGATTGAGAGGAGGGAGGATAAGTGCAAGGAAAACAAATGGAGAAAGAACAAGAGAAAGCATGGCATGCAGGAAGGTGACAGGGGAGAAAGTGACAGTAGATGAGGGGGGGACAATGGGACAGGAGAGGAGAGAAGTTCATGTGACCGGAGGAAAGATGAATGGAAGAAAGGAAGTGAGAGTAAATGTGCCGAAAGGGAAGTCAATAACAGGGATGATGACAGGACGAAAAGAGGCAGGGAAAAAAGGAACAACAGAGAAGGCGGGAGGAAGAAAAGTCAACGACCAGGGAGATGCAACACGGAGGAGCTACTCTGAGGCAGTGATTGAGGGGGCATCGAGAACAGAAAGGGTGTTTATGGGCGACTCAATTTTGAGAAAGACAGACAAGACTTTAAACAAAGGCGAAGATGTTGTTGTTTGTCTTCCGGGCGCTCGGATAGAGCATGTGACAGAAAGGGTAGAGAATACATTGGGGCATGGCCAGGGAGGATCTATATTAGTACATGTAGGGACGAACAATGCAGACAGGGAGGGGACAACTAGAATAGTGAAAAGATACAGACAGTTGGTAGGGAAACTGAAGAAGACAAGAGTTGAGCAGATTATTCTCTCAGGAATTTTGCCAGTGATGGGAGGAAGGGGTGTAGCTTATAGAAACTGCAAGAGGATGGCAATCAACGTTCTAGTAGAGCAGATGTGTGAAGAAGAAGGAGTTGGATTTGTAGATTTGTGGGGATACTTTGTTGGGAAAGAAGATATGTATATGAGAGATGGCCTCCATCTAAGCGGAAAGGGCGCTGCAGTTTTCTCTGAGAACTTGCTTCGATCTATGAACAGTGGAACAGGTTGCCGTTATTTAAACTAGATTCGCAGGGGGGATTCACAGTGAAGCCAAATACTGGAGGCACAGATAAGGACAGCACAAAGAAAACGGCAAAGAACAGTCTGGAAAACTCTACCACATTTGGTTATAAATGTGTTTGTTTAAATGCAAGGAGCATAGTAAACAAAAGAAATGAACTAAACATTATGGTAGAAGATACTGACCCTCACATAATAGGTATAACTGAATCTTGGGCCACCCCCGACATATCAGATGCCGAATTAGGAATGACAGGATATGTCATGTTTAGGAAAGATAGAATAGGGAGAAGGGGAGGTGGCGTTATTTTATATATTAAAGAATCCATCCAGGCTTACGAAATAAAATTAGAAAAAGAAGCAGAATGTGAAGAAGCTGTCTGGTGTAATATAGTTTCAGGAAACTCAACGTTAACTGTTGAGTTAGTTTATCAAAGTCCAAACATAAACACAGAAGAGAATGAGAAAATACAAAACGCTATAAAGGAAGTCAGTAAACGGGACTGTATAATTATGGGGGATTTTAACCATGGGCATATACATTGGAAATCTCTACAGAGTACTGGGAGTGAAGATCAAAAGTTTTTAAATTTAGTACAAGACAGTTTCCTTATTCAACATGTGTTAGAACCAACAAGGGGTGAGAACGTGTTGGACATAGTGTTGAGCTCACAGAAGGAATTTATTGATAATGTCAGGATATGTGAGCCACTGGGATGTAGTGATCACAACCAGATACATTTTATCATCAAAGTAAAAGGAGAACAGAATAAAAAAATACGGTACAGGAAAATTTTTCACAAAGGAAGATATAAGGACATGAGGAAATATTTAGCAAAGATAGACTGGAATAACACACTGGAGAATAAGACAGCAACAGAATGTTGGAATATCTTAAAGAGTGAAATTGACTGCATTGTCGAAAAATTTGTCCCCTTGAAAAAACAGGGGAAACGGACAAAAAAGAAACACTTATCAAAAGAAGCCATTAGAAAAATCAAATACAAGCAAATGATGTGGAAGACATATAGACATACTGGAAGTGAAGAAGACTATGCCATTTATAAAGAAGCACTGAACCAAGCTACAGCTGAAATTAGAAATTCAAAGAGAAGCTATGAACAAAAATTAGCTTTTAATATAAAACATGACAGCAAGAGTTTTTATGCGTATGTTCGAAGTAAACAGAAAGTTCAGGATAAGGTCGGACCTCTAGAAGATAGTGATGGAAACATAATAATAGAGGGATTCTTAATGGCAGAACACCTAAATGAATACTTTAGTTCGGTATTTACCAGAGAAGATATTAGTGCATTACCAGTACCAGAGACTAAATTCGAAGGGAGAGAGTCAGACTATTTAGGACAACTAATTGTAACACCAAAAATGGTAGCTAAGAAAATAAGGGATATGAAGGATAATAAGTCACCTGGAGTGGATGGCATTCCTCCCAAATTACTACTGGAAATTGTAGAACAAATTAGCATACCACTTGCAACAGTGTTCAATTTGGCATTAGAGGAAGGAGTAGTTCCGTTAGAATGGAAAGAAGCAAACATCATACCATTATTTAAAAAAGGACCAAGAAGCAAGTCAGAGAACTATAGACCAGTGAGTTTAACATCGGTGATTTGTAAACTATTAGAAAGACTAATTAAAGATCACTTGGTTGATTTTCTTGTTAAAAATAACTTGATTAACCCATCTCAACATGGGTTTCTAAAAGCGAGGTCATGCTTAACAAATATCTTATGTTTTTTTGAAGATGTCACAAAGTGGGTAGATGAGGGATCACCAGTAGATATAATATACTTAGATTTTAAAAAAGCTTTTGACAAAGTGCCACATCAAAGATTACTACTTAAACTGAAGGCCCATGGCATAGGCAATGTTATGATTAACTGGATAGAAAAATGGCTTATTGATAGAAGACAAAGAGTAGTAGTTGATGGGGAGGTTTCAAACTGGAAATCGGTTTTGAGTGGAGTACCGCAGGGATCAGTATTGGGACCTATTTTGTTCTTAATATATATCAATGATTTGGATGATGATATAACAAGCAAGGTGTTGAAGTTTGCGGATGATACAAAAGTGTTCAGAAAAATAAAAAGTGATGCAGATAGACAGCAATTACAAGATGATCTAAATAAGTTGACCGAATGGTCTGAGAAGTGGCAAATGCTGTTTAATAATGGGAAGTGTAAGTGCCTCCACACAGGACATGGGAATGAAGATGCACAATATACAATGGGTGATACTGTACTAAATACTACCATAAAGGAAAAGGACTTAGGGTTAACTATTAGTGCTGATATGAAGGTATCAGAACAGTGTGCAATTGCAGCAGCGAAGGGAAACCAAATTCTTGAATTAGGCGAAATATAGTGTACAAGGAAAAAGAACTAATAATACCACTGTACAAAACAATAGTTAGGCCTCATTTAGAATATTGCATACAGGCATGGAGGCCTTATCGCAAGAAGGATATTGATATACTAGAAAGAGTACAAAGAAGAGCAACCAAAATGATACAAAAACTCAGGAATATTAGTTATGAAATGCGTCTAAAAGAATGTGGATTAACAACACTAGAAACCAGGAGACTGCGAGGAGATCAGATAGAAGTTTTTTAAATATTGAATGGGTATGAAAATATTGACAGAAATATTTTTTTCTCAGTTAAGGAAGAGAGAAGGACTAGAGGACATGGAGTTACATTAGCAAAGAAGCAGTGTAGATTAGATATTAGAAAATTTTCATTTTCACAAAGAACAGTAAATGAATGGAACAGATTATCGGCTGATTGTGTAGGTGCTAGTAGTGTTAATATGTTTAAAAATAAAATTGACATGTACCTAAGAAGGGCGGGGTACATTTAGATAGATAGGTTGGACTCTCGATAAGCCAAAGGGCTTCCTTGTCCACCTGCCATCTTGAGTTGATTCTCTAGGTGGCAATCTTGTTAAATCTTGTTAAATCTTGTTAAATCTTGTTAAATCTTGTTAAATCTTGTTAAATCTATATTAAATTGTTATTTTTGATCAACTCTATTAGACCCATATCACCAAAGCGTTGCCTTAGTTTGCCGTTTAACATTTTCTGCAGATCATAGTGATGCAGCTAATTATTATTATATTATTTTTAATTAATTAAACTAATTCGCGCGTGCGAATGCAGTAAGGTTAATAAATATTCGCGCGCCATCTAGCGGTATTTTGTGTAAAGCTAACTTATAATAGCGAGTTTACGGTAGTCAAAGTTGTCGAGTTGCCGTTCGCCAAGATTTGCGTTTCTTTTGTGAATTTTCTTCGTTAGAGGAATACAAATGATTTTTTTTTAATGTAGTGTATGTATATGTATGTAAGAAATGTGGGGAGAAGTTTGGCGGCTGTTGGCGGTCGTTTTCGTGGTTAGGTTAGAAAGTAACATAATAATACGCATGCACAGTTCACGCCGACCAAGACGACTCTCTGACGTCATTTTGTTT
Organism: Oasisia sp. SBJ-2009; assembly: GCA_964017155.1. Taxonomy (NCBI): domain Eukaryota; kingdom Metazoa; phylum Annelida; class Polychaeta; order Sabellida; family Siboglinidae; genus Oasisia; species Oasisia sp. SBJ-2009. Next base: position 25,524,738 of record OZ024860.1, on the reverse strand, counting down.
CTAAAATGACGTAGTCTGTAGACTTTCTATGTCTATGTGTTCTACATTTTTTTCCTGGTAAACCACTGACGTTAAAAATATGATTGTTGTTGGAAGTTGTTACTTTATATTAACTCTGTTAATCCCATATGATCAAAACATTGACTTATTTTTCCCTTTAACTATGTTCTTTTTGATGGAATTATGCAGTTTAATGTGTGTTGTAGCGTATAATTTCATATTTCTACAAACTGGAAGTTTGAGCGCGTATACTTTTGGTATCAAGCATTACGTGTACATATCATATATGGTGTTATGCAGTTTAATGGGGTGTATACTTCAGATTAGAATGCCCGGTTACAAAGTTACTACAATCATTGAAATCTTGCGTGAATAAAAATTAAATATTGACGTAATTTGTATTTTCGCTAAAAACTGATCGCATCTGACTCTGTGCGAGTATATGTTGAAAACGAAATGTGCGCATGCGTTAGTTCGCGTTGATCTAGACAACACGTCGCGAATGTTTGCGTTAGAGGAGCGTAATGTCGTACGGCCAGAGATTGGTATGTTCCTAATATTTTACTACTATTATCAAGACTGCCTGTATTGATTGTGTGTTGTATTTTTTCCGTGGCATGCTTGATGAAGTCTATGTTAGAATAGAAGAAAACATGAAAGTTAAACGGCCGATCGAAGTCGAAGATACTCAAACTCAGTCGACTCTGAGCGTGATCATTACAGTTTAGTTGCTATGTTATATTGTTGAATTTACCTAACAACGCATATTTGTACAACTACATTAAATTTAACGTGCTTTATAAAGGTGCTATGAATATTGCAGCTTCAATTCGCTGCATTTTATTACTTATATTAGAGTAAATATTTAATGCCCGTTGCGTAATGGTCCCTGTAGGGAGAGTGGCGTGTTTAACAAACATCTACAAATAACGCAGAAGAGCGAAATATACATAGATGATATGGGTTGGATTCTCAATATACCGAAGGGTTCCTTGTCTACAAGCCATCTGGAGTTTTAGTGTTGTACATTAATTTGCTAAATTTGGCTAAATCTTGTTATTATTACGGCCACTGCATTACCATTTCGACTCACGGCACGAAAATTGTTCGCGCGACATCGTCTCTTAGAGTTATATGTTGTAAGTATATCTCCAAAACTCTATTTGTTTAAACAATTAATTTGCACCAGTGAATTTCTATGTATATGTGTCAAATGTTCATCATTATGTGGCTCAGTAACTATAGAGCATCAGACTTTCAACTAAGACAACTAGGACAGGTTTGTCTATTTCTCATTGCTCCAGTACTTTAAGAATGAATGATTACCTAGATATAGACAGTGGTTGATTGTAGTGTATGACTGAATGGTCTTCACACATTAATTGCAGCTGAATGCTTCCCAAAGAAGATGGTATTTGATAGTAAAGCCAAGGACTGGATATTGGAACTTCCCTTTCACTTTTATAAATTACATTCTTACTTTCAGATTATGTGCCTGATTCTGAATCTATGCCGTGATCAGAGGAGTTTCTCCCAATTGGTATGTGATAAAATTGTGTCATTGTTTAGATTAATTTCCACTCAATGCACATGACATATGCTAGCGAGTGTCTATGTAATGACAACTCTGAAATACAGGGATGGAGATTACAGAATTTCAGACAAACAATTTGCATGGTGACAACATTTCTGATGTGTCCTCATAACAATATGTCATATTTTCATTATTACGTGTCATTTCTATTTATAATTGCATTCTTACTTTCAGACGATGTGCCTGAGTCTATGCCAGGATCGGAGGAGTTTCTCCCAATTGGTATGTGATCAAATTGTGTCATACTTATTGATTGTTGTGTGAGGTGAGATTACATTTATGTTATGTATACTGCCATGTTTATAAACACTCCTGAAACTAATGCAAAGTTTTTGCTAAAAGCATGAAGCTAATACTTACAAGCTTTACTTATAAACTAACACATTTGCTCTAATATATTTTTCCCATCAAGAATTATGTTCTTTTATGGCCACAAATCCAGTACATGAACATCTTGCATAGTCTATCCAATAAACAGGTGTGTTTATTATCTAATCATCAAATAAAACATGAGTTTTCTGAACGTGATGATGAAATAAAACAAGTGCATGAACAAGCTAGCATGGATTATTTGACAGGTTTCCCTTTTTTGGAAATTTGTCAGAAAGGATAGCGAAAAAATTGAAATGTGCACATTATGAAATGTTTCAACTTGATTTTATGCTAATATGATGTGTGGCTGAATCTGAATCAAATGATGATGACCAGTAACTCTGAGCGAACTCTGAACAGGCCAACATGTCTTGTATATAAGCTTTGATGAAATCAGAACATTGTTTAAATAAATGATTGTTAATAAATGTGGTTTAAAAAAATGTTATGTTGTGGAGAATTTGACTGCATGTTCCAGAATATATGTGTGGCGGTCTGGGATAATGGGTCGGAAGTCGCTAGGCGTATTTGCCCGTAAACGCGCCGTAAAGGTGTTTCTGGGTCAGTCGGTCCATTTTTAGATTTCATTACGATGTTTTAGCTAACATACTTATTTATACGTTCACCAAGTAGTTTCCCGATTACCCAAGTGTAAGTTGCATTTTTGGGTGATTTTGTAACTTGGACGATAGTTCTACGTTCTAACGTTTTGAAATTAAACTCGCACTATTTTGCGATCGCATACAACCTAGGACATAAGTTTCTATGCCCATATGTGGCATATCATTCGAAAGCTATTTTCAGCATGCGGTTCCATAGCAGCAGCGCGCATGAATACGTTGTGAGATATTTGAGTGCGCAGCGAAAGTTAACGGATTTGTATTTAGAAGTTGGATTTGAGTTGTTTTTGAGTTGTTTTAGTAGTTCGATTAGTTTTTAGTTTAGTTTGATGTTGCTATAGTTTGTGTCTGTACATAATTCTTAACGTTATTCGGGCGGATTCCGTTGGAAAGAGAGGCTTCGTTGCGATTTTCATTTCGTGTTTACGATCTACGAACATTCAAAGATGGCGGCGCCCATGGACGGACCGAAGCCGAACGATATAGCTCGTTGTCTGAACGCACTGGCGCTCTTTTCAGAGCCAGACACAACAGTTCTTTTCAAAACTAACCACATATTCGTGGAAGAGTTTGCTACCTCTTGCTTGCGTGTTGATTATTAATGTACATTTCTGCTGAAAAAACACCTATGACTTTTGACCACTCTTTAAACTACTGTCACTGTTTCTTTAAATAACCACAATATTTGGATAATTTAGTATTTCAAAGCTAAGATATACATCTACATTTATTTCGTTGTAATAACACTGGACATGTTATTAAACAGCAGCAAACATTTAATTTGGCATTTTCTCCTGCAATCAAGTTTGACGTGTGTTCTGTTTAATTTTGTGTAACTTAAAAAAATTCCATCACAATTGGATAATGTTTTCAGTACAGCAAAGGTAACAAACATAGGTACATTTCCCTCACAGAACTTTATAAGGTAACTGCAACAGTTATTGTGTTATGCAGCATAAAGTGTGGTGTTCATGTGAAGAATGAATCTCGACTTTAAAACTTGTTTTTCTCCTGAAATCAAAGGTGACGTGTTTCCTGTTTAATTTTTGTGTAACTTTAAAAGTAGCCATCAAAATTGGATAATGTTTTCAGTACAGTAAAGGTAACAAACATAGCTACATTTCCCTCACAGGACTTTATTACGTAACTACAACAGTTATTGTGTTATGCATCACAATGTGTGGTTTTCATGTGAAAAATGAATCTCGACTTTAAAACTTGTTTTTCTCCTTAAGTAATTTCTGATAGGGGCCCTCTTTAAATTCCTGTAACTTTGCTTCTGGTGGGAATATTTGAATATGGTAAACAGTACAGTATATGTAAATAGTGTATATTTCCATTTCTGAAATAAAAAAGCAAATGATTTTTTGTCCAACTGACCCATTTTCCTAGACCGCCACACATATAGTTATGACCTGGTAGTGCACATGTTAGCAAGAGCACATGTTGTGATAACATCATGATAATTGTTGACCTTGCCCTTGAACTTGTGAAACATGGCGGCAATCCATAAAAAATAGTGGTATTCAAACTTTCTGGCCAAAGATTCGTGTATACGCCCACCCCGTAATACTTGCCTATATATCCAATATAAATGCCCTGGGCGTTTCCACGGACGAATACGGTATGTGTTCTGAGACGCTGTTGATGATCTCAAACTAATAACGGAATAGCATTTATGAAAATATCGTAACTTACAAAGTTGCGACGCTATTTTTATAACAAATAGTACTAAGAAATTCATACGTTGTTCAAGAATACCACCAGACGATGATTGTTGCAGAAACTCTGTTTGCGAACATGGCTGCATAGTGCACACAGCCTTTCCTTTCTGCTGGTGGACAATTTCATGAAAGTCGTGAAGGAGATGTTTCCAGACAGTGAAACTGCCAAGTCTTTTTCCTGAGGCCGATCAATTTGATGTGTTAACTGTATGGAGGTCCACTATTTAGGTTTTTGTAAGGGGTATCGGTGTGTGATGGTTTATAGATGAATTGCTCAGCCAGTTTTAGATGTTTGCATTGTAAACTGTGGAGATCCACCATTGAGCATTTGAACTGGATGAGAATTATCACCTGGTCTTGCAATAGCAAATCACAACCATTCTATTGAAGCATTTGAGTCCTGACCTACCTAAGCAAGCCGATGATCTGGGCTGACCATTGCACTGATCAATATGGCACCAAAGCATGCACGAAGATGGCAGCATCTCTTTTGAAGAATAAATGCTTAGAAATATCTCCAGGCGTGGGTCACTGATCTGGACTGGATAAGTAGAAATATCTCCAGGCGTGGGTCACCGATCTGGACTGGATAAGTAGAAATATCTCCAGGCGTGGGTCACCGATCTGGACTGGAGAAGTAGAAATATCTCCAGGCGTGGGTCACCGATCTGGACTGGAGAAGTAGAAATATCTCCCGGCGTGGGTCACCGATCTGGACTGGAGAAGTAGAAATATCTCCAGGCGTGGGTCACCGATCTGGACTGGAGAAGTAGAAATATCTCCAGGCGTGGGTCACCGATCTGGACTGGAGAAGTAGAAATATCTCCAGGCGTGGGTCACCGATCTGGACTGGAGAAGTAGAAATATCTCCCGGCGTGGGTCACCGATCTGGACTGGAGAAGTAGAAATATCTCCAGGCGTGGGTCACTGATCTGGACTGGAGAAGTAGAAATATCTCCAGGCGTGGGTCACCGATCTGGACTGGAGAAGTAGAAATATCTCCAGGCGTGGGTCACCGATCTGGACTGGAGAAGTAGAAATATCTCCAGGTGTGGGTCACCGATCTGGACTGGAGAAGTAGAAATATCTCCAGGCGTGGGTCACCGATCTGGACTGGAGAAGTAGAAATATCTCCAGGCGTGGGTCACCGATCTGGACTGGAGAAGTAGAAATATCTCCAGGTGTGGGTCACCGATCTGGACTGGAGAAGTAGAAATATCTCCAGGCGTGGGTCACCGATCTGGACTGGAGAAGTAGAAATATCTCCAGGTGTGGGTCACCGATCTGGACTGGAGAAGTAGAAATATCTCCAGGCGTGGGTCACCGATCTGGACTGGAGAAGTAGAAATATCTCCCGGCGTGGGTCACCGATCTGGACTGGAGAAGTAGAAATATCTCCAGGCGTGGGTCACCGATCTGGACTGGAGAAGTAGAAATATCTCCAGGCGTGGGTCACCGATCTGGACTGGAGAAGTAGAAATATCTCCAGGCGTGGGTCACCGATCTGGACTGGAGAAGTAGAAATATCTCCAGGCGTGGGTCACCGATCTGGACTGGAGAAGTAGAAATATCTCCAGGCGTGGGTCACCGATCTGGACTGGAGAAGTAGAAATATCTCCAGGCGTGGGTCACCGATCTGGACTGGAGAAGTAGAAGTGACACAGGATTGTCACATGTGTTTTGTCGCGTATACAACTCACAGTTTAGTATTGCTGCGGGAGGTAAAAATTATGCAATTCGCCAGCGCCAACATCCCTACAGGTGAACCTTGTTTGAGCGTCAAGTGAACAATCGTGCCACTTCACTTTTTTGTGGTAGTCACCAGCCAAAGCCCCAGTCCTCGTTGTGATTCTCAACAGATAGGGTGAATACAGTGAACCCTGTTGACCATCATCCTTTTGGGTATCGGCCAACCAAACCACAATGACAGCCAGGGCTTAATGCAGGATCAAATTATTGCCAGTCATACATGTTTTGGTGGACACATGGAGTCATGGATGTTAAATGTTAAGCCAGTTTACAAACTTTCAGATGTGCCTGATGACCTGAAAAGGGCTACAAACACACATATGACACCATTTACACTCACTTTCAATGCATAACTAACAATATCTATGGTTTTGGAAGACCTTTTTTGCTCCTTCATTTGTTTACCCATCCACCCATTTTTTACCCATCCACCCATATTTCTGTCTGTTCATATTTGTTTTTACCCATCCTAATGACAGGTGGACATAAAGCTATGATGACAGCAGACCAACTCCATGTCTGTCCTCCAGTCAGGACAATTGTAGTGGAGTAGATGTCATAGTGAATACTCAGAGCACTTATGAGACAAGTGTTAGGGTAGTTACAACACCCAATGGGAGTTTGACCAGGCAAGACACATGAGGTGTTAATCCGGCCTCCAGGTCCACTAGTGAGGACAATAACAGAACAATATTTTCTTTATTTATACAACCTGCAACAGCAAAATGGGCATTAAGTTGCACTGCCTAATGTGCACAAAATGCAGATTTAAATGTATGGGTTATTTACTTTTAATTTTGAAATGTTTGCAGAATGTGCTAAGCATATCTCATAACATTGTGTTTCAGTGACCTTTTTGCTAATTTAGAATTTTTAGTGAAGAAACATCAAAAAGAAGATTACTGCAGGTTGAAGAAACATACATAGAGCGAATCATTCTGGCGCAAGACAAATTGAAGCTCGAAATCGAAATGCTATGGAATCAAAATGAAATGATACAGAAGAAAATGCATAACTTTGATGTGAAGTTCGATTTGGCAAAGCAGAATTTGGCATCGCCTTCAAATTAAATTAATAATGACAAATTCTGATCTTAGTTTTGAACTACATTGCAGGCTGACTTAGTCTAGAATACAGGTTATTTTTTAACAAAATTTATTTATTTATTTATGATGCTTTCAATGGGTTCTGTGTATATGTCATGTGTCGGCAATTTTAGGTAACTTGCAGTCTTAGGTGAACCTGTATATGTAGTGAGAATTCATAGAGTTGAACCAAATTCACATTTTTAAGAATGGTTCTTAGGCAGTGTGTCATCCATAATTTATCCTGCCTTTTTGTGTTTTGTGTATATATACATTGGACAATTTGTGTTATTCGCTCGGCAACTGGTTGTGAGCTTGTGTCGCCAAGCAGTAAACGAATGGTCCCCATCTCTGAAAAACTGCCACCACGTTCTGACTCCATGAACACTTAATTTGAATCCCAATTGGTCTGATTGTGAATCAGAATAAAAAATGGATTCCTGCATGGCGGGAATGAATGATACAGAGTCTTCTGCGCATGCACACCTAACTCCGGATGCTACAAACCGCAATGTAAACGATGTGAGCGATAATGTACCGACTGTGGTTGTGAATGAACTTTGTTTGTGCTTTGTTAACAACAAAATCAACTTACTGCCCTCCGAGACGGTCATTCAGTATGTGTGAAACACTGCAAGCCAGACGAAATCGAAACGGCAAAACGGAAATTATTCGAGGTATGTTGATTCAAGGATGCTGACCAGGAAAGGACCGAAGAAAAATGTTCAAAACCTTGAGGATGTCGTCAAGAGAATGAACGAGCTCGACTCAGCTGTTGACGTTATATCGTGTTTTGTTGCGAGAGATTTGGGGAATCTGATCTTCCTCCTATCATGTTTGACTCAATAGATGTATCAATGCTCTTGACAAAAAATGAGTCTTAACGGTGAAGTGCTACTGATGAGGGGTGCTATGAAATGCCAGCAGACAACGTCAGAAGCCTTGACAAAGGTGTGTTCTGAAACAATATCCAGAGTGCACAAGATTGAGGGTGAAATGTTGGGAGTCAGGTCTCCAGGCTGCCCTGGGGCATTATGCATGGACCGAGGCAACTAATAGTCAGAGACAATGCTATTGTCCGAGACAATAAACGTCGGGACTTCTGCCATGGCGAAGTTGGTATGCATGAACCGGACGATAGACAGACACAATGACGTCAGAGACTTTTACGCGATTGTCCCGACGTTTGGAGTGGAACTAATTTTAGACTAGGCTATAAGGGGAATTGCCAATATTTCTCATGAAGTGCGCAGTCACGGCCTACAGTTGACCTCATGAAACCACTTCCTTCCGGGCAGTTGTCGTCTGCTTTCACCGGAAAAAGGCAAATGTCGGGACAAGGAGAGATTTCGTCGAAAAGAGTAAAAAACAAAATGCAGCGATTTAGAAAATTAGACTTTATTAGAATAGAAAAAGAAAAGGAGTTATTAACTTCACACTTCCAAAACGGAGTGACACTAAAAAGAAAAGAAATGTTGTGGCAACACATTGCCGATTCGGTTAACACAACAAGGAGAGATTTTGTCGAAAAGAGTAAAAAAACAAAATGCAGCGATTTAGAACATTTTATTTTATTAGAAGAAATAGAAAAAGGAAAGGAGTTATTACCTTCACACTTCCAAAACGGAGTGACGCTAAAACGAAAAGAAATGTTGTGGCAACACATTGCCGTATCGGTCAACACTGTAGGTGGTAATGGTCGGAGTGTCGGGCAGGTGAAAAAGAGGTGGACAGATATGAAATCTGCAGTCATCGATCAGCAACGCAGAAGCAAGAAGACGGGAGGTGGCTGTCCTTTTCCAGAGATACATTATGAAGATGTGATCAGACGGATAATCCGGGAAACCACCAGCCTGGTGAATGGGGTGAAAGGTAAGAGCCAAGTTCCAACCAGCTGTAAGATCGATGCGTTCCTTCTAGCATTACAAATAATATTGTTAAAACTTATTGAGTAACATAAGCAATTATCAGTCGTAATAAGGTATTACTTTTCTGGGCCTAACCATATATTAAGTCCTGTACTAGGCTTTGTTTGTAGTAACATATATATATATATATATATAATCGAGCGATGTCATCCAAATTGAGAATTGCAGATTTTGAATGCACATTTGTCCTTGGCTAATAATTAGAAGCACTGAATTAACTCCTCTTGACTTTGAACCTGTTTGTACACAGTAGATGCATGACACTTTGCAAAGACACTTGTTTCTTTGAGTAAGTGTTAAAGCAGTAATATTATAACTATTACTGCAATAAATGATTTCTATTCTGACAGTAGATATGCCCACGGACTCCTATCTGTCTGTGACAGCTGATGAACGTTCACAATTTTTAGGTAAGCATAGTTTTGTGCTTGTCTGTGTTAGCTTAATTTGCAATCAGAATAGAACATAACTTATTCCCATCGTTAAACACTATGCCAATTGTAAAAGCCTCTGGTTACAACCTTATAAGTAATGAACATCTTAAGAATGCAAATGAAAAACTCCATGTTCTTATGTCACTGTTATGCACTATATACACCTCGAGATTGTAGTGTGAGTTATATGTTTGTGTCAAGAGTCTTACCCACATGTAATATGTTAATTAGAACAAATGTGTATAGTTTTTTGCCGTGTATAGCTAGATCGGGCAATGCAATACTACAGAGTATCATGAATAGGATGCACTGTATACTTCATCACTGGGTCGCCATTGGCGGAAAATGTTATATATATATATATATATATATATATATATATATATATATATATATAGTTATTAGTCATACTTTAGTTTTTTATATGGATGTAATGTTCGGGAATAAAGTTATCAAATTGAATTGAATTGAAAACATACTTATTGCAACACTGTATCGTACTGTCGTGGTGTGCCACTTAAGTTTGCAAATGTTCAGTAAACACTGCCGTTTTAGGCACAACACAGTGTCTGTCAAAACATTCGTGTTACACCACCTCTTCAAATGGATCGGCAACACCTCGGAAGCAACTCAGATGCTGAAATCGGACTGCATATCTTCTTAAAAACGACGAACTTTGACAAAGAAATCGACCAATTTCTATGTTAGCTGTCATCTTTGTTTGTTTGTACGGCATTGAGCACGCTCTTGAACATACTCTGGATTTGGATGTTTCGTGCTCAAGTCTGAGTAAGATATCATACAGTGGTAGGCCAGGGTAATTGTAATTTATATAATTAAATTATGTTATTAATGAATGTGTTGTGAAATGTTTATTCAGATGTGTTGTTACTCTAAAAGAAGGGGGAAGTGTGATTAGCCTTAAAACATCATAAGGAGGGAAGAATGTGGTAGGTCAGGACCCACTCATCGTAGCATGATAGTTGCAACGCCTCGGAATGCCCCCCGGAATACCCCCGTTGTTAGGTATATAAGGGCTGCAAACATTGTACACTGTGCTGTGAATAAAGACCTATGAAGCAACGTCCATTCGTCGTCATACTAGGCCGTCGCACTAGCAGTCATTCCGATGTGATACGTGTGTGTGGTAAGAAAGACGACAACAAACTGCAAGTATATCACACTTACTTATAGTTGTGTTGTTGTCGCCCAGATGCCAGACACCGTTTACAACAATATTCAGAAAGTTTGGTAACCTCCGTGAGTATGAGCATGGTATGAAAGCGAGGCTTATGCATGGAATTTGAGCACTGTGCACTGAGTACGGCTTTATAACCTCGGGCCCAGAAGGAAGGAGTACTGTGACAAACTCCACAATTATTAGCTGACTTCTGATCAAACCATGCTGGATATACTGAAGAACATTGATACATCGTAGGAGGATGCACCCATTTTAAAAGCTGAGGTGGAATCAGCTATTAACAAACTTAAGGATGGTAAATCACCTGGAATTAAAGGTGTAACAGCTGATATGGTGAAGCCTACATAAAGTTACGTAATGAAGTTTGGAAACCAGGAACTTGGCCTTCTGCATGAGCATAGACAACTATCATCCCTCTCCCAAAGAAAGGAAATTTGAAATCTTGCAATAACTACCGCACCATCAGTTTGATAAGTCATCCTAGCAATATACTCCTGTGTATAACTTTGATCCGACTGCATCAACAACCAGAAGAAATCATAGTTGAAGAAAAAGCAGGGTTTAAAAAAGGGCATAGCACACTTAAGCACATCTTCAACCTTAGATTGTCGAAGGAGCAGTATCAAAATAACAAAAATCAATATGCTGGATCTAAAAAATTGACAAATAAAACATCACTCACTGAAGAAGAACAGGAGAGACAAAATGTGTTGTACAAGTCAGCATGTCAGCAACAGGAGACACTAAAATGTTGTACAGGTCAGCATGTCAGCAAAATTCATGTGCCAAAGTTAATCGCGATGTTCTGAAGGAATGCAGACAGACAGACTATGCACACACACGTGTATTGCAGGTTCAGTTCCTGCTGGTGTTATGCTGTTTGCAATGTAGGCCAATCAAAGTCAGCCCAGAAGTAAGAGATAAGAGAAAAGATAGCTTTATTGCCATGTGTTCACATTGTAGCTACAATAAAACACTGGAATGTGTAATGATATTGGTCGTCGTACTAGTACATTCACATGACAATACATTCACATGCACCAAATGGTGATGATAAAATATACTACTACTTTAAATGAAATAAATATATAAATAAGAACAATCACATAAAAAGTTTCGAATATGAAATAAAATAATATGTAATAAATCATGATAAAATATACACTAAAAACTCATGGGAAAGTGGAATGTGTGTTTGCTGCGGGTGGGAGAAAAATCACTTCTGTTTAGACATGGCTTGAATGGCTAAGGGGGAAAAGCTAGTACTAAAGAGGTTGATCCTGGTTTTGATGGATCTAAATCGCCGACTAGATGGAAGAGATTCAAATAGGTCATGGGCTGGATGGGATGAAACTTGAGAGATGAGAGTGGCTCTTCCTAACAGGCGCTGCTGATACAGTATTTCAAGACTGGGAAGGTCTCTGCCGATGATTCAGGAAGCAGTTTTCACAACTCTGTTTAATCTGAGCATTTCCTTCTGTGTAATCGACCCAAACCATACTGTGATAGAAAATATCAGAATACTCTCAATTACAGCTCCAGATGTAAAAGTTGAGCATGACCTGTTTGGTCAAACCAAATGATCTTATCCTTCTTAAAAAGTACAGCCGCTGCTGAGCCTTTTTGACAATATATTAACAACATTTAGCTCCCATTTAAGATTACTGGAGATTGTAGAACTGAGAAATTTGAAATGTTGAATAATTTCAACTGTCCCGCCATCGATCACAAGGAGAAGATTTATTTCTCCTAAAATCTACAATCATTTTTTTCGTTTTATTTACATTAAGTTCCAGATTGTTATCGTTGCACCAACTAATGAGTTTGTCACACAATAAGAGTTGATGTAGTATTTGACCGCTAAACAGGGCAACATTCAGTCAAGGCACTGACCAGGTCAAAGTGACTGAGGACGAAGCCAATTCGCAAGGTCATCGATGGACATAATGTCCTACTTCCACAGGTGTGGAGCAAATTGTTTGCGTGCTCACGGTGGTTATAAAACTGAGCATGCCGCCTTGGGCATAAGCTCAACGGCTTTCTAATGAAGGAGCTCGTTTGACTAAGTGACAGTGTTTTTTTTTAAATAGATGCAGAAATGGAACTCTTTCATTGATGAAGGTAGGTATCCACGTAAACAAATACAGTGTCGTCTATTGTCATCTGCTAGCAGAAAGACGATTGTAGCAGCATAATGTCGGTAGAGCAGTGTGGCACAAGTAATAGTAGTGGCAAACTTGTGAAAACACAATCTAAACCGTGGGCGGATGTTGAACAGAAAATGTTAATAAAAGAAGTTCTTCAAAGGGAAAATGTTTTATTTGGAACCATGAAGGGCTGCGGAACAAAGACTGTCCATCAACAGCGAACGGAAGGGTGACAAGAAGTTGACAATATACTGAGAGTGTATGTGTCATGTGAAACTGCAAGGTTTGACTAAACCAAGCCCAGTACATGCATGTCAAAATTGTTATTATAATAATGTTATAACATGGGTCATTCCGTGTGAACGCAACCAATGAGGTTGCTGTCATCTCTTAGATTTTTTATAGATCTGTGTGGTGAGAGCCTTTGGTAAGATTAGTAAGAATCCAAAATTTGAGCGTTCTAGCTTAACTAGTTTTCAAGTTACGGCAGGTTGAAATTTGGGACTTAGACGTTTTTCAACAGCTTGTTAAAAATAAATAATTTTATTCACATTTCACTAGTCAATATCTTTTACACTCTTTAGCCTGTGTCAGTGAAATTGCGTGGAGTTGTTCTCTATAATATAAAGATTACATAACTACAATTAGAACATAAATACAATGTATGGTTAATGTGCAACAAGTTGATAAACATCATGATTTATTCAAAATATCACACGCAGGAGGGTTTTCAGACCCTGATTGTGAGTACAATACACACACCTTAGATCCAAATTGTACTTATTTGGTACCAAAACATAAATATGTGCAAATCTGAGAAATATGGCAGGTTTAGCTGCCTTAATTATGAATATATACATGTGCAAAGATGGTACGTTATTATATTTCTTTAAAAATGACCAACTTCCGACCCAAAAAAGTCGATGAGGCGTAGCTTGTATTATCACAAAACCTTTTCTAGGTGTTAGTTCATTTCTACTACTCAAATAACTATTAAGTCTCAATATCCTTCCGAGCTTCCTTCACAACAAAAATGGCATGCGTCTGGGTGCCCCAACTTTTAAAATAAATTGCTTGTATATACGAAAGGGTTTTCAGACATTGATTGCAAGCTAAATATAGATGGTTAAATGAACTGTTGTGTCTATTTTACAAATATGCATAACACTGCATATTATCAGAGCAAATATGGCATGCCTGACTGTCTTAATCATGAATCTACACATACCCAAATATCATATATTTTATATTTCATTAAAATTAGCAAACGTCCTACCCTAAAAGGTCAATGTGGATTAGAAGGTATTGTTATCAATTTTTTACTAGGCATAAACCAGTTCAAAGATAAATTAACCAGTAACTCTCAATATCCTTCCATGCTTCCTTCTCAAGAAGAATGGGAACCATTGATACAACTTTTAAATAAATTGCTTGTGATATACGAGAGGGTTTTCAGACATTGATTGCAAGCTTAGTATAACTGTGTGTACCCCGTTGTGTAATTGTTGTTATTATTATTATTATTTAAAAAAAATTTATATGATTAAATTAAGTATTACTATTAAGTACCATATGCATACATTCATTTATCAGTGTTATTATATAATTAATTCCTAAGTTGATTATTATGTTTTAATGACAACATTTTTTTGTATTTACATCTTAATTGTCTTAATGAATTATTACTGGGTTAATGTTAGTTTTATATATATATATATATATATATATATATATATATATATATATATATAAATAACCATAACATTTAAATATTATATTGGACATAATTTTAAAAACTGTTCGCAATGATCACCACACTAAAGGCAGAAACTGAGAGGCCAAGTAAAAATGAAATTAAGGTTGTAAATGCTCTGAAAACTGTCAGTGTCAGTGTCAGTGACAGTACATAATAACAGAACAGTTTAAAGAAGTTACCTTTTCAACACTTTTGAAACCCTTCCTTAAGATAATTATGATATGCAACATATTTTGTAGATTTACAAGTAATTACGTTACATACAGTGTGCACGTGCTGCCGTGTCATTTATTTGTTGTCATTCGTAATGGAGGCGGATAATAAGAAGTTTCGTCTAGTACACAAAGTGCTATCATCCCAGCACAGAAAGCAAAAAAGGACCATGACAAATTTGAGACAACCACACGTGTTGTTTTAGAAGATCAGAAAGCATGATGCCTGAAGGTAGCACTGAAAGTGAAATCAGCCCATACATTTTCGTTAATGATTTTGCCTTATGGCAATTGTTGTTTGTATGACAATTATTTCACGGTAAACAAAAAGGCACTTTACAATGTTGCCTTTTTGTTGCAATGAATGAAATAATTGTTTTCCATTACATACATGTCAACTATATTACATAAAAAGTTTGTTGTCAGTTTTACGTAATAACTTGACATAATTGTTTTTATCAATTATTATTATTTGTTAATGGTGTTTTGTGCAGGTGTGTTTTTATGCCTTTCATTAAAGTAAAAACAATACGTTACATTTGGATTTACCATATGAACACGAAGTTGAATGATAGAAAACATTGTTTAAGTATTACCATTATATGACACTTTATCTTGTTTTTACTTCCTTGTATGAAGTCATTTTTTATGTGTGAATGCACTTTGTATGGGTGGGTGTTTTTTCCAGGTGCATCATGGTTGCCATGGCGACTATGCTGATATGTGAGCAATGTGACAATTACTTCAGGGCCGACTTCGATTGAGCTACACGAGTAACACAGCTTCACTGCGATTTTTCACACCTTACCATGTTGCGTTGCCTCAGCTTTTTGCTGGCCATGACAACTGTGTTTAGCGCTCCGATCGGAGGTAGGTCCTACATTTGCTCTCTTCTTGAATGTGATATTTTATAACGATTCTGTTATGTACACGATTGCTAGTCATATGACTAAATCATTAATCAACGGTTGCTTTATTCAAAATATTATATAATTCCTAATGTTCCGTTACACTAGATGATTTGGAATATATTTGTTGCAACATCCGGATTCTCAAAATAACATTTGATATTGTATCGTTGAATTTAATCCCTATTTCATACTCAAAAGTACTGTTGGTGCAATTATGAACACAACATTGAACCATCTACAAATTTCCAATACAAAAATCCGACATATCCCATCTAGGGCTATTCATAACAAGGAAATCCGCCATTACCCATAGCCATATTGTTGGTATCACCAAGTGCCCCGCCGCGCACTTAGCAAACACCAGCGCGATTTGGTGTTGTGACGTCACACGGGAACATTGCTTGTTTAACGCGTCAGATGGCGCGTGGTCGAAAAAGAGGCTGAGACAGCACGCAGCGGGAAGCACCCGCCAAACCGGAAACAAGTTGCGTCCCTGCAGCGACTCGATGCGGCAGCTTAGTGCAATTGTGCAGGAAGTTATGGAAACACGGGATTTTACAAAGGGATCAGTGCAGTTGAAATTATTATGTGACGCGGCACGCCAAAACCAGCTAGGCGCTTTTCGCAAGGCACCGTTTGTGCTCAAGCCTAATTAGTCAGTGAATAATACTCTCAAATTGTCAAAAGTCGAGTACCAGGGGTAGTCGAATACCAAGGTAACCTATACCCAGGAGAGGTTAAGAAAGTAGTGTGTCGCAAGTACCAGGTGTCAGTCATGGTGCCATCTGGCAACAACTGGAAATGGCTGTTATGCCAGATGAAATATTCTACACCGCTGACAAAACTGTCCAAGAGACTGAAGCCACCCTTCGTTGTCAACAACCGTGGACATTTTGGCTTTCTGGATCTGTAAATGATCTCAAGTGGGTGCAGAACGTTTGTTTTTCAGAACATTCTGAGCAGACATGATCATTAAACATGTTTAGTTGGTCTTAATAATAAAACGTAATTGTAAATGCAAATGTTTTATGAAAAATAATCGCTATATACATTTCTTTTAAAACATGAAATTATTTCAGGATTTACCGGTAAATCACCACGATCAAGTGTGCATTACATACTAATGTATGTTTTTAAATGTATTATTGTGTGTTATCTAAGTTACAGACTGAACAATCCATTTCCCTCAAGCAATAATGTGTATAATGACGTGTTCTGTAATAATGATTTCATGTAACGCGAGTCACAGTAACGCGAGTCACAGTAACGCGAGTCACAGTAACGCGAGTCACGCTGATTGTGTAAGATTTGTGTATGTTATGTACAAAATGTCAAATCACTCAACTGATGTTTTTGAAACCCTATTTATTTGTTTTTGGGTGTTCATTGTTTGTTATCATTTATAATTTCAGGAGAAACTTGTCATGTATCAAGTGACGTTTTTACTTTTTCCGGTTGCTGTAACGCGAGTCACGCTATAATAACACATATAAAAATCAAGCCATGTAATCAAATTACTATAGTTGTTGATATCACTTAATACAGGTTGTATACCATTATGTCCCTTTATGCATAAGTTGAATTTTTTAAATACATTATTATTAGAGATATGTCACAATAATGATCATGGAATGATAGAAAAATGTAACGCGAGTCACGTGGAAATGCCCTACAGCTCATATACATTGATGGATGGTGACTGACAGTAGACAATACTGCTCATATACTTTGATGAACTGTAACTCACAGTAGATAATACTGCTCATATACATTGATGAACTGTAACTCACAGCAGACAATACTGCTCATGTACATTGGTGAACTGTAACTCACAGTATACAATACTGCTCATATACATTGGTGAACTGTAACTCACAGTAGACAATACTGCTCATATACATTGGTGAACTGTAACTCACAGTAGACAATACTGCTCATATACATTGGTGAACTGTAACTCACAGTAGACAATACTGCTCATATACATTGGTGAACTGTAACTCACAGTAGACAATACTGCTCATATACTTTGATGAACTGTAACTCACAGTAGACAATACTGCTCATATACATTGGTGAACTGTAACTCACAGTAGACAATACTGCTCATATACATTGATGAACTGTAACTCACAGTATACAATACTGCTCATATACATTGGTGAACTGTAACTCACAGTAGGCAATACTGCTCATATACATTGGTGAACTGTAACTCACAGTATACAATACTGCTCATATACATTGGTGAACTGTAACTCACAGTAGACAATACTGCTCATATACATTGATGAACTGTAACTCACAGTATACAATACTGCTCATATACATTGGTGAACTGTAACTCACAGTAGACAATACTGCTCATATACATTGGTGAACTGTAACTCACAGTAGACAATACTGCTCATATACATTGGTGAACTGTAACTCGCAGTAGACAATACTGTTCATATACATTGGTGAACTGTAACTCACAGCAGACAATACTGCTCATGTACATTGATGAACTGTAACTCGCAGTACACAATACTGTTCATATACATTGGTGAACTGTAACTCACAGTAGACAATACTGCTCATATATGGGTAAGGCTCACGAAAACAACTCCACCCTATATGTTATTTGTCCAATGCCTATAACTTTGTTATTTTCTTACAAAGTCTTATGAGTATGGTATCAACATAAAGGACTCGATTAGAGCTACACAGACATATATAACTTTTATGGGTCTGTGACAAATATTTCCCTTCATTTTGGTCACTTGAATGTACCTAAAACATCAAATTCCCTGTTTTTTACCATGTCCACACACCAGGTTCACATGTTTATGCATGTTTTTAAGCAATATCACTTATACAAATGTGTTTAATATTAACTGAAATGTGTAACATAATGACAGAACTATATTCAGACACCCAATTCCGAATCCAGCTGTCCAAACTGACTCATTGACATTCTCCAGCAAAATGTCCACAAATTCATGTTATTTACTTTATCCATTTAAAACTAGCCATATTTCTTGTAAAAAAATAAACATCAGGAAACAAAATGAGTGTCCATATAATAGCAAAATATAGAAATGTGAGGCAAAAGAGCAACAATTGTGTGAAAGATCAATGTGCTGTTCTACACTGACACCTCTATGACTCACTCCCGTGCGTACGGTTTAAGCTTATTTTTTACGTTATCCATGTGTGGCCGAAAATTTGAATACACAAGCCATTCTGATGGACTTAAACCTTCTAAGTACATGTCATACACTCTATAAATAGATTAAAACAAACTGTAACCCTGTGTTTGGTCTTTGGTCTTTATGGCTCAAAATCGATCATATCAGTTTTTTATATTACCTGTTTTTTTACGTTATAGAGAGCGGCACGAAACAAATTCTCTCATAGTGGCGTTGTAACCCGTTCGTGGTGCTGCAGCCAGTGTTTTGCCCTTTCGTTAAACCATCCAGTTCCGGCACAGCTTCAAAACACCAGATTTGAAAGACACCACAGCAAGCACAGAGAAGAAAATGTAAGTTTTATCAACCTTTTACACTATGATCTGTGTAAATCACGTTGTAATATTGTAGAACATGTATTAGGGAATGTGTTTACCGAAGATCCTGTATTTCTAAGTGGTATATTAGTGTTTTTAGGTCCAAAAATACTTTGTTTGCGATTCAACACGTGTTCACATTGCAAAGTAAGTAACAAGTTGTTCAGGTCACGTAAAAAACATCGGATCACGTAAAACACTTTTTCTGCAACTGTCTGATGTAGGACTTTCGGATGTGTGTGCATCAATATGCTCGACCCATATCATTTAGCACATATCATGAACATGTTATGTACATATTTAGTGTATTTTTACAGTGTTTCCATCAGTTGTACTGAATTCTGAAGCTGTGCCATTGGATAACGTAAAACACATTTTCGGCGATTGTCAGAATGACTACCCGCTGCTGTAGTCCACGGTCTCTGTCTCCCGGCTGCTGTCGTCCACCCACACTGTCTCCCTGCTGGTGTAGTCCACCCACACTGTCTCCCTGCTGCTGTCGTCCACCCACACTGTCTCCCGACTGGTGTAGTCCACCCACACTGTCTCCCGACTGCTGTCATCCACCCACACTGTATCCCGACTGGTGTAGTCCACCCACACTGTCTCCCGACTGGTGTAGTCCACCCACACTGTCTCCCGACTGGTGTAGTCCACCCACACTGTCTCCCGGCTGCTGTCGTCCACCCACACTGTCTCCCTGCTGCTGTCATCCACCCACACTGTCTCCCGGCTGCTGTCATCCACCCACACTGTCTCCCTGCTGCTGTCATCCACCCACACTGTCTCCCGGCTGCTGTCGTCCACCCACACTGTCTCCCGGCTGCTGTCATCCACCCACACTGTCTCCCGGCTGGTGTAGTCCACCCACACTGTCTCCTGGCTGCTGTCGTCAACCCACACTGTCTCCCGGCTGCTGTCATCCACCCACACTGTCTCCCTGCTGCTGTCATCCACCCACACTGTTCCCGGCTGGTGTAGTCCACCAACACTGTCTCCCGGCTGGTGTAGTCCACCCACACTGTCTCCTGGCTGCTGTCATCCACCCACACTGTCTCCCGGCTGGTGTAGTCCACCCACACTGTCTCCCGACTGGTGTAGTCCACCCACACTGTCTCCCAGCTGCTGTCATCCACCCACACTGTCTCCCGGCTAGTGTAGTCCACCCACACTGTCTCCCGACTGGTGTAGTCCACCCACACTGTCTCCCTGCTGCTGTCGTCCACCCACACTGTCTCCTGGTTGCTGTCGTCAACCCACACTGTCTCCCGGCTGGTGTAGTCCACCCACACTGTCTCTCGACTGGTGTAGTCCACCCACACTGTCTCCCGACTGGTGTAGTCCACCCACACTGTCTCCCTGCTGCTGTCGTCCACCCACACTGTCTCCCGACTGGTGTAGTCCACCCACACTGTCTCCCGACTGCTGTCATCCACCCACACTGTATCCCGACTGGTGTAGTCCACCCACACTGTCTCCCGACTGGTGTAGTCCACCCACACTGTCTCCCGACTGGTGTAGTCCACCCACACTGTCTCCCGACTGGTGTAGTCCACCCACACTGTCTCCCGGCTGCTGTCGTCCACCCACACTGTCTCCCTGCTGCTGTCATCCACCCACACTGTCTCCCAGCTGGTGTAGTCCACCCACACTGTCTCCCGGCTGCTGTCGTCCACCCACACTGTCTCCCTGCTGCTGTCATCCACCCACACTGTCTCCCAGCTGGTGTAGTCCACCCACACTGTCTCCCGACTGGTGTAGTCCACCCACACTGTCTCCCGGCTGCTGTCGTCCACCCACACTGTCTCCCTGCTGCTGTCATCCACCCACACTGTCTCCCAGCTGGTGTAGTCCACCCACACTGTCTCCCGGCTGCTGTCGTCCACCCACACTGTCTCCCTGCTGCTGTCATCCACCCACACTGTCTCCCAGCTGGTGTAGTCCACCCACACTGTCTCCCGACTGGTGTAGTCCACCCACACTGTCTCCCGGCTGCTGTCATCCACCCACACTGTCTCCCTGCTGCTGTCATCCACCCACACTGTCTCCCGGCTGGTGTAGTCCACCAACACTGTCTCCCGGCTGGTGTAGTCCACCCACACTGTCTCTCGACTGGTGTAGTCCACCCACACTGTCTCCCTGCTGCTGTCGTCCACCCACACTGTCTCCCGACTGGTGTAGTCCACCCACACTGTCTCCCGACTGCTGTCATCCACCCACACTGTATCCCGACTGGTGTAGTCCACCCACACTGTCTCCCGACTGGTGTAGTCCACCCACACTGTCTCCCGACTGGTGTAGTCCACCCACACTGTCTCCCGACTGGTGTAGTCCACCCACACTGTCTCCCGGCTGCTGTCGTCCACCCACACTGTCTCCCTGCTGCTGTCATCCACCCACACTGTCTCCCAGCTGGTGTAGTCCACCCACACTGTCTCCCGGCTGCTGTCGTCCACCCACACTGTCTCCCTGCTGCTGTCATCCACCCACACTGTCTCCCAGCTGGTGTAGTCCACCCACACTGTCTCCCGACTGGTGTAGTCCACCCACACTGTCTCCCGGCTGCTGTCATCCACCCACACTGTCTCCCTGCTGCTGTCATCCACCCACACTGTCTCCCGGCTGGTGTAGTCCACCAACACTGTCTCCCGGCTGGTGTAGTCCACCCACACTGTCTCCCGGCTGCTGTCGTCCACCCACACTGTCTCCCGACTGGTGTTGTCCACCCACACTGTCTCCCGACTGGTGTAGTCCACCCACACTGTCTCCCGACTGGTGTAGTCCACCCACACTGTCTCCCGACTGGTGTAGTCCACCCACACTGTCTCCCGACTGGTGTAGTCCACCCACACTGTCTCCCGACTGGTGTTGTCCACCCACACTGTCTCCCGACTGGTGTAGTCCACCCACACTGTCTCCCGACTGGTGTTGTCCACCCACACTGTCTCCCGACTGGTGTTGTCCACCCACACTGTCTCCCGACTGGTGTAGTCCACCCACACTGTCTCCCTGCTGCTGTCATCCACCCACACTGTCTCCCTGCTGCTGTCATCCACCCACACTGTCTCCCGGCTGCTGTCATCCACCCACACTGTCTCCCGACTGGTGTAGTCCACCCACACTGTTTCCCGACTGGTGTAGTCCACCCACACTGTCTCCTGGCTGCTGTCATCCACCCACACTGTCTCCCGGCTGGTGTAGTCCACCCACACTGTCTCCCGGCTGGTGTTGTCCACCCACACTGTCTCCCGACTGGTGTAGTCCACCCACACTGTCTCCCGACTGGTGTAGTCCACCCACACTGTCTCCCAGCTGCTGTCATCCACCCACACTGTCTCCCGGCTAGTGTAGTCCACCCACACTGTCTCCCGACTGGTGTAGTCCACCCACACTGTCTCCCGGCTAGTGTAGTCCACCCACACTGTCTCCCGACTGGTGTTGTCCACCCACACTGTCTCCCGACTGGTGCTGTCCACCCACACTGTCTCCCGGCTGCTGTCGTCCACCCACACTGTCTCCCAACTGGTGTAGTCCACCCACACTGTCTCCCTGCTGCTGTCGTCCACCCACACTGTCTCCCGACTGGTGTAGTCCACCCACACTGTCTCCCGACTGGTGTTGTCCACCCACACTGTCTCCCGACTGGTGTTGTCCACCCACACTGTCTCCCGACTGGTGTAGTCCACCCACACTGTCTCCCGGCTGCTGTCATCCACCCACACTGTCTCCCGACTGGTGTAGTCCACCCACACTGTTTCCCGACTGGTGTAGTCCACCCACACTGTCTCCTGGCTGCTGTCATCCACCCACACTGTCTCCTGGCTGCTGTCATCCACCCACACTGTCTCCCGGCTGGTGTAGTCCACCCACACTGTCTCCCGGCTGGTGTTGTCCACCCACACTGTCTCCCGACTGGTGTAGTCCACCCACACTGTCTCCCGACTGGTGTAGTCCACCCACACTGTCTCCCGGCTGCTGTCATCCACCCACACTGTCTCCCGGCTAGTGTAGTCCACCCACACTGTCTCCCGACTGGTGTAGTCCACCCACACTGTCTCCTGGCTGCTGTCATCCACCCACACTGTCTCCCGACTGGTGTAGTCCACCCACACTGTCTCCCGACTGGTGTAGTCCACCCACACTGTCTCCTGGCTGCTGTCATCCACCCACACTGTCTCCCGACTGGTGTAGTCCACCCACACTGTCTCCCGACTGGTGTAGTCCACCCACACTGTCTCCCGGCTGCTGTCGTCAACCCACACTGTCTCCCGACTGGTGTAGTCCACCCACACTGTCTCCCGGCTGCTGTCATCCACCCACACTGTCTCCCGGCTGCTGTCGTCCACCCACACTGTCTCCCGACTGGTGTAGTCCACCCACACTGTCTCCCGACTGGTGTAGTCCACCCACACTGTCTCCCGGCTGCTGTCGTCCACCCACACTGTCTCCCAGCTGCTGTCGTCCACCCACACTGTCTCCCGACTGGTGTAGTCCACCCACACTGTCTCCCGACTGCTGTCGTCCACCCACACTGTCTCCCTGCTGCTGTCATCCACCCACACTGTCTCCCGGCTGCTGTCGTCCACCCACACTGTCTCCCGACTGGTGTAGTCCACCCACACTGTCTCCCGACTGGTGTAGTCCACCCACACTGTCTCCCGACTGGTGTAGTCCACCCACACTGTCTCCCGACTGGTGTAGGCCACCCACACTGTCTCCCGACTGGTGTAGTCCACCATCACTGTATCCCTGCTGCTGCTGTAGTCCGAGGGGGGAGGAGCACAACATGTTTGTTTTACAATTAAAAAATGGGTGAATTTTTTAAGTGTTTTTTCTTAATTGCCCCTATGACCAGGTTAGGAGGTGGGTGTTAGTTAATATGGGCTGGGGGGACACACATTTGTTTTTACAATTGTAAAAGGTGAGGTTTTTTTTAGCTGATTGCCGTCAGAATTATGAATTTATTATGCTTGTGCGTCGATATGCTCAACTCATATCGATAACCTTGTATTTAGCACATATCATGAACATGCTATGTACATATTTGGTGTATTTTTACTGAATTTCCCTCATTTGTATCAATTCTGAGGCTGTCATTGGATAACGTAAAACACTATTTTTCTTGTTATTCTATCTGCCTCCCAGGGAAGAAGGATGTGATTAAAGTCTACGGGAAGCAGGAACAACGCCACATCCTCACAGACACGATGGACATCCTGCACCGTAAGTTCAACTGTGAGAACCCTACCAGAAAGATATCGTTGGCAACGTTTAAGCATTACAGGCCGCGCAACGCCCTCCCTGTTACCCGGATGCGACGGAATGTGGCTCTGTGCAAGGTTCACCAGAATTTTGCTCTGCACCTGGCTCCTCTTAGAGCCATAGGTGTATCAACCTGCACATCTACATTCCTTAGCTCATACACCAATGCAGATGCTGCAGAAAAGCTTCTGGAGCTGGAGGAGGTGCCGGTGAAGCTGCACCAGTGGAAAGTGGTTACTGAGGAATTGAAGGCCAAGCCTGTTAATCGAACCACCCTCGTTGAAGTCACTGAGCAACGCGAGGACTTCATCAGTAACTTCAAGCAGGACCTTGTCAAGTTCCGATCGCACCATGAACGGGTCCTCAACCAGTATCATCACATTGGCCTCCTGAAATCGAACCTGGCTCATGATCAAGTGACGATGCAGATGGATTTCGCCGAAAATTATGTCTGCAGCCTCCGTGATGAGGTAGCTGCCGCATATTTCTCCAAGGTACAGGTCACGGTACATCCAGCTGTAATCTACTATCGGGTGGCTGACAGTTCCCTTCAGCACCGTAGTGTGGTTGTCCTCTCCAATGAGACATCGCACAAGGCCACAACAGTCTGCCTTTTTGAAGGCACTAACATCGTGGCTGAAGCTGGAGCTCCCACATGTGAAGAGGATTCACTATCTGTCTGACTCGCCAACATCACAATATCGGAATTCCACGATCTGTTCGATACTGCAGTGCCATGACCAACTGTTGAATGGCCTGTCAGCAACATGGCAATATTTCGAGAGCGGCCATGGGAAAGCGCCATGCGACGGTGTTGGGGCGGCCGTGAAACGGGCACAGCAGACCAGGCAAGGAACACCTCATCAAGTCCGCGACTGATTTCATGGCCTGGGCATCCAATCTTGGAGACAGAAGTCTGGCTTTCTTCCTCCATGTGTCATCAGAAGAAGTTCAGGCGGCGGCAATGGAGCTGGAAGGGGTACCAAGTCCCCATCCTCAAGACGATGAAGTTACATGCAGTTGTGGCTCATCAAGGCACCCTCGTCAGTCAAGAGGTCTCTTACTTCGACACCTGCTGTTGGCAAGATGGCGTCTTCCAACAAACTTTTCCTGGATGGGTCACCCATGTCCATCTTGTGCCACGAGAGGAACCACCACAGAACAACCACGGAACCACCACAGAACCACAAGAGGAAGCAGCCCAGGTCCCACCACCATCACCAACACCTCCGGAGCAACCAGTCCAGGCTGAGGATCAGCAACTTCACGAGACCGAACTGGAACCGGATTGGAACGTGGGCGACTTTGTTGCGGCAGAGTACAATGGAGAAACATTTGCCGGTAAAATAACAGAAGTGGACGATTGTGAATACAACATCACCTTCATGGAGGCTTGATGTATGTAAAATACGGAATGGTTTGCGTAAAGATTTGCAGAACGCTTGCTTAAATCATCCTACAATCTAGCTGTTGAACTCGCATGACTCCGAAGCCTCACACATAGCCAAATAGGGATACAGTCTGACATGACCGTCAATGTGAAGGCATAATATGTACATTAATGTACATTTACAGCCGATAGGGCCCGTAAGTGTCACAATACATGGCGAAACTCCGCGCGACTGGGGCTGATTTGGGGACTAGTCACAAGAATAATATTCGATGGATGACAGTTGTAACTCCCGACTGATGAATACTAGGATAATCAGGACATAAATATCTTGTGTTATAACTTTCTTATCGAAAATGTCCGATTTAATATTGAGTTTACCACACAATCATAGACATATTGATTTAGACACAGTGCAAATAATAGACACTCCCCACAATTTTAGGTCCTATGTGTCTTTTAAGGGATTTGCATTTTACAATGCTGTACTTTGTGGTTTCGATAAGCACTTATATCTGACAAGTTGTCTAAATGCACATAATCATAACACATGTATACGTTTGCCCCAAACAGGTTGTACTGCGCGAAAATGGCACTTTTCATTATTAGTCAAGATTGCCAAACACAAGTACAAGTCGGCGATGCCATGGCAACCACCATAACAATCGATTAAAAGTCATGATTTCCATGAGCATTGTCACCGGTAAAGTGTTCCACTGCTTCTGCTTGTAATAATCTTTCGGACAGTACAACTGAAATAGTTAGACTGGAACAGTTCGATTATTACAACCAAAAACAAAACAAAGTCCTATACGTTAACATGGAGAATATGGACTTCCTTCCCCCAACTGCCCCCAGCCTCGTTTTCGCATGCGAGACTTACATGCCCTATTGAACGATGACTGGTGGCCCGATGATAGGTGTGCTGGCTCAATGCCGGAAAGGATGTATAAAATCATCTACAGCTCACCGTATGCATCCTACTTCACAAATAGTTCAATATTGAAATCGTGTAACATGTCCGTCAATATGAAAGCATAATGTCTACATTAATATACTTTTACAGTTGATGGAACATCGTGGAACATTCGATCAAATTCAGTACAAAGATGGCATTGTTTTGGCTGTTCTGTCTATTGAGCACACATGGTATGACATGCCCACACATACAAACTATCGCTGGCTACGTACGTGCACGGTCAATAGCTTACATACCCTTCATATATATGAAAAGGTATTTCACCATACAGAGAAAGGGTGACATAATTGCTTTTGTCATAGTTTTTGTTGATAAAAGCTGTGCAACGACATCAACGTGGAAACCTGGTCCTGGTGCCGTTTCTTTTAACAATTAATTACATGCACCCTAATCCAGACTATAATAATATTACGTGCACAATTTTATTTACAATGTCAATGACCCCACGCTGGTTTCACAGATACTATCAAATGTGTATACATGTAACCAAAATAGAATTCAATTCAATAACATTAATTATTTTGTTAAGTAAACACAGCCAAATTCACCAAGTGACACACCAACCTTAATTTCACAGCTGAATACGATACAATGTAACATATTTTACCCGCATAAAAATATCGCGCACTGGTATTCGTCGATATTAGTACAAAACAAATAAAAATGAGTATGTTTTGTAAGACCATGTGATCGGTCGCGGCAAGAAAATGCGGGCTATTTCGACATTATCTCAGGTGGATACAGTGGTTAAGGTTGTTCTTGAGATAGATGGTGAGTGAGATATAAGCTGTTCAGTCGTAATAAACCTGGTATCGCTATCTGCAAAAATGATGGTTGATCGTGTAGCAGCGTAGCCTGTATCTGAGATATGGGTGTGTTCGACAAAGTCAAGACCGAGAACATGTGATCAGTGCACGACAAAAATAACCGGGACCCGCCATTTTTACTTTAAATGTGCATTAATGTAGGCATTATGCATGACACTTTGTGAGGACACTTGTTTCGTTGAGTAAGTGTTAAGCCAATATGTAATATTATAATTATTACTACACTACAATAAATGATTTCTATTCTTACAGTAGATATGCCCACGGACTCCTATGTGACAGCTGATGAACCTTCACAATTTTTAGGTAAACATAGTTTTGTGTTTGTTTGTGTAAGCATAATTTGCAATCAGATCAGAATAGAACATAACTTATTCCTATCGTTTAATACTATGCCAATTGGAAAAGACTCTGGTTACAACCTTATAAGTAATGAACATCTTAAGTATGCAGATGAAAAACTCCATGTTCTTATGTCACTGTTATGCACTATACACCTCGAGATTGTAGTGCGAGTTACATGTTTGTGTCAAGAGGCTTACCCACATGTTAATTAGAAAAAATGTGTATAGTTTTTTGACGTGTATAACTAGATCGGGCAATGCAATGCTACAGAGTATCATGAATAGGATGCACTGTATACTTCACCACTGGGTCGCCATTGGCGGAAAATGCTATATGTATGTAGTTATTAGACATACTTTTGTTTTTTATATCGATGTAATGTTCAGGAATAAAGTTATTGAATTGAAAATATGCTTATTGCAACACTGTATTGTATTGTCGTCGCCTGCCACTGAAGTTGGCAAATGTTCAGTAAACACTGCCGTTTTAGACACAACATAGTGTCTGTCCAAACATTTGTGTCACACCACCTCTTCAAATGGATTGACAACACCTCGGAAGCGACTCAGATGCTGAAATCGGACTGCATATCTTCTTAAAAACAACAAACCTTGCCAACGAAATCGACCAATTTCTACGTTAGCTGTCATGTTTGTTTGTCTGAGTACGGCGTTGAGCACGCTCTTGAACATACTCAGGATTTGGATGTTTCATACTCAACTCTGAGTAGGATATCATACTGTGGTAGGTCAGGGTAATTGCAATTTATATAATTAGATTATGTTATTAATGAATGTGTTGTGCAATGTTTATTCAAATGTGTTGGAACTCTAAAAAGGGGGGAAGTGTGATTAGCCTTAAAACATCATAAGTAGGGAAGAATGTGGTAGGCCAGGCCCCAATCGTGGTAGCTTGTTAGTTGCAATGCCTCGGAATGCCCTGTTTGTTAGGTATATAAGGGCTGCAAACATTGTACACTATGCTGTTACTGTGAATAAAGACCTATGAAGCAACATCTACTCATCGTCATACTAGGCCGTCGCAGTAGCAGTCATTCCGATGTAATACGTGTGTGAGGCAAGGAAGACGATAACAAACTGCAAGTATATCACACTTACTTATAGTTGTGTTGTCATCGCCCAGATGCCAGACACCATATACAATACTCAGAAAGTTTGGTAACCTCCGTGAGTATGAACATGGTATGAAAGCGAGGCTTGACATGGAATTTGAGCATTGTGCACTGAGTACGGCTTTATAACCTCAGGCCCAGAAGGAAGGAGTACTGCGACAAACTCCACAATTATTAGCTGACTTATGATCAAACCATGCTGAGTATACTGAAGAACATTGATACATCGTAGGAGGATGCACCCATTTTAAAAGCTGAGGTGGAATCAGCTAACGAACCTAAGGATGGTAAATCACCTGGAATTAAAGGTGAAACAGCTGATATGATGAAGCCTACATCAAGTTCTGTAATGAAGTTTGAAAACCAGAAACTTGGCCTTCTGCATGAACACATTCATCATCCCTCTTTCAAAGAAAGGAAATTTGAAATCTCGCAGTAACTACCGCACCATCAGTTTTATAAGTAATCCTATCAAGATACTCCTGTGTATAACTTTGATCCGACTGCATCCACAACCAGAAGAAATCATAGTAGAAGAATAAGCAGGGTCTAAAAAAGGGCACAGCACATTTGAGCACATCTTCAACCTTAGATTGTTGAAGGAGCTGTATCAAAATGACCAAAAATCAATATTCCTTTATTTCATAGACTTCAAGAAAGCCTTCGATCGGGTATGGTGAGAAGAAATGTGACAATCAATGCTTTATATCAAGCATCACAGAATGTGGTTATGCTTGGAGATGCAATTAGTACATGTAACTGGTTCTCCACCCAGGTTGGTATGAGACAGCGATGTTCACTCTCACAAACCTTCCTAGAAAACATCATTATGGAGGCTTTAGTGGATTTGAAAGGAGGGTAGACATTGGAGGCATAGACCAATCACCAACTTACACTTCGCTGATGTTATTGTTCTATGTTATGAATCACATTTTTAACACCATGATTAGTTATAGCTGAGTTCGTAAAAACAAATTTTTGTTTTGTTCTTTACTTTTACCCCCTCCTACACATAAACATATTCTATAATCCTAATAATAATATGCTGGATCTACTGAAGCTCATCACTGACTGAAGAAGAACAGGGGAGGCTAAAAGTGTTGTACAATTCAGCATGTCACCAACAGGAGAGGGTAAAAATGTTGTACAATTCAGCTTGTCAGCAACAGGAGAGGGTAAAAATGTTGTACAATTCAGCTTGTCAGCAACAGGAGAGGGTAAAAATGTTGTACAATTCAGCATGGCAGCAACAGGAGAGGGTAAAAATGTTGTACAGGTCAGCACGTCAGCAACATTCATGCGCCAAAGTTAGTCGCGATGTTCTGAAGGAATGCAGACATTGGAGACAAAAAATTTGACAGCTGGCTCCATAGTGACTGAGTACGCCAGTGAGCAGGTGTCCTCAGACTATGCACACACACGTGTATTGCAGGTTCAATTCCTGCTGGTGTTATGCTGTTTGCAATGTAGGCCAATCAATGTCAGCCCATAAGTAAGAGATAAGAGATAAGATAGCTTTATTGCCATGTGTTCACATTGTAGCTACAATAGAACACTGGAATGTGTAATGATATTGGTCGTCGAACTAGTACATTCACATGACAATACATTCACATGCACCAAATGGTGATGATAAAATATACTACTACTTTAAATTAAATAAATGTATAAATAAGAACAATCACATAAAAAGGTTCAAATATTTTTTTTCTTTATAACATCGATAACTAATTGATACGATCTAGTAGAAATATGTTAGCTTAAAACGTAAAATATGAAATAAAATAATATGTAATAAATTATGATAAAATATACACTAAAAACTCATGGGAAAGTGGAATGTGTGCGGGTGGGAGAAAAATCACTTCTGTTTTGATATGGCTTGAATAGCTAAGGAGGAAAAGCTAGTACTAAAGAGGTTGATCCTGGTTTTGATGGATCTAAGTCGGCGACTAGATGGAAGAGATTCAAATAGGTCATGGGCAGGATGGGATGAAACTTGAGAGATGAGAGTGGCTCTTCCTAACAGGCGCTGCTGATACAGTATTTCAAGACTGGGAAGGTCTCTGCCGATGATTCAGGAAGCAGTTTTCACACCTCTGTTTAATCTGAGCATTTCCTTCGGTGTAATCGACCCAAACCATACTGTGATAGAAAATATCAGAATACTCTCAATTACAGCTCCAGATGTAAAAGTTGAGCATGACCTGTTTGGTAAAACCAAACTATCTTAACCTTCTTAAAAAGTACAGCTGCTGCTGAGCCTTTTTGACAATATATTAACAACATTTAGCTCCCATTTAAGATTACTGGAGATTGTAGAACTGAGAAATTTGAAATGCTGAACAATTTCAACTGTGCTGCCATCGATCACAAGGAGAAGATTTATTTCTCCTAAAATCTACAATCATTTCTTTCATTTTATTTACATTAAGTTCCAGTTTGTTATCGTTGCACCAACTAATGAGTTTATCACACAATAAGAGTTGATGTAGTATTTGACCACTAAACAGGGCAACATTCAATCAAGGCACTGACCAGGTCAAATTGAGTGGGGAAGAAGCCAATTCGCAAGGTCATTGATGGAGGTAATGTCCTACTTCCACAGGTGTGGAGCAAATTCTGTGCATGCTCACGGTGGTTATAAAACGTCTTGCATTGTACGTACTCAACTGAGCACGCCGCCTTGAGTATATGCTTAACAGCGTTCTAATGAAGGAGCTGGTTTGACCAAGTGAGTGTTTTTTTCTAAAATAGATGCAGATGAAATTGAACTCTTTCATCAATGAAGGTAAGTATCCACGTAAACAAATACAGCGTTGCCTATTGTCATCTGCTAGCAGGAAGACGATTATAGTAGCATGATGTCAATAGAGCAGTGTGGTACAAGTAATAGTAGTGGCGAACTTGTGAAAAGACGATCTAAACCGTGGGGGGAGGTTGAAGAGAAAACCTTAATAAAGAAGTTCTTCAAATGGAAAATGTTTTATTTGGAACCATGAAGGGCTGCGGAACAAAGACTTGCCATCAACAGCGAACGGAAGGGTGACAAGAAGTTGACAATATACTGAGAGTGTATGTGTCATGTGAAACTGCAAGGTTTGACTAAACCAAGCCCAGTACATGCGTGTCAAAATTGTTAGTATAATAATGTTATAACACGTAAACTGCGTATAGTGTAATTGTTGTTATTATTATTATTATTTAAAAAAAAAAAATGATTAAATTCAGTATTACTATTAAGTACCATATGCATACATTCATTTATCAGTGTTATTATAGAATTAATTCCTAAGTTGATTATTATGTTTTAATGACTAAAAATGTAATTGTTGTATTTATATCTTAATTTTTTTAAATGAATTATTACTGTGTTAATGTTAGTTTATATATATATATATATATATATATATATATATATATATATATATATATATATATATAACCATAACATTTAAATATTATATTGGACATAATTTTAAAAACTGTTCGCAATGATCACCACACTAAAGGCAGAAACTGAGTGGCTAAGTAAAAATGAAATTAAGGCTGTAAATGCTCTGAAAACTGTCAGTGTCAGTGTCAGTGACAGTACATAATAACAGAACAGTTTAAAGAAGTTACCTTTTCAACACTTTTGAAACCCTTCCTTAAGATAATTATTATATGCAACATATTTTGTAGATTTACAAGTAATTACGTTACATACAGGTTGCACGTGCTGCCGTGTCATTTATTTGTTGTCATTCGTAATGGAGGCGGATAATAAGAAGTTTCGTCTAGTACACAAAGTGCTATCATCCCAGCACAGAAAGCAAAAAAGGACCATGACAAATTTGAGACAACCACACGTGTTGTTTTAGAAGATCAGAAAGCATGATGCCTGAAGGTAGCACTGAAAGTGAAATCAGTCCATACATTTTCGTTAATGATTTTGCCTTATGGCAATTGTTGTTTGTATGACAATTATTTCACGGTAAGCAAAAAGGCACTTTAAAATGTTGCCTTTTTGTTGCAATGAATGAATTTTTTTTTTCCATTACATACATGTCAACTGTATTACATAAAAAGTTTTTTGTCAGTTTTACATGATAACTTGCCATAATTGTTTTTACCAATTATTATTATTTGTTAATGGTGTTTTGTGCAGGTGTGTTTTTATGCCTTTCATTAAAGTAAAAACAATACGTTACATTTGGATTTACCATATGAACACGAAGTGGAATGATAGAAAACATTGTTTAAGTATTACCATTATATGACACTTTATCTTGTTTTTACTTCCTTATATGAAGTCATTTTTTATGTGTGAATGCAATTTGTATAGGTGGGTGTGTTTTTTCTAGGTGCATCATGATTACTTGTGACAAGTTACTTCAGGGCCGACTTCGATTGAGCTACGCAAGTAACACAGCTTCACTGCGATTTTTCACACCTTACGATGTTGCGTTGCCTCAGCTTATTGCTGGCCACGACAACTGTACTTAGCGCTCCGATCGGAGGTAGGTCCTACATTTGCTCTCTTCTTGAATGTGATATTTTATAACGATTCTGTTATGTACACGATTGCTAGTCATACGACTAAATCATTAATCAACGATTGCTTTATTCAAAACATTATGTAATTCCTAATGTTCCGTTACACTAGATGATTTGGGATATTTGTTGCAACATCCAGATTCTCAAAATAACTTAATATTGTGTCGTTGAATTTAATCCCTATTTCATACTCAAAAGTACTGTTGGTGCAATTATTAACACTGAACATTGAACAATCTACAAACTTCCAATACAAAAATCTGACATATCCCATCTAGGGCTATTCATACCAAGGAAACCCGCTTTTATCCATAGCCATATTGTTGGTATCACCAAGTGCCCCGCCGCGCACTTAGCAAACACCAGTGCGATTTGGTATTGTGACTTCACACGGGAACGTTGCTCGTTTAACGCGTCAGGTGGCGCGTGGTCAAAAAAGAGGCTGAGATAGCATGCAGGGGGAAGCATTCGCCAAACCAGAAACAAGCTGCGTCCCTGCAGCGACTCAATGTGGCATCTTAGTGCAATTACGCAGGAATTTATGCAAACACGGGATTTTACAAAGGGCTCAGTGTAGTTGAAATTATTACGTGATGGGGCACGCCAAAACCAGTTAGGCGCTTTTCGCAAGACACCGTTTGTGCTAAAACCTAATTAGTCAGTATACTGTCAAAAGTGGGGTACTTGCAGAATCAGTCAACTAAATCATTCATCTTTCCATATTTTTTCATAACCATACTTCTACATAGTCTGTGTATAACCTATGTCTAAAAAAAATGTCATTAAGATTATACATGGGTGGTTGCTTTGTACTTGTCCTGGAGAAGGTCCGTTCATCAAATCAATTTCTTTACAGTTATTTTCTCGGAAGAGATATTCCACAAATGCGTGCCCTTCAAATGGAATATGTTTACCCACGAGTAAGATACAATGTTCATCTTGGCGTCATTTTAAAGCTATGAAAACCGTCTATTTAAATAAATAATAATACAGAAATGTCAACTTGACCCGAAAAGCCTGGTTTTGTCATGCCATGTCACATATGTCAACTTCTTGGTAAAGCCAAAAGTAATTTTATGGTGGTTATGTATTGTGCAATAACGTAAACGGTTGTCTAAGCCAACCTTCCACCCCTCAGCAGTTGTGGTC
The DNA here is from genome assembly GCA_964017155.1 of Oasisia sp. SBJ-2009. Classification (NCBI taxonomy): domain Eukaryota; kingdom Metazoa; phylum Annelida; class Polychaeta; order Sabellida; family Siboglinidae; genus Oasisia; species Oasisia sp. SBJ-2009. The sequence continues at coordinate 25,489,832 of OZ024860.1, read as the reverse complement.
TAGTCCACCCTTGGCATCATGGGATAAGACCACAAAGACTTCCCACTCGAATGCTGTATTCATCGATGTAAGTCGCTTTTAATTTTGTCCTCACCACCACCTCCGCTCCTCCACCACTACTGTGAACATTTACATCTTGTTGTCTTTGTATTTACCATCAATCTTTGATACCTTTGTGATACGACATAATTTCAGACATTGTACCTTTGGTTTGTCACACTGCGTATGTGTATTTACCTTGTTTGTATTGTACTGTACAGGTGGCATGTTACTGCGTTTGCATGCACTACCTGCTAGAGTAATTATATCTCAATTATGGCACAACTTGCCTTCACATTCAGGGTTGCATATATATACACTGTTCCCATGAGTAGCACTTCGTAGGTGTAACATATTCGGTCTGCGTCTATTTCTGCGCTTATACATTTACATTCCAGATGCCACCCAAACGCCCTGCTCACGTGACCAGGACCCAGACCGGCAAGATTCGCCGACGGGTGACTGCCGCCGCTGGGGCACCACCAGCCGAAGCCGTACACGAACCACCTCGTGAAGCCGCTCCTGAACCACTCGCTCGCAGGCCATCTCGTGAAGCCGCTCCCCGACCTTCTCGCGAAGCTGCTGGCCGATCTTCTCGTGAAGCCGCTCACAGAACAACTCGTGAGGCCGCACCCATCGTGGGACAAACTGACGTCATGGCCGATGCCATTGCTGCCGCTGTCATGAGACAGCTTGAACAGTCTGGCCGGCTGCTGCCACCTCCAGTCGCGCAGGCAGACCCATCCGTTCCCTCGCCTGCCGTCGCGCAGGCCGCACCTGACGTGTCATCAGATGACAGTGATATGGACGATGTCGATGCCACCCTCAGCGGTCTCCTCGGTGGTGAGTTATATACACCCTTACCATCATACCATGTTATTAACAGGCCGCTGGGGGCTAGTTTGCCAGAGTCCATGAAATGTAAAATCCGCCGAGGCGAGTATGTCAACCTACAGCTGTTGTTAGTTGACAATGATGACGACGATGATGATAACATGTATGAGCAGCAGCACCAGCGTCTCACTTTACAGGTTGGCCGCCAGGATACTTTGTCTCTTCTAAAACCCTCCACCCAGAAAGCCATCAAAACCATCGATCAGTGGGTGACAGCATTCACTATCTATGGTGCTGTCCTCACTGAAACCTCACCACACCTTGCTCCTGGCGTCTTCAAACATCTCGCAGACATCACTGAAATGGCGCGTAGGTTTGGGGGTTTAGCCTGGTACCACTATGACAAGTCCTACCACAAGGAGATGGGGGCCAACCACTTGTCCTATGGGCAGGTCAACTGGGATCTGAGGTTTCGTTGCCTCGAACGAACCTCAAACAGGCCGGGGGGTTATTCCTTTCGGGGCACTAACACACGTAACTCCTACGTCCGCGGCCGTGCTAGTTTCCCCCTCAGTAACACAATCCAGAAAGGCCAGTGCTACCATTTTGAGCAGTTCGGATCCTGTACTAAACCTACCTGCCTGTTCAAACACACCTGTACAAAATGCTCAGGATAACACTCCACTAGCCGATGCACCATGCGCTCAGCCCGCCCTCAAGCAGCTGCACGTCCCGGCGCAGTGCGTCCTCCCCACATCAATTAATAGTCAGGTTCTCTCACACTACTTAGCTGACTATAATCCAGCTGATACTTCCATTCTCTTACAGGGATTTTCAGTGGGTTTTTCCCTGCATTATGATGGACCCCAAGCCATGCGTTTTTCAGGGAATCATCAATCTGCCTTACACGCATCTACCCTTGTCAATGAAAAAATTAACCATGAAATTCACTTGGGGCGTATAGCCGGTCCATTTGACGAACCCCCCTTTTTCAATTTTCATAGTTCTCCTCTCGGTTTGGTCCCAAAGCACGATCCGGGTAAATTTCGTCTAATACACGACCTATCATTTCCAAAGGGCGATTCCATTAACTCTTATACTTCACGAGAATTCACCACAGTTAAGTACGAGACATTGGACAGGGTAGTCGAGCTAGTCAGGTCGTGGGGTCGAAATTGCTTAATTGCAAAAGCTGATATCCAGGAGGCATTCAGGCTTATTCCCATCAGATCACAAGATTATCCACTCCTGGGATTTACATGGCAAGGAAGATATTACCATGATAAAGTGCTCCCAATGGGCTCCGCTGTCAGTTGTCAAACGTTTGAAAGATTTAGTCGTGCCCTGCAATGGATATTGCAAACACATTTCAATGTTCTCCGAGTCACACATTTGCTGGACGATTACATCTTTATCGGCCCAGCTAATGACTCCACATGTTTGAACTCTCTGTTATCCTTTGAACGTTTAGCAGATGATATCGGCATTCCTCTCAACACAGGCAAGAGATGTCCTCCCTCCACATGTCAGGTTGTTTACGGTATCGAAATCGATACCAATGCAATGGAACTTCATTTACCTGCGGACAAATTAGCCAAAGCTCTTTCATTAGTTAATCGCATGTCTAATTGTCGGAAAGTTACATTGCGAGACTTACTTTCCTTAATCGGTTTGCTATCCTACTGTTGCCTTGTTGTCTCCGCAGGCCGAAGTTTCTTACGCCGCTTAATCAATTTAGCTAGTGGCATCACTCGTATGCACCACTATGTTACACTAAATCGTGAGGCTAGGGCTGATTTGTATGCTTGGAAGGTTTTTCTTCTGTCATTTAATGGAAAGAGTCTGTTCTTAGAGCAACGGTTTTTGTCTGCAGACACGATTAAGTTATACACAGATGCTTCCAGTGAGAATGGTTTTTCTGTAGTCTTCGGTAAGAAGTGGGTTGCAGGTGCATGGCATAAGCGTTTCGATTCATCAGATATCACCCTTCTCGAGTTGTACCCCCTGGTTCTAGCAACCGAGATGTTTGGTCAATATTTGGCCAACCACTGTATTATTTTCATGTCTGACAATTCTGGTGTGGTTGATATCATCAATAAAACTACCTCCAGGAATCAGGGCATTATGAAGCTTGTCCGACAACTGGTGTTGGCTTGTTTACGATACAATATCTTATTTCACGCTCGTCATGTTCCCGGATATCAAAATGTCATAGCAGACCATCTTTCTCGTTTGCAGTTCGGGAAAGCCAGACAGATAGCCCCCTGGCTCGACCCCACTCCAGCCACAATCCCGGACCCACTAAGGCCACAGGTATTGCTGGCTTAGAACAGCAGCTCATCAGAGCATCATTAGCACCAACAACTCGTGCCTCGTATAGGCGCAGTGTTAACATGTTGCGCCAATACGTATCGTCGGTCTGTCCTGATACTAAGTTTTTCCCTGTGTCTCGCACTAATCTTGCAGGCTTCATTACGCACCTTTTTTCAGCCAAGTATGCTTCCTCAACTATTTTATCCACTGTTTCCGCTATATCATATAGCCATAAAATTGTTGGACTAGCCGATCCTGCAGACAACTTCTACATTAAAAAACTTTTAGTTGGTGTTCAAAAAAGTTCTGGAAAAGTTGATTCGAGAAAACCGATCGATCTCCACATGCTGGCTCAGCTGGTCCACGCATCAAAGGCTGTAATTCCTGAAAAATTCACACAGCTATGTATAGCTGCCATGTTCATGCTAGCGTTCCATGGATTCTTAAGAATTGGTGAAATTACTGTGCGACCAGGAGTGTCTTCCGACCATGTCGTCCAACGCAGTGATCTGGTCATTGTGTCTAATCGCAACAGATCATCACTGCAACTAACTATCAGACATGCAAAACATCAGGCAGTGGGCCGACCTATTGTCTTAGAGATCCATGCTCAAGCTAACAATTGTCCAGTGTCACACGTCGGTCAATATTTAAACACCCGTGGCCCATCACCTGGACCACTGTTTATCTTGCCTAATAGAAGTCCCATCTCAAGAGCATATGTTGCCTCTCAATTAACTGCTTGTCTTTCCCATGCAGGCTATGACTCGAGTCAGTACAAATGCCACTCCTTTAGAATAGGTGCTGCAACTACTGCCGCCACACGGGGTTTCACAGATACCCAGATCCAATCGATGGGCAGATGGAGATCTGCCGCTTTTCGGCGCTATATACGCATCCCTATGATGCAGTTATGACTCAGATTATCTTCCTTCCCCTGGTGCTGCTGCTCCCTTCTCACATACACCTATACACATGCTTAAGCGAGCCAGTCTGTTGCTTACGTTAAATAATAAGCACTTCTATTGTACACTTGATTGGTGTGTCATTTGCTCCTTCAATACATTTGAGTAATAACAGTCTGTCAAGCTCAGCCGGGTCTGAGATGTAGGCTGGTCTTTATTTTAATAACATACATTATATTCATTTCCTTCATGTTGTCTACACTAGGTGTACATAATAACACTCTTTCCAGCTCAGCCGGGTCTGAGGTGCAGTTTCACGTTTTACCTTATTAGTGCTCACAGTAATTCATAGTATGTACAGAGTTGCTCACATACACTGGTTTGTTGTTTCCTGTGCTGTTGTCACACATTTCAGTAAAGTCTGTCTGTCCAGCTCAGCCGGGTCTGAGAAGCAGGCGGGTATTTATTTATTACTGGTGCACGCTAGCGTTGACTTTGTAACACATGAAAACCAAAACAGTCTGGAGATCGGGATCATAGACACTAGATTTAGTAGATGCCCCGAATATGTGTCTACGGTGGACCGTGCATGGTCACATATTGCCATTGGTTGGAAAATTACTGCTTATCTATGACCTTTTGCAGCGTTATTATTGTTTTCTGTAAATGTGGCCTTGGGTGGGGGTGTCACTCCTCATTATGAGCCGTGCCTGTGGCATGTCGCCCCTCACCTTTTTGATGTCATAGTGTAGTATTGAGTTGTACTGTCTATATGTTTGAATTTTACTTGTCTGTTATGTACACAACTGTGTGTAAAACATTTTAATGCTAGACATGTACACTGTGGGTATGCCTGATGTGCATACCATTTTTGGCATTAAATTATGCCCATTTCCAACCTGTTATATATGTATTCATTGTTCTTTATTCCAACATCAAAAACGAGCTACGGCCACTATGTAGTACCATGACCTATCCCCACAAGACATGACAAAACATAAAATTTATTAAACGTAAATCATCAATTTGTTTATACAACATACAATATCACCCAGTGATTTAAACCCGACGCATTGCCGATGCCTTGAAGCTTGAGCCACACCATGTTTGATAACAGAGCTATTCATGCTATTAATTGTCATAAATACGCATAATGTTTTGTATTAGTAGGAACACTGTACAGTTGTAAATCGATTCTTGCATGATATACATTCTTCTTAACATCCACATTTTATAAATAATATATATTTATATGTATCTATATATTACTTTCATGTGTTCATTTACACATAAGGACTGGTAATTACCATATATGACTACTCCTGTTAGATGCACAAAGTTTGGTTGAGTGGTGTGTTGCAGGTTCAATTCCTGCTGGTGTTATGCTGTTTGCAATGTAGAAACCAGTGGTGTGCACATTCACTGAATCAAATGATTTCCTTTAAAATTTCTATCTATGTAGTAATGCCTGATAAAGGGGGTGATACATGTACGATAGATTGGTACGAGTGCATGAAACTTGTAGTCATGGCGAAACAATTGGGTGGGGAGAGTTGTATGACTGATGTCGTAAGGTGAAGGCCATTACAAATGCACACATGCTTGTTTACGGCAATGGCTGACAGTTGCAGCAGCAGCAGTGAAGAAGAACATCCATTTTTGCACAGTGCATTGGCTGTGCTGCAGCAAATTGATAAAGAAGAAAAGAAAGAAAGACTGAAGAAACAAAAAAGATGGTGGTTCATCCATGGATTGTGTGGAGCCAGAAGTTTGGCACATTTCATGCTCTGATGAAGGAAATTAAAGTGCATTTACAAACTTTGCCTGGATGGACGTACAGTCGTACACCGATTTCAATATCATCTAGACTAGGGATGGGACGATACATATTTTAAATTTTCGGTTCGATTTTCGATATTTGACACCCGTTTCGATATATTCACGATACTTTTCACAACCACGCCACCTATCACACAACATTTTTAATGAACAAGTTTAAGTGCAGTACAGAGGAACCCCTCATTTAAGACCAAGACCAAATCAGAGTGGGGCGGTCTTAAAAGAGGGGTGGTCTCTTGTGAGGGGTTTGCAACATTCAACACTAGGGGGCGCTTACAATGACTAACAACGCTTACAACCACTAAGTAGTAAAATACACAAAATAAAAAGTAGAAAATAATAAATGAGACATTAAAAACAAAAAACAAATTATTCTGTTTATTTTATGTGTGACACGTTTCAGTATAAGTTTACTTTTGAATCATTGTTTTAATAATATCTGATAAAGAGTATCCTCATTTTGAATCGTTTTTAATAATATTTGATATAAATACTATTCTCAGTTAATTTATTTCAAATTCGGTCTGAGGGGCTAAAAAGTGCTGCCACCTCACGGCGCCTGGGTAATCGCACCGCGGTCGCCATTTTGTTATTCTTTCCAGCGCCGCAAAACGATCTTTTACTTTCTGATCTAATCATGAAAACGACGAACTACAGCCGCAAAACTTCCTCTCTAATAACTCATATTACATATACGTACGCTAGGTCATAAAATTAAATCATTTAAGTTGCTGTGACGAATAAAATTCACAAATCAAAATCTTGCTAAACTAAAGTCGACATCGCCGGCGACTGTTAGTGTTACGCGAAGGCCGTAGTCTAGATTAACGTGGCGTTTCGTCGATATTTTATTGCGGTGTCGCTAAATCTGGATTCCGGTTTTATCCTAAACTAACCTAAAACTTAGCCTAAGTTTCTAAACTTTAATCATACACAAGTTTCTGAACTTTAATCATACACAATATGGATATTACAGTAATCACAGAGTTACGCGTAACCATCGACGGTGACCATGTTCGCCATGTGATGTCTTGCCGGCGAGTTCTTGCGTGAGTTTGTTTCGTGAATTTTATTTGTTTCAATAATGTAAGTGATTTAATTTTATAAGATATGTGAGGAAAGTCTAGCGGCTGTTTTATATGTCGTTTTCATAATTCGATCAGAAAGTAAAAAATCGCCAAAATGAATGGTCGTCATCGGGCGATTTATTGTTTTTATGGCATTGTGCGCATTAGTAGGCGATGACAATGTGCCATTTATAAAAATCGGAAAAAACCGCGGTACACAAACTGACGACGGTGCACCGAACCGTGAGCTTTAAAACCGCGAATACCGTGAACCGCGATTAATCGTCCCATCCCTAATCTAGACGCCGTTTCGCCATTATTCATCCACAAAGACAGCCATGCACAATGGAATACCACCTGCTGAGCGCCTTGCTGTAACTCTGCGCTTTTTAGTGACAAGTACATTACATACAGTGTGTAGTTATGTGAATATCATGCTGACGTTTCAATGATTTTATTGTTTTAGTGTAAATATTTGGCTTGGCTTCAGGTACTAACGTTTATTTTATATACATTAGCTGGACCTGTGCAGTCTACAGAGAGCAGCAACCATCTGCAGATTGCGCCGGTAAGGCACATCTATTTATTGACAAATAACCTGGACCTGGTGGCCATGTGGAAATTTACGCACGTTGCTAAATTTCAGGCATAGCGTAATCACAGTTTTGTTGTCATATATTGCCTTCCTACCAAGGTACACCACACAAAAATGAAATGCGGTTAAAACAAATGTTTCTTCATGTAGGTGGTGTAGACATTAATTGTAATTAATATGAAATATTTGATTTAGCATTTTTAACTACTTAAAATATTTATATGAAATATCAGCTATACCACCAGGCTCTGTATCAGTAATTTTTCGTAAATGCATTATTTATTATATCCATAAAGTAACCCACTGCATTGTAACAACCAAACCTACAAACAAACAACCTGGACATGGGGGCGGTTTGTCACACAACAAACTCTTTTTTTGTAGATAAAAATATATACTAATTTCCAGGCCACCTGTCAATAAAGAAATGTTCACTAATATTGCACAGTGATGATATTCTGTGTATACATTTGTTTGATAAATAAAAGGTTTGCATGGCCTTGCCGTGTCTTACATGCAACAGCTGTTACATGTATGGCAAGCATGCCTGTATAGTTAATAATGCTGTTAATGGTTTATGGTCATCTTTGTTTAATTATAAATGAGGTTGTCTGTTCCATGATTAGCTAGGGAAGATAATTATCACCACTATGTTTGCTAAGTAAGTTTAAATTTGTGTCATTATGATCAGCAGTATGGAAATAAATATTGATGGTTGTGTTTACAATTTGAATATTTCATGCACATAACAATAAAATTGTAAGCTGCGTTAAATACACAAGTTTGACTAACTAAACGACATTTGACTTTCCAGCAACATTATGATTATAATAAGTGTTGAACACACCTCACTTTGCTTTACTATAATCCTAATTCAGAGAAAAAAAACATGATTATTGTATCAGATGATTTTGTAGTGTTTGGAAGTTTATTCCAGATTCATAATTCCAGGTCATCCAATATCAGGAGCAAAGCAACCTCGCCTTCCTGCTCCTTGTCAAGTCTCAGAGTCAAAATGACCAAGTGGACTTGGAAGAACTCATGCACCACCAGCCTGTGAACACCAGCGGGTTTTTCTCTAAGTGGAACAAAGCCAGAAACTGTGAAGAAAGTGTCGATTTGGCCTCCCAGTTTAAGAATCGGTTCATGGTGGCTGCTCTGAAACCTCTGCCAGAGAAACACGGCATAGAAATCACTTGCAATGTCTTTGTTCACATCACATGGCAAGGGGCCTGTAGATGGTATCAGTGGTGCTGTTAAGCGTGTGGTGTGGAACTCTGTTAGAAGCAGAATTAACATTGTAAATAATGCTTCAAGTTTCACAAAACCAGCTGGTACAAGCCATGTTAAAGTGGTCGAAGTAAAACCATATGAGATTGATAAGATCAATAAAGCATTGGGTATAGAAGAGGTGTTCAAAGAAGCCGGTCAAATCCAAGGGATAGCTAGAGTGCACCACGTGGCCTACAAAAATGGAAAAACAGTCCACCTCACTTTAACATCAGATGCTGACTCTATGAGTGGGATGACAATGTGTCAACAATTTCTGTTAGAGACTGGTGTGTAGTCGAATACCAAGGTAACATGTACCCAGGAGAGGTTAAAGGTACTCAATCCACTCGTTTGCTAATCGCCAAACCGGTTCTTTTATTACCAGATGTGTAATGTGTTAATAGTTTTAACTAGTATGCACAGTTAGTTAATTTTTTTAATGCGTACTTGTCATTTTATAATTGGGCAATTCCATAGTGGAGAGCCCAGACTGTTAAAAATTAAATCTTGGTGAAACAGTGTAAAAGTTGTACCACTGATGTAAAACATACGTAAAATTCAGGCCCAAGTAAAAAAATGGTGCCTTTAGTTCACAATTTTTTTTAATTGCGTTTCTAATGGAGTGAATTCTTAGCAGTCAAACTAATGGAAAAACTAGGGCCAACAGAAACCCCTCCCATCTTACCATTAACTCTTAACTAATTTACCTTTGTTTTATAGATTTTCAAAGTTCATCCTGTATGTGTTCAAAATTCAGAAAGCAACTTGTTCTGCATAAGCTGTATTTTGATATGGGTAGTCACACATTTTCATATATTTATTATGTAATTCCGTTACCGAAAAAGTACATAAAGTTTTCCTGAGAGCCAACAAGTGATCAAAATTAACAGTTACTTGAAATTCTCTTATTAGATACACCCATGAATAGGTGAGAGTACACAATTTATGTGTGTCTTTTCTCATCTTTCGGGAATCATGGTAACGGAATTACATTTTGGTAACGGAATTACAATAATAGAATTACATGGTTTTTTCTCTTGCACTATAAATCATAATAAGAAACTAATAATGGGACCTAAGTACATTAGAGGTCAGCACAGGCACTGGAACAATGTTTCAGTTAAATATGAATGGAATCTTTGGACTTTATGAAAACTGTCCATGGATTCAGAAACATGCACTATTTGTAACATGTACTATAGAAACGTGATACTACATGGAATGGCAGCAGTGATCCATAAAAATCTACAAGATAGGCCAGATTATCTATCAAAGATCAGTTGCAGAATGTGTTCATGGACTTTCAAAGAAATTCTACACAGTATTTCTTTACCACATGGCTAAGGTTTATTGTCCAAGACTATGACTCCAATTGTTCTCTGGAGTGATATCGCGTGATCACATCCAATGAGTTTAACAAAGTTGCTGCCAGGACCTGTCAGAATATTTTACATGGATGCATCAACTAAGCCATGGTTGAATTAAAAATGACAAAGTTCATATGGCTGGAATGAGATCAGTCTAATTCCCAACATTAAGCAGTTGCAAAGAGTCACAGAGGGTAGTTGGTTACATTGTTTGTGACATGTAGCATGGGTAATCAAACTTGAGAATACAGAAAAGACCTTGCCAAAATGTCTGGACTTAAAGTGGATGGTTGTAAAAAAAAAGCCAAAACATTTGTCTTCCCGGGTTTTTTAAACTAAGGTGACAAATTACTTGAAGTGTGTTGAACTATGTAAATTTGTGTGGCCTGATGTTGAGGATATATTGACTGCCTCTACTGATAAAGATTGTGACATTAACATCCTCCCTGACCCACAGATGGACTGGAGTTCAATAACTGCTTTCGACTGATTTTGAGTTAAATGTGAAATACATCGCTGTACTGTGTGTACGTTTATTGGCCAGTACAATTGTTATTTTTAGTAGAACATGAAGTTATGATGTTCTGTAATCTTGCAGAAAAGAAAAAATGAGCATCAATTATTATTTGATGTTTTATTCCAAAAATAGTCAGACTCGTAATTCCGTTACTATTGCATGTAATTCCGTTACCGATCAAAACCTGTTCACTATAAAAAACAGTACATGTATCATGAGTAAAATTCTATCCAATACAAGGTCATGTTATATGTATATTTATTAATGCTAGTTGTTGGCCCTGGTAGATTGCAGATTTCAGACGATATGTCATGACATTTAATAAAAACTGATGTTCAAATTTTCTGAGTAATTCCGTTACCAAAATTCAAACAGCCATAATTTTGTAATTATTTTACATTTCTTAATAGGTACCACTGGTACTTATAGGGTGTAGTGTGTACTTCAAACCACGTTTAAGTTTCTTTTCTAGGCACATACTGAATGGGAAAATATAACCATTTTAAACCAAAAAATATTGTGAATTGTAATTCCGTTACCGTGGAATTGCCCTGTTTCAGTTCTGCTCGATTCAAAGGTTAACAAGAAGACATCTTAGTGATACTGTCTTTCACTGTACTGTTACCATAAGCGTATGAGGAACAGTGTGGCATACTGCTGTCGCGATTTCGTGGTAAACCGACGTAAGGCAACTTTTAGCGTACCGCTTGGCTCTCTGTTATGACAGCTGAACCAGCAGACGACTCTCTGACGTATTACTTTTCCAAACTGCTGGGTTGTGATTGGTTGCAAGGTCCAAGATGGGCCGGTTCATGGTGTCGGTGATTTAGCTAGATTTTCCCACTTTAAGACCACTTTCTGAGGTAACCACTAAGGTGAAAAATTGGATTGTAGATGCAAATGATTAGCTAGTGTAAACTCTTTTAGGTGCATAACACTAAACTGTTGCCATTTTTTCACTTTAATAAATAGATCCTTGAACTTTTCTCATAACGTTGTACCGAAGATGTTTACATCAAATATGTACCGTCAGTCACAAAAACAACTATTTGTTTGTGCTGTAGAGATTTTTGAATTTTTAAGCTGCCTTTCAGTTTTCTCCTAGTAGATACAAGGAGCAATAGATTAATTATTAACAAGATCCTCCCACTTGTATTTGTAGGAAATGCTGAGGGTGAAAAGTGTGTAACATCAGTCACGTCAGTCACATCTGTAACGTCAGTCACATTCGTAACGTCAGTCACGATGACTAATCAGACTAAATAAATTAACAAAAAAACAAAAACTAACTGCACACATCAGTAATAGATGGAAACAGCACCAAGTCAGTTTGTTCACTGTTGCATTTTGGCACTCTGGCAAGCTGCACTCAAAGGTTGTTGCATCAGATAACCTGACACATTCTAAGGAGACACTTGTGGTGTATGTCAGCCGGCTGCTTGATGACATCCCAGCAACAGTTAAGAGTGTCTCAATCTGGTCCGATGGACCGTCTTCACAATTCAAAAACCACGACATTGCAGCGTCACTCCATGCACTCGAGAAGCACGGGATCAAGATTCTGTGGAACTGTTTTGCAACTTCTCATGGAAAGGGTCCTGTTGATGGCATTGGGGGATCTGTCAAACGTCATGTGTGGACAACGTCAACGTGGTACGTACAAGAAAAAAATTAGAACGAAGGCTTCCCTACCTGTTGTCTTCCATCGCACCAGCATGGTACCATCCATATGTCCACTTTGAAGTAACCAGCCTGGTACCATCCATATGTCCACTTTGAAGTAATCAGCCTGGTACCATTCATATGTCCACTTTGAAGTAACTCTCAATACACACTACAGTAGGACTGTCCCATTGTTCTGTCGGCTTGCTGCTCAGGATTTCTGGGAAAGGTGGCACTGCAGCTGCAGGCAAAATACCTCAGTGGCCACTTCTGTGTTGATTGAAAGGCTCTTGTTCCAACGACTGTTGTGAGGGTGTCCGTCGATCATATTATCCAACAAATTGTCATGAGGACTGATCAATGAATATCGCAAGGATATTTCCAAGGACCAAGAAAACAGGTCGTATTAAAGGTCACAAAATGTGGATCTGCCACGCCACCTGGTGACTGTATTGTAATCTCCAATTGCCAGTACGTTGTCAATTTCGAATTTTTAAACACGAAGTCCAGAATAGTGCTTTGTGTTTTATCCAAAAAGTAACCTGCAAGATCGAACTGTAGTAAAATATCTTGGAATCAAGCGACGTTGCTTGCGTGTCTGCTACTGTATTTAGTTAGCTCATTATTGTATCCGCAAGTTGACAACAGAGGTCTCTAAAGTCTTGATTTGGTTCCCTGTATATTCTAGCAAGTCCACAGACAGTGGATAACAATTTGAGCCTTTTCTGCATCGCACATCTAATTGCACTACAACTACGGTATGATCTATATGTACACACAACAGTGCACACAAAGGTAAAACTGAGGTCACCATTAAAACCAGATGTTGACAATTTTCACTGTCATTGTAAGGATTTATCCAACCACCAGTCCATTTTTATCTTGGCTGCTTGGAAGGAGTGACATTGCATGGATTGGTGATTCTGTGGAGTTCTCTCATGTTTTCCGTGTGGTGAAGACCGTTAGAATATAAAAAATCATCCACAGTCGTGTTGTCACAATGTCACCAATGTCACTGGTGAGACATTGAGCTGAAACAACACAAACATAATATTATTGTTCATGCACAAATGTGCTTTTTGACAAATGACAAACCAACTTAGGGTTGATCTCAAAAGTTGGCCTACTCCCCAGAAACATTATGGCTTTAGTGTTGGTTTAAATCACCTTCACACTGACAAATATTTCAATATGTTCTGCGACATGTAGTGTTTATGACTCAAAACTAATAAATGTCAGTGTCAATTTGCATTAATATATTTCTCTCACAAGATGGCGCCACTGCACAACTGCTTTCCCACTGATATAGTTCATACTCATAATTAAACAAAACACACCAGGACCCAGTTTCATAAAGCCGTGTAACTTTACGCACAGTTACGTGGTCTACTGGTCGCAGCTAACAGTAAATAGTCAATGCAGCTTACGGCCGGTTTCATGCTCCATTGCAGCATTTGCGCCACTAAATCGACTTAGAATTGACCTAGTTAGGTCGCGTGGGGAATCCCTCTATTTGTGTTGTGTCTGAACAACCTTTTTCTTTCTAGCTGCAGCCTTTGTCGGTCGCAAAGCAAATGGGAAGCTATGATGAATGTATAGGATATCCAGTGTAAACATTAAAAATTATTTTGTTGAGAGTGGGCATGTCGGGAGCATACCGTACATATTTCAACTTTGGGAGTATACCGTAAATATAAGGATGTCCTGTAATTGCATTATAATAAAACTTATCATATTGTCGATAATAATGAATTATTATTATATTACGTAAATTAAACTATTTTGCACGTGCAAATGCAGTAAGCAACGTTTTTTTTAAATTGACATACACAAACCTGCCGCCTAACGGTATTTTGTGTATTAAAGCTAACTTATATAGCGATTTTACATTAAACCAGCATGTCGCCGAATAGGTTGAGTTGCCATTGAGATCTGCACGTTAGTTTTGTGAATTTTCTTTGTTAGAAGAATATGTTATGTGATTTGTGAGAAGTTTGGCAGCTGTTGGTGGTCGTTTTCATGATTAGTCCAAAAAGTAAAAGTTAGTACTTATACACAGTTCATGCCGACCAAGTCGACTGTACGCTACGTCATTCTGTTGATAAAACGGGATACTCCATAGACTTTCGATGGCTACATGTTCTAAATTGTTTTTCTGGTAAACCGGTGACATTAAAAATATGATTGATGTTGGAAGTTGTTACTTTTAATCAACTTTATTAGGACCACATCACCAAAGCGTTGACTTTTGTTTCCCTTTACATCCCAGTGTGCATTGTTTTATAATGATGAGGAGGGGGCAGCCTCTTTCAGCTCACATTCCTGCCAGCCCAAACTGATATCAGCCTGTCTAAATGACAGGTGGACAGGTATCTAGATGGGATTATGTGTTGCCTACAATGTCATGACCGGTGTTTCTAGTAATTGGAATATAGAACAATAATTCACTTTAATGTTCATTTTGCCCCAAAACTTATTATCCTTGTAAATATGCTCTGAATGCAACGAAAGGGTCACTCTAATGCCAATATGTGTTCTCTGCCGTCACAACTGGGCATCCAGAAAGTGCCACAACAAATATGCATTATTCGAAAATAGTCTACTGGCATAGCACAAAATGTGGAATTTCAAATTAATTGATTTTTTTATTGTTTATTGTTTTGTGGACACGGAACTATACAGCAGCATGTATTATAATACTGATCCAAGCAATATGTGTTTTTATTTCCTTTAACTGCTTTGCTTAAAGTGAAAAAAAAGGCAACAGTTTAGTGTTATGCACCTAAAAGAGTTTACACTAGCTAATCATTTGCATCTACAATCCAATTTTTCACCTTAGTGGTTACCTCAGAAAGTGGTCTTAAAGTGGGAAAATCTAGCTAAATCACCGACACCATGAACCGGCCCATCTTGGACCTTGCAACCAATCACAACCCAGCAGTTTGGAAAAGTAATACGTCAGAGAGTCGTCTGCTGGTTCAGCTGTCATAACAGAGAGCCAAGCGGTACGCTAAAAGTTGCCTTACGTCGGTTTACCACGAAATCGCGACAGCAGTATGCCACACTGTTCCTCATATGCTTATGGTAACAGTACAGTGAAAGACAGTATCACTAAGATGTCTTCTTGTTAACCTTTGAATCGAGCAGAACTGAAACAGTGTTTCGGTGGATTCGTTCGGACAGTCACAGACACAGCGCCGATCCAAGACGACCCAATTTGATTGACCTAACCATCAAAACGACCACCAACAGCCGCCAAACTTATCCTAACGTATGTTACATACATATACATACACTACGTTATAAAATAAAATCACTTGCATTCCTCTAACGAAGAAAATCCATAAAACAAACGCGCTGTTGTCGACGGCAATTTCGATGACCGCTGGCCGGTACCGTAAAATCGCAAAAAATTAGCCTTAGTTAGTTAGCCTTACACAAAATGCCATTAGACGGCACATTTGTGCGCGCGAATATTGATAAACTTTACTTACTGCATTCGCACGTGCAAAATAGTTTAATTAATTATAAATAATATAGTAATAATTAATTATTATCATCACTATGATTTGCAGGAAATTATAAGTTTTATTATAATATAGTATTTTATTTATATAGCGTTACATCCATAACTGGTTGTGGCGCTTCACAACATACTGCTATTAAAAATACAATAAGAAGACCCACAGATAATATTTCAAAATAAATAATGAAAATATGTGTGTCTATGTAATTAACTAAGAGACCTATCAGTATTAAAAAGAACCCATACAAATTCCATAACAACAATAGTGGTAAATTAATGTAAAGGTAATAAATAATTAAGATGGTAAAATAATTACGACGTAACAATAATTTTCATTCAGCACATACACACAGTATGCATAAGAAAATATTATTGAAGCTATACATTTTTCTACTCATGAATTATATTTCCACCACCAGATATGTAATAATAATTATTTTTGGACAAAACACTGTATTAATTATCGGGACAATAAATCACTGAAATTTAAGCAGAATATGAATATAATATGGGAAATATATGGTGGTAGAAAAAGAAGGTTTTGGAGCATTCAAAAATAATAATATGTTATTGTTTCGTTATCATTGTTAAAAACATCGTTTATATAATATAAGCTTCCATTCCATGCTTGCAGTACACGCGGGATGTTTTTAGAAATATTCTGAAAATTAACAATGTGACATCATCGAACAACACGTAATTTTATGCAAACACATGCATTTTTTTATTTTTTTAATATTACCTGTGGGTAGCATTCTTCTTATTGCATATATTTTAATAACATCATATTGTGAAGCGCCATAAACAATTATGGATTTGGCGCTATAAGAAAAAAAAATTATAATTATATTATAAGAAAACTTAAAATTTTCTGAAGATTTTTGTAATGATAATAATGAATTATTACTTGATTAATTAAACTATTTCGCGCGTGCGAATGCAGTAAATAAAGTTTATAAATATTCGCGCGCACCACCGCGCCGCCTAACGTTATTTTGTGTAAATCTAACTTTTATAGCGATGTTACGGTAACCGAAGAGCCTGAGTTGCCGTCGGGATCTGCGATCGAGTTACTTTTGTGAATTTTCTTTGTTAGAGGAATGCAAGTGATGTTATTTTATAACATAGTGTATGTATATGTATGTAAGACAAGTGATGAGAAGTTTGGCGGCTGCTGGCGGTCGTTTTCATGGTTAGGTCGGACAGTACATGTCATTGTTGACACTAGTCGATGCCGTGTCTGCCTCTGGACTGGTTGTTTCTCTTCTCGTCATTTCAATTTCCCTTGGGTCTTCACCACCACGCACATCTGGTCTGTCTGACAACACAGGCCTTTGTCTTTGTGGCTGAAATCTATATCCAGCCACTTCTGAATCCGTGCTATTTCTGTCAGATGAAGAATCAGAAAATCCATGTTATTATTTACGCTCCTTTGTGAGCGCAAAGTCACAGCGCCACCCGACGGAGTTGCCAAGAAGTAGTACGACAACCACTGGCCTATCAGTGGCGGCGAGTTTCATACGTCACTGTTTTTCTAAAATGGCGTTTTCCATAGACTTTCTATAGATATATGTTCTACAATTTTTTTCTGCTAAACCGCTGACGTTAAAAATGTGATTGAGGTTGGAAATTGTTAGTTTTTCTTAGCTCTATTAGGCCCATATCACCAAACCGTTGCCTTTGTTTTCCATTTAAGGTTTGGGATATCTTCAATTGAAGCCTTTAACCTTGTAATCAGCCATAAATATATTGAATCAGTCTTCACAACTATTCTGTAGAGCAGGTGGGAAAGCCTTTTAATATTATAACTTTTTGTGCCTTTTTAATCACATGATGTTATGTTGCTCAAAAAATGTTTTCAGGCAACTATATAAACTAAACCCTGTGAATCCATGACGTTCAATGCTTTCGCAAACCATCCCAATTGAGTTTTCTTCAAATATTAATACTTTGTTGTTTTGGCCTGTGTCCTACTCATGATGGAATTGCCCTGAACCGTTTATGTGACATATGCCTCAATATATGTACAGAGAGAAAATAAAATGTAATTGGTCATAATAAAACATTTATTTTTCGACCTGCTAAAACACAATTGTAAATTTGTTGGGACTTTGGCCCTACTGCAGAATCATGAATACGTGATACCATGATAAATTAGCATTAGAACGCAGTTAACCTGTGCCCTATTTAATGACAGGCTAGCTTGTGATTATGTAAACATTGCATCTGTGTGCGAGGTCGATGGCCCAGGTCGAGGGACCTGTGGCAGCGTGAACGCTGTCCAAAACACTTGCCCCCTTTCTTCCAAGATTGCTTCCACTGCTGCTGGAATCAAAAGTGGTCAGTATGGGTTTGAAACCACTGTCACCGGCAAAGTGGAACCGGTGACAATGCTCATGGAAATCAAGAATTTTAATCGATTATTATGATGGTTGCCATGGCAACGCCGGCTTGTACTTGTGTTTGGCGATCTTGATTAATAATGAAAACTGCCATTTTTTTCATCGCACCATCGCATAGACTTTAAGTTGTTAACTAGTAGTAATTGCTAAATGTGTGTTCTAGTTATAATTTCAGACTGTCATATAAACAAGTTCTATGCAATGTTCAGAGTTCACGAGAAGAAGGAACTTTAAGTCAGCTGCGTAACCTCATCAACAGGAGAAATGTGGTGACCAAAGTTGCAAGAGACTACCATGCAGTTTCAGACTTTGTTGATTTGGTAGGTGTCTGCCATGTACTTGACACAGCCATGAAACACCTGGGAATGATGCCAGTAGACAGCAGTCCGAGCAGTTTATCATGACTGATACACGTTTGGTCTGATAAGAGAAAAAGAAATACATTCTGCAAACTGTTGTGTTGGAACCATCATCAATCTTTTGCATTATTGTTTATTTTTAAGATTATAGGATTATATTCCTGAATACATAGTTCAATTGAGGCATGGTTGTTGTTTTGGAGTTCTGTAGTACTGTGATAAAACAGTTATAAGTGTGTAATACAAGCAAATATTAGTTTGCAATTTTTCTTAAGTAGATCTAATCTTATCATTACAGTTTTAGATGTGTTCTTACGATTTTTATAGCACTGTGTTCCCTTGTTAGGAATGCTCAAAACAGTACATTGTTCACTGAAACACCAATCTCAATTCATCTGCAGCTTGGTGCCTTGGAAGTATTTAGCCATTCCGCAATTATTTACATCCTGGTACTGGTTGAACGAAGCCACTGACATTGTGAAGTACAAAAATGACAATTATAAACCAGATGTGCTTGACTGTCTTAGCCTAGGTGTAGCCTCGTTTTAACCATGGACACGGTCCACGGCAGTAGGTGTGCCGGGCCCAGGGAAGCTGCGAGACGAGAGTGTGACTGTGAGATCTATGACAGCGTCTGCTGGCCTTGCTCTAGCCTGCTACAGCCAGTGGCTGGGTATCGAGAGAACAGAGTTTACTTTAGTCTACAGTTGTGTTTTGATGTATCCAGTACATCGCGGTTTGTGTACGTCACAAGCAAAAGTGTGAGCGGGATCTCCGTCAAGCTTTGCCTTTTTGCCGATTTTGGCCAACAAAGGTCAATATCACAAGGTAATCATAAATAATCATGTCAACGACGTTGACTAGACTAGATAACGGTTAATATGTTTACGAAATAATTTACTACTGCGACATCGGACATGACATGTCCTAGACTAGAGCAACAATTAATTACTGCATACGATACATTTGATACTTTAGCGACTTTCCCTTGGCCCTTGGGTTTCCGACATTAAGACAATCTTCTAAAACCAGAATTTCAACAGCATATATATGACGAAAAGTACGTGTTGGGCAGCCATTTTTGGATCGCTTGATCAAGATGATGTCGGCGTTTGCTTGCCTAGGCCCTAATCCTCCAAGACCAAGACCAAGTCCAAGGCCAAGCAACTTGGATACATCAGTTTAGACTTTAGTCGTAGATGGGGAAAGTTTGTTTTTGCCGCGTGTGCAAGGCCGTTCAGCAACACATCTCCACTTTACGCACACATACATCACAACATTTGTTATATTTAATATGGTACCTGTATATCCTGGGCTTGGTTTAAGTAGCTTACGAGTAATCCACATTCCACGAGCTCTGTCACTGACTGACGACACTGTCACTGGTGATGACGTCAACGCCAGGCAGACGACATTTGGATTTGAGTACGTGGTCGTGGACAGTTCATTACCTGGAATCTGATGGCGCGTGCAGCCAGCACGCAAACATTGCAGTTAAAACGTCCCATTTGATCGGTTATAAATGTGACATTTATGCATAAAGATGAATGTAAAAACGTTTCACTGCGCACTATTTCCGTACAGACATGGCCGCTCCATATTTCGTGTTTTTTCCCGTATGCAAATCAGCGGTTCGTGTTTGTGAGGAGAATGTTGTAATTGATCGGCGCGACGGACGTATTTCTTCTCCAATTTAACCAGTAAACTTCAATATGTTAAAGATTATTGTTGGTATTGGCAGGAGATGCGCGTCGCTGTAGAAATACAAGAGAACAATGGAAGAACATCGTTTTCTACTGAATAAAAATGAATTTGACGTACATGAAGGAAGCGGATGTGGAAGGGATAAGGCCAAGGCAAGTGCACGTTTATTTACCGGGCTCAGAAATGGGCGACGCTAACCTTGAAGCAGCCAAGACCATCCGGGCTGCAGCTGTTTACATCAGTACCAGTCATACTATCCTTGGCACATCCATGTGCATACATCTCAGTCAATAAAATCGCTCACTAGTAGCGTGGTCGGCCTCCGGTCCTATTAGCCTATGTTTGCGTTATCAGACATGCCACATTTTTGGGATGGCAATCCGTATTTTTGACCTAACATTCTGTAAGAATCCTGCAACAATCCGTATCGCTAATCAGATCTTCCAGTTAACTGGCCTAAGTTATTAAGGCGTTTTCAAAACGTATGTGTATGTGTTAGGAATGTTATTCTGCACCACTCCCTCTAAAATGAAGTTAGATATATATTTTTTAAAGTCGACGTAAATATAAGCCGATGTGACAAGGCGCGAGCAGTTAGCTTGGTCAAAGGCGAAGTCTAGCGTGTACATTGCGTAGTAAAAAAAAATTACCATAGTTTATAAATGTATGCTTAAAACAAATAGATCGATCTGCATTATATAGAATACAAAGTTAATGATGTAGCCTTAGTTATAAAAAAAAAACGATATACGACTTCGCTTCAGTGGGTATGATGCAGAATGACATTCCAAACACATACACATCGAAAACACGTGGTAGACCCGTTTTGAAAAGGCCCTAATAATTTAGGCCAGTTAACTAGAAAATTACTGACGATTTAGGTCATTTCAGAACGTTTAAACTGCGTACCGCAAAACAGAGTGTCATCAAATAATAACAATTTATCTCAGCAGTTCGCGCGTATATCAAAGTTTCACTGGCAAGCGTCAACATCTTGAAATAAGAAATACTGGCGATTTTGCGTCGTCGAGCTCCATTTTTGTACTGCTTTTCATAATCGTCACGCGCCTGCCACGCGCCCCGTTCCCACCCGTTGAACCACCTGCCGCAGTTTTTATAACAACAAATTTACCAGCGCTCCATCTATAAACTAATCGGTGATTTAGGTCGTTAGTTTCGAATCGATTTACTTAGTCACTAACAGTAAACGATTATTCCATTGTGCTGTAGTTTTGGGAAGCGTACAAGGGCATAATGTGGCTAAAAATAATGTATCCATAAATTTCGTCAAAATCGGTATCAAAAATTAATGGAGTACGGCCGTATCACTTAAAATACCGCCAAAATCCGTATCGGATACGGGTAATCCGTATCATGTGGCAAGTCTGCGCTATTTCAGCTACACGCCTACTATCTTCAATTTAGGGCGAGTATTTGCGCTGTTCACATGACTGATGCAGTAGCGACTGACGAAGTCAAACTAATTGTATAGCCCGACTCCGCTCACTCCCACGGTTTGCGGAGTCGATCAGCAACGGAGTATTTGCGCAGCGAGGATGTTGAGGTGTGCCCAAATGTGTTCAAATGTGCACAATCCTCTTGGTACGGCAAAATATTCCACTTCGTATACGAAGTGGAATATTAATAATAATATAATAAAGCTTTATTGCCATATTCAACGTGTAAAAGTTACATGATAAATTGGAATGTAGTCTGGCGTTGACTTACATAGTGCCTAAATATACAGTAAAATAGAACACGGCAAACAAATATAAAATATAGATATAAAATATACATTGTACATGATATGTTCTTTAAAAAAAAATAAAAAAAATATTTTAATATAAAAAAAAAAATGTAATATAGTAAATAACTAAAGACAACATTAAAATAATAGATTATCTATTTAACAATAATTGTGGTGTAAATTAGTTAATAAAATAAATAAATAAATAATTTAAAAAATATCCTTTAAAAATAGACATACACTATAAGAGGACTAAAATATCATTTTAAAATTATATTTACAATTACAATTGAATTACAATTGAATTAACACAGTAACACAATAATTAGTGACTGAAGTTCACTTCAACCCACAGAAACACACACACACATCCGCACCCACGCACACACGCACGAGCGTTCACCACACGCACGCACGCACGCACGCACGCACGCACGCACTCACTCACTCACTCACCTCACTCACTCACTCACTCACACACACACACACACACACACACACACACACACACACACACACACACACACACCAACACCTGTAGTACCATTTGAAAGCCCGAATCTCGTATCCCAACAAGTTGACGTAGATTTACAAAAATCCAAAGTCAAATATCTTATCTGATAATAAAATCAATCACTCCGTGGTTCTAGCAGAAATGATGGGATGTCAGGATGGAAAATTGTTTCTGGGAAATGGGGTATGCTAATTTAAGGAATTTTCCTGGACTCTTATCTCAGTTACTCAAATGACGCTGAGATAATTTCAGGAAACCTTCTGAAAGTGTTTGTTGGTTATGAAGGAATTTTGAAAAAGACATAAAACGGAGTCTCATCTCGCATTTATTCCAATACACACTTTCGGGCGTGCACAAACACGCGCAATCTGTTGAACACACGCATGAAAAGGTAAAGGTAAGTTCTTATATAGCGCAGTATCCAGTCTTCATGACTGCAAATGCGCTTCACACTTTACGTCCATGGCAGATATGTTCAAGTAATGACCTTTCAACTGCGCTGGGGTGCATTCAGCCATATATAGAATATATTCTTCATGTAATCTACACTGAATCTTGCAAACATTCTGCCCGTTAAGATGTGTATATGAACTTCGCAGACCGATAGCTCACAGGGGATCCTCATCCATTCGTTTTACTCAACACCACGAAATCCGAGAAAACACCAGGTCGATTAGTTCGGCGACAGGTGAGCAAGTTCACCTCCAAATGTTTTCATCAGAGTGGCGTATGCCAACCATAGTTTGAAGCTAAAGAGCCCTCACCGCATACACGTCACGACCAGGACATGCTCCTGTACACGAAACAGCAATCCAAACAAGTACATACAAATCCACGCACGCATCAATGCATATGCATATACATTTTATTCAAGAGTCATTAGGGCCTGGAACACACTTCCCCCAGAAGTCATAAGCATACCAACACTTCACCCATATTCAAACAAGCCCTCAGTACCATCAACCTTGTTGCTCCAGCCCACCTCACTAGATTATACACTTATCTACACAGTTAATCGCACGTTTTCAGTGTTATTGTTCCTATTGTTCTTATTGTTCTTCTAACTTCACTTTCATCTTCTTGCACCTTTAGCATTGCATACCGCACACACTCCTATGCTAGCCCCATAAGGGGCTGTATGGAGTACATGAACAAAGAACAGGCACTAAATGCATTACCTCCACAGCAGCGTCGCCGTCTTGTCTCCCGATTTTAATATCAGACGAGCGAAAACTGTAAACGCCGCCGCGAAACATGTTAACACCTCCCAGTCCGATAGGTGACCTACGTAAGTTCTTATAAATCATAGCGCAGTATAGAGTTCTTTGGAATGCCAAAGCGCTTCACACTTTACTTCCTTGGCAGACCTGTTCAATCAAGCACCATCTCAACTTGGCTAGAAAACATTTAGCCACGCAGAAATTAATGCGCGAAGACTGCTCATGCTAAACACCACAGTCTAACGCCATGCAATCCTCTATGCAGCTGTGGGAACAAAAGCAGTGTAGGATGAAATAACTTCGCTATGAATTTGTTCCGTGTTTTTACTGGCTGGATAGTTTCCCAAAACTCTACTTTCACCGGTAAAAGACAAGTGTTGTAAGAAGACAAATACCCGCACGAACGCGCACGTGAACGCACACGCGAACGCACACACAGGAAACGTAAAATTTGACGCATGCTTATAAGGAGACAACGTCGTCAGGAAGTTGCGCATTGCGCAGCTGCGTGTTCGCACAATTAGCGGTCACGTGATTGCTGTTTCCGCCCAACAACGAGCAGGGTGATAGAGGAATGCGAAATCGAAGTGGATACGCGAAAGGATAGTTGTTTTCATTTCTTCGTCGTTTTCTCCTTCGTCGTCTTTATTGGTTCGTTCCTGATACAATTATCATTTATTCGTTGCAATGTTGTTGAAGTAATCGGCCACGATGATATCGAGATATGGACTGCAAGCGACAAGGCCATCGGATTGGGATTCGAAGAGGCTTTCTTAGCGAACGTCGATCGAAAGGGAAGAGACTTCACATTCGGATCAAGTTGAGGAAACGGCTGTTACGCCTAAATGACAGTGACTTTATTAGTAATTATCGGACTTTAAATGTTAGCGTTTTGCGAGATGTAGATTGTTGTAGTTTATTTTAGGTAACCGCGGTCGGGAGGAGAGTAAAGTCCTTTCGCTGTTGAAGCATTGGAAAATCACACCTCCTCCTCCCCGAAAGGGGTTTGAGGTTGGGTGGCGGGTTTGCAGATTCCTTCCGTGGCTTACCCGCCGTCTTCAACTGTCAGTTATTTTAATAAGATATTGTTTATATCTTATCAAAATGACTGATTAATTGGTGTCGGTGCATTTTTCGTCCTTCGGTGTAGCATTTCGTTAAGTAATAAAACTAAAATACAAAGAAATTGTGTATTGTTTTTTTAGAAGCGTTGTGTAATCGAACGAAATATCTATAGACTTATATATTATAGACAAGAGCGAAATGAAGACTTCCCAAATGAACCATGACAAACATTATGCAGGTATAGTTCTTCGTGCAATCTATTCTGAATGTTACAAACAGTCTGCCCGTTGACATGTGTGTACGAACTTCGCAGAGTGATAGCTCCCCGCGAAACAAAACACCAGGTCGATTGTAATACAATATTTCGGGGACGGGTGAGCAAGTCAAGCTCAAAATGTTTTCATCAGAATAGCGTGCCCGATACATGCTTTGACGATGAAATGCCCCCATCGCATATACGTCCCGCCATGGACATTCACGTGTTATGGTGGACGCCACGAACAGGTACACAATGCATTACCTCCTCCGCAGCGTCGCTGTCTTGTCTCCAGATTCTAAAATCTAACAGACGAGAAACTGTAAGCGTCGCCGCGAAAAATGTCAACACCTCCCAGTCCGATAGGTGACCTATCGTGTCCTGTTGAAGTTATGCCTCAGTCCTGCCAATTTTAAATATGTCCCCCTACATAAGACTACGCAGCTGTTTGTATGTAGCCGGCGAAGTATCATAGCTGCCAAACCGTGACCGATGTCGGTGAGTTATCTTTGTAACGGTACAGATGTCTTTTATTTGGTGATGTCATAGGCGACGAATTCTTCTCTGGCTCTAGCAGAAGTTATGAAATCTCAAGGTGGAAAATGGTTTCTTGGAAAATGTTGTATGGTAATATACCAATATTTCCTCGGCACATTTGTGAGTCCATTTTATAGATGCAGTGATAATTTTTGAAAATGTTCTGAACATATATTCTGGTTATGAAGGATAGTTGAAATAGACGTATGTAGGGAAATCGAAAGTGATCTCAGCCCGTATTTATTCCATAGACACGTGCACACTCTGGTGGACGTGCGCAAACACGCGCACTCTCTTGTACACACGCATGTATAGGTAAAGGTAAGTTCTTTAAATTATAGCGCAGTATCCAGTTCTCTGGAAAGCCAAAGCGCTCCACACTTTACTTCCCTAGTAGACCTGTTCAATTAAACACCATCTCAACTTGGCTAAAAAGTATTCAGCCACGCAGCAATTAACGCGCGAAGACTACTCATATACATAATCCCCAGCTGAGTGAACTGGAGCAATATAGAGTGAAAAAACTTCGTTCTGATTTTTGTCCTTATTTTACTGGGTGATAGTTTCCCAAAACTCTACTTTCACCAGTGAAAGGCAATACTTTATACAGCTGTCTGAACTAGAGAAATATAGAATAAAATAAAATCGCCCTGAATTTGTTCGTGGTTTTTAGTGGCGGGATAGTTTCCTAAAGCTCTACTTTCACAGGTAAAAGACAAGTGTTGTAAGAAGACAAATGCACGCACGAACACGCACGCGAATGCACATGCAAACGCACACACACACACACACACACACACACACACACACACACACACACACACACACACACACACACACACACACCACATAGGAAACGTAAAAATTGGCGCATGCGTATAAGGCGAAAACGTTGCAAGGAAGTTGGGCGTTGCACAGCTGTGGGTTCGCACAATCAGTGGTCACGTGATTGCTGTTTCCGCCCAACAACGAACAAGGCTGCGAAGTCGAAGTGGATTTGCGGAAGGCTCGTTTGATTAATTGTTTCATCGTTTTTTCTTCCGTCATCTGTATTGGTTCCTTCTTGATACACTTATCTTTTATTTATTTCAGTGTTGTTGTAGTAATCGGCCAAGATGGCATCGAAATGTGGACAACAAGCTCTACAACGCGTGTGACACGGGCATCTGATAGGCATTCGAAGAGGCTTTCTTAACGAACGTCGATCAAAAGGGAAAATACTTCACATAAGGATCAAATTGAGGAAACGGCTGTTACGCCTTACAATTACAATTACTTTATTCGTAATTATCGGACTTTAAATGTTAGCGTTTTATGAGGTGTAGATTGTTGTAATTTATTTTAGGTAACCATGCCCATGGTCGGGAGGAGAGTAAACTCTTTCGCTGTTGAAGTATTGGAAAATCACACCTCCTCCTCCCTGAAAGGGGTTTGAGGTTGGGTGGCCGGCTTGCAGCTTCCTTCCATGGCTTACCCGCCGACTTCAACTGTCAGTTATTTTAATAAGATATTGTTTATGTCTTATCAAAATGACTGATTAATTGGTGTCGGTGAATTTTTCGTCATTCGATGTAGCACTTCGTTAAGTAATAAAACTAAAAAAAACAAAGAAATGGTGTATTGTTTTTTTTAGAAGTGTCGTATAATCGAATGAAATATGTGTAGATTTATAGATTGTAGACACGAGCGAAATGATGAATCCCCAAATGCGCCATGACAAACATTATACAGGAATGCAATCTATTCTGAGTTTTGCAAACATACTACCGTGTGAGATGTGTGTAAGAACTTCGCAGAGTGATAGTTCCCCGTGAATCCACATTCATACGTTATATTCAACACCACGTAGTCAGAGAAAACACCAGGTCGATTGTAATTCAATATTTCTGGGAAGGGTGAGCAAATTAAGGTCGAACAGTTTTTATCAGAATAGTGTATCCGATAAACACTTTGAAATTAAAGAACCCCCACCGCATATCTCCCGCCATGGACATTCACGTGTTTCTGAGGTCGCCACGAACAAATGCATTACCTCCTGCGCAGCGTCGCCTTCTATTGTCCCTATTTGAAAATCTGACGAGCGAGAAACTGTAAATATCGCCGCGAAAAATGTAAATACCTCTCAGTCCTGCTGAAGTTACGCCTCAGTCCTACCAATTTTAGGTATGTTCCCCTTCCACAAGACTACGCAGCTGTTTTTATGTAGCCAGCGGAGTATCACAGTTGCAAACCGTCACCGATGTCGGTGAGGTTTCTTTGTAACGGTACAGGTGTCTTTTAATTGGTGATGTCATCATGATGAATTATTCTCTGGCTCTAGCAGAAATTATAGAAAATGGTTTCTTGGAAAACGTTGTACGGTAATATAACAATATTTCCTCGGCACATTTGTTAGTCCAATATATAGATGCAGTGATAATTTTAGGAAATGTTCTGAACACATTTTCAGGTTATGAAGGATAATTGAAATAGACGTATGTAGGGAAATCAAAAGTAATCTCAGCTCGTATATGTTCCTTAGACACATGTACACTCAGGTGGACGTGCGCAAAAACACGCAATCTCTTGTACTAATGCACAGGTAGGTAGGTATACGTAAGTTCTTATAAATAATAGCGCAGTATCCAGTTCTCTGGAAAGCCAAAGCGCTCCACATTTTACTTCCCTGACAAACCTGTTCAATCAAGCACCATCTCAACTTGGCTAGAAAACATTCAGCCACGCAGCAATTAATGCGCGTAGGCTGGTCATACACATACACACCAGCTGAGTGAACTGGAGCTATGTTGAGTTAAAACAATTCGTTCAGATTTTTGTTCATATTTACTGGGTGATAGTTTCCCAAAACTCTACTTTCACCGGTTAAAGGCAAGTGTTGTGAGAAATCAAATTCACGCACGACCATACATACACGTATGAATCGAATAAATTTACGATTTATATATGTGGTGGGTTTTTATTGTTTTGGTACATTTGTCTTTTAATTGGTGGTGTTAACATTTTCACTGTTTATATTTACGATTTGCTCATGTAACATTTCCTTGTGTGATGGGTTCACCTCATTTGTTAGTTTTTTCTTTTTCTTTTTATTTATTTCCACCTATCTCCCTCCCTCCCTCCCTCCCTCTCTCTCTCTCTCTCTCTCTCTCTCTCTCTCTCTCTCTCTCACGCACGCACGCACGCACGCACGCACGCACGCACGCACACACACACACACACACACACACATATACACACCACAGAATCACGTGTGAGTTTTGTTGGTTTAGTATGACATGAAACTCACAGTTCTTCTCTTTATCTTTGATAGTTAGAACTCTAGACATAGGGTTGATTGACAAGGTTAATTGACAAGGTCATAGATTAAAAAAAACACCTATAATTTCTTGGTGTCGCCGGCGCCGGCATCAGTGACGTATTTTCAGACGAGGAATAATTTCCCAAATACAGAGCATGTTTTCATCAAGTTATATTCGCCGCCCTAGCTCTGTCCTGGAATAAGGTTATCCACATTAACGCCTGTTTGTTTACAAACAGACGTCTGTCGTACAGAGACAACGCACGCGCCTAGCGACTCCTTCGCGCGCCAGGGGTCGCTGTTGTTGTTAACGTCATCGCGAGGTAGTGTGTTCTATTTATATCTGTGGTGCCCCGCGCCATTATTAGACTGAGATCTGTACAGCTTGTCTCACATTATCTGGTTTTATCACAAAGTGGCTATATGACCAGACGAAAACCTGACTGAAACTTCAGGATACATAATCTGAGTGTGTGATTCCGTCGTCAAAATCATGACACAAGGCGTCGCAACTTATTGCTTTACGGTTTTTGCAGAATTGTTTGACATCAAGATAAAGATTCTCGTTGAAGACAGGCATAAATTGGGAACGTGTGCTGACAGTTAGTGACAGTGACAGGTACGGTATATAGGTACACCAGGGCACAAATCGTGTGTTCTAAAGCTTTTTGCCGTTATGACAAAAACATAACTGAAAAACAACCTTTAATATATCTATGCATGACTATGAGCTAAATATCTTATACACAGTGTCACAGTATGTGCATTTTACTTTTCTATAGTCTATACTTTTCGTATAGCAATCAAAAGTAATAGCCACACACGCCCCCATCAACTGTTTTTAAAAGAACTACCCATGCATATATGTGTGGAAGAATGTGCTTTCATTGTATTTATCTACTTTAGATGTTGGTTTTATAGGCAAAACTGCATGCACAACAACAATTGTTTTAACTGATTTAAAGAGCTGTTTGTTTAGTGTGCGGTGCACATAAAAAAACAGCTCTTTAAATCATTTACCACACATATCTAAAAGACTGGTATCATAGGATGTGTCCAGGTTTTATGTTTAAATGTGTTAATTTAGCAGTGATCTGCACATGAGTTATGTCATATATGTACTGCAACAAATATATTTAAATTTGAATATTTGAAATCAATAAAGTGTACCTAGGCTGTTCCATGTATTGTTTTACATATTTTCTTACAGGTGATAACAAAAATTGAAATGCATTAGTTAACCTTATTTAGTCACCCACCAAACTCATACATATTCTCATTTGTTTTGAGTGGGTTTGTTTTCTGGTAAGTTACAACCAGGATTCTAGTTAGAGGAGTCAGCATGAAGGGACATTTACAAATTCTAGACAGGCATACATTGACACTAAAATGCCTAGTATATTTATGATTTGTGATGTGATATGTGCTGACTTGGGGTGAAGAATCATGTTTAGGGTGTTTTATTGGTTCACTTTTTGCTAAATCCATTTTCTTTTACCAACAAAAATGATTAACTCAAAAGCAGTGACAATGGAATACATTCCTTTTCACAACTAATTCTACAAGATGGAATCAACCACTTGTTACGAAGTGAACGAATCTATTGTATTATATTATAGCATTATGAACACTGCCCGCCACCTGTTTGATCACATAAAACCCATTCAACATTCACACAGTCAAACATACCACACCATATGAGTTCTCTGACATGTACACGTTTAATGTATTGATACAACAACATCAGCAATATGTATATATTTTGATACCAACTACAAGTCTGTGTTTCAAATTCTATCACATCAGAATGCATTTAAAATCCTAAGTTTAATTCTCCTTGCATCTGCAAGACAGCTTCACAGGGTGACATCACTTATCACACACTTATCATCTTGCAGTTATAACTGCTCCATCAAATGATCAAATTAATTATTTTGATAACATTTTCTGAAACTATAGACACCTTTCGTAAGAAATTGAAAATACATTTTTTTGTAATTGCTTTTCCACCATAGAATTTTAGCAGTTACGTTCCCCAATGACGACAGGCCTGTCCCTGCGTATGAATAGCTCAATGATTTCGTTTGTTGCACCTCAGAGCTTGAATATTTTAAAGGATTTAGGCACTATAGAAGCTTTACAATTATTATTATTATTATCAGATGATGTCAAATATTAAGAAGATTCCAGAAACGGAACAAAGTTTTGATATCCTTAAATGGTATGTATGGCTCAGTCTCCTTCACTGCAACAACACAGGTTTCTCATGTAATTAGTAGTGTTTTTCAGTTGACAACAACTTGTACTTTGGCTCTCTCTCTCTCTGTCTCTCTTGACTCTCTCTCTCTCTCTCTCTCTATATATATATATATATATATATATATCTCTCTCTCTCTCTCTCTCTTTCTCGCCTACAAATTACTGTTCTCTACATTCTACTTCATCTGAAACCTAAAATTCAAATAAAATCATTACTTTGAAACACACCAAAACCATCAAATAGAATAAAAAAGAGAACACAACAGCAAAACAAGGAACACCGAATTGGACATGCATGAATTTTATTTAGGAACACAGTGGTAGACGTTTTATGTTAACTTACTGGCAATCTAATTATCAATTAACACCATTCACTTATGGGTATTCCCCTCAAGTGATAATATTACCAACATATTTTCAAATATGCACATCATCAACAGCAACCAGGAAGCACGATTTTTTACCAGGCATTTTGTACGATGTTTTGATTTGGCTGGTCTATTTTCAGAAATACTAGATTCAAATTAGATTTCTACCACTCTGTTAAAAAACAGAAGGTGGGCAAAGGGGTGGGTTGGCAGGCAGGTGGGTGGTTGGGCGGGTGGGTGGGTGGTCGGGTGAAATACTTACGAGTTAGGTATATATGTTATATATATATATAATTCTTGACAAATGAATAAACAAAAATAAGACTTAAAACAGGTCTTTGATGCACTTAAGGGATTGATTATCGTCTGCTTGCACACTTACAAGGCAGCCTGCTCAGTTGTTTGGGTATTAAGTCTGTGACTTCATGTTTTAAGGCTATAATATTATACATGTCATGATGATACAGTGAATGAGATAGGAAATTTGTTATGAGGAATATTACAACAATATATTAGATTTTAGACAATTATATAAGAACAGGCATCACAAGATGAGTAAGTGCCAGTCAACCGTGATGTCTGCTGTTCATCATTCAGCCAAGGGTGACCATTCTGGCAAGTCTTGACTACCCAGGGGGTACTAATGGCATTTCTAGGGTGCAGCCTACAAGAAGGGGGCAGTGAGGCGGAACGTGTCTGCACAGACTAGTGGCAGTTGTCTGTATTCGGAAGCAACCTTTGTGCCAGTTGTGTGACCATCCTCCCCCTCAAGGACTCTGTATGGCACACAGCCTCATTGGTGTACTGTGGTGACACAACCTGGTGTGTTTCAGCTACATCAATACCCAGCAGTGAAGGCAACAGCAGTGATGACAGCAACAGCAACAATGATAGCAGCAATCATCATGGCAACAACAACAGCCTGGACCTGCAACTCGTTAAGTTGGTTCCAGTCAACTATTGTTTTTGCATAATTGAATTCTTGTCTCTCTATATGTGTCTGTCGGTCCGTCGGTCCGTCGGTCCGTCGGTCCGTCGGTCCGTCGGTCCGTCGGTCCGTCGGTCCGTCGGTCCGTCGGTCCGTCGGTCCGTCGGTCCGTCGGTCCGTCGGTCCGTCGGTCCGTCGGTCGGTCGGTCGGTCGGTCGGTCGGTCGGTCGGTCGGTCGGTCGGTCGGTCGGTCGGTCGGTCGGTCGGTCGGTCGGTCGGTCGGTCGGTCGGTCGGTCGGTCGGTCGGTCGGTCGGTCGGTCGGTCGGTCGGTCGGTCGGTCGGTCGGTCGGTCGGTCGGTCGGTCGGTCGGTCGGTCGGTCTGTCTGTCTCTCTGTCTCTCTGTCTCTCTGTCTCTCTGTCTCTCTGTCTCTCTCTCTGTCTCTCTTTGATGTTCTGTGATGACACAACCTTATGTGTTTCAGCTACATCAGCACCAGCATCAGGGAAGGCAACAGACAGCAATAGCAACAATGATAGCAGCAATAATGGCAACAACAACAGACAAGAGCAATGATGGCAACAACAACAACAATGATGACAACAACAACATCAATGGTGGCAGCAACAACAACAGCAAAGATGGCAACAACAACAGCAATGATGGCAACAACAACAGCAGTGAAAGAACCAGCAACAGCAATGAAAATTATAGGTAGGGCTGGGATAGATCCCTTAACAGTTTGGTACATAAATTGTAGTCATTGTTCTAATGTGTCGAGGTTAAGGTTGGCGACCATAGTTGTAACAGATCCTGGGTGTCTAGAGCAGTAGTCTCCAGTAATGAAACTAGCTGCACAGGGTTGGATTCTTTCTAATTTATCTATGTCCTCCTAGACACTAGACTCTATTAAATATACATTTGAAAACCATCAATTGATGTAATATTAACATAGAAGTAACACATGTTGCATAGTAAAATATAATTGTTCTGTATTTCCTACAATTTATCCTGTTTCCCTTGTCTAAAATGTAACATATCTCTGTCTCTCTGTCTGTCTCTCTGTCTGTCTGTATCTCTGTCTCTCTGTCTGTCTCTCTGTCTGTCTGTATCTCTGTCTCTCTGTATCTCTGTCTCTCTGTCTGTCTCTCTGTCTGTCTGTTTCTCTGTCTCTGTATCTCTCTGTCTCTGTCTCTGTCCCTTTTTCTCTCTCTGTCTCCCTCTCTGTCTCCCTCTCTGTCTCCCTCTCTGTCTCCCTCTCTCTCTCTCTCCCTCTCTCCCTCTCTCCCTCTCCCTCTCTCCCTCTCTCCCTCTCTCCCTCTCTCCCTCTCTCCCTCTCTCCCTCTCTGCCTCTCCGCCTCTCCGCCTCTCCGCCTCTCCCTCTCTCCCTCTCTCTCCCTCTCTCCCTCTCTCCCTCTCTCCCTCTCTCCCTCTCTCCCTCTCTCCCTCTCTCCCTCTCTCCCTCTCTCCCTCTCTCCCTCTCTCCCTCTCTCCCTCTCTCCCTCTCTCACTCTCTCCCTCTCTCCCTCTCTCCCTCTCTCCCTCTCTCCCTCTCTCCCTCTCTCCCTCTCTCCCTCTCTCCCTCTCTCCCTCTCCCCCTCTCCCCCTCTCCCCCTCTCCCCCTCTCCCCCTATCCCCCTCTCTCCCTCTCTCCCTCTCTCCCTCTCTCCCTCTCTCCCTCGCTTCCTCGCTCCCTCGCTCCCTCCCTCCCTCCCTCCCTCTCTCTCTGTTTCAGTTCAGTTTTGTCTTGGTCTGTCGCGGTCTTCTTGGTCTCCTCTGGTCTTTCTCTGTCTGTTTGTTGGTCTGTGTGTCTGTCAATCCATCTGTCTGTCTGTCCGTCCGTCTGTCCATCCAACTGTCCATCTGTCCATCTGTCCATCCATCCGTCTGTATTGCATTTATGCTGAAATTTTGAATTCTTTCTAGTGAGCGAGCAGGATGGTTGGTAGATTAAAATGTGTATTCGTTTTGGCAGGGGTGGGACTGCAGTCACAATTTTCAAAGGTTTCTGGCTGTGACTGCTTTTTTTTCCAGGTATAACTGTGTTACTCGGCTGGTATACATTAACTTACTTTTATATCCATTACGCATTAAATGAGTACTTTGAGAGTACTTGGGAGTTCATCACTATATTTATTTCATGATCTTGAGTCCTAATGTCATATACTTAAGATTTCTCATTGTACAAAACCTCTGGGTTGTCATTGGAACTGTTTAATGACTGGTCAAGATCACTTGAATAAGACTGACCATCACATCAATGACCTACACTGGCAATTGATTTTCAAAAGTATGAATACTTTCAAATCTGCTCAAGTATTCCAGACAATACCTAAATTGTATTGACTAGACACTGTTTGAATACAACTTTTTGTGACTTCATTTCCTTGGACTTTTCCTAGACTAAACTGTGACTTATTGGCTGAGATTTTTCCTATGACTTTATACTTCATTTCCGCCCACCTGGGCAACTGTCCACTGGGAACAGAGGAACTGCCCCTTCACACTAGACCCTGGACACCTCTTGTATTTATGGACTTCAAATGATGGGTGTTAAATGTCAGTACTCTTACATAATACAGTACACTGTCACTGCCAATCCCCATGGAGCTTATTCACTGATTCACACTGGCTGGACAGTGACATTGTTCAAAAGGTCCACTGTTTGTCTGGTGTGGATTTAGTGGACCATGGTCACTGTGAAAGTGACCATTACAGCTGGAGCAGCAGGTAGGTCAGTGACTGTCACTGGATGTTGTCATTTTATATTAACCTGTTCCAGAAAAGTAAATTAAATTAAATTAGTGTAGGCATTTTGAGAAAATGTTAATTATTTGAGTTAGTTGCATTGACATTGAAATTAACCTGATGTGTAAAATTCTACTGCTGTGTGAAATCCACTGCAGTGATGTGACATGTGCGTAGAACGGTGCGCGGACAAAACCCCCTCCGGACAAAACCCCCTCGGACAAAACCCCCTCCATACATAACTCCCTCTAGACATAAGCCATTTCCGGACAAAACCCCTTGGACAAAACCCCCTCCATATATAATTCCTTCTAGACAATCCATTTCCGGACAAAACACCCTCATTAATGATACTAGACAGAGGAATAGCACCTTTATTATGCCAGTTATTATCAAATATTTGGTATGTATTTACATTTTTTACATACCAAATTATATATATACATGTATATATACCAGGGTATATTATATATATATATATAATAATAATAATAATAAAGCTTTATTGCCATATTCAACGTGTATTACATGATGAATTGGGATGTAGTCTGGCGTTGACTCATATAATGCATATATATATATATATATATATATATATATATATATATATATATATATATATATATATATGTATATACACAATAAAATGAAATATGGCAAATAAATATAAGATATAGATATAAGATATACATAGTGTACATAATTTGTTCTTTACAATGAAAAATTATTTTACTATAATAAATAAATAAAGACAAAATTAAAATAATACATTATCTATTTAACAATAATTGTGGTGTAAACTAGTTAATAAATAAATATATATAAAATGTCCTTTAAAATTGTTTAAAAAATATATATATATTATCTTCTAAAATAAATATAATTTAAATTAGTAGACATACATTATAAGAGGACTAAAATATCATTTAAAATTATAATTACAATTGAATGCGTCCAATTTTGTTTTAAAAATATATTTATACAATTATTAAGTTCAGCTAAAATTTCAGGAGAAGAGAAGATTGTTGTTCAGCACCACCGATCCGCTATATTATATATAGTATGCACAAATATACAGCCAAGCTAAGTTTACTTCTTTTGATAATTCTTGAGGGTAGTATCTATAATGAGGGGGTTTTGTCCGAGGGGGTTTTGTCCGGAAGGAGCTTATGTCTTGATGGAGTTATGTATGGAGGGTGTTTTGTCCGAGGGTGTTTTGTCCGAGGGGTTTTGTCCGGAGAGGGTTTTGTCCCGCCTTCGCATCAAGCAGCTCTGAATGGTGATAGTATGTATGTATACATGAAGGTAGGACAAAACCCCCTCCGGAAAAAAAAACCTCGGACAAAACCCCTCAGACAAAACCCCCTTGAACAAAACCCCCTCCATACATAACTCCATCAAGACATAAGCTCCTTCCGGACAAAAAACCCTCGGACAAAACCCCCCTATCATAGCCTCAAGAATTATCAAAAGAAGTAAACTTAGCTTGGCTTATATATTTGTGCATACTATATATATAATATAATATATATATATATATATATATATATATATATATATATATATATATATATATATATATATATATATATATATATATATATATAAGCCTAAAGGCAGCTTATATCGATCGACCAGTGCCTAGAGGGCCGGCTTATGTAGACCAGACGTATTTTTTTATTTAATACATTTTCCAAATATGTAAAACTGGAACATTGTTTCTAATACTAATGTTTAACACATAATGAAAGTTCATCAAAATATTTCAATAAATAACGTATATGCAAAAAAATCGGTCTACATAAAACCGCCTTATGCATAGATGCCGATTTATGTAGACCGGAGCAACGCCGGAAGCTGCATATATTTAGTTACCTTTTTTTGCGGTAGACGGTGAATCTAGTAAACAGTAAAACAGTGTTGGGAAATGTAAACTAAGTCAAAGCTCAAGTTATGTTTGATCACGGAATGTATCGATGCGATTACAACAAAGACCAACATTAAAAAAAAAATGCAAGTTTACTAATTTACACATAATAATATAGCCTTTTGCATCAGTATGAAGCATATCATACACTGAACACGAAACTCCAACCCTTCGTTCGGTATATACCATAAATATAGATTTATAAGAACTTTCACCCGGTACACATAACCTGGCACACAATATACTCAAAAATATGCAAGGCGCTGGAGTAAACATGCTCAAAATCACTTAAGATGTTGTTCATTTAAAAATTAATTACGCACAGTACTCCACTGTCATATGAACTGTGTGCACAAGCAATGGTACTGATCAATTCAATTGTGTTAGTTGTGAACTAACACATCGAATCTTTATTAGACCAGTTTTGGTCTACATAAAACGGTGGTCTACATAAGCCGGTCCTATATGCATAATCGGTCGACATAAGCTGCCCTTGGGAGTATATATATATGTATGTATGTATGTATGTGTGTATGTATGTGTGTATGTATGTATGTATGTATGTATGTATGTATGTATGTATATATATATATATATAATTTGGTATGTAAAAATGTAAATACAGACCAAATATTTTATAATTACTGGCATAATAAAGGTGTTATTCAAGCAAGTTACCCTCTGTCTGAGTTTGTCTCCCTGGCTATGTGAATGCAACCAATGTGTCCAGCATGGTGTAATTTCTTCAAATATAAAATATGGGATTTAGGGTGCTTTGGGATTTAGATATTCTGTGAAGTTAATAGATGTATATTTTGGATATCTATGCGGTGGGTGGAAATAAAGCCACAGGAAAGGAACCACAACAAAAATCACAGGCACTTGGTTGATTTGATTGATTCTGGAAAAATCCCACAGGATTCAATATTGGGCCCCAAACTATTTATTCTATATATTAATGACATGTGTAACATATCTAGTAAAATTCATCCTCTGCAGATGATACTAACATTTTTCCTGCAAATGATAATATCAGTAGACTAATTGAACATTATGTTGTATACTGGAAACATTATGTGTAAACTAAAACCAATTATATGCTAATTGGAAGTTATATGCTCAACAAAGAAATCAGTATAAAAATGCAAAATGTTAACATCGAAAGATTAAGGGTCACAATTTTTTTTGCTGTGTTTATTGATGAACTTCTTAATTGGAAAGCTCATATAAAATATGTATAATATTTTGTACAATTCTCCGTTTTAGCGTTTGACGTTATCATTTATGTACAGAGAGTGTACTACAGTTATTTGCTTCAAATGTTCAGCATTTGTTTACAAGATGGAAAATAGCTTACTCAATATGATTTAGAACCACATAGTGTCTGTTCTATTATGCGATCAAAGTATCTTTGTGTAAAGGGAGAGCAATAATGTAACTATCTATGTGATGATTTAAAAAATAGTTAATAGTGTTGCTGCATTTAAACGTAGATGCAAGAATCTTTCATTTAAGAAATATCTGGTTGTGGACCACCTGTCTTATCTACAATATCAGTATGTGTAAAGACATTATTTTTGTTATACTTTGAATACGAATTTGTAACCATTATTTAAATGTGTCAGGCGTAAATTGACATAAAATTCATTGACATTCTTGAGTCTAGTATCATTGATGAGGGGGTTTTGTCCGGAAATGGCTTTTCTAGAAGGAATTATGTATGGAGGGGGTTTTGTCCAAGGGGGTTTTGTCCGGAAATGGCTTAGGTCGAGAGGGAGTTATGTATGGAGAGGGTTTTGTCCGAGGGGGTTTTGTCCGAGGGGGGTTTGTCCGGAGGGGTTTTTGTCCGCGCACCGTATACATGAACCATGAGACCGAACCATGCATGCATGTATAATAAATCAAGAAAGTCTGGACACCCACATCTAAAACCAGTGGTTGGGATTTTGTTCGTTGAGGTTTTGTCCGGTCGTGTAGAACCCATACATTTTAGGGGACACTTGTTGGACTTGGTGGTGACAGTACATCATGCTCAGTCGTGTTGTCAACTACAGCATAACAGATCACCACAGCGTCATTTTCCTTCTGTCGTCTGCTGGCCCAGTGTCTGCTCAGAGCAGCTTTGTGATTTTCACAGATTGGGTCAGGCTGGTCTTGAGCGTAATATTTTCTTGCATCTTGTCACAGATGGATGAATGAAGACTGCATTGAGCCTGGAGGACATGAGACATGCCACTGACTCTGTGGAACTTCACTGACCAGCCCGATGGACATGTCAACAGCATGGTTGTAATGTAAGGGCCTCTAGCCTTGTATACTACCAGTATCAGAATGTATTGACCAATGCGTATATCTACAATCTTTCAGGAAGTTAGCCAAAATGATATGACAAATGACATATGATGAAAATTTTATTAAGTTCTGTGTATAAATAGATGAATATTTTCAGTAAAATGTCATTATATCTGTATGATTAACAACTACATTGTTATACTAACTCTAGATATTTAATTGAAATTGGATAATAATTAGTGTTGGTAACCAAGTACTAAATTAAATTTATAAATTTATAAAGTTATAAATTACATTAAAATGAGCATAACTATGGAAATTATTATCACAGTAAAATAATTGTTGCACCATGTTCCTCTTTCTAAACATAACGTATTATGAAAAGCTTAATTGTTGTTTCCTGACAGGTGTGATTTGTTTTGTGCAAATGGGTCAGGTATGTGAGTTCTAATGGTTTTATGATATGACATGCTTTGTTGTCAAGCTCGCCTACACCCAGAATTGTTGACTTTCTCAACCAGCAAGCAGACTTGTTGTCACGCTTCAGTGGCAGTATGGAGTGGCTATATCTGGTCAACCGTGACAGACCAAGACCAAGCCTTCTGTACACAGGCTACTTGTCGACTGGTCCAATGCAGATATTCCAACAAGTCATGGTAGGATGTCAGTATGTTTACAGTGTATATGAACTTAGGATTGCTGCCAGACTTCCTAGTAAGGGAACATAAACAACACCAGATATTTTTCTTCTTCCATTCAGCCACCAACCTCAACACTTTGAAGATCAACAGGGAATTTTTAAAGATATTATGCGTTTTCTTATAACAAAAATTTTCGAACACTGAATTTTGGAAGAAATCATGCTAAGTTTCACTGAAAATCAATATTGTGTAACATTTTAAGTTTAGGGTGAAGTACATTGTTCAGTAATGTGAATGTTCAAGGTCACTATTAAAAGGTAGATTTATGGAAAGGTTCAGTGGTTAATGAGACAACAGTGTCAATCTGGATTTGTATGTTTGAATTTGTATTTTTGAACAGGTTAAGTTTCTGAAGACACAGATGGATGCATTTGTAATTGTACTGCAGTATGATGGAAAGTAATGGTAAAGTAAGTTCTTTAATAGCACAAATGCCAATCCTCAGGGTTGATCTATTCTTTTGAACACCATATCGACTTCTCTGGGAATCATTCAGCCATGCTGCAATTAATGCACAAAAACACTTTGTAGACAAATATCCACCACTGTGTATAGCCGGGTATTAATTTATACAGCTGAGTAAACTGAACCACAGGATTCAAACACGAGAGTACAAAGCTCTAGCCACTGTGCCACTATGCCACTGTCACTGTGCCACTGTCACTGTGCCACTGTCATTGTGCCACTGTCACTGTGCCACTGTCACTGTGCCACTGTCACTGTGCCACTACTGGCATACAGTAATGTTCCATAATATAAGCAACATTTGAAGCAGCATATAAGGAATATTTGAAAAGAGCTCTATGCAGTGAAATCGTTTAAAGCTATCAATTGTTTAAAGTCTTCAAAATTAGAACTTCCATAGAAATTCCTAGTTTATATTGTGACATGGTATTGCAACTCAGCAATACCAACTAAGGGCACACAAGTCGCCAAGTGGCTCCTATAAATAGTAAAAAAAACTTGATAGTTATGTTATCTTGTATATGCTGAAAAAGATCTTAAATCACACACACGCACACGCACACGCACACGCACACGCACACGCACACGCACACGCAAACGCACACAAATCACACCACACCACACACACACTCCACACACACACCACACCACACCACACCACACCACACCACACCACACCACACACCACACACACCACACACCACACACCACACACCACACACCACACACACACCACACACACCACACACACCACACACACACACACACACACACACACACAACATCACACACACCACATACACACCACACACACACCACACCACACACACACACACACACCACACCACACACACCACACACACCACGCACCAC
This sequence comes from Oasisia sp. SBJ-2009, assembly GCA_964017155.1. Lineage (NCBI taxonomy): Eukaryota > Metazoa > Annelida > Polychaeta > Sabellida > Siboglinidae > Oasisia > Oasisia sp. SBJ-2009. Next base: position 25,448,234 of record OZ024860.1, on the reverse strand, counting down.
ACACACACCACACACACACACATACAAACACACACACCACCACCACCACCACCACCACCACCACACACACACCACACACACCACACACACCACACACACCACACACACATACAACACACACACACACACACACACACACACACACACACACACACACACACACACCACACCACACCACACCACACCACACATTCACCACACCACACCACACACACACACCACACACACCACACACCACACACCACACACCACACACCACACACCACACACCACACACCACACACCACACACCACACACCACACACCACACACCACACACCACACACCACACACGCACACGCACACACAAATCATTCATGTCAGGGTTTATGTAAATGTTGTCAACACGTTCAGTAAAAACAGATATATGTTTATACCTTGAATATTTGTTGCTGTAACTGCAGTTATGATTGAGGTCATAGTTTGAAAGAATCTACAGAAGAACTTTGGTTTATTGTCACCTAAGTAAACTATTGTGAGGAGTGTGAAAGGCTTGAGAAATGATTGCACAAACATAAGAACATATCATTTTAACATTTTTGCCAGTCCAAAAATGTCCTGTTAAATATGGGAATGGACTCACATACGTATATATGTATACCGAGTTCAGTCTATTTAGCTTTATTGTTCCTCAAATTTCAACCCATCCATTACCCATCTACTATAAATTTTACCTATCCAAAATTAACTTTACCCATGGAAACAAAAAGTGGACGGGTCTCTAAGTAAACGAATTGTTAGAACGGTTGAATCAACAGGAAAATTGCATTTTGTGCAGACAGACTTTGCAAAACAGATGAGTCGACCTGTTCGCATGTTGTACACTGACTGTTTGTCTGTTTCAGCTGTGGTTGCTGTCACCAACTGGGCATCAGTGGCTCTCGCATGTACGAACTCACGGCTGTCTGTTTTCTGGTTTGTGTCATGTCTATGTCATTTGTGTGACAGTCTGAATATCACTCCAGCTTTTGACTCAGTGTGACACATCACTCAACATCATCAGCATTGATGAAATTAATGTCATGTTTGAAAAGTTACCAGGCAAAGATACAATTTTGATTATGAAAAAGTGAATGTTTGTGATCTGCGAAAACCTATCCTGAAGAATATTCAAAATATTACTTTCAGGTTGTCCTTGTCTATTTCCTGGGAACAGTAGCAATGTGGTTACCATGGTTAGGTTGTGGGATCCATTTATTGCAGTTTTGAAGCTTTGACAATTTATAAATTTTGTTCAGTACATGATACCTTAGTTTATTGGGCTTCATTCAGCTGTATACATAGATACCTGGCTACAGACAGCATTTGGTTTATGTCGGCAAATAGTATTTGCACATTGTATTTACTACAGATCTAATATGGTGAATTGACACATCATATTTTAGCCTGGTGTGTCTTTAAATGTAGGAAATAAACTCGCAGGAAAAGTCATGGAAAAAATGACAGGAAATTAAGTCACAAGGTGGAAAAAACACTACTTTAAATATTACCAATATACATTTTAATGCAAATCACTACACAGTGATATGCATTTGAAAACCATAAATGTATATAATACTAAACATAAAATTAAAAAGTTGCACAGAAAACTATAATTGTTCTGTAAGTATACTTTTGACAATTCCTGCTGTAAAAGACTGGCAGACCGGATACTCGTTAGTTGTTCCTCATACTTGTTGGTATTCATCGTTACGTCTTATATTATGATCTTCAGTTAAGATATCTCGTAGCTTGTATTTATGGTGTCCTGATTGTGGAAGACCTCTGGGTTATCATTGATACTTTTTAGGGACCTGACTTGAATAAGAATGACCATCAGGTTAAAGAGCTACACATGAACTTAAATTCAAAACGCTGCCTTTGTACTAACTAAATAGTGTTCGAATACAACTATTTTGTGATTTATTTCCTGTGACTTTTCCTTGGCAAAACTGTGACTTTTTGTGAGTTTATTTCCGCCTACTGTCTGTTCATCTATTAGGTATTGCCAATAAGACTTATTTTCAAACTGGAGGTTGTGATCACCAATTGAACATGTCTCAAAACAATGTCTTCCAAATTGCGAGCATTGCTACAGATTTTCTAAATACTACTTGGCAGGCAGCATGTCTTCAACATAGTGTAGATATGATTTTAAGGATAGTATTATAATTAATTAATTAATGACAAACCAGGAGCAGAGTTCTTCCTTTTTACGTCTGTGTCAGAATGTAGGAGTGCACTACTGTAAATGCAGCAGAATTAGTTTACTGGGAAACAGTCTTGTAACACTTCTTGTGATTTTGAGATTGATCCCTTTCATAATACACCTATACACATATTGCTAATTAAAATGATGACGTATATACAATATTGTTGTGATTTCAGATATTATCTCGAGATGTAGAACTTCTTGATACAATCACAGAAGAGGAATATATGTGAGAGCATCACAGGTCGGTGTGATGAGAGACTAACATGTTTAGAGAAGACGTCACTTGTTAAAAGTTGATTTGGCATATATTTTGAAAGAGGCAATCTTGGGGCATAATCCAGTAGTCAGATATTTTTAGTATCTACCTGGTATGTTCATACAGTTTTTAACCAGATTTCACTTTAAAGTGCTTTGTTTTATTTACAGTGTAGTTTAAATGTATGTGACATTGAAGTTTGTCGTAGTTGTTATGCATGAAACAGTGTGCCTAGTTTCATTCTCAAAATCAACACCAATCACCTTGCTCTCCCCATAGATGAATACCATCAACAGAGTGAACTCGGGGAGTCCAACGTTTTCGTCATGAGTCATCTTAGTCACCTCATGAGACACGCCATGATGCACTTATACATCATACGGGGGATGTACATAGTTTTTAAAACTTGCTAGTGGTCTATGCAATATCATTTATTCACGTCTCAACATAAAATATATTTTTAATATATTGACCCCTTTTCAAGGGCCCCCCAAGTGCATTAGCTTTGTAGCGCTTACATTTTTCCGGCGTTATAAATGTTCCAATTGACGTTTCTGCGCATGCGCGATAAATGTAAAATCACCAATGTGCAGCGGAACGACAAGGCATTTATGATATAAATACCACGGGCTGTTTGTTAGGATGTATAATTATAACCTCTCAGGAAAGTTATTTGTCGCAGATTAACACGAGGCAAACAAGTTTTGAAGCATGTTTCAATAACAAGCGCAAATCACGTGACTGTAGTGCGCTATAATCCGTGACAGCTATTTAAACTAACGTAATATTTTAATGGATTTAATGACATTTTAAGCAACTCTTCACAGTAATTATCACAGGAGAGTTAACGAACAGCCCGTGGCATTTATACAAAAAAAGCTTTGTCGTTGCGCTGCACATTGATGATTTTATATTAATATACTACTATTATTGTAAATACTGATGTTGTGTCTAGTAAATAAAGTTTCTGACATCTGAGATGTGCACATGCACTCCTGGTATAAACAATTATTTTGTGTCGCACTTTTTGTTCAGAAACACATGGATTAGTCAGACACAAGTTACGGAGCAATCACCGTGGACTGATACTGTCATTAAAAGAGATCTCAGCATCATCTCGGGAAAGGGAAGATGACACTGGAGAGCCAACCAGGTATCACAGCCTACGGAAACCTCATGTGTTGTAGTCTCACAATTGTCATTTCTCAGTCAATGGAATGTAAGTTAACGGCAATGCTTATGAGCCAGAGAGAATGCAGCATTGTCTTGGTTGTGATCTGTTTATAAAGCAGCATTAAAGGTGACATGAACGTAATATTTATATTTAAACCAAGTAAATGACATTCTAATATGTTGCTATTTAAATTGGCAGATATAGTCCCTGATAAGTTCTATACTTGGTCAATAGCATTAACTTCAAAGAATATTGTTCAAATCCTTGGTTCAGGCTGTTGATAATAGTGAACAAACATTTTACTAGTGTAGTAACAATCATTCCCTAGTGCTACTCTGTCTGTTGTAACCTAACACCAATCGAAATGCATCATGTAAGATATGTACAATTATTTAATGATAGAAAATTCACCACATATAACCAGAGATAAGCATTATACATGTGTGAGCAAAAAGTAGTAAACCAGTTTGTTCCACATCATTTGAACACATGAAATTTCCTTATGTTCATGTTGCCTTGTGCATATACACCTTGTGCATATACACCTTGTCATCTAATACCAGACTACAGCGTTTTGGCACTGTTTTTCAAGACATACTTTATTTTTCAGAAAAATCCATACAAACCTGATACTCCTAAATGTTTTTCCAGTCTGGTATTGGATTTTATTATTATCTCTTGAAAAAATGTTTCCCGAACCATCACATCCAACTTAAAACTGCTAAAATAATTCACACAAAAATACAACTTTCATACAGACTCTTCAGATGAGTAATGGTCACTAATTGGGGTCATGCACCAAGATTTTATACCCTAGCACCACCAGTGGACGCCATGTCACGAAAATGACAAGTATAGCCATCTTGTGTCACTGGTGCACATCCATTAGAATGCACCAACTAGAAAATAATTTTTAAGCATACTGCATACTTAATAATAACGAATACAGCATCTGCTTGAGGCGTGTGCATAGCCATGTTCACTTGCGTTTACTTCACATAAACGTTGTCACAATGGGTGTTTCTTGGGCAGACAAAATGTGTTGGTAAAAGATGATCTGTGTCCAGATAAAATGAACACCATAACCTAACTAATATTCCATTGCATGTGTGTGTTACGTGTGTGTGTATGTGTTAACCAATGTTTCTTTGAATGGATATGTATGTGTGTGAGTATTACCAAATCTTTCATTGTGTGTATTTGTGTATTTATTTGTGTTAACTAACTTTTCATTGCATGTGTGTTAACTACCCTTTTATTACATATGTGGTAACTAGTCTATCATTGCATGTGTGTTATCCATCTACAGAAGCACAGCCTGCTAAGATGTCGTTCACCCCTTTTTAGAAACTAGAGACAGCTCTTGAATGAGGATTAATTATAATAATAAACTTTATTTAATCCGTAAAGTAGGATGACTTTACTAAGACCATGTATACTTCTGTATAGTTAATTGGTGAATTTGAGCATCACAGTTTGTTTTTCTTCAGGCAATTCAGGAGTGCATGGCTGGATGTCAGCGCATCTACCCATCGTGCTGAAATGTTTGAAGTATGTGAAGACACGGAAACAGGGAGACAGAGGGTACCCAACAAGAAGAGTGGGACTTCTTTAATACTACAAATATCAGAGAGTTGCAGACATTCAGAAATCTGTGGCTCATCCACAATCGAAAGTTGAGACTTAGTTACTGAATACCATATGGTGCCACCTACTTATACAATGCTTACTGGAATGAACTGTGTTTCGCTAAGAAGGGTAAGCACAAAAATATTCAAATGAATTGATATTTGTTGCAGAAACATTTACGAAAGTTTATCTGTATATGGTTTCACTCATATAACATTGGTTATTTTTTGGTGTGACTGTTGGTTTTTATTGCCCATCCCAGTGCAAACGAGGACTATGGAGAGTATGTCTCATTCAACAACAAAAACGTTGCATTAACTGGCTTCAATCAACCTGAACATTCTGATTCGTCAATACTGTCATTCTTCGTTTTTACATATAATTTGTGCGCTGTAAAAGACGACATACTTTCCGTTGTGTGTAACTGACAGTTGAATACATTATTTTACATTTTCAATTCAAACTTTTAATTTATTATCGGTTTAGATGTATAGACAATATAATGTCGTGTAGTGTTGAATTTGTATTACATATATATAGTATAATACTTGTACTTCGTATGTATATTGTAAATAAACTGTGAAACGCACTAGAGTTCTTGTTCGTGATGTAGCCACTGTGTAATACACATTAAATTATGCCTGCTAAGCATACACATTCCTGAAACTTATGAATGTCAGATACTGTCTTTACAGTATGTTTGCTTTTATTGGCACACGTTCCACCCATATGTATCCTTTTAATTTATATTATTATGACTTATAGTTATATACATGTAATGGTTGATATCTATTTTCACCAATATTTGCAAAGAAAATATTATGCCTATTTGCTATGCTTATTTGTAATTTTCCTACCATATGTGTCGAAACAGACAGTGTAAGAAGACTCACTCCTTCGTTTATTTATATTTGTGTTCAAACGTTCAAACCTACTCAACGTTTCTATATTGGTATGATTTTGGTCATCTGATAGTCTTACATAGTAAAGTTAATAGAAATTTGAGAGCGTATTTTTTGGATTTTGTTATTAGATGTTTACACAATTAATCTCATACATTCAAGGACATAAGTTATTAATAAAGATTTACTTCATGTAACTTAACGTCATTTTGTACACAATTATGACCGATCCACTTCGTATATTACAACATTAGAAACTAGAAGATTAAGAGGAGACCTAATAGAAGTTTTTAAGATATTGAATGGATATGAAGATATTGATAGCAACATTTTTTTTCAAACAAAAAGAAGGTAGTGTGACAAGGGGGCATAATGCAGCATTAGTCAAGCCATACTCTAGATTAGATAAAAAAAGAAAATTCTCCTTCTCCCAGAGAACAATAACTGATTGGAATAATTTAAGTCATGATTGTGTAAATGCCAGTAGTGTAAATATGCTTAAAAATAAAATTGACAATTATCTGGCAAGGGCGGGCTATACCTAGGTTGAACACTTAAATGTTTTAGAAATTATTTTAATACTGATTAAATTATTTATTCATATATTTATTTTAATTAATTTATAAACAATTATGTTATTGTAGGATATTTTATGTATAAAATAACTTTCTAACATTAATAGTGTTGACCAAACTATTATTGTGTTGTGGAATAATAACAGCAACTATAGTGACTTCATGTCAGTGTTATAATCCATCTTTGTCTTTAATCATGACGTTTCCTTCGACTGTCAAACAGTCCGTGATGTGAGCGATAATATGATATTTACCGTTTCTTAATCAAATAAACGTCTTGTCCCGTAGCTACTGTTACGTTTTCTATTTGATCACATCTGAATTAACTACATACATTAATACAGACCACCAGACAATCGATAACTTCGCCTTAATTCATAATATTTGAAGGTAACTTATGTTGTTGTTGATTTCGGGAAGCAACCGCAGCGGTGACGCCACCTTGCGGATTATCTCGCTGCTTCCATGAATCTGCATAGATTAGGATGTAAAAATATGCAAAGGACTACAAATTTAATGTACGTATATTGACAATTGTTATGCATCGCATCAGGTACAATAGCATTTCAACAGAGTTATAGCACCGTTTTATTAAATGTCTAAGTTCACTGGGCGTAGATATATCAGATTTAATTTTTGAAAGGACACACCACAATTCCACCTGACCGTTGTGTGGTAGGTATATATGAAAATTATGTTGTTTCGTTAATTGCAGTTCCACTGTTCCTATATTTGATGTGGGGCTCCGTTACGTGACCAGGATACAGGTTCTCCCTCCCTTGCGGAACAGTGGGTAAGTGGACCCTACGGCTGGGTACCAGTCTTCAACTGTGGGAGGTCGGGAGGAGTCTTTGCGCCATGTCAGTTCATTCTGATTATGTCTGGGAGCAACCATTGGGATGTTCCGGTTGACATGCACACCCGTGTGTGTGCATGGAGCCCGTCTCTCAGAGTCTCTGCTATACTCCGAACCCTCTCTTTTGTTATTTTTTTCTGTTTTTATTCGAGGATGATGTTAAGTGCCACTAGCGTAGGCACAATAATTTTCATCAATGTGAACTTTATAAACTAGCTACATTGCATGTAATTTCTGGAGATATGAAATTTTCATCTATGTGAAATTTATAAATGACAAGTTTCAACTATGTTTTCATCACGGAAGGTGGAATGTTGTTGGAATTCAAACGGTGTCAATGATGCAACATACGCTAATTGGTATATAAACAAAGTTGCATGCATAATATATAAACAAAGTAACGTGTATAATACGATCGGCATGCTGATTCAACAAAAGGAACCATTTTGACTGATAACGTTTTGCGTTCAATTATGTCAACAATGCTGTGTCTTGATAGATAGAATGCAATGGTACTATTTTGCGGTTCAATGTTTCTGTACCGTGATATAATTGGAAACAAAAACTATAATGCGTTTTCACAGTTTATTAACAGAGATAAACAAAATACAAGTATTACAGTAACACAAAGCATAAGTATTACTGTGACACAAAGTATAAGTATTAGAGTGTATTGTTCTAATACATTTTAAGATATGTAGTCTGCAGCAACCAACAGTACACAAGTTCATATTCAGGCTCGCGTCACTTCCGTTGCGAATCGGAATGTGCAATCTAACTTGTTATCGACACATTGCAAGGTATATATATATATTCGTATCGTCAGTAGCATACGAATAGCAGCAATTATTTTAACACAAACATGAACATAATGAACTATTCTTATCATTAGAGTACAACATAAACATGGTAATCATGCCACGCGACATTTATGTCATCTAAATTGTTCAGAACATGCATGCAGACTCATGATGACAACACGTTAGCACAACTCAAATGCTGTCCATTCACATAACCGGTATCCACAAGCTTGCTGTGTTATGTTGTAAACATGTTCACGGGTAGATTAATCACAAACCTTAAATCCCGGTTAATATTATCCACAAGTGAGTAAGCGCAATTTGTGCAATTTTCTGAACAGCCACGTTGTACTGTATTAATCATTCCAATTAAACGTAAACTCCGTGATTGATAAACGTCCGTGTTTGGTAAACATCCGTGTCTGGTGAACATTCGTGCTTGGTAAACGTCCGTGATTGATAAATGTCAGGTGTTTCAAATCGTTACTGTGTTACCACACTCGCAGGCTTGACAAACAGATCGTCTGCATCCGCGTGGCCCATACTATTTTCTCCGGAAGGCACGACTACTAGAACCAGTGTAGCAACGCCAAGTGACCACCACTCCTCCTGCAATGGAATAGTCCATCATAAGGGAGATATCTCAGTCATAACATATATGTTATACAACGCGAAGCAGGATGGAATGTTCACAAGGGAACAAATAGAACTAAGATGAAAAACTCCATATTTAAAGTTAAACACACTCTAAAAGTACACATATATAGACGTGCGTACTCCAAGCGTACGTCTATGTACTGACAGTATACCCTAATTTGACAAGTGGGACCATCCTGCAATACAGCAGACAGAGAAATTACGCAATACTTGCGGCTCCGGAGTTGTGGGTAAGCCCAGCCCATGTTAGGTAATATCGCACCCGCTGTCTAACCAACTAACAATATAGCGTCTGACAATTAGTGACACAAAGGTCGTATGGCGGGGCAGGGCAGGGCATGGCACTAATTTCGAAAGGAAATAACTTAGTGTAAGTTTCAAAAAATATGTAATATTATTTAATGCAATGATTTCAAACCAGAGCGCATGCACTTATAACACCACATGCACAATCCTACTATAATCGTTAAATGCACAAAATGCAAATCACCACACATCAAACACATCTCTCACATGTACACATTCATTCACGATGTGTATAATCGCACTCACCCATGCAGAAACACACGCTTGCACTCATGCATGCAGCAATACACGCACGCATGCACGCATGCACGCACGCACGCACGCACGCACGCACGCACGCACACACACACACACACACACACACACACACACACACACACACACACACACGTACCGTCCTATCTATACATGTATTTGAACTTATGTACTTAGTGCTTGCATAATCGCCAGGGGGCAGCACATATCGCCACCCTCAACTATGTGTCTATAGATGCTGGAGGAAAATATGATACCATACTTAATTGTTTTTATTTTATTCAATGCACAATTTGATGATAAAGTTACGAGATTTCTAAAATAGGAAAACTACTGACTAAAAAAGTAAAGGACATTTATTCATGTTTTATCTGAATTGCTTTTACAGACAAATTGATTAATGAGTTCAATGGCTAAGGACTAATTGATTAATGAGTTCAATAGCTAAGGACCATGTGCTGGCACTGCCATCTGGCGGGGTCGAACTGATGGTGACACCAAGAAACCAACAAATTGTATCTTCTTCTTCCGGAAATTGTTACTTGGAGACCGCTGAAAAAGAAGATTTAATTTGATCAAGACATTTCAAAATTATAGCTACTCCCTTCTGAAGGAGACAGCTAAAAGTTAGTGAAACTTCACAAATAATTATACAATAATATGAATTATTATATATGGACAGTTTAACATGAAGAGCCGTGGCAGCTTATGTATTATTTACATATTTAAAAAATTTCACTGGGTAACATACGTCTTATAATATAACATTAACTTACAAAATACATGCCAACAAATTTGCATGATATACAGTTTTAATGGTTTCTTTATGTGGCTGCGTTACTTTCTGTTACTCTTCATTAGTCAATGTGTCTCGTTAGTAATTTAAAGCTTCCATATGCCAATTTGGTCTGTGTGCGTATAGTACGTAAAAATAGACGTGCATTTTACATGCGTCAGTAATTTTGACAATGGACTGTACACGGAATTATAGGAATGTACTGACAATGAACTTGACGCTATTTCCACCACTGAGTCTTAGAATATTACAAACAAGCAATCTAACCTTAGATCTAAATCAGGTCTAAAATGCTATTGTAAATGCAGTGCCCATTTAAAGTAAAAATAATAGATGCAAATCTACTTGGTATAAATAACTATGTTTGTTAATATTAGTTATGAAGAAGACGAACAAATACTATTCTGTTTTGTTTTTGTTTTATAAGTTGCACACACATAACTATGCAGTTTGTTTCCTGGCATTCTATTTGAACATGACCATAATTGTAATAAATAATCATATAAACGTATATTAAATACTTGGTATTACCGCTACTATGATCAAAACTAATGGGTTTAAAGAAGATAATTATGATCGTTAGCGTTTACTTACTTTATTATTAAGTTATTAATATATTTTATTATATATATTATTTTATTTTTTCTATTTATTGCTGATAATCTTAGCTTATGAACTAGGATTTTTAGAAGCGTTATTTAATTACGTATTTATTATCATTTAACGTTTCGTCTTTACGCGCAATTATAAACTGTATAATGCAATGATTTCAAACCATGTGTATGTGTTACAATGTATTTTATGCGCCTCTGAGAGGAAATGTTTCCGGATATACGGCGTTTACAAATACAAATTATTATTATTACAATGGCGAATGTCTGTATATAATGGATTCATATTCAATGTTCCGTATGGAATGGAATGTGTGACCTAGAGTGGCTGTAGCGTTGATATTTCCGAGAAATGTTAATGCATAGGACATACACATACAGATATGTAATAGTTTCATTAATAATATTGTTCAAAAACATTGCTATATGCATTTTCTAACTAAATAAATGGCCTAGTGGTTGCGACATTTAATTTGTACTACGTTTGACAATTTTTTTTTTATTTATATATGAATATTGCCAGTTCTTGTAGGCATTTCATGCCATATTAAATGTGGCCTCTAAGTAGTGTAATGTGACATCGTATGTATAACATCACTAAAAACTATAGTGGTAGGGCCTATACAATTGTAGTAATGTGTGTACCACAGACGTCGTATTATTATCATTATTTCATTAGGTAACGTTAATTTGATGACAAACTATGTCGTCCATATAGGACTTCTATTACTCACACAGAAACGTACTTCCACCTGAAAAAATACGTTTGATTACACGTAATATTATAATCAGTTTGCGGGCGCTTGAAGAGACACTGCAAAAAAGATGAACAACGGAATGTTAACTTTTTACAACCTCGCTCGAAACGATTATCCCAGACCTTCTACAGGACTCTGCGACGTATAACTCTGCCTTCACGGTACTGCGTAAAGCAATGTCTGCGTGTCGCAATACATAAGAGATGTAATTTGAAGAGAACCTTTTGGAAAATGTGTAGGAGAATCAACGTACAGTAGTGTTCAGCTTAAAAAGCCACCAGCCACAGTGTCAGAATAACGTAAAATATTCTTAAAACAAATATATATTACAATTGGTGAATAACCAACTTGACTTTCGGCTAGGAGAACAACTGCAGAACAAATGGTAACATCACAAAATCAACTTCATTAACCTGAAAAAAAAAATAGAAACTTAACTTATTGTAAATATATTAAACTCTAAAGCCATGGAAAGTATAAACAAAGAAAAATACATATATATCTAACAGCCTTCATCGATTTCAAGAAGGCTATCGACAAAATATTCGGAATGAGAACATGAAACATATTTCATAAAGTTGGCAATGATACTAACAAAAAGCGACCAGACATAATCGTGACATTTACATAGCGCTATTCCTACAGCTCACAGCGCTGTAAAAACGTTCTTGAAAATAGTGCCCACTACAATTTCCGCCTGACCGACAAACTTCCTCGTTATATACGTATGTCTCATACGTGGTACTGTATAAGTATTGTCACACTGATTGCGCATCAAGTGAACACTTTGCAGGTTATCTGTTTATGTTTGAAAGAGTTTCGACGGAGCACAGAACCCTTGGAGAAACCATGAGAATATATACGCAAATCGGAAATATTCCATCTTTCTTCATGGTATTCACAAAGAACATCCTCAAATATAGCATACCAGAAAAGACCATCGTTCCGACCATACGCTTACCAACTAACACGACAACACATTTTCGACTGCTAGAAAAACGTCACTGTTCGCTGATGCTTGCCGTTTGATCACGTGCGTGCTATTTCAACAACACTTTCGGAAAACTGGCCAATCACGTAACAGAAAACGTTGGCCAAAGTACTGAAATAATTAAGCCATCTTTGCCACAGCCAGTAGGAATAAGACTTGTCGACGGAAAGAATGTGAAAGAAACATCCGCGTCGCGGACATCAGGATAACTGCAAATGTATGAGCTAAATACATGCGTAATCATTGTAGAGGCTGAAACGGTGAAGTGAGCTCACGTTTTGTCTTGGCTAGTACCAGTTGGAGAATACAAATCAAATCCCTGAATGCCTAACTATCTTCCAAAGGACGCCAAACACAGTTCACTTCGCACTGATATCAGTGATTGGCATGTTATGATTCACCTCAAAATATACCTAGCATGTATGGTGCACTAAATACTACCAAATATAACGGTCCCAGTTAAAGTTAGGATTATGAGTATGGTTAGTAAGTTATGGTTAGTAGGGTTAGTGTTAGTAATAATCCCAACCAGACTGTATCGCCAATATTTAGTGCACCACACATGATTGATATTTTTAAAGATGAAACATAATGCTAATCCTGAACATTATCATCTGCCTCGAGGAAATCGCTCACAAGTAAATACAACTTCGTTCAAAACGGTTGGATCCGATATTGACTCACGTTACCATCTGAAATACAAATTGCTTGTGATCGATGGAGTATCTGTCACCGTAGAATATTTCGTGAGCCAGTTGTGAAATTTCTCTACTCGATGATGACTATGTATGAATCGCATATGCAAGTGTTCCTGTCACACGGAACGTTCTTGAAATGGGAAACGATAAAATACATCAACTCAAATGTCTAGTTTCGATCACAGGCTACCCACATCAAAACTGAAATCTATTTCCACCACTCTGTACCAACAACCGATCAATTTGACGACGAAACAATCGCATGACCCGGTTAACTGAAAAACAAACCGCCTCGGCAGCCTGAGACGTATGCAGAAAGGCATGAGTCAATTAGCGACAGTCCACCGATGAGCAGCCAGATTCTCTTGGAGAGACTATAATTACAGAACACCAGGGTATGTATATGTGATATACTGAAGAGATATAGATTTACGTGAGAAAGCCTTCAAGCAATAGGGAAGAACAACTGCCTTTGTCTCTCACAAAATCAATAGCGAAAACGGAACAAATTGCTTGTGATCGTTGGAGTTTTTGTCATCCATTATTTATTCGAGAGGAAGTTCTGAAAGTTGGTTGCTGGAAAAAGAATCATGCCATAAAGGGATACAATTTAGCCACGATATCACCCCAATGGTGGAAATGACCTGCTATCAACAATAGCATCCTGTGGAAGCTATCAGCTTACATCCGAAAGAAAGACAACTATTTTCTGTAAGGCATCGGAACACTAAGTGATGCACGTGCTGATACAGAATGACATACGCTTATCTTTCAGAATGGCTGGTCCCGATGATGATCCAGGAAACTTAAGCTTGCCAGAAATACAAACAGTATATTTCGGATGACGTACACCTATTGCGAAGAACTGGTGCTCACAAGTGCCACGCATTAATAGAACGTTCTACGATAGGCCTGCGAGAACAACAAACGTCGTTCAGGTCAGTACTGTTCGTTTCACACGGCCAACTGTTCTATAAGTGATGAATTATTCTACGAGAAAACTAAGCTTCTTGTACCGTGGCATACATATGTGTATATATAGCAACAGCTCTGTAAATATGCTAATTGCTAAATGACCTATAAGTAAACAAAACAAAATTAATGTGTTGGCGCCGACGTTTAAATGCTATGTTATCTGCTGTCATAACGGACAAGAAACAGCTAATCGCTGTCAAAGCTATGTGCCTTTATTCGTAGTTTGACCAAATATTGTCATGGTTAAATTGGCGGTCTACACAATATTTACGAATATGCTATGTTTTGGAGAAAGTTATGGTGAAAACAATGAACGTGAAGAAGATGATGATGGGAAATTTGCAAGTAGATACTTATGAAGGTGATTATTACTTCAGACGAGAGGAAGATACCGAAAAGCGACGAGTGGAAGGGAGCTAGACAAAGAGAGGGAAGGGAGCTACACCAGTGGAAGGAATGACAGGAAAAACGTGAAGAATAGGATTCACAAAAGCTAGACAACGAGGGCGGTAGTAATAAGAATAGCGTGAATGAGAGGGAAAAGGAGATGAAGAGGAGAGAAAGAAGGCGAGGAAGAAGGTGTGGAAGGAAAGAAAGGCTGAGAGGAAGAACGAGGAAATTAATTAATGAAAGAGAAACGAAATGTGGAGAAGGAGGAATGATAAAAGAGAAAGAGAAGAAGAAACGGAGGGAGCAGAAGATGGGAAGATAGGAAGAAAGGGAGGAAGAAAGAATGAACGGAAAGAATGGATCAGAGGACGAAGTATAGGATAATGAGAAGAGAGAGAGAGAGAGCAAAAATAAAGAACGAAAAGAAGGAGAAAACGAAGAAGAGGAAGGATATGAAAAACACCAGTGAGAAGAAGAAGTGGGAGTTAGAACAAGAGAAGGAATGCAAAGAAGGAGACGAAGGATATAAAGAACAACTTCAATAAATATAGGAAGGCAATAAATATAGGAAGTCGATAATGAACAATTGGAAAAATTGGAAACAGCATAAGAAAGAGAGGAAGAACAAAACGAAGAATGAGAATAAGAGAAGAAGAGCAAAATGGAGAAGGTGAGAAGGAATGAAGATAGTTTCATAAAGGAACGGAAGGATGAACAAGTAGTTATGAATAAGGATAATTTGATTATTTCAACGACATTTACACAAATACATGTTTTGTGAGAAATTTAGCCTCACATAATATGATATAATAGTTGTCATAGTGTGAACTATGCAATACAACTTTACACATAAGGTCAGCAAAGCATACATTTAGCGAAAAGAAGACAACGAAACTGCTGAGGGGAGGGACTCGCGTAGTAAGACCAAACGGACTGAACATGTGGAAGAATGATAGGATAAGAGAGAGAGAATAATAAGAACTAAAACGAGAGAAGGAAAAGACCAGGAAAGAGAAGAAGTACGATAAGAAAGTGGAGAGAAAGAATTAGAAAGGTAGGGCAAATAAGGAGAATGAGACGAAGAACGAGAGGAAGAATGATATGAAAAATGAAAGAATGAAAGAGAGGATGAATGAGAGGAATAATGAGTAGAAGAAAAACAGACGGAGGCAGAAAGCGTAACGTGGAAAAGAACGATAGCTAGAACGAGAGGAGGGATGAATAAGAAGAATGAATAGAAGAACGCAAAATATAGAATGAATTCATGCATATAATGCTGACATGTGTAACAATAGTAAAAAACGATTGAGCTATTCAATATAACTGAAGATAATATTTATCAAACAAATTATTTGCCATCAAAGGAAAGAAATTGCTATGGTTGGTAAAATCTCAATAAGATCAAACTAACTGTAAAACGGAAGATTGATAAGGTGACAGAGATGAAAAACAAAAGCTACTTGAACGAGAAAGTGTAAGGAAGAAAGAAACAGAAGATGGTGAAAGGAAGGAGAACAAAAAGATATGGAAGGACGATAAGTAGAAGGAAAGTAAGAAAGAGAGGAAGATGGTGAACACGGAGAGGAGTCGGAGAAAGGGAGAATAGAGCATGGAGAGAAAGAACATAGAAGGACACAAGACCATGAGGAATGAGAAGATGAATGGGAAGGAATGGGAGAACGTTACGAAGAATGACAAAGAGAGGAAGAAATATATAATATATGAACAAGAAGAATAAGGAGAGGAAAAGAGTGGAAAAGGAGTAGAAGAGATGAAGTAGTGGGGAAAGAAAAGAAAGGAAGGAAGGACGAAGGACTGGGAGAGGCAACGGAAGAACGAGAGACACAACAGAGGGACACGAGAGACACGACAGAGGGACACGAGAGACACGACAGAGGGACACGAGAGACACGACAGAGGGACACGAGAGACACGACAGAGGGACACGAGAGACACGACAGAGGGACACGAGAGACACGACAGAGGGACACGAGAGACACGACAGAGGGACACGAGAGACACGACAGAGGGACACGAGAGACACAACAGAGGGACACGAGAGACACGACAGAGGGACACGAGAGACACAACAGAGGGACACGAGAGACACGACAGAGGGACACGAGAGACACAAGAGAGGGACACGAGAGACACAAGAGCGGGACACGAGAGAGACAAGAGAGGGACACGAGAGAGACAAGAGAGGGACACGAGAGACACAAGAGAGGGACACGAGAGACACAAGAGAGGGACACGAGAGACACAAGAGAGGGACACGAGAGACACAAGAGAGGGACACGAGAGACACAAGAGAGGGACACGAGAGACACAAGAGAGGGACACGAGAGACACGACAGAGGGACACGAGAGACACGACAGAGGGACACGAGAGAAAGAACGAAAATAGGAAGAACAGCCAAGAGAAGGACACAAGAGCAAGAGGAAGAGGAAGAACGAGAGACACAACAGAGGGACACGAGAGAAAGAACGAAAATAGGAAGAACGGCCAAGAGAAGGACACAAGAGCAAGAGGAAGAACGAGAGACACGACAGAGGGACACGAGAGAAAGAACGAAAATAGGAAGAACAGCCAAGAGAAGGACACAAAAGCAAGAGGAAGCGGAAGAGGAATGGCTAGCCGAAGATGGGGATGATTGTGGAGAAGAAAGAGAGTGAGCGCGCGATAGAGGGTGAGGGGAGAGAACATTGAACAAGAAAGGGTAAGAGGAAGATAGGAAGAACGAGAGGAAGACGGAAATGAAAGGCCATTTAAAGACAGAGAAGAAGATGGATGAGAACGACAGGAAAACTTAAAAAGGAAGAAGGAGATGAGAAAGAGAGGGAATGAGAGGGGAATAAATAGAAGAAGAATAAGATGAAGAAGAAGAAGATGACGAACAAGGAGGACGTTTTTGAAAAGAAAAGTTGCGTTTTTATACTATGTCATGTTAATTTAAGCAAAACACTTTCAGTGATTGGTTTATGTGAATGCTATGTCATCAAAAATATAAAAAGAATATGTCAAATACATCAGTGAAACGTTTAAATCACGATTATCTCAGTATGATTGTAGCCAAATTACCCCATATGATGTTTTATGGAAACGGATACTGAAACGAATTTATAGTTATCACAAAATGACGAATTTGGTGTAGATTAAAAGCTCTGTAATTTCGGCATCTAATAAACAAAAAAAATGTTATCTCAAATCAGAGTTATGTCCTATTCTATGTTTTGACAGCAGATAACATGTTCAATTTTGCATATACTTCCGCTTGAAAATGTGCTACAAGAGAAAGTTCTGAAAAAGGGTTACACATAACAGTTTGTTCTGACGCTCACATACTGACTTTGAAACATTGACGTTCTACCTCGATGATGTACACTGTCAGTATATTTCATGGCACTCATGTTGTCATCCATGCTGCGTTCCTAATGAGAGATCTGTAAATGTCCTGCAAGTAAAAGCAAGCATCGTTCAGAATAGTTTGCCTAAAAAATAACAAATTGGCAATTACCCACATAATTAATTATTTTAATCACCTTGCTATCGTTAATATCATTGTGTTGCATGGCTGTTATGCAATAGATTGGATTTGTATTTTTTATATTTTATGGTTTGTGTATTTTTGTATTTTGGGGTGTAATCCATAAAAGCATATCTGGCTGTTACCGATAGGTGGAAACTGCATATTTAGCACGTTGCAATCCCTACCATTTGCGGAAAGAAAGTTCTAAAATGCCCTCCGACAAAAAACACAACAACGCTCAGAGTAGGTACCAGCAAACCAGGAAAACGAATATGTTGACATCGATATCGTCGGTATATTGCATGGCTAATTATTCTGACAAGTAGGCTTCTTCGCTAAGCATCTAAGATATTTCTGGAATAAATCTTGCAAATGACCTAAGAAAAGACGAAAGACAACAAAACCGTGCTAAAATTATTACAGGCAATTGACGTCGTCAGCTACTCCGATAAAGTAATGCAAAAGCACAACAGAACCGCGCCAGATGTATCAAGCAAGGGTAAAAGAAATCTTCAGCCAGTCCAATAAAGTAATGTAAGGGTACGCATTGTATGCATAATACATAACCCTGCAAACAATTGACGCCAGCGTCAAGGAAGAATCTGCAACCACACGTGGACAATATCATCGCTGAAATTGAAGAAGATATGATATTTCGAGCAGGAAAACACAAAAGGATAGATCGAGCTAGTGCTACATCTTCGAAAGATGCGAAATTTCAAGTAGGGCCTATTCTAAGAATGTGCACTGCTCTGTGCAGCCATGGGGAAAAACATCCTCAAATAGAGCATACGAAAAAAGACCATCGTTTCGACCAATCACGAAAGAGAAAACGTTGGCCAAAGTACTGAAATAATTAAACCACCTCTGCCACAGCCAGTATGAATAAGACTTATCGACGAGAAAGGAAATGGAAGAAAAATCTATATTAAGAATGGATCAATCTTAGCATTCCGTCTGAAAACAAAACCACGAAAATCCACGATATCATCTTGAATATTGCTCGAGAGATAGTTCAGGAGGACTACAACTGCATCAACATTACCTGCACATCAGCATCATCGCGTCATTTGTTATAACTTAGGCTATTTACATTCGACAATGTCGTTGACATCAGGACAACCGCAAACATATGAGCTGAAGACGTGCGTAATCGCTGCAGACACTGAAACGGTGAAGTGAGCTCGCGATTTGTCTTGGCAAGTACCAGTTAGAAAATACAAATAAAATCGCCCCGTGAAGGCCTACTCTCATCCAAAGGTCGTAAAGCGGATTTCACTCCACAAGTGTGTCAATGACTGGAATGTTATGTTTCATCTCAAAATACACATAACCGGTATGGCGCAATAAATATTTGCAAAGATTACGGTCCTGGTTAAGGTTAGGATTATGAGTATGGTTAGTAAGTTATGGTTAGTAGGGTTAGTGTTAGTAATAATCCCAAACAGACCATATCGCCAATATTTAGTGCACCACACCTGATTGATATTTTAAAGATGAAACATCACGCTAATCCCGAACATCATCATCTGCCTCGAGGAAAGCTGTAACAAGTAAATACAACTTCGTTCAAAACGGTTGGATCCGATATGGACTCATGTTACCATCTGAAATACAAATTGATTGTGATCGTTGGAGTGTCTGTCATCCGCAGAATATTTCGAGAGCAAGTTGTGAAATTTCTCTCCTCGATGATGACTATGTATGAATCGCGTAGCGCATATGCACGTGTTTATGTCGCACAGTACGTTCTTGAAATGGAAAACGATCAAATGCATCAACTCAAATGGCTCCTTTCGAACCTAGGCTACCAACACCAACATAGAAATATATTTCAATTTGAAAGACGAACCGTCTGCGTTCGATGATAGCAACTATGTGCCCAACAACCGACCAATTTGACGATGTAGCAATGGCGTGACCCGGTACACTGCAAAACAAACTGTTCTAGTATGTTAATTGTGAAACCCGCCTCGGTAGCATGAAACATACGCAGAAAGACATGAGTCAACTAGCGACGAGTTGCCATATTCTATTGGGGTGACTATAATTACAGAACACGAGGATATGTCGAAAATATACTGAAGATATATACGTGAGAAAGCCTTCAACATCGTCGACTTCACCGTAGAACAATACCTCCAACGGAGTGACCCCAGACGTCGAAGCGATTAGGTTTTTCGTTAAGCGATGGCAAACCGCCAAACACTCTTTACCAGGCCTTTTCCCCTGCAATACTTAGAGTAAAATAATATCCTCACGAGTCTTAGAACTTTTAAATGCTTATGCAAAACATTTGTGTTATTTGAACATTTAAACAACTTTCTAAGAGAGCATACGCCGT
>OZ024860.1:25332498-25422498 GCA_964017155.1 Oasisia sp. SBJ-2009 | reverse complement strand
AACAGAAAGCTTGCGTTCCTGTTTGCGTCTGCGCTTGTGATCACATATTAAAACAAATTAACATGGATACGTAGACCGTTTAATGTTCAACACTAAATGTATGTTACAAGTGTGTGTAGTGTTGACCAACACATGAATATGTAAATCTGTTGATTTAATTACCTCTGCTACAAGGCTGAAACGCTTTAATAACGAATAAACAAGTATTGAGGCTGGTAAGTTTTTTTTATGCACAATAGTTTCCATAAACTTGACACCCTGTACGGTCTTACTTTATACTGCTGCACAGTGCTTGGTTCCTGAATTAGCATCAGCAAAATGGAGTCGTTCACTACATACATGCACTCTTGACCAACGCTCAATTTTGTCTGACAAACAACATGGCTTCAGCAGTAAAAACTCGACTGAAATCCAATTAATACTCACAACACATGACCTATCCAAATCTCTAAATAATAAATCACAATTAGACATGATCATAATAGATTTCTCAAAAGCATTCGACACTGTCCCTCATAACCGGCTACTAAACAAATTAAAAAGATATGGCATCAACAACAAAACACATGCCTGGATTTCAAAATTCCTCACATGCCGTGAACAGAGAGTGGTGGTCAGTGGTGCACATTCCCCCTGGATCCATGTTGAGTCTGGTGTACCACAAGGCACGGTACTAGGCCCTCTTCTCTTCCTGATATACATCAACGATTTACCTAACACTATCCACACCACAGTCCGTCTGTTTGCAGATGACTGTGTCCTGTACAGAGAAATTAACAACCAATTACACTCACAAGAACTACAGAAAGACATAGACGAATTAACTAAATGGGAACATGACTGGCAAATGCACTTTAACCCCGACAAATTCTTTGTGATGAGACTAACTCATGCAAGAAATATAAAACAATTTAACTACACCATAGGAAACACAACACTACAAGAAACAGACAGCCACTCATAACTAGGAATATGCATTACCAAAGACTTAAACTGGAACAAACATATACATCAGATAACAGCCTCAGTAGACCGCACCCTAGCATTCATCAGACGCAACCTCCACTCATGCCCCATAAACATCAAAAAGACAGCCTACCCAAACCTAGTCCGACCATTTTTAGAATACTCATCTTCAGTATGGGACCCTCACACCCAGATAAACCAAATCGAAATGGTTCAAAGACACGCAGCCCGTTTTTATCTCAACGACTATACATCTAGAGAAGCGGGCTGCGTGTCAGAAATGCTAAACCAATTACACCTACATCAACTAAAAACCAGACGAACAAACAGACGCCTCACCATATTCCACAAAGCCATTTATGGACACTTATCCTTGCCTGTCAATAACCTCCTCCAGCCCGTACAACGCCTATCAAGACACTTAAACAATAAAGCATTCAACACTATCCATGCCAGTAAGAACTGCTATAAATATTCATATTTCACTAGAACAATAAGAGACTGGAATTCCCTGCAAGATGCAATAGTTAACTTTTCTAAACCACAACATTTTAAACAAGCGGTAATACATGACTAACAACCCAGCAGCATGCGCACCCAACCCTGACCGTTTGACTCGACCAGGAGTGTTGACCGACAAGAGAAGAGTTTGCTACTGTAACTTACGGATGAATGACTTCTATGACATCAGCTGGAACCATCCAACCTTGTAATCTGGCGTACATGCATACGTTCTAAGCACTTCCACTTTGTTGTGTTACTTTTGCAAAGGTGTCTTTGTATAAAGCATGTCCTCTTGTAATCCTCCGTGAAGGTAATCCTCCGTGAAGAAAACACTCCTTGACAAACCACGCCAGACCAAACAAAAGTCTCTGCGCATGTGCAGACAACATGTGACCACTGTCCCGACAGGTGTGTCTTGAATAGCATGTCGAAACAAAGGCCGGTGTGCTGGACGTGTTACGTAAGCTAGGTATGGGTAACTTGTGTGGTTAGTGTTTGGCGTGTGCGTACGCATGTTCCTGTTTGCGTATGGGCACTCTTTGTTTTGTCGTGGACAAGTGTGTGTGTATATATATATGTGTGTCTGTGTGTGTGTGTGCTTGCGTGCGTGCGTGTGTGCGTGCGTGCGTGCGCGCGCGCGCGCGTGTGTGTGTGTGTGTGTGTGTGTGTGTGTGTGTGTGTGTGTGTGTGTGTGTGTGTGCAGCCAAATTGTATACAGACGGAAGTGAACGTGGCAGAATACGAGATAAGAGATAGACATCACATATCATCACCTGGAAACCTTACAAAGGGAAACGATCTAAAGTAAGACTGGTGAGACGTTGGAGAGACGAGCTATATAACTGGAAGAGCCCCATCTGGCAGAGAATAGTGCAAGACAGGAAGACGTGGAAACAGTATGCTGAGGCCTTCGCCCTACCACGGGACGCTACCTGCACAATGATCATAATGATCATAATGATGATGATATATTATATATATATTTTATATATATATATATATATATATATATATATATATATATATATATATATATATATATATATATATATATATATATATATATATATATATCATCCAACGTACACAAAATACATTTGATTGCTGCACATTTATTAAGGTGTATGATGTATTGATAACACAATATGCTTCTTATTCAATATCTGCATGTGTGTGCACCCGCACGATAGTGTGTTTGTTTGTGTGTGTGTGCACCCGCACGATAGTGTGTTTGTTTGTGTGTGTGTGTGTGTGTGTGTGTGTGTGTGTGTGTGTGTGTGTGAGTGTATGTACGCGCGCGCGTGCGTGTGTGCATGCGTCCGTTCCTAAACCACCACTGGAACTAACCAAAAAGTAAAATTTTACCAGGGATATTTAAGGCACAAAACATATTATATTTAGCCTCCACCTAAACTATAGAGCGTCAACCCACACGCACCCTTCTTCGGACGCTCATGTTTTCTGGGCTTGTTGCCAGTGTGTAGGGCACTATTGTTGTATGCTGATAATGTAAACCTACTCTGAATGTCAATGTATATAAACGTTTGTTGTCAGGTCGTAATACCGCCATGGCCGTTTTGTGATAGAAATGGTAACAGTTGGGAATGGTGGTTACGTGGTAGAGTGCCGGACTATCAATCGCGGGGATGGTGATTCAATCCCACCTACCACCGTTTCGAAACTGAGGCAATTTCGTTCACCTCACATTGCCTGTGTATTTCGGAAGAGACACTAAAAGCTGGTGGTCCCTATCTGGTGTCTATGCCAGGGGAAGTAAAAGATCCCACACAAAGGGTAAATGTGTAACCTGTAGTAGACTCAATAATTCTAGAGAAGGACAACTCTGAAAACCAAGCTCGACAATACTCTAGCTACAGACAGTACTTCGGCCTGTGTTATGATGAGTCAGCGCTCCACGAAATCGCTAAGACGCGTCTCCCGAAAAGTCTACGATGACCTGAAACAATTGGACATTTGTTACGCAACAACAACACACAGAGGGACCACTGGCGGGCAGTGTCGTCTTCCACCCATTGTAACAAGGACGAGGAATTTTGTTGCTAAACAAACTGTTCTAAATAATGCCAACTTGATTATACTGACTTCGACGGAATAGGGTAATGGGTCTGATAATGTAATAATCGCCTGTTAATATATTAACTGCCTGATAATGTAACCTGATAATTTAATAACTGCCTGAAAATGGAATATACTTGCTGCCTGATAAAGGCCCCTAATATTTTTATTGATAATGTAATAACGTGTTCCTGTCTGATAATGTAATATTTTTGGCCGATAATGTAACAACGTACATATATCAGGTAATCGTCTTCGTGGATTCCATTTTGACTTCTTGCACTTAGTCCATTTTGTGTATTTTCGTCTATTTCGCAATACGGCAATTTTTGCTAGTCTATATGCTGATTCCAAATCTGAAGTCAGATTTGTCCCAGCAAGTCAGGATTTTGAGTTACACATTCTCGCACCATTTACGAATGACGGGTTGGCCGTAATATGCTACTTTACGACTGTGGACTTAAATGATATCGAAGTTAGTAACGACATGCAGCCTCGTTGCAATAGTAAACAACAGCTTTAAACAAGGACTCTTTCCTATAGCTTTGAGAACAGCAGCAGTAAAAACCGCTTGTGAAATTTGACACTCTCAACAAAGTCCTATTAAAGAATTACAGAGTAGTTTCAACAGAGCATTCGTCGGGCAAATCTTGCAGAAAGTTGCCGTTCGTCGTTTGCTTGACCATCTCACTTTGAATGGGCTGCATAGAGAATATCAAAACATCGAATGATCTCTACACTTGTCTCAGAAGGAAAACATGCGAAATGCGTACCCTTCAGTTACACTATTGCAATGAATGAGGCACTTGTGTAGGTTGCCTTTGCATGCTGATTCCTAAGTATGCTGTATCCAGTCGAGATGAATGCGTTTTGCTGGGTGTCATGACGGTCAAAGAATCATCTACTCAACTGTATTGAGTGGGTGTATGTGTACATGCGAGAATGTGTGTGGCATTCGCCGCGCCAATGGTGCTTATGCATATCAATGTTACGATACTTTCCGCGGTGCGATCCCGGCCTCTTACACAAGTTTCGTTTCATATGCATTATTTTGCATCATATTTTGACATTACGTATCTTGATATACATCATATAGCGTGCAAAATAGCTCGATCAATCGTCTGAGTAAAACGTTTCGATTGTGAGAACTGCAACATCAAAACTAATGTCCACTCGCACTAGCTGTGATACATATATCGATGTCATGCTATCGTTGATTTGATTCTTTCAGTGATCGGCCTACATTATCATCTACCTCAACATATTGTATAAATCAAATAACTTGATAAAAACAACGCTTCACCCACTGTCGAATGACTGTTCCGCGTCGCCAATCTTCACATCATCGGGCCTGGTCGGTCAGTAATGCTGCCAGAAGTCGTCGGCCATGTGTCGCTGTATCTTCACCGGGCTCAGACACCTGAGAAAAAACAATCAAAGAGCGTTACAGTGTGCACGGTGTCTAACAAAATTGAAAGCAGCAGGCTCAATTCTTACATATGCCCACATTCCTTCACCCCACTGGCGTCAAAGACGCAAATCCCACCGCGATGCGGTCGAGATTACACTAAAG
This sequence comes from Oasisia sp. SBJ-2009, assembly GCA_964017155.1. Lineage (NCBI taxonomy): Eukaryota > Metazoa > Annelida > Polychaeta > Sabellida > Siboglinidae > Oasisia > Oasisia sp. SBJ-2009. The sequence continues at coordinate 25,417,379 of OZ024860.1, read as the reverse complement.
AAACTGGCATCTGTCGCCAGCATTCGGCTGCTCGGCACAGTAATGGCCGCAAACCGGAAGACGCGCCACAACAATACCGTGACGTCACGACAATACGACAGACGCGCCATTTACGTTCCTGGCGACGTCAGATTTCAAGATGGCGACGCCTTTGATCTAAGCAAACTGGGGGGGGGCGCTTTCTTCCACTTTTACTTCGTTCTTTCAATGTTTTACTTGCACTAGCCTATTTCGCAATAAGGTACACACATAGGACTACAGTTGTATTATGGTACAACGGCCTTTGCGACATTCGGGTACTTTTTATGCACGATGCAAGTCAATGTGCGTGGCGTATAACACCGATTAGATTCAACAAAGTCAGACTCTCTCCGTTGATTTTTAGACCAAACATACCAGGCCTGCTGCGTCCGCGCGTATTAAAACCACTACACTACCCTACCCGCGCCTCTCGTAATGAAGTTTCAAACGTTGGAGCGATTGAGGTTGGCTTGCATTCTACGCAAGTGCCTAATTCATGTCGTAAATGGAACAGAATATTCATATTCTTGTTCTCATTCACAGTACACTGTATATGTTGCATACCACTCTTCGATTAGTTGTCTCAATGTCTCAAGCAGCTTTCCACCTATGCCTAGGCAAATAGATGTTTGGACAGTATCTAATTTAACATTCGTACTGCTGAGCTTCAAACTACTACACTCAACGACAGAAGGTCCCTTCATTGTGTTCGCAATCTACTCTCTGCGATCTGGAACTCTAAAACGTGTTAACGGCGACGCCACGAGGGAAGTATGCAGGCTGCGCAAAGATGTATCGGAAGCATTATATGCCATTCCATGCGATAAAAGACGTTCGTTCGCATACAGGCTAGATTTACTCTGTAGTGTAATACTCTTTGTAGGGTGTACAATGTGTGTAGCTAGCTCAACATCAATGATTACATGATGCGACCATTGCATTGTCTGTTAGTTGCTTTGTGGTTTCGTTTTCATATTGAACTTGCGACATGTCTGCTCTTTGGTTTCAGGTCTTCCTATTTGAGTCCGAAGTGTGAGCGACACAGACCCTCTGAGAATGCGACGAGCGAGTAGTGATGAAGCCCACGCATGTCTAGTATATAATTTCGTAGTTGTCTGGGTAGTTTGGAACAACCTTTGTTTTATCGTGTGCCTCTTCGCCTTCACTGTTATGTCTAGCTTTTGGCGTTACCTGTTTGTCGGCATAGCGCTCACGACATGGCCAAAGAGCTGGCCTGTTGGCACTGATCACTGTAGCATATGCTATTGTTTCCAAGGCAATGTATCAACATATGCATTCGATTTCCGTCACTACCTAGATACAAATCTGCGTGCCGAGAAATGTGTGACTGCAATATATATTGGTCTCAAAACATCGAATGATCTCTACACTTGTCTCAGAAGGAACACATGCCAAATGCGTACCCTTCAGTTACACTATTGCAATGAATGATGCACTTGTGTAGGTTGCCTTTGCATGCTGATTCCTAAGTATGCTGTATCCAGTCGAGATGAATGCGTTTTGCTGGGTGTCATGACGGTCAAAGAATCATCTACTCAACTGTATTGAGTGGGTGTATGTGTACATGTGAGAATGTGTGTGGCACTCGCCGCGCCAATGGTGCTTATGCATATCAATGTTACGATACTTTCCGCGGTGCGATCTCGGCCTCTTACACAAGTTTCGTTTCATATGCATTATTTTGCATCATAGTTTGACATTACGTATCTTGATATACATCATATAGCGTGGAAAATAGCTCGATCAATCGTCTGAGTAAAACGTTTCGATTGTGAGAACTGCAACATCAAAACTAATGTCCACTCGCACTAGCTGTGATACATATATCGATGTCATGCTATCGTTGATTTGATTCTTCCAGTGATCGGCCTACAGTATCATCTACCTCAACATATTGTATAAATCAAATAACTTGATAAAAACAACGCTTCACCCACTGTCGAATGACTGTTCCGCGTCGCCAATCTTCACATCATCGGGCCTGGTCGGTCAGTAATGCTGCCAGAAGTCGTCGGCCATGTGTCGCGGTATCTTCACCGGGCTCAGACACCTGAGAAAAAACAATAAAAGAGCGTTAGAGTGTGCACGGTGTCTAACAAAATTGAAAGCAGCAGGCTCAATTCTTACATATGCCCACATTCCTTCACCCCACTGGCGTCAAAGACGCAAATCCCACCGCGATGCGGTCGAGATTACACTAAAGAAACTGGCATCTGTCGCCAGCATTCGGCTGCGCGGCACAGTAATGGCGGCAAACCGGAAGACGCGCCACAACAATACCGTGACGTCACGACAATACGGCAAACGCGCCATTTTCGTTCTTGGCGACGTCAGATTTCAAGATGGCGACGCCTTTGATCTAAGCAAACTGGGGGGGGGGGGGGGGCGCTTTCTTCCACTTTTACTTCGTTCTTTCAATGTTTTACTTGCGCTAGCCTATTTCGCAATAAGGTACACACATAGGACTACAGTTGTATTATGGTACAACGGCCTTTGCGACATTCGGGTACTTTTTATGCACGATGCAAGTCAATGTGCGTGGCGTATAACACCGATTAGATTCAACAATGTCAGACTCTCTCCGTTGATTTTTAGACCAAACATATCAGGCCTGCTGCGTCCGCGCGTATTAAAACCACTACACTACCCTACCCGCGCCTCTCGTAATGAAGTTTCAAACGTTGGAGCAATTGAGGTTGGCTTGCATTCTACGCAAGTGCCTAATTCATGTCGGAAATGGAACAGAATATTCATATTCTTGTTCTCATTCACAGTACACTGTATATGGTGCATACCACTCTTCGATTAGTTGTCTCAATGTCTCAAGCAGCTTTCCACCTATGCCTAGGCAAATAGATGTTTGGACAGTATCTAATTTAACATTCGTACTGCTGAGCTTCAAACTACTACACTCAACGACAGAAGTTCCCTTCATTGTGTTCGCAATCTACTCTCTGCGATCTGGAACTCTAAAACGTGTTAACGGCGACGCCACGAGGGATGTATGCAGGCTGCGCAAAGATGTATCGGAAGCATTGTATGCCATTCCATGCGATAAAAGACGTTCGTTCGCATACAGGTTAGATTTACTCTGTAGTGTAATACTCTTTGTAGGGTGTACAATGTGTGTAGCTAGCTCAACATCAATGATTACATGATGCGACCATTGCATTGCCTGTTAGTTGCTTTGTGGTTTCGTTTTCATATTGAACTTGCGACATGTCTGCTCTTTGGTTTCAGGTCTTCCTATTTGAGTCCGAAGTGTGAGCGACACAGACCCTCTGAGAATGCGACGAGCGAGTAGTGATGAAGCCCACGCATGTCTAGTATATAATTTCGTAGTTGTCTGGGTAGTTTGGAACAACCTTTGTTTTATCGTGTGCCTCTTCGCCTTCACTGTTATGTCTAGCTTTTGGCGTTACCTGTTTGTCGGCATAGCGCTCACGACATGGCCAAAGAGCTGGCCTGTTGGCACTGATCACTGTAGCATATGCTATTGTTTCCAAGGCAATGTATCAACATACGCATTCGATCTCCATTACTACCTAGATACAAATCTGCGTGCCGAGAAATGTGTGACTGCAATACATCTTGGTCTCAAAACATCGAATGATCTCTACACTTGTCTCAGAAGGAACACATGCCAAATGCGTACCCTTCAGTTACACTATTGCAATGAATGAGGCACTTGTGTAGGTTGCCTTTGCAAGCTGATTCCTAAGTATGCTGTATCCAGTCGAGATGAATGCGTTTTGCTGGGTGTCATGACGGTCAAAGAATCATCTACTCAACTGTATTGAGTGGGTGTATGTGTACATGCGAGAATGTGTGTGGCATTCGCCGCGCCAATGGTGCTTATGCATATCAATGTTACGATACTTTCCGCGGTGCGATCTCGGCCTCTTACACAAGTTTCGTTTCATATGCATTATTTTGCATCATAGTTTGACATTACGTATCTTGATATACATCATATAGCGTAGAAAATAGCTCGATCAATCGTCTGAGTAAAACGTTTCGATTGTGAGAACTGCAACATCAAAACTAATGTCCACTCGCACTAGCTGTGATACATATATCGATGTCATGCTATCGTTGATTTGATTCTTCCAGTGATCGGCCTACATTATCATCTACCTCAACATATTGTATAAATCAAATAACTTGATAAAAACAACGCTTCACCCACTGTCGAATGACTGTTCCGCGTCGCCAATCTTCACATCATCGGGCCTGGTCGGTCAGTAATGCTGCCAGAAGTCGTCGGCCATGTGTCGCTGTATCTTCACCGGGCTCAGACACCTGAGAAAAAACAATAAAAGAGCGTTACAGTGTGCACGGTGTCTAACAAAATTGAAAGCAGCAGGCTCAATTCTTACATATGCTCACATTCCTTCACCCCACTGGCGTCAAAGACGCAAATCCCACCGCGATGCGGTCGAGATTACACTAAAGAAACTGGCATCTGTCGCCAGCATTCGGCTGCGCGGCACAGTAATGGCGGCAAACCGGAAGACGCGCCACAACAATACCGTGACGTCACGACAATACGGCAAACGCGCCATTTTCGTTCCTGGCGACGTCAGATTTCAAGATGGCGACGCCTTTGATCTAAGGAAACTGGGGGGGGGGCGCTTTCTTCCACTTTTACTTCGTTCTTTCAATGTTTTACTTGCGCTAGCCTATTTCGCAATAAGGTACACACATAGGACTACAGTTGTATTATGGTACAACGGCCTTTGCGACATTCGGGTACTTTTTATGCACGATGCAAGTCAATGTGCGTGGCGTATAACACCGATTAGATTCAACAATGTCAGACTCTCTCCGTTGATTTTTAGACCAAAGATATCAGGCCTGCTGCGTCCGCGCGTATTAAAACCACTACACTACCCTACCCGCGCCTCTCGTAATGAAGTTTCAAACGTTGGAGCAATTGAGGTTGGCTTGCATTCTACGCAAGTGCCTAATTCATGTCGGAAATGGAACAGAATATTCATATTCTTGTTCTCATTCACAGTACACTGTATATGGTGCATACCACTCTTCGATTAGTTGTCTCAATGTCTCAAGCAGCTTTCCACCTATGCCTAGGCAAATAGATGTTTGGACAGTATCTAATTTAACATTCGTACTGCTGAGCTTCAAACTACTACACTCAACGACAGAAGTTCCCTTCATTGTGTTCGCAATCTACTCTCTGCGATCTGGAACTCTAAAACGTGTTAACGGCGACGCCACGAGGGATGTATGCAGGCTGCGCAAAGATGTATCGGAAGCATTATATGCCATTCCATGCGATAAAAGACGTTCGTTCGCATACAGGCTAGATTTACTCTGTAGTGTAATACTCTTTGTAGGGTGTACAATGTGTGTAGCTAGCTCAACATCAATGATTACATGATGCGACCATTGCATTGCCTGTTAGTTGCTTTGTGGTTTCGTTTTCATATTGAACTTGCGACATGTCTGCTCTTTGGTTTCAGGTCTTCCTATTTGAGTCCGAAGTGTGAGCGACACAGACCCTCTGAGAATGCGACGAGCGAGTAGTTATGAAGCCCACGCATGTCTAGTATATAATTTCGTAGTTGTCTGGGTAGTTTGGAACAACCTTTGTTTTATCGTGTGCCTCTTCGCCTTCACTGTTATGTCTAGCTTTTGGCGTTACCTGTTTGTCGGCATAGCGCTCATGACATGGCCAAAGAGCTGGCCTGTTGGCACTGATCACTGTAGCATATGCTATTGTTTCCAAGGCAATGTATCAACATACGCATTCGATCTCCATCACTACCTAGATACAAATCTGCGTGCCGAGAAATGTGTGACTGCAATACATATTGGTCTCAAAACATCGAATGATCTCTACACTTGTCTCAGAACGAACACATGCCAAATGCGTACCCTTCAGTTACACTATTGCAATGAATGGGGCACTTGTGTAGGTTGCCTTTGCATGCTGATTCATAAGTATGCTGTATCCAGTCGAGATGAATGCGTTTTGCTGGGTGTCATGACGGTCAAAGAATCATCTACTCAACTGTATTGAGTGGGTGTATGTGTACATGCTAGAATGTGTGTGGCATTCGCCGCGCCAATGGTGCTTATGCATATCAATGTTACGATACTTTCCGCGGTGCGATCTCGGCCTCTTACACAAGTTTCGTTTCATATGCATTATTTTGCATCATATTTTGACATTACGTATCTTGATATACATCATATAGCGTGCAAAATAGCTCGATCAATCGTCTGAGTAAAACGTTTCGATTGTGAGAACTGCAACATCAAAACTAATGTCCACTCGCACTAGCTGTGATACACATGTCATGCTATCGTTGATTTGATTCTTCCAGTGATCGGCCTACATTATCATCTACCTCAACATATTGTATAAATCAAATAACTTGATAAAAACAACGTTTCACCCACAGTCGAATGACTGTTCCGCGTCGCCAATCTTCACATCATCGGGCCTGGTCGGTCAGTAATGCTGCCAGAAGTCGTCGGCCATGTGTCGCTGTATCTTCACCGGGCTCAGACACCTGAGAAAAAACAATAAAAGAGCGTTACAGTGTGCACGGTGTCTAACAAAATTGAAAGCAGCAGGCTCAATTCTTACATATGCCCACATTCCTTCACCCCACTGGCGTCAAAGACGCAAATCCCACCGCGATGCGGTCGAGATTACACTAAAGAAACTGGCATCTGTCGCCAGCATTCGGCTGCGCGGCACAGTAATGGCGGCAAACCGGAAGACGCGCCACAACAATACCGTGACGTCACGACAATACGGCAAACGCGCAATTTTCGTTCCTGGCGACGTCAGATTTCAAGATGGCGACGCCTTTCATCTAAGCAAACTGGGGGGGGGGGCGCTTTCTTCCACTTTTACTTCGTTCTTTCAATGTTTTACTTGCGCTAGCCTATTTCGCAATAAGGTACACACATAGGACTACAGTTGTATTATGGTACAACGGCCTTTGCGACATTCGGGTACTTTTTATGCACGATGCAAGTCAATGTGCGTGGCGTATAACACCGATTAGATTCAACAATGTCAGACTCTCTCCGTTGATTTTTAGACCAAAGATATCAGGCCTGCTGCGTCCGCGCGTATTAAAACCACTACACTACCCTACCCGCGCCTCTCGTAATGAAGTTTCAAACGTTGGAGCAATTGAGGTTGGCTTGCATTCTACGCAAGTGCCTAATTCATGTCGGAAATGGAACAGAATATTCATATTCTTGTTCTCATTCACAGTACACTGTATATGGTGCATACCACTCTTCGATTAGTTGTCTCAATGTCTCAAGCAGCTTTCCACCTATGCCTAGGCAAATAGATGTTTGGACAGTATCTAATTTAACATTCGTACTGCTGAGCTTCAAACTACTACACTCAACGACAGAAGTTCCCTTCATTGTGTTCGCAATCTACTCTCTGCGATCTGGAACTCTAAAACGTGTTAACGGCGACGCCACGAGGGATGTATGCAGGCTGCGCAAAGATGTATCGGAAGCATTATATGCCATTTAATGCGATAAAAGACGTTCGTTCGCATACAGGCTAGATTTACTGTGTAGTGTAATACTCTTTGTAGGGTGTACAATGTGTGTAGCTAACTCAACATCAATGATTACATGATGCGACCATTGCATTGCCTGTTAGTTGCTTTGTGGTTTCGTTTTCATATTGAACTTGCGACATGTCTGCTCTTTGGTTTCAGGTCTTCCTATTTGAGTCCGAAGTGTGAGCGACACAGACCCTCTGAGAATGCGACGAGCGAGTAGTGATGAAGCCCACGCATGTCTAGTATATAATTTCGTAGTTGTCTGGGTAGTTTGGAACAACCTTTGTTTTATCGTGTGCCTCTTCGCCTTCACTGTTTTGTCTAGCTTTTGGCGTTACCTGTTTGTCGGCATAGCGCTCACGACATGGCCAAAGAGCTGGCCTGTTGGCACCGATCACTGTAGCATATGCTATTGTTTCCAAGGCAATGCATCAACATACGCATTCGATCTCCATCACTACCTAGATACAAATCTGCGTGCCGAGAAATGTGTGACTGCAATACATATTGGTCTCAAAACATCGAATGATCTCTACACTTGTCTCAGAAGGAACACATGCCAAATGCGTACCCTTCAGTTACACTATTGCAATGAATGAGGCACTTGTGTAGGTTGTCTTTGCATGCTGATTCCTAAGTATGCTGTATCCAATCGAGATGAATGCGTTTTGCTGGGTGTCATGACGGTCAAAGAATCATCTACTCAACTGTATTGAGTGGGTGTATGTGTACATGCGAGAATGTGTGTGGCATTCGCCGCGCCAATGGTGCTTATGCATATCAATGTTACGATACTTTCCGCGGTGCGATCTCGGCCTCTTACACAAGTTTCGTTTCATATGCATTATTTTGCATCATATTTTGACATTACGTATCTTGATATACATCATATAGCGTGCAAAATAGCTCGACCAATCGCCTGAGTAAAACGTTTCGATTGTGAGAACTGCAACATCAAAACTAATGTCCACTCGCACTAGCTGTGATACATATATCGATGTCATGCTATCGTTGATTTGATTCTTCCAGTGATCGGCCTGCATTATCATCTACCTCAACATATTGTATAAATCAAATAACTTGATAAAAACAACGCTTCACCCACTGTCGAATGACTGTTCCGCGTCGCCAATCTTCACATCATCGGGCCTGGTCGGTCAGTAATGCTGCCAGAAGTCGTCGGCCATGTGTCGCTGTATCTTCACCGGGCTCAGACACCTGAGAAAAAAACAATAAAAGAGCGTTACAGTGTGCACGGTGTCTCACAAAATTGAAAGCAGCAGGCTCAATTCTTACATATGCCCACATTCCTTCACCCCACTGGCGTCAAAGACGCAAATCCCACCGCGATGCAGTCGAGATTACACTAAAGAAACTGGCATCTGTCGCCAGCATTCGGCTGCGCGGCACAGTAATGGCGGCAAACCGGAAGACGCGCCACAACAATACCGTGACGTCACGACAATACGGCAGACGCTCCATTTTCGTTCCTGGCGACGTCAGATTTCAAGATGGCGACGCCTTTCATCTAAGCAAACTGGGGGGGGGGGGGCGCTTTCTTCCACTTTTACTTCGTTCTTTCAATGTTTTACTTGCGCTAGCCTATTTCGCAATAAGGTACACACATAGGACTACAGTTGTATTATGGTACAACGGCCTTTGCGACATTCGGGTACTTTTTATGCACGATGCAAGTCAATGTGCGTGGCGTATAACACCGATTAGATTCAACAATGTCAGACTCTCTCCGTTGATTTTTAGACCAAAGATATCAGGGCTGCTGCGTCCGCGCGTATTAAAACCACTACACTACCCTACCCGCGCCTCTCGTAATGAAGTTTCAAACGTTGGAGCAATTGAGGTTGGCTTGCATTCTACGCAAGTGCCTAATTCATGTCGGAAATGGAACAGAATATTCATATTCTTGTTCTCATTCACAGTACACTGTATATGGTGCATACCACTCTTCGATTAGTTGTCTCAATGTCTCAAGCAGCTTTCCACCTATACCTAGGCAAATATATGTTTGGACAGTATCTAATTTAACATTCGTACTGCTGAGCTTCAAACTACTACACTCAACGACAGAAGTTCCCTTCATTGTGTTCGCAATCTACTCTCTGCGATCTGGAACTCTAAAACGTGTTAACGGCGACGCCACGAGGGATGTATGCAGGCTGCGCAAAGATGTATCGGAAGCATTATATGCCATTCTATGCGATAAAAGACGGAGTAATTTGCATCGGAGTAATTTGCATCTGAAAGATGATCCCACCACACCTGAAATAGAAACCCCTATAGCTTTTCAAGCAGCAATCACGAATCTCCCCTTCACGACACCCAATCACCTAAATTGCCTGTAAAACAAAAACAAACAAATAAGCTCAAACAGAAAAACAAACAAACAAACAAGGTCAAACGAACATACTACCTAACGTATGCGCACAACAAGCATTACAAACTCCTGCGTTATCCCCCCCCCCACACACACACCCACACACACAAACACACTCACACACACATACACACTCCCCCCCACACACAAAGACACACACACACCACACACACACGCACGCACGCACGCACGCACGCACGCACGCACGCACGCACGCACGCACGCACACACACGCACACACGCACACACGCAAACACGCATACACACTCACTCAGTCACACACGCGCACGCGCACGCGCACGCGCACGCGCACGCGCACGCGCACGCGCACGCGCACGCGCACGCGCACGCGCACGCGCACGCGCACGCGCACGCGCACGCGCACGCGCGCTCACACACACACTTTGCTTGATTGGTGGCCCCATCCAATTCAAAATCCTGGCTACGCCATTGACATACACGCACACGTACGCGCGCACGCATGCTCGCACACACGGACGCACACACACTCACAGACACACTCACAGACACACTCACATTTAACCTCATTAAGCAAGTTCAACAGCGAACAATACGACTTGTGCCGGGAACAAAGGGATTACCATACTACAACAGACTTAAAGAATTACAGCTTCCTACATTAACAACAAAAGCAGAGAACAGACATAATGCAGACTTTCAAAATTGTCAAAGGAAAATACTCGGTCAACCAGGACTGCAAATGTTCACAGTGTCGATCAAAGCTGATGTTCCAAAAAGCCATTGGTATCACAAGAGAACATAGTGAAAAACTTCAAACGCAGAGTGCAACAGACTATAGACACTACTTGTTCTCGACCTAAGTGGTTAAAGTGTGGACTTCTCTGTCAGACGACACAGTTCAGGCCAGGACAATAAACAAACTGAAGTCACGCCTCCGAAGAAATTGGAGAGGCCACCCAGATATAATTACAATTATTTATTTTTCTTCAAATTTATCAACCTTGACTATATACAAACCGGACAAAAGCTTATGAAAACAAAATGCATCAATATAGAAACTGCAACATCTGAAAATAAACCTTGAGACGGTCTCAATGCTCAATCTTGGGCAACTATTGACCGAACTTAAGGTAAGATAATAAAAAATTATACGTTTCCTTGGATGTCGAATGATCCCTCCAATGCAAAGTCCTAGTTACGCAACTATAGAGCAAGATATTCTAAGTATCATTTTCGAGAACAAATTACAGGAAAATGTTCATTCTTTCCAATGACCGCTCCAAACATAACTGTCTCGAGCCATAGCGAAACCCACGACTACGTTTCTTTCCGTGCGTGTTTCGCGGGTCGCTGCAGCGCGTATCGTTTACTCAGCACCTGTGTAGCGTTTTATTTGAACCAGTGTGTCCGCGGTCTTCTATGTTAACGGTCAAGGTCGTTACTCGCAGTGAGATTCGTCTGGCGGGTGAGTTGTCCTTTCTGTGGGTCGTTTTGTATTATAAATTAATCCAAACCTAAGCCAAATGTCATCGATTTAATGACATAGCTGTGTTTCATTTGCCAGTTTCTAAATGTTTTAGACAATTTTAACTATGGGTTGTGCACGGTGCAAACACGTGTGATGTCTGACTCATTTGAGCGACTGTCTCAGTGACAAATCATTGAACTTTGAAGTTCAAATCACATGCAACACGGATGGGACATAATTTATATCCTAATAACCCTGAGAGACAAATAATTAGTCACTTACAAACATTCTAAGGAACTTTACAAAGTAATTTGCCAATTCATGATATAATTTGATTATATAGTGCTATAAATCAGTAAAAACTGTTCTCGTACTGTTCTCGTAGACGTAGTCGTAGACGTAGTATACTTTTGTGAGATGCCAGATGGTGGATACTACAGCAAACAATGTTTTTTTTTTACTTAGAGCATTACAGTAACAAACTTATACTTCTGTAGTATGTTGATGTCTCATTGATAAAAATAGTAGAATTAATAGTATTATTATTATTATTTGGAAACATTTGATGTGTACAGCCACACGTCTCCGAATTAAAATCCAGCAGCAGCAGCAGCAGCAGCAGCAGCAGCAGGAGGAGGAGGAGGAGGAGGTAAAATAACATGAATATTTACACTTGTACTCGGAAAGGTTTATTGATGCGGTCACACACTTGGCAACGTCCTTTACTGATGGGAAATATTAAAACAAATTGAATTACTAAGATTGTGGGGAACATGAAAACCATACTTGGCAGCTAGTTTCCACTACACATGTCTTAATTATAAACATTTCCCACAAACGGAAACAAATATCAGACAGTAGTATTGACTACTTTTGTTATACCTACAATAAAAAAGAATCACAACATTCAGTTGATGGGTGTGATTTATAGAGCCTAGCAATAGATAGAATCACTCAACAGTATTTTACTATGATCTAGTTTGTAGCTACATGGGTAAGCTTTTAAGCAGTGTCAGGAAGAACCCCACCACTGGAACCCTGTTTGCCTTTTCTTTCTCCATCTCAATTCGAAGATGAAGCTTCAACTATTCAGTGCCAGAAAACATGAGCTTCCATGGTTGCCAAGTAATTTTGGAGAGTCTAAAATATTTCTGACGAACAATAATATTCTGTAACATCCCCAGAATCCAGGCAGTGTCTGCCGCCAGCTCCGACCTATAATATAGACCATAACGGGTACAACAAGTAGCACCTTTTTCTGATCAATTGGTTTAACAGGCATGTTCACCAGGTGGCAACATGTCGTGACCTGCAACTTGTGGCATTGTGATCTTAAAATGAACTTCACGATCATGGACACAACAAGAGAAGAGATAGTTACTCCATGGCCATATAATCTGGCCTATTTTGTAGATCTATTTATATGGGTCACTGATGCCATTCCATTTAGTATCACGTTTTACCGATGTACATGTTACAAATGGTACGTGTTTCTGAACCCATAGACAGTTTTCATAAATATTGTCCAAAGATTTCATTCATATTTAACTGAAACATTGTCCCAGTGCCTGTGCTGAACTCTAATGTACTTAGGTCCCATTATTAGTTTCTTATTATGATTTATAGTGCAAGAGAAAAAAACATGTAATTCTGTTATTGTAATTCCGTTACCAAAATGTAATTACGTTACCATGATTCTCACAAGATGAGGAAAGACACACATAAAATGTGTAATCTCACATATTCGTGGGTGTATCTAATTTCAAGTAACTATTAATTTTGATCACTTGTTGTCTCTCAAGAAAACTTTATGTACTTTTTCAGTAACGGAATTACATAATAAATATATGAAAATGTGTGACTATCCAGATCAAAATATGGCTTATGCAGTACAAGTTGCTTTCTGAATTTTTATTACATACAGTATGAACTTTGAAAATCTGTAAAACAAAGGTAAATTAGTTAAGAGTTAGTGGTAAGATGGGAGGGGTTTCTGTTGGCCCTTGTTTTTCCATTAGTCTGATTGCTAAGAATTCACTCCATTAGAAACGCGATTAAAAACAATTGTGAACAGACTGCACCATTTTTTACTTGAGTCTGAATTTTACATGTTTTACATCAGTGGTACAAATTTTACACTGTTTCAATAAGATTACATTTTTAGCAGTCAGGGCTCTCCAATATGGAATTGCCCAGTGCCATTGTCATTATAGTAATCCATCGGCATCACACTTACTGTTGATAGCAATTTATATAGATTGTACGATTTTTACAAGAATACTGTGGTATGTATTGTTATATTATGTGGTAAATTAAAATAGTGTAGTTTGAAAGAACAAATTGTGACTTGGGAAAAGTAAACTTTGTACACTAAATTTACGCCATTTTGAATTTCAGCCATGGCTTTTAGACTTTCGTGGGCAAAATATGAATGCATCTAGGTACTAAGCCCTATTCAACCCATAAAAAAACAATGGAGATAATGGTATAAAAACGGCAATATATTTACTGTTGCAAGAACACACACAATGTCATGTTGTTTGGGTTCAACACTTCAAGTTTTCATTTTAAGAATCTAGGCCTGTAACTGTAAGATTGAAAACTACCGATTATTTTCTTCAATAATTATAGCGACTATCAGGCAGTAATTTAATTACATTGCCGCAATTATTATTTAGCGCAATTATTTCACTGACAAGTTACTATTTACACGTATTGGTAATTATATATTCTGTTTTCATTACATTAATTTTGTACGTAATGTATGAAGTAATGTAATGTATAAGTGCGTGCGAGATGAAGTCAGCTTCGAGAACGTCGATGGGCTGCTTGAGAGTGACGACCTCACCGAGTACAGTCGTCCGAGCCACCATCGATGCGCAAGTCACAGCCTCAACATTGACAACCGATGCGCAGAAGGCGGGTGAATCTGCTCCTGCTTACAAGAGGGTCTCCGGGCAGCATTCGGGAAGTGCAGAAGTCTGTGGGGCAAGATGGGCCACTCATCACTAGCGGCCGAGGCAGTGGAGGATGTGTGTGGCCTGATGCTCCTGCGGCCCAACCAGACATGGTGGAACTTCGTGTTCCTCCCAGTCGAGAGGGTGGTCTGGATAAGGAAGGAGAAGGGGGAGGATGCAAGCACTGCACTCTCTATGCAACAAGCTTGGCTTGCCAAAGTAAGTTGCTGTAAAGTTAATGTTTTCTTCCAACGAAATACTCGGAGATAGTTCTATTATATTAGCATGATTTGTTTTCAGTCTTGTCACCACATAATTCCATGAATGAACATTTCACTGGTAGGTTTCCAGCTGATTCTGATCACATATAAATGAGCATGATTTGTTTTCAGTCTTGTCACCACATAATTCCATGAATGAGCTGTACAGTCGTGTGTTTTCAGCTGATTCTGATATCATAAACAAATAAGCAAGATTTGTTTTAAGCCTGATACCTGTCTATATCATGGTAACATACACCCATACACAACACAGGACTTCTTAATACATGACTGTTCTTTGTTTTAAGCCTGATACCTGTCTATATCATGGTACCATACACAACACAGTCTGAATACATGTTTTTTGTTTTCAGACTGAAGCTAACTGAGATGACTTTCCTCAATGAATACTGCGGCACAATGAGGGCCGTTTCTCAAGCCCTCAACATCCTTCAAGTGTGTCATCTTTTCACAAATGCAGTCCCATCATCATCTGCTGGAATGGCAAAGGCACTGTTGATATATAATCCTTTTCAATATAATTTCTTTCTAAAGACGTTTGTCTAAAAGTAGCAATTCATACAAATATAAAAATGCAGTGCATATTAATTGAATGCACTTCATGATAATTATGACGTTTTAATAGTAAGCAAAAAATAGCAATTCTTGCAAATGAGAGCAGTAATGCAGAGCATATTCATTGACTGCACTTTATGATAATTAAGAAATTTGAATAATAAGCAAAGATATGGTTACGTCAGTGTTAAGCTCATATATGTGTATTCAGTAAACGTAAATACATAATGAAGAGACATTATATGAAACATTAGAAATTACTGTAATATGTGATATAATGTTGCAGTCCGATAAAAACGTGTACATGGGGTACTTGATCCCAACAATCTCAATGCTGAGAACAAAGCTGGAGAAGCGACGAGAAAGGCCGGACTTGTGCTGTCATCCTCTTGTCAATGTGCTATTGGCAGGCATCGGCAAACATTTCGCTGGCGCGATGCAGTGCAAGAAGATCATTGCTGCAGCCATCCTACACCCCACCTACAAGACGGACTGGACTGGGAGGCAGAGGAAGGCGTGAAGGAGTGGGGTGAGTGGTGGTGTTTTCGTCTCCTCAGTTCAATTTACGAACTTGTAGTTTAGCTTTTAAATTATTTAACTGAATAATGTAATGTTTTAATTTCTCTGTAGATTTATTATTATTGTACTGTAAAGCACCATAGAGCACCGTGTGTTTATGGCGCTATATAAATATTGTATTTTATTTATATTTATTATTATTTATGTACAACTGCTCCAGCTTGTCTGCTGGACCAGTGCCTGACTACCTCTTGTGGGGACCTGTCTTCTCTCGCCACCTCGCCTCGTCTGCGGAACCTCTGCATGGAGCTGAACACGCCACTGCCTCAAGCATTGCATGTGGACGTTTGTTTACTGCAGGTGGCCTGATTTTCAAACCACTTTGAGCTTGCACTGGGGATGTGGACTTTGAGGCACAGCTTCTGCTGAAGCTCAACAAGGACTTCACCTCTTGAGTATGATCAGGCAGTAGACAGCAGACTTCGCCTCTGCCGGTTGAGTACAGTTAGGCAGTAGTCAGTGTTGTTTAGTAGAGTGTTTGGTGTGGTTTCTGCTACTGAATTGTGTTTTATTTGCAGCAGCCGCATCAAACACTATACGCAGTTACAAAAAAAAGAGTACTTTTACGTTTACTTCAAGTATATTTATATACTAGAACTTCAAGTACAGTTTTCAGAAAGTATTTTATTTTTACCTGAGTAGCTTTTTCCAGAGTTACTTTTATTTTTACTCAAGTACAACATAGATGTACTTGTTATGGCTCTGGAATGGGGATTCTATCTATGGGAGGGTGTTCGTAAAATTGTTACGTGGTGATAGATACAAATGGCAGGTGTTTGTGTGTCCACCGTCTAGCAGCCAGGCTGCATGTGAGAGCAGAAATTACCAAACATATGCACAGCAGCCATCGCTGTGACAGTAGTTTGTGTGTCAGTTGAACATCCGACCATAGAACCTGCATTTGTGAACAGAAACAGGAAGTCTAGTGCTGCAGCAAAGAAATGTTTTGGACACGGTGAAGCCCTGTCCTTTATATTTAAAAAAATGATCAATTAATAACATGAGATAAAGGTAATTGTAATTACTCACCATTAGGTAAGTTGTCAGCCTGAACTGATGTAGTGCTTTCATCCACTTAAGTCTGTGCATCTCTCACTGTGTCCACAGGTGTGACATTCTATTGTTGACTGCTCATTGTGTCCACAGGTGTGACATTCTATTGTTGACTGCTCACTGTGTCCACAGGTGTGACATTCTATTGTTGACTGTTCATTGTGTCCACAGGTGTAACATTCTATTGTTGACTGCTCATTGTGTCCACAGGTGTGACATTCTATTGTTGACTGCTCACTGTGTCCACAGGTGTGACATTCTATTGTTGACTGCTCACTGTGTCCACAGGTGTAACATTCTATTGTTGACTGCTCATTGTGTCCACAGGTGTGACATTCTATTGTTGACTGCTCATTGTGTCCACAGGTGTGACATTCTATTGTTGACTGTTCATTGTGTCCACAGGTGTAACATTCTATTGTTGACTGCTCACTGTGTCCACAGGTGTGACATTCTATTGTTGACTGCTCACTGTGTCCACAGGTGTGACATTCTATTGTTGACTGCTCACTGTGTCCACAGGTGTGACATTCTATTGTTGACTGCTCACTGTGTCCACAGGTGTGACATTCTATTGTTGACTGCTCATTGTGTCCACAGGTGTGACATTCTATTGTTGACTGCTCACTGTGTCCACAGGTGTGACATTCTATTGTTGACTGCTCACTGTGTCCACAGGTGTGACATTCTATTGTTGACTGCTCATTGTGTCCACAGGTGTAACATTCTATTGTTGACTGCTCACTGTGTCCACAGGTGTGACATTCTATTGTTGACTGCTCACTGTGTCCACAGGTGTGACATTCTATTGTTGACTGCTCACTGTGTCCACAGGTGTGACATTCTATTGTTGACTGCTCATTGTGTCCACAGGTGTGACATTCTATTGTTGACTGCTCACTGTGTCCACAGGTGTGACATTCTATTGTTGACTGCTCACTGTGTCCACAGGTGTGACATTCTATTGTTGACTGCTCACTGTGTCCACAGGTGTGACATTCTATTGTTGACTGCTCACTGTGTCCACAGGTGTGATATTCTATTGTTGACTGCTCACTGAGGTGAATCAACTGGTGCTTGCTGTGGTTGACCATGAGCGAAAGCTAACCTTTTGATGAGATGACAGTCTCGTCATGGATGGATTGGCAGTGTCACACAGACACCTTACATATTATACAGGTATGTATGCTGATCTCTCACTGTGCGAATACTCGTATTCACTAGTCTTCTTATTCAGCTTGACAGCAGCTTTTTGTTTTAATAACTGGTCTGTCTAGCTGCCCCTACCGATATGTTTCTCTCCGTGCATTTGCCCTCATCTCAGCAGTAGCCTCTCTCTGCCGTCTGGTGACATGGACAGCATCAAATCGCTGTCTTCCGACCTCACCGTCCCATCTTGATGTCATTGTACAGTTTATACAGACTGGACATGAATTCGCATTTTCTACAGCAGAGAGCACACAGCCAACACAACCTGACCTTTACCTCTCGGCAAATGGTAAATTCAGGAATGGAATTTTTGCGGTGTTGAATGCTGCTGTATTCACTCACTGCATCTTCCCCTTCTCGTGAAGGCGCATCTCTGCAACGACTGTTGTCTGGCTTCAGATAGGATCATCAGGAATCTCATGAGGCCACCTGGTGTCAGTTCAATCACTCGTTCGTACTCGGCTTCAGGGAGTCTTGGCATCAACATGGCTAAGTTCTCTCCCTTTTCCTACACAACACTCGCAGCCCTTGCACTGGTTCGAGTCCTCGTCTCGTATCCACCATAGCCTTCCTTGTAGAGTGCAATGGCTCAGAGGTAGAGCTTCGGACTTTCGACTACGAGAACCCGGGTTTGAATCCTGTGCTGCGGTGTTAAAACCTTGGGCGAATTTTTTCACTTTTTCGTTGCTCCAGTTCACTCAGCTTTATAAATGAATACCTGGCTATTGACAGTGGTGGATATGTGTACGAGCAGCCGTCGCGCATTAAATGTAGCATATGGCTGGATGCTTCCCAGAGAAGTCGAGATGGTGTCTGAGTGAACAGGTCTGTCAGGGAAGTATAGTGTAAAGCGCTTAGAATGGTTCTGAGGACTGGATACTGCGCTATATAAAAACTTGTGCCTTTACTTCCTAAAACCACATTTTCTATCATGCTTGGGGTTCTGGGGTGGCTGGCTGTTACCAGACACATGACACATGATCACAGTTGTTACCAAGGCAACAGAATATTCAAACTGAGCTCAACAGAGATGTCTACTCTAATGACATACTCTAAAGACACATGTTTTCCTCCAGGATAGCCATTGGCTGCAGCCATAATGAATTGTGATTTATAACCCTCACCCTCTCAAATAAGTCAGACTTGGGCCAGCTGGGCAAGACTTGTGGAGGGCAACTAATGACACAGGCCAGTATCCTGGTGGCTGCCTTTCATGTGTATCTGTAATGTAATGTAATGTAATGTAATGTAATGTAATGTAATGTAATGTAATGTAATGTAATGTAATGTAATGTAATGTAATGTAATGTAATGTAATGTAATGTAATGTAATGTAATGGGAAACCAGGATGTTGTAAAATTGTGTGATGTGACATTTATTGTGTACCCAAAAAATGCTGTTCCTTTCACACTGACTATAATTCGTGAAGCAGAGAAGTTTCTTTAAGAACAGATGTCATCTTAAAACAGGCAGATGGTCACTCTCACTCACTCTCACTAGCCTGTAGTCTCAGTGGACCGTTGGGGCACCACAGATGACCTGGCAACCAGCTCCCTCCACTCCTCTCGTCTCTCGGCTTTCCTCATGGTGGCGCCCAGTGTCTGGCCCGCCCATTCCGGGAGGTTGTCTCCCATCTCTGTTTCTGTCTGTCTCGTCTTCTCCCTCCTTGGACTGTACCTTGCATGACCGTCTTGGCAAGCCCTGTTGATCTTGTTATGTGGCCGTACCATCTCAGTTTGCGTTGTTTGACTGTGGTCAGGAGGTCTTTGTGGGGTCCAATGGCTTGCCGATTTCTGTTTCGGACCTCTTCGTTGGTGATGTGTTCTCTGTAAGTGATGCCGAGGAGTTTTCTAAGGCATCTCATCTCCATGGCCTGTATTCTTTTCTCGGTTTCTGCTGTTAATGTCCAAGACTCACAGGCGTACAGGAATATGGACATGACTAGGGAGCGCATCAGTCTGATCTTTGAGCTGAGCGCTATATTCCTGTCATTCCAAATGGTCTTGAGTTTGGGGAGTGCTGCTGTGGCCTGGGCGATCCTGGCAAGAATTTTAGGTTTAGATCCTTCATCTGTAATGATTGCTCCCAGATATTTGAATCGTTTGACGCAATCTAGTTTCTCGCCGTTGACCCTGATGTCAGTGCTGAAGCCATTGGTGTTGTTGGTCATCAGTTTGGTCTTTTCTGCATTGATCTGATGCCGAAGGCTGTAGAAGTCTTATCAATGCGCTCCACCAAGTCAGGTAGCTCGTCTTCGCTTCCTGCCAGGCCGCCTATGTCGTCGGCAAAACGCAAGTTTGTGATATTTCTGCCACCAATGCTGACTGTCCCTTCATGGTCGTTCAGTGCATTAGTCATAATTCTCTCCAAGAAGATGTTGAAGAGGATGGGGGAGAGCACATACCTTGTCTTACTCCGACGGTGGTTCTGAACCAGTCCCCTATGCTGTTGTTAAGGTAGACTGTGCTGGTGGCCTTTTCATAGAGGTCAAGGTCTTATGAAAAAGACAGCATGTTGGATAACAAAATTAAATATTAAAATTGCACTATATCTTCTTCTTATGGTTAGCTCATTACTTTATGTTAGCCACATGTTTGTGTCTAGAGTATTGGCAAGCTTGGTTTTCAGAGTTGTCCTTCTCTAGAATTAGTGACTCCACTACAGGCTATACATTTACCCCCTGTGTGGGATCTTTTACTTCCCCAGGCATAGACACCAGATAGAAGGGACCACCGGCTTTTAGCGTCTCTTCCAAAAGACACAGGCAATGTGAGGTGAACGAAATGGCCTAAGTTTTGAAATGGCGGTAGGTGGGATTGAACCACCATTCCCTCGATTGACAGTCCGGCGTTCTACCACATGACCACCGCTCCTCACCTGTCAAAGGAGATGCTTTCAATGTCGGTTGAGTGTATATGGAGAGGCACTGACATTAGCATTTGTATATTTATAACAGTAACTGACGCATGGGTTGGAAATTTTGTCAATAGGCATTATACATAGCAAATTGGAGTTTGTTCCCCACTAGACGGGTGTATGCTTGAAAGACATCTCGATTGATATTCGATGTATCACTCACAATTTCCATAGACCCTTTCTTGGGATATGTGCATTGCTTCAAAGCTATTTCATTTTTGTGAAGATTCGAGGCATTCAGCAAATCTATCTGAAGTAAGACCACAATAAGGTGTTCGTCCGCCATTACCCAAGAGAACAGAATCTGAATTGTTGTGATGCTTTGTGAATTCCAGGGCTTGCAATGCCTTGCATACATGCCGGTGTTTCTACAGAGTATACAGGCTTTGCTATTCAACTGAAATTCAACAGCTCAACACATGTTGAAAGTGAGCTGAATGCGAGTAGAACGTTGGGTGAACGCAGGTCCAAAATCACAGAAACATGTCAGTAACCTGGTGTACTGGGACTGATCTAATTAGCAGAGCCCCCTGATGTGTGAGGATGTCTAATATTTCCCTCTGGATTCTTTGTATCTTTTGTATTGTATTCACATTCCGACAGGTCCAGTGGACCCAGTGACATGACTGAGAACTGAGACGGTACATTTAAATAATGACACAAATATGCCTCCTATAAGACGTGAGTGACTGCTAGTATTATCCTTCATGTCTGCTGTATTTGCAGTGTGTCATTGTGACCATCGTGGCACTCACGGTCAACAACCAAACCTGTGTGACAAGGAGACAGGAATTCAACACAGAAGGTCTGGACTGTGGCCAGTGTTTTATGTGAGTTATTACTTAGCTGTTAGACTTCAGCCTCACAGTTATGGTCTACAAATTTTTCAATATCAATATGTTAGTAATAAATAATTGTATTTATGGTAAATGGTACCTCATAATCATATGTTAATTATATTGTTTTACAGTGTTTTTTACATACAAACACATGCATGCATAGTACAATTTTACATTCCATTAGACAAATTCTTTTTTATTGATACATGATATATTTCACTTCGGCTTCATCTCCTCAATGGTGCTTGATCCTTCTTCAGACAGTGGATTGTTCCCATTGCCAAGTTGGTAAAGTGCTGCATTTGAGTTCTTGCATGGATGATTGCAGAGGTTTTGCTTTGTTACTGCAGTTGGTGTCCTAAAATATCCAGAAATTGGTGACACAAACTCATCACCAACACTTGAGACTGCCATGACTTCTCGCAATCAAGGACACTCTGGAGCTGTTTTTTAGTCGAAACTTGCTCCTGTCAGCTCAGTGTCTGGTCGTAACAGCCATGTCATTGCCCTCATCATGCAGTTGTTAGTGCTATTGACTGTGTTCCTGTTTGGTAATGGTTTAGCTGTTCCTGAGACTATAACAAACATAGATAATACATTTTTGAGGCATTGATGAACAAAGTCAGGTTGCTGAAATACCATACATAATACGACGTGACTAGGCACAAACTGCATATGACTTGATAGCAAGTTAATTATTTTTAAACAACGTTCTACTTGCTCTATCAATCCTCACTGATGATACCAGATGTATAACAGAACATTTTAAACTTTACGATATTAATAGTAACAAAATATTTTCTGAAACCATGGCCAAATTGTTACTCAAACTTTGACGGCCATTTGCAGAAAATGCATTTTTCCGAACTTAGACTCCATGCATCTCTGGAAGTATACAAGCTATGCTAATGATGTTTATATTATTGCATTCTGCATTACTTTCTTCATGCAACTACAACGAGATATTTGTAAAAATTTGCTTAGATATTTTGCAAAATGTATACTTATATATAAAAAATCACTTCAAAAAAATATATATTAAAAAAATCAAAATAAAATATAAAATTATGTAATATTCAAAATATATCGTTGTAGTTGTGAATATTTAGGTAGTCTAAATAGGATAGTGAAAGAATTATCATTGTATGTTCTACAGTAATGGCTGGGTACGGTGCACAAAATTTGCAATATTTAACCATTATGGCGGCCATTTTGTTTGGTTACCATGGCAACGGTGGGTCCGAGTGAAAAAAGTTCCATATATTTTTTATTCCCAATGACATACCCGTTCTAACTGGATAGATAAGTTTATCAAAATTGTTAAATTAAAAAAATACCCTATTAAGCTGCAGTGTCTTGCCTTAACCACATTGAACATTATCACCCCTTCTGTTTTCTCACAGAATGTGTTAATCACCATCCATGCTCATTGCAAGGATATTCAGAACTATATTTAGTTTCAAAATATCAGAAAGACAAAGTCGTGATGTTCCAGAAATCCCCAAATAACAACCAAATACACCCATTCAACCATTCACATAGCAGTATAACTATATCTACTTCCAAAATCACGGAAACATGCCAGTAACCTGGGGTACTGGGACGGCTATAATTATCAGCGCCCCCTGGTGTGTGAGGATGTCTAATATTTCCCTCTCGATTCTTTGTATCTTTTCTATTGTATTCACATTCCGACAGGTCCAGTGGACCCAATGACATGACTGAGAACTGAGATGGTACATGTACTATAAATAATAAAACAAATGTGCCTCCTATAAGACAGTGTGAGTGACAGTTAGTATTATCCTTCATGTCCGGTGTATTTGCAGTGTGTTAATGTGACCACCGTGGCACTGTCAACAACCAAACCTGTGTGACAAGGAGACAGGAATTCAACACAGAAGGTCTGGACTGTGGCCAGTGTAAGGTGGGTGGATTATATTGGCCATTAAACAGCTAAAAGACCAATAATATTTTGGTAATTGTTGCTACAGAGGTTGGTACATGTACAAGCTGGAGTGAGAGACATCCAATTTGACACCGAATCCTCCTAGGTCCAGAACGTGATATACGAGCAACAGATGAGGACTAACGCATGTTGTGCACATATTAACCCCCACGAAAGCCACTAAAAACCTCCAACTGCACCTAACTTGTGGTCACGAACGCTTACAAACCCACCCCGTTGAGGGCAGAATGAGGGAAGATGCACACACCGATATATGTCCACTGGATGTGCAAAATACTTCGCAATGAACATGCCATTGTTCAAGCAAAAAACGTAATGTGTATATTTACCCATGTTTTAAACAAAAAATCTATTCTTATGTTTATAGATTGTAACTGTCATGGTCACACTCAAGGAGACAATGGACAGTGTGTATAAATTCAACACAGAAAGTCTGGACTGTGGCCATTGTAACGTGGGTGAATTATCTTGGCCAGTAAACAATTAACAGACCAAGACTATTTGTTTGTAATTTTTGCGACAGAACATTTGTATACATGTACAAGCTAGAGTGAGAGACATTCAATTTGACACTGAATACTCCTAGGTCTGGAACTTTATATAAGAGCGACAGATCGAGGATTTTTGCAACCCAATGAGAACCACTAAAAAACCTCCAACTGCACCAGACTTGTGGTCACAAAAGACTACAACCCTACCCAGTTGAGGTCAAATTGGGGGGAAATGCACACACCCAAATATGCTGATTGGATGTGCAAAATACATCGCAATGAACATGCCATTGTTCATGCAAAAAAGTAATGTGTATATTTACCCATGGTGTGTAAAAATAAATTCTTGTGTCTAGATTGTGAATGTCATCGTCACACTTTGTCATGTCACTACAATGTCACAAGAGGACATAAAAGCAAGTTCTTATATAGCGCAGTATTCAGTCCTCAGAACCGTTCAAAGCGCTTTACACTTTACTTCCCTGACAGACCTGTTCACTCAGATACCATCTCGACTTCTCTGGGAAGCATCCAGCCATATGGTACAAAAAATTAATGTGCGAAAGCTGCTCGTACACACATCCACCACTGTCTATAGCCAGGTACTCATTTATTCAGCTGAGTGAACTGGAGCAATGTAGAGTGAAAAAACTTGCCCAAGGTTTTAACGCCGCAGCCAGGATTCGAACCCGGGTTCTCGTAGTCGAGAGTCCGAAGCTCTAGCCCTGAGCCACTGCGCTCCACGACGTCACAAGAAGACATAGTCTCTGTGACAACGGCATAAGTCTAGCCACTGGTGATAAATGTCAGTTCTGTGAAATATACTATAGAGGGTGAACCACCGGATAGACAGAGGAAATGACACATCAGTGGAGGTTGCCCAATGTACAGGTAAGTCGAGTATATGTCCAAGAGAATAACTTCCTAGGATCAGTCATGAAGTTGTCCACACACTAGTAGATGTAAAATGTAGTTGCATTTACAGTTACCAAATATTTGACCACATCTAACATTATCACCCCCTCTGTTTTCTCACAACATTTGTTACTCACCATCCATGCTCATTGCAAGAATATTTAGAACTATATTTAGTATCAAAATGTCAGAAAGACAAAGCCTTCAAGTTCGAGAAATCCCAGAATAACTACCACACACACCCATTCAACCATTCACTTAGCAGTATTGTGTATAACTATATCTACTTGCAAAATCACAGAAACGAGTCAGTAACCTGGGGTACTGGGACTGATCTAATTATCAGCGCCCCCTGGTGTGTGAAGATGTCTAATATTTCCTCTGGATTCTTTGTATCTTTTGTATTGTATTCACATTCCGACATGTCCAGTGGACCTAGTGACATGACTGAGAACTGAGACAGTATATTTAAATAATAAAACAAATACCTGGGGTATGCCTCCTATATCACATTGTGAGTGACTGCTAGTATTCTACTTCGTGTCTGGTGCATTTGAAGTGTGTCACTGTGACCACCGTGGCACTGTCAACAATGTGTGACATGAGACAATGGACAGTGTGTATAAATTCAACACAGAAGGTCTGGACTGTGGCCAGTGTAAGGTGGGTGGATTATTTTGGCCATTAAACAGTTAAAAGTCAAACATATTTTGGTAATTTTTGCGACAGAACATTTGTATACATGTACAAGCTAGAGTGAGAGGCATCCAATTTGACACTGAATAGAATACTCCTAGGCCTGGAACTTGAGATAAGAGCGACAGATCGAGGATTTTTGCAACCCCATGAGAACCATTAAAAAACCTCCAACTGCACCAGACTTGTGGTCACAAAAGACTACAACCCCACCCAGTTGAGGTCAAATTGGGGGGAAATGCACACTCCCAAATATTCTCACTGGATGTGCAAAATACATCGCAATGAACATGGCATTTTTCAAACAAAAAAGTAATGTGTATATTTACCCATGGTGTTCAAAAAATTAAATTCTTGTGTTTATAGATTGTGACTGTCATGGTCATGCTTCATCGTGTCACAAGAGGACACAGGGTCTGTGACAACTGCACAAGTCCAGCCACTGGTGACAAATGTCATTTCTGTGAGATACTTCAGGGTGAACCCCGGATAGACAGAGGAAATGACACATCAATGGAGGTTGCCCAATGTACAGGTAAGTCGAGTATATGTCCAAGAGAATAACTTCCAAGGATCAGTCATGAAGTTGTCCACACACTAGTAGATGTAAAATGTAGTTGCATTTACAGTTACCAAATATTTGACCACATCTAACATTATCACCCCCTCTGTTTTCTCACAACATTTGTTACTCACCAACCATGCTCATTGCAAGAATATTTAGAACTATATTTAGTTTCAAAATATCAGAAAGACAAAGTCGTGATGTTCCAGAAATCCCCAAATAACAACCAAATACACCCATTCAACCATTCACATAGCAGTAGAACTATATCTACTTCCAAAATCACGGAAACATGCCAGTAACCTGGGGTACTGGGACGGCTATAATTATCAGCGCCCCCTGGTGTGTGAGGATGTCTAATATTTCCCTCTCGATTCTTTGTATCTTTTCTATTGTATTCACATTCCGACAGGTCCAGTGGACCCAATGACATGACTGAGAACTGAGATGGTACATGTACTATAAATAATAAAACAAATGTGCCTCCTATAAGACAGTGTGAGTGACAGTTAGTATTATCCTTCATGTCCGGTGTATTTGCAGTGTGTTAATGTGACCACCGTGGCACTGTCAACAACCAAACCTGTGTGACAAGGAGACAGGAATTCAACACAGAAGGTCTGGACTGTGGCCAGTGTAAGGTGGGTGGATTATATTGGCCATTAAACAGCTAAAAGACCAATAATATTTTGGTAATTGTTGCTACAGAGGTTGGTACATGTACAAGCTGGAGTGAGAGACATCCAATTTGACACCGAATCCTCCTAGGTCCAGAACGTGATATACGAGCAACAGATGAGGACTAACGCATGTTGTGCACATATTAACCCCCACGAAAGCCACTAAAAACCTCCAACTGCACCTAACTTGTGGTCACGAACGCTTACAAACCCACCCCGTTGAGGGCAGAATGAGGGAAGATGCACACACCGATATATGTCCACTGGATGTGCAAAATACTTCGCAATGAACATGCCATTGTTCAAGCAAAAAACGTAATGTGTATATTTACCCATGTTTTAAACAAAAAATCTATTCTTATGTTTATAGATTGTAACTGTCATGGTCACACTCAAGGAGACAATGGACAGTGTGTATAAATTCAACACAGAAAGTCTGGACTGTGGCCATTGTAACGTGGGTGAATTATCTTGGCCAGTAAACAATTAACAGACCAAGACTATTTGTTTGTAATTTTTGCGACAGAACATTTGTATACATGTACAAGCTAGAGTGAGAGACATCCAATTTAACACTGAATACTCCTAGGTCTGGAACTTGATATAAGAGCGACAGATCGAGGATTTTTGCAGGTATTGCAAACATCAATCCCTGAGAACCACTAAAAACCTCCAACTGCACCCGACTTGTGGTCATAAAAGCTAATACAACCCCACCCTGTTGAGGTCAAGTTGGGGGAAGATGCCCACACCCAAATATGCCGATTGGATGTGCAAAATACATTGCAATGGACATGCCATTGTTCGAACAAAAAAGTAATATGTGTATATACGCATGGTGTATAAAAAAAATTCTTGTGTTTATAGATTGTGACTGTCATGAGAACCACTAAAAAACCTCCAACTGCACCAGACTTGTGGTCACAAAAGACTACAACCCTACCCAGTTGAGGTCAAATTGGGGGGAAATGCACACACCCAAATATGCTGATTGGATGTGCAAAATACATCGCAATGAACATGCCATTGTTCATGCAAAAAAGTAATGTGTATATTTACCCATGGTGTGTAAAAATAAATTCTTGTGTCTAGATTGTGAATGTCATCGTCACACTTTGTCATGTCACTACAATGTCACAAGAGGACATAAAAGCAAGTTCTTATATAGCGCAGTATTCAGTCCTCAGAACCGTTCAAAGCGCTTTACACTTTACTTCCCTGACAGACCTGTTCACTCAGATACCATCTCGACTTCTCTGGGAAGCATCCAGCCATATGGTACAAAAAATTAATGTGCGAAAGCTGCTCGTACACACATCCACCACTGTCTATAGCCAGGCACTCATTTATTCAGCTGAGTGAACTGGAGCAATGTAGAGTGAAAAAGCTTGCCCAAGGTTTTAACGCCGCAGCCAGGATTCGAACCCGGGTTCTCGTAGTCGAGAGTCCGAAGCTCTAGCCCTGAGCCACTGCGCTCCACGACGTCACAAGAAGACATAGTCTCTGTGACAACTGCATAAGTCTAGCCACTGGTGATAAATGTCAGTTCTGTGAAATATACTATAGAGGGTGAACCACCGGATAGACAGAGGAAATGACACATCAGTGGAGGTTGCCCAATGTACAGGTAAGTCGAGTATATGTCCAAGAGAATAACTTCCTAGGATCAGTCATGAAGTTGTCCACACACTAGTAGATGTAAAATGTAGTTGCATTTACAGTTACCAAATATTTGACCACATCTAACATTATCACCCCCTCTGTTTTCTCACAACATTTGTTACTCACCATCCATGCTCATTGCAAGAATATTTAGAACTATATTTAGTATCAAAATGTCAGAAAGACAAAGCCTTCAAGTTCGAGAAATCCCAGAATAACTACCACACACACCCATTCAACCATTCACTTAGCAGTATTGTGTATAACTATATCTACT
This sequence comes from Oasisia sp. SBJ-2009, assembly GCA_964017155.1. Taxonomy (NCBI): domain Eukaryota; kingdom Metazoa; phylum Annelida; class Polychaeta; order Sabellida; family Siboglinidae; genus Oasisia; species Oasisia sp. SBJ-2009. The sequence continues at coordinate 25,388,276 of OZ024860.1, read as the reverse complement.
TGCAAAATCACAGAAACGAGTCAGTAACCTGGGGTACTGGGACTGATCTAATTATCAGCGCCCCCTGGTGTGTGAAGATGTCTAATATTTCCTCTGGATTCTTTGTATCTTTTGTATTGTATTCACATTCCGACATGTCCAGTGGACCCAGTGACATGACTGAGAACTGAGACAGTATATTTAAATAATAAAACAAATACCTGGGGTATGCCTCCTATATCACATTGTGAGTGACTGCTAGTATTCTACTTCGTGTCTGGTGCATTTGAAGTGTGTCACTGTGACCACCGTGGCACTGTCAACAATGTGTGACATGAGACAGTGGACAGTGTGTATAAATTCAACACAGAAGGTCTGGACTGTGGCCAGTGTAAGGTGGGTGGATTATCTTGGCCATTAAACAGTTAAAAGTCAAAAATATTTTGGTAATTGTTGCGACAGAGGTTGATGTACATGTACAAGCTGGAGTGAGAGACATCCAGTTTGACACCGAATCCTCCTAGGCCCAGAATGTGATATACGAGTGATAGATGAGGACTAACGCAGGAAGTGCACATATTAACCATCACGAAATCCACTAACTGCACCTAACTTGTGGTCACGAAAGCTTACAACCCCAATGAGGGCAGAATAAGGGAAGATGGACACACCCAAACATGTCCACTGGATGTGCAAAACACTTCGCAATGAACATGCCATTGTTCAAGCAAAAAACGTAATGTGTATATTTACCCATGGTTTAAACAAAAAATCTATTCTTATGTTTATAGATTGTAACTGTCATGGTCACACTCAAGGAGACAATGGACAGTGTGTATAAATTCAACACAGAAAGTCTGGACATGCAGTGGCCAGTGTAAGGTGGGTGAATTATCTTGGCCATTAAACAGTTAAAAGACCAAGAATATTTTGGTAATTTTTGCGACAGAACATTTATGTACATGTACAAGCTGGAGTGAGAGACATCCAATTTGACACTGAATCCTCCTATGCACAGAACGTGATATACGAGTGACAGATCGAGGATTTTTGCAGGTATTGCAAACATCAATCCCTGAGAACCACTAAAAACCTCCAACTGCACCCGACTTGTGGTCATAAAAGCTAATACGACCCCACCCTGTTGAGGTCAAGTTGGGGGAAGATGCCCACACCCAAATATGCCGATTGGATGTGCAAAATACATTGCAATGGACATGCCATTGTTCGAACAAAAAAGTAATATGTGTATATACGCATGGTGTATAAAAAAAATTCTTGTGTTTATAGATTGTGACTGTCATGGTCACACTTTGTCATGTCACAAGAGGACACAGGGTCTGTGACAACTGCACAAGTCCAGCCACTGGTGATAAATGTCAGTTCTGTGAGATACTTCAGGGTGAATCCCGGATAGACAGAGGAAATGACACATCAATGGAGGTTGCCCAATGTAAAGGTAAGTCGAGTATATGTCCAAGAGAATAACTTCCAAGGGTCAGTCATGACAGTTGTCCACACAGTAATAGATGCAAAATGTAGTTGCATTTATCAAATATTTGACCACATTGAATATTATCACCCCTTTTCTTTTCTCACAAAATGTGTTAATCACCATCCATGCTCATTGCAAGGATATTCAGAACTATATTTAGTATCAAAATGTCAGAAACACAAAGCCCTCAAGTTCCAGATATCGCCAAATACACCCATTCAACCATTCACTTAGCAGTATTGTGTATAACTATATCTACTTCCAAAATCACGTAAACGAGTCAGTAACCTGGGGTACTGGGACTGCTCTAATTATCAGCGCCCCCTGGTGTGTGAGGATGTCTAATATTGCCCTCTGGATTCTTTGTATCTTTTGTATTGTATTGTATTCACATTCCGACAGGTCCAGTGGACCCTGTAACATGACTGAGAACAGAGAGGGTGCATTTAAATGATAAAACAAATATGCCTCCTATAAGACAGTGCAAATGACTGGTAGTATTATCCTACATGTCTGGTGTATTTGCAGTGTGTCAATGTGGCCACCGTGACACTATCAACAATCAAACCTGTGTGACAAGGAGACAGGAATTCAACACAGAAGGTCTGGTCTATGGCCAGTGTAAGTTGGGTGGATTGTCTTGGCCATTAACAGTTAAAAGTCCAAGAATATTGTGGTAATTGTTGCTACAGAGTTTTATGTACAAGTACAAGCTAGAGTGAGAGACATTCAATTTGACACTGAATACTCCTAGGCCTGGAACTTGATATAAGAGCGACAGATCGAGGATTTTTGCAACCCCATGAGAACCACTAAAAAACCTCCAACTGCACCAGACTTGTGGTCACAAAAGACTACAACCCTACCCAGTTGAGGTCAAATTGGGGGGAAATGCACACACCCAAATATGCTGATTGGATGTGCAAAATACATCGCAATGAACATGCCATTGTTCATGCAAAAAAGTAATGTGTATATTTACCCATGGTGTGTAAAAATTAATTCTTGTGTCTAGATTGTGAATGTCATCGTCACACTTTGTCATATCACTACAATGTCACAAGAGGACATAAAAGCAAGTTCTTATATAGCGCAGTATTCAGTCCTCAGAACCGTTCAAAGCGCTTTACACTTTACTTCCCTGACAGACCTGTTCACTCAGATACCATCTCGACTTCTCTGGGAAGCATCCAGCCATATGGTACAAAAAATTAATGTGCGAAAGCTGCTCGTACACACATCCACCACTGTCTATAGCCAGGTACTCATTTATTCAGCTGAGTGAACTGGAGCAATGTAGAGTGAAAAAACTTGCCCAAGGTTTTAACGCCGCAGCCAGGATTCGAACCCGGGTTCTCGTAGTCGAGAGTCCGAAGCTCTAGCCCTGAGCCACTGCGCTCGACGACGTCACAAGAAGACATAGTCTCTGTGACAACTGCATAAGTCTAGCCACTGGTGATAAATGTCAGTTCTGTGAAATATACTATAGAGGGTGAACCACCGGATAGACAGAGGAAATGACACATCAGTGGAGGTTGCCCAATGTACAGGTAAGTCGAGTATATGTCCAAGAGAATAACTTCCTAGGATCAGTCATGAAGTTGTCCACACACTAGTAGATGTAAAATGTAGTTGCATTTACAGTTACCAAATATTTGACCACATCTAACATTATCACCCCCTCTGTTTTCTCACAACATTTGTTACTCACCATCCATGCTCATTGCAAGAATATTTAGAACTATATTTAGTATCAAAATGTCAGAAAGACAAAGCCTTCAAGTTCGAGAAATCCCAGAATAACTACCACACACACCCATTCAACCATTCACTTAGCAGTATTGTGTATAACTATATCTACTTGCAAAATCACAGAAACGAGTCAGTAACCTGGGGTACTGGGACTGATCTAATTATCAGCGCCCCCTGGTGTGTGAAGATGTCTAATATTTCCTCTGGATTCTTTGTATCTTTTGTATTGTATTCACATTCCGACATGTCCAGTGGACCCAGTGACATGACTGAGAACTGAGACAGTATATTTAAATAATAAAACAAATACCTGGGGTATGCCTCCTATATCACATTGTGAGTGACTGCTAGTATTCTACTTCGTGTCTGGTGCATTTGAAGTGTGTCACTGTGACCACCGTGGCACTGTCAACAATGTGTGACATGAGACAGTGGACAGTGTGTATAAATTCAACACAGAAGGTCTGGACTGTGGCCAGTGTAAGGTGGGTGGATTATCTTGGCCATTAAACAGTTAAAAGTCAAAAATATTTTGGTAATTGTTGCGACAGAGGTTGATGTACATGTACAAGCTGGAGTGAGAGACATCCAGTTTGACACCGAATCCTCCTAGGCCCAGAATGTGATATACGAGTGATAGATGAGGACTAACGCAGGAAGTGCACATATTAACCATCACGAAATCCACTAACTGCACCTAACTTGTGGTCACGAAAGCTTACAACCCCAATGAGGGCAGAATAAGGGAAGATGGACACACCCAAACATGTCCACTGGATGTGCAAAACACTTCGCAATGAACATGCCATTGTTCAAGCAAAAAACGTAATGTGTATATTTACCCATGGTTTAAACAAAAAATCTATTCTTATGTTTATAGATTGTAACTGTCATGGTCACACTCAAGGAGACAATGGACAGTGTGTATAAATTCAACACAGAAAGTCTGGACATGCAGTGGCCAGTGTAAGGTGGGTGAATTATCTTGGCCATTAAACAGTTAAAAGACCAAGAATATTTTGGTAATTTTTGCGACAGAACATTTATGTACATGTACAAGCTGGAGTGAGAGACATCCAATTTGACACTGAATCCTCCTATGCACAGAACGTGATATACGAGTGACAGATCGAGGATTTTTGCAGGTATTGCAAACATCAATCCCTGAGAACCACTAAAAACCTCCAACTGCACCCGACTTGTGGTCATAAAAGCTAATACGACCCCACCCTGTTGAGGTCAAGTTGGGGGAAGATGCCCACACCCAAATATGCCGATTGGATGTGCAAAATACATTGCAATGGACATGCCATTGTTCGAACAAAAAAGTAATATGTGTATATACGCATGGTGTATAAAAAAAATTCTTGTGTTTATAGATTGTGACTGTCATGGTCACACTTTGTCATGTCACAAGAGGACACAGGGTCTGTGACAACTGCACAAGTCCAGCCACTGGTGATAAATGTCAGTTCTGTGAGATACTTCAGGGTGAATCCCGGATAGACAGAGGAAATGACACATCAATGGAGGTTGCCCAATGTAAAGGTAAGTCGAGTATATGTCCAAGAGAATAACTTCCAAGGGTCAGTCATGACAGTTGTCCACACAGTAATAGATGCAAAATGTAGTTGCATTTATCAAATATTTGACCACATTGAATATTATCACCCCTTTTCTTTTCTCACAAAATGTGTTAATCACCATCCATGCTCATTGCAAGGATATTCAGAACTATATTTAGTATCAAAATGTCAGAAACACAAAGCCCTCAAGTTCCAGATATCGCCAAATACACCCATTCAACCATTCACTTAGCAGTATTGTGTATAACTATATCTACTTCCAAAATCACGTAAACGAGTCAGTAACCTGGGGTACTGGGACTGCTCTAATTATCAGCGCCCCCTGGTGTGTGAGGATGTCTAATATTGCCCTCTGGATTCTTTGTATCTTTTGTATTGTATTGTATTCACATTCCGACAGGTCCAGTGGACCCTGTAACATGACTGAGAACAGAGAGGGTGCATTTAAATGATAAAACAAATATGCCTCCTATAAGACAGTGCAAATGACTGGTAGTATTATCCTACATGTCTGGTGTATTTGCAGTGTGTCAATGTGGCCACCGTGACACTATCAACAATCAAACCTGTGTGACAAGGAGACAGGAATTCAACACAGAAGGTCTGGTCTATGGCCAGTGTAAGTTGGGTGGATTGTCTTGGCCATTAACAGTTAAAAGTCCAAGAATATTGTGGTAATTGTTGCTACAGAGTTTTATGTACAAGTACAAGCTAGAGTGAGAGACATTCAATTTGACACTGAATACTCCTAGGCCTGGAACTTGATATAAGAGCGACAGATCGAGGATTTTTGCAACCCCATGAGAACCACTAAAAAACCTCCAACTGCACCAGACTTGTGGTCACAAAAGACTACAACCCTACCCAGTTGAGGTCAAATTGGGGGGAAATGCACACACCCAAATATGCTGATTGGATGTGCAAAATACATCGCAATGAACATGCCATTGTTCATGCAAAAAAGTAATGTGTATATTTACCCATGGTGTGTAAAAATTAATTCTTGTGTCTAGATTGTGAATGTCATCGTCACACTTTGTCATATCACTACAATGTCACAAGAGGACATAAAAGCAAGTTCTTATATAGCGCAGTATTCAGTCCTCAGAACCGTTCAAAGCGCTTTACACTTTACTTCCCTGACAGACCTGTTCACTCAGATACCATCTCGACTTCTCTGGGAAGCATCCAGCCATATGGTACAAAAAATTAATGTGCGAAAGCTGCTCGTACACACATCCACCACTGTCTATAGCCAGGTACTCATTTATTCAGCTGAGTGAACTGGAGCAATGTAGAGTGAAAAAACTTGCCCAAGGTTTTAACGCCGCAGCCAGGATTCGAACCCGGGTTCTCGTAGTCGAGAGTCCGAAGCTCTAGCCCTGAGCCACTGCGCTCGACGACGTCACAAGAAGACATAGTCTCTGTGACAACTGCATAAGTCTAGCCACTGGTGATAAATGTCAGTTCTGTGAAATATACTATAGAGGGTGAACCACCGGATAGACAGAGGAAATGACACATCAGTGGAGGTTGCCCAATGTACAGGTAAGTCGAGTATATGTCCAAGAGAATAACTTCCTAGGATCAGTCATGAAGTTGTCCACACACTAGTAGATGTAAAATGTAGTTGCATTTACAGTTACCAAATATTTGACCACATCTAACATTATCACCCCCTCTGTTTTCTCACAACATTTGTTACTCACCATCCATGCTCATTGCAAGAATATTTAGAACTATATTTAGTATCAAAATGTCAGAAAGACAAAGCCTTCAAGTTCGAGAAATCCCAGAATAACTACCACACACACCCATTCAACCATTCACTTAGCAGTATTGTGTATAACTATATCTACTTGCAAAATCACAGAAACGAGTCAGTAACCTGGGGTACTGGGACTGATCTAATTATCAGCGCCCCCTGGTGTGTGAAGATGTCTAATATTTCCTCTGGATTCTTTGTATCTTTTGTATTGTATTCACATTCCGACATGTCCAGTGGACCCAGTGACATGACTGAGAACTGAGACAGTATATTTAAATAATAAAACAAATACCTGGGGTATGCCTCCTATATCACATTGTGAGTGACTGCTAGTATTCTACTTCGTGTCTGGTGCATTTGAAGTGTGTCACTGTGACCACCGTGGCACTGTCAACAATGTGTGACATGAGACAGTGGACAGTGTGTATAAATTCAACACAGAAGGTCTGGACTGTGGCCAGTGTAAGGTGGGTGGATTATTTTGGCCATTAAACAGTTAAAAGTCAAACATATTTTGGTAATTGTTGCGACAGAGGTTGATGTACATGTACAAGCTGGAGTGAGAGACATCCAGTTTGACACCGAATCATCCTAGGCCCAGAATGTGATATACGAGTGATAAATGAGGACTAACGCAGGAAGTGCACATATTAACCACCACGAAATCCACTAACTGCACCTAACTTGTGGTCACGAAAGCTTACAACCCCAATGAGGGCAGAATGAGGGAAGATGGACACACCCAAACATGTCCACTGGATGTGCAAAACACTTCGCAATGAACATGCCATTGTTCAAGCAAAAAACGTAATGTGTATATTTACCCATGGTTTAAACAAAAAATCTATTCTTATGTTTATAGATTGTAACTGTCATGGTCACACTCAAGGAGACAATGGACAGTGTGTATAAATTCAACACAGAAAGTCTGGACATGCAGTGGCCAGTGTAAGGTGGGTGAATTATCTTGACCATTAAACAGTTAAAAGACCAAGAATATTTTGGTAATTTTTGCGACAGAGAACATTTATGTACATGAACAAGCTGGAGTGAGAGACATCCAATTTGACACTGAATCCTCCTAGGTCCAGAACGTGATATACGAGTGACAGATCGAGGATTTTTGCAGGTATTGCAAACATCAATCCCTGAGAACCACTAAAAAACCTCCAACTGCACCCGACTTGTGATCATAAAAGCTAATACAACCCCACCCTGTTGAGGTCAAAATGGGGGAAGATGCCCACACCCAAATATGCCGATTGGATGTGCAAAATACATTGCAATGGACATGCCATTGTTCGAACAAAAAAGTAATATGTGTATATACGCATGGTGTATAAAAAAAATTCTTGTGTTTATAGATTGTGACTGTCATGGTCACACTTTGTCATGTCACAAGAGGACACAGGGTCTGTGACAACTGCACAAGTCCAGCCACTGGTGATAAATGTCAGTTCTGTGAGATACTTCAGGGTGAATCCCGGATAGACAGAGGAAATGACACATCAATGGAGGTTGCCCAATGTAAAGGTAAGTCGAGTATATGTCCAAGAGAATAACTTCCAAGGGTCAGTCATGACAGTTGTCCACACAGTAATAGATGCAAAATGTAGTTGCATTTATCAAATATTTGACCACATTGAATATTATCACCCCTTTTCTTTTCTCACAAAATGTGTTAATCACCATCCATGCTCATTGCAAGGATATTCAGAACTATATTTAGTATCAAAATGTCAGAAACACAAAGCCCTCAAGTTCCAGATATCGCCAAATACACCCATTCAACCATTCACTTAGCAGTATTGTGTATAACTATATCTACTTCCAAAATCACGTAAACGTGTCAGTAACCTGGGGTACTGGGACTGCTCTAATTATCAGCGCCCCCTGGTGTGTGAGGATGTCTAATATTGCCCTCTGGATTCTTTGTATCTTTTGTATTGTATTGTATTCACATTCCGACAGGTCCAGTGGACCCTGTAACATGACTGAGAACAGAGAGGGTGCATTTAAATGATAAAACAAATATGCCTCCTATAAGACAGTGCAAATGACTGGTAGTATTATCCTACACGTCTGGTGTATTTGCAGTGTGTCAATGTGGCCACCGTGACACTATCAACAATCAAACCTGTGTGACAAGGAGACAGGAATTTAACACAGAAGGTCTGGTCTATGGCCAGTGTAAGTTGGGTGGATTGTCTTGGCCATTAACAGTTAAAAGTCCAAGAATATTGTGGTAATTGTTGCTACAGAGATTTATGTACAAGTACAAGCTAGAGTGAGAGACATTCAATTTGACACTGAATACTCCTAGGCCTGGAACTTGATATAAGAGCGACAGATCGAGGATTTTTGCAACCCCATGAGAACCACTAAAAAACCTCCAACTGCACCAGACTTGTGGTCACAAAAGACTACAACGTACCCAGTTGAGGTCAAATTGGGGGGAAATGCACACACCCAAATATGCTGATTGGATGTGCAAAATACATCGCAATGAACATGCCATTGTTCATGCAAAAAAGTAATGTGTATATTTACCCATGGTGTGTAAAAATAAATTCTTGTGTCTAGATTGTGAATGTCATCGTCACACTTTGTCATATCACTACAATGTCACAAGAGGACATAAAAGCAAGTTCTTATATAGCGCAGTATTCAGTCCTCAGAACCGTTCAAAGCGCTTTACACTTTACTTCCCTGACAGACCTGTTCACTCAGATACCATCTCGACTTCTCTGGGAAGCATCCAGCCATATGGTACAAAAAATTAATGTGCGAAAGCTGCTCGTACACACATCCACCACTGTCTATAGCCAGGTACTCATTTATTCAGCTGAGTGAACTGGAGCAATGTAGAGTGAAAAAACTTGCCCAAGGTTTTAACGCCGCAGCCAGGATTCGAACCCGGGTTCTCGTAGTCGAGAGTCCGAAGCTCTAGCCCTGAGCCACTGCGCTCCACGACGTCACAAGAAGACATAGTCTCTGTGACAACGGCATAAGTCTAGCCACTGGTGATAAATGTCAGTTCTGTGAAATACTATAGAGGGTGAACCACCGGATAGACAGAGGAAATGACACATCAATGGAGGTTGCCCAATGTACAGGTAAGTCGAGTATATGTCCAAGAGAATAACTTCCAAGGATCAGTCATGAAGTTGTCCACACACTAGTAGATGTAAAATGTAGTTGCATTTACAGTTTCCAAATATTTGACCACATCTAACATTATCACCCCCTCTGTTTTCTCACAACATGTGTTACTCACCATCCATGCTCATTGCAAGAATATTTAGAACTATATTTAGTATCAAAATGTCAGAAAGACAAAGTCTTCAAGTTCGAGAAATCCCAGAATAACTACCACACACACCCATTCAACCATTCACTTAGCAGTATTGTGTATAACTTAATCTACTTGCAAAATCACAGAAACGAGTCAGTAACCTGGGGTACTGGGACTGATCTAATTATCAGCGCCCCCTGGTGTGTGAAGATGTCTAATATTTCCTCTGGATTCTTTGTATCTTTTGTATTGTATTCACATTCCGACATGTCCAGTGGACCCAGTGACATGACTGAGAACTGAGACAGTATATTTAAATAATAAAACAAATACCTGGGGTATGCCTCCTATATCACATTGTGAGTGACTGCTAGTATTCTACTTCGTGTCTGGTGCATTTGAAGTGTGTCACTGTGACCACCGTGGCACTGTCAACAATGTGTGACATGAGACAGTGGACAGTGTGTATAAATTCAACACAGAAGGTCTGGACTGTGGCCAGTGTAAGGTGGGTGGATTATCTTGGCCATTAAACAGTTAAAAGTCAAAAATATTTTGGTAATTGTTGCGACAGAGGTTGATGTACATGTACAAGCTGGAGTGAGAGACATCCAGTTTGACACCGAATCCTCCTAGGCCCAGAATGTGATATACGAGTGATAGATGAGGACTAACGCAGGAAGTGCACATATTAACCATCACGAAATCCACTAACTGCACCTAACTTAAGGTCACGAAAGCTTACAACCCCAATGAGGGCAAAATGAGGGAAGATGGACACACTCAAACATGTCCACTAGATGTGCAAAACACTTCGCAATGAACATGCCATTGTTCAAGCAATAAACGTAATGTGTATATTTACCCATGGTTTAAACAAAAAATCTATTCTTATGTTTATAGATTGTAACTGTCATGGTCACACTCAAGGAGACAATGGACAGTGTGTATAAATTCAACACAGAAAGTCTGGACAGTGGCCAGTGTAAGGTGGGTGAATTATCTTGGCCATTAAACAGTTAAAAGACCAAGAATATTTTGGTAATTTTTGCGACAGAACATTTATGTACATGTACAAGCTGGAGTGAGAGACATCCAATTTGACACTGAATCCTCCTAGGCACAGAACGTGATATACGAGTGACAGATCGAGGATTTTTGCAGGTATTGCAAACATCAATCCCTGAGAACCGCTAAAAACCTCCAACTGCACCCGACTTGTGGTCATAAAAGCTAATACAACCCCACCCAGTTGAGGTCAAGTTGGGGGAAGATGCACACACCCAAATATGTCCACTGGATGTGCAAAATACATTGCAATGGACATGCCATTGTTCGAGCAAAAAAGTAATATGTGTATATACGCATGGTGTATAAAAAAAATTCTTGTGTTTATAGATTGTGACTGTCATGGTCACACTTTGTCATGTCACAAGAGGACACAGGGTCTGTGACAACTGCACAAGTCCAGCCACTGGTGATAAATGTCAGTTCTGTGAGATACTTCAGGGTGAATCCCGGATAGACAGAGGAAATGACACATCAATGGAGGTTGCCCAATGTAAAGGTAAGTCGAGTATATGTCCAAGAGAATAACTTCCAAGGGTCAGTCATGACAGTTGTCCACACAGTAATAGATGCAAAATGTAGTTGCATTTATCAAATATTTGACCACATTGAATATTATCACCCCTTTTCTTTTCTCACAAAATGTGTTAATCACCATCCATGCTCATTGCAAGGATATTCAGAACTATATTTAGTATCAAAATGTCAGAAACACAAAGCCCTCAAGTTCCAGATATCGCCAAATACACCCATTCAACCATTCACTTAGCAGTATTGTGTATAACTATATCTACTTCCAAAATCACGTAAACGTGTCAGTAACCTGGGGTACTGGGACTGCTCTAATTATCAGCGCCCCCTGGTGTGTGAGGATGTCTAATATTGCCCTCTGGATTCTTTGTATCTTTTGTATTGTATTGTATTCACATTCCGACAGGTCCAGTGGACCCTGTAACATGACTGAGAACAGAGAGGGTGCATTTAAATGATAAAACAAATATGCCTCCTATAAGACAGTGCAAATGACTGGTAGTATTATCCTACACGTCTGGTGTATTTGCAGTGTGTCAATGTGGCCACCGTGACACTATCAACAATCAAACCTGTGTGACAAGGAGACAGGAATTTAACACAGAAGGTCTGGTCTATGGCCAGTGTAAGTTGGGTGGATTGTCTTGGCCATTAACAGTTAAAAGTCCAAGAATATTGTGGTAATTGTTGCTACAGAGATTTATGTACAAGTACAAGCTAGAGTGAGAGACATTCAATTTGACACTGAATACTCCTAGGCCTGGAACTTGATATAAGAGCGACAGATCGAGGATTTTTGCAACCCCATGAGAACCACTAAAAAACCTCCAACTGCACCAGACTTGTGGTCACAAAAGACTACAACGTACCCAGTTGAGGTCAAATTGGGGGGAAATGCACACACCCAAATATGCTGATTGGATGTGCAAAATACATCGCAATGAACATGCCATTGTTCATGCAAAAAAGTAATGTGTATATTTACCCATGGTGTGTAAAAATAAATTCTTGTGTCTAGATTGTGAATGTCATCGTCACACTTTGTCATATCACTACAATGTCACAAGAGGACATAAAAGCAAGTTCTTATATAGCGCAGTATTCAGTCCTCAGAACCGTTCAAAGCGCTTTACACTTTACTTCCCTGACAGACCTGTTCACTCAGATACCATCTCGACTTCTCTGGGAAGCATCCAGCCATATGGTACAAAAAATTAATGTGCGAAAGCTGCTCGTACACACATCCACCACTGTCTATAGCCAGGTACTCATTTATTCAGCTGAGTGAACTGGAGCAATGTAGAGTGAAAAAACTTGCCCAAGGTTTTAACGCCGCAGCCAGGATTCGAACCCGGGTTCTCGTAGTCGAGAGTCCGAAGCTCTAGCCCTGAGCTACTGCGCTCCACGACGTCACAAGAAGACATAGTCTCTGTGACAACGGCATAAGTCTAGCCACTGGTGATAAATGTCAGTTCTGTGAAATACTATAGAGGGTGAACCACCGGATAGACAGAGGAAATGACACATCAATGGAGGTTGCCCAATGTACAGGTAAGTCGAGTATATGTCCAAGAGAATAACTTCCAAGGATCAGTCATGAAGTTGTCCACACACTAGTAGATGTAAAATGTAGTTGCATTTACAGTTTCCAAATATTTGACCACATCTAACATTATCACCCCCTCTGTTTTCTCACAACATGTGTTACTCACCATCCATGCTCATTGCAAGAATATTTAGAACTATATTTAGTATCAAAATGTCAGAAAGACAAAGTCTTCAAGTTCGAGAAATCCCAGAATAACTACCACACACACCCATTCAACCATTCACTTAGCAGTATTGTGTATAACTTAATCTACTTGCAAAATCACAGAAACGAGTCAGTAACCTGGGGTACTGGGACTGATCTAATTATCAGCGCCCCCTGGTGTGTGAAGATGTCTAATATTTCCTCTGGATTCTTTGTATCTTTTGTATTGTATTCACATTCCGACATGTCCAGTGGACCCAGTGACATGACTGAGAACTGAGACAGTATATTTAAATAATAAAACAAATACCTGGGGTATGCCTCCTATATCACATTGTGAGTGACTGCTAGTATTCTACTTCGTGTCTGGTGCATTTGAAGTGTGTCACTGTGACCACCGTGGCACTGTCAACAATGTGTGACATGAGACAGTGGACAGTGTGTATAAATTCAACACAGAAGGTCTGGACTGTGGCCAGTGTAAGGTGGGTGGATTATCTTGGCCATTAAACAGTTAAAAGTCAAAAATATTTTGGTAATTGTTGCGACAGAGGTTGATGTACATGTACAAGCTGGAGTGAGAGACATCCAGTTTGACACCGAATCCTCCTAGGCCCAGAATGTGATATACGAGTGATAGATGAGGACTAACGCAGGAAGTGCACATATTAACCATCACGAAATCCACTAACTGCACCTAACTTAAGGTCACGAAAGCTTACAACCCCAATGAGGGCAGAATGAGGGAAGATGGACACACCCAAACATGTCCACTAGATGTGCAAAACACTTCGCAATGAACATGCCATTGTTCAAGCAATAAACGTAATGTGTATATTTACCCATGGTTTAAACAAAAAATCTATTCTTATGTTTATAGATTGTAACTGTCATGGTCACACTCAAGGAGACAATGGACAGTGTGTATAAATTCAACACAGAAAGTCTGGACAGTGGCCAGTGTAAGGTGGGTGAATTATCTTGGCCATTAAACAGTTAAAAGACCAAGAATATTTTGGTAATTTTTGCGACAGAACATTTATGTACATGTACAAGCTGGAGTGAGAGACATCCAATTTGACACTGAATCCTCCTAGGCACAGAACGTGATATACGAGTGACAGATCGAGGATTTTTGCAGGTATTGCAAACATCAATCCCTGAGAACCGCTAAAAACCTCCAACTGCACCCGACTTGTGGTCATAAAAGCTAATACAACCCCACCCAGTTGAGGTCAAGTTGGGGGAAGATGCACACACCCAAATATGTCCACTGGATGTGCAAAATACATTGCAATGGACATGCCATTGTTCGAGCAAAAAAGTAATATGTGTATATACGCATGGTGTATAAAAAAAATTCTTGTGTTTATAGATTGTGACTGTCATGGTCACACTTTGTCATGTCACAAGAGGACACAGGGTCTGTGACAACTGCACAAGTCCAGCCACTGGTGATAAATGTCAGTTCTGTGAGATACTTCAGGGTGAATCCCGGATAGACAGAGGAAATGACACATCAATGGAGGTTGCCCAATGTAAAGGTAAGTCGAGTATATGTCCAAGAGAATAACTTCCAAGGGTCAGTCATGACAGTTGTCCACACAGTAATAGATGCAAAATATAGTTGCATTTATCAAATATTTGACCACATTGAATATTATCACCCCTTTTCTTTTCTCACAAAATGTGTTAATCACCATCCATGCTCATTGCAAGGATATTCAGAACTATATTTAGTATCAAAATGTCAGAAACACAAAGCCCTCAAGTTCCAGATATCGCCAAATACACCCATTCAACCATTCACTTAGCAGTATTGTGTATAACTATATCTACTTCCAAAATCACGTAAACGTGTCAGTAACCTGGGGTACTGGGACTGCTCTAATTATCAGCGCCCCCTGGTGTGTGAGGATGTCTAATATTGCCCTCTGGATTCTTTGTATCTTTTGTATTGTATTGTATTCACATTCCGACAGGTCCAGTGGACCCTGTAACATGACTGAGAACAGAGAGGGTGCATTTAAATGATAAAACAAATATGCCTCCTATAAGACAGTGCAAATGACTGGTAGTATTATCCTACACGTCTGGTGTATTTGCAGTGTGTCAATGTGGCCACCGTGACACTATCAACAATCAAACCTGTGTGACAAGGAGACAGGAATTTAACACAGAAGGTCTGGTCTATGGCCAGTGTAAGTTGGGTGGATTGTCTTGGCCATTAACAGTTAAAAGTCCAAGAATATTGTGGTAATTGTTGCTACAGAGATTTATGTACAAGTACAAGCTAGAGTGAGAGACATTCAATTTGACACTGAATACTCCTAGGCCTGGAACTTGATATAAGAGCGACAGATCGAGGATTTTTGCAACCCCATGAGAACCACTAAAAAACCTCCAACTGCACCAGACTTGTGGTCACAAAAGACTACAACGTACCCAGTTGAGGTCAAATTGGGGGGAAATGCACACACCCAAATATGCTGATTGGATGTGCAAAATACATCGCAATGAACATGCCATTGTTCATGCAAAAAAGTAATGTGTATATTTACCCATGGTGTGTAAAAATAAATTCTTGTGTCTAGATTGTGAATGTCATCGTCACACTTTGTCATATCACTACAATGTCACAAGAGGACATAAAAGCAAGTTCTTATATAGCGCAGTATTCAGTCCTCAGAACCGTTCAAAGCGCTTTACACTTTACTTCCCTGACAGACCTGTTCACTCAGATACCATCTCGACTTCTCTGGGAAGCATCCAGCCATATGGTACAAAAAATTAATGTGCGAAAGCTGCTCGTACACACATCCACCACTGTCTATAGCCAGGTACTCATTTATTCAGCTGAGTGAACTGGAGCAATGTAGAGTGAAAAAACTTGCCCAAGGTTTTAACGCCGCAGCCAGGATTCGAACCCGGGTTCTCGTAGTCGAGAGTCCGAAGCTCTAGCCCTGAGCCACTGCGCTCCACGACGTCACAAGAAGACATAGTCTCTGTGACAACGGCATAAGTCTAGCCACTGGTGATAAATGTCAGTTCTGTGAAATACTATAGAGGGTGAACCACCGGATAGACAGAGGAAATGACACATCAATGGAGGTTGCCCAATGTACAGGTAAGTCGAGTATATGTCCAAGAGAATAACTTCCAAGGATCAGTCATGAAGTTGTCCACACACTAGTAGATGTAAAATGTAGTTGCATTTACAGTTTCCAAATATTTGACCACATCTAACATTATCACCCCCTCTGTTTTCTCACAACATGTGTTACTCACCATCCATGCTCATTGCAAGAATATTTAGAACTATATTTAGTATCAAAATGTCAGAAAGACAAAGTCTTCAAGTTCGAGAAATCCCAGAATAACTACCACACACACCCATTCAACCATTCACTTAGCAGTATTGTGTATAACTTAATCTACTTGCAAAATCACAGAAACGAGTCAGTAACCTGGGGTACTGGGACTGATCTAATTATCAGCGCCCCCTGGTGTGTGAAGATGTCTAATATTTCCTCTGGATTCTTTGTATCTTTTGTATTGTATTCACATTCCGACATGTCCAGTGGACCCAGTGACATGACTGAGAACTGAGACAGTATATTTAAATAATAAAACAAATACCTGGGGTATGCCTCCTATATCACATTGTGAGTGACTGCTAGTATTCTACTTCGTGTCTGGTGCATTTGAAGTGTGTCACTGTGACCACCGTGGCACTGTCAACAATGTGTGACATGAGACAGTGGACAGTGTGTATAAATTCAACACAGAAGGTCTGGACTGTGGCCAGTGTAAGGTGGGTGGATTATCTTGGCCATTAAACAGTTAAAAGTCAAAAATATTTTGGTAATTGTTGCGACAGAGGTTGATGTACATGTACAAGCTGGAGTGAGAGACATCCAGTTTGACACCGAATCCTCCTAGGCCCAGAATGTGATATACGAGTGATAGATGAGGACTAACGCAGGAAGTGCACATATTAACCATCACGAAATCCACTAACTGCACCTAACTTAAGGTCACGAAAGCTTACAACCCCAATGAGGGCAGAATGAGGGAAGATGGACACACCCAAACATGTCCACTAGATGTGCAAAACACTTCGCAATGAACATGCCATTGTTCAAGCAATAAACGTAATGTGTATATTTACCCATGGTTTAAACAAAAAATCTATTCTTATGTTTATAGATTGTAACTGTCATGGTCACACTCAAGGAGACAATGGACAGTGTGTATAAATTCAACACAGAAAGTCTGGACAGTGGCCAGTGTAAGGTGGGTGAATTATCTTGGCCATTAAACAGTTAAAAGACCAAGAATATTTTGGTAATTTTTGCGACAGAACATTTATGTACATGTACAAGCTGGAGTGAGAGACATCCAATTTGACACTGAATCCTCCTAGGCACAGAACGTGATATACGAGTGACAGATCGAGGATTTTTGCAGGTATTGCAAACATCAATCCCTGAGAACCGCTAAAAACCTCCAACTGCACCCGACTTGTGGTCATAAAAGCTAATACAACCCCACCCAGTTGAGGTCAAGTTGGGGGAAGATGCACACACCCAAATATGTCCACTGGATGTGCAAAATACATTGCAATGGACATGCCATTGTTCGAGCAAAAAAGTAATATGTGTATATACGCATGGTGTATAAAAAAAATTCTTGTGTTTATAGATTGTGACTGTCATGGTCACACTTTGTCATGTCACAAGAGGACACAGGGTCTGTGACAACTGCACAAGTCCAGCCACTGGTGATAAATGTCAGTTCTGTGAGATACTTCAGGGTGAATCCCGGATAGACAGAGGAAATGACACATCAATGGAGGTTGCCCAATGTAAAGGTAAGTCGAGTATATGTCCAAGAGAATAACTTCCAAGGGTCAGTCATGAAAGTTGTCCACACAGTAATAGATGCAAAATGTAGTTGCATTTATCAAATATTTGACCACATTGAATATTATCACCCCTTCTGTTTTCTCACAAAATGTGTAAATCACCATCCATGCTCATTGCAAGGATATTCAGAACTATATTTAGTATCAAAATGTCAGAAACACAAAGCCCTCAAGTTCCAGATATCGCCAAATACACCCATTCAACCATTCACTTAGCAGTATTGTGTATAACTATATCTACTTCCAAAATCACGTAAACGTGTCAGTAACCTGGAGTACTGGGACTGCTCTAATTATCAGCGCCCCCTGGTGTGTGAGGATGTCTAATATTGCCCTCTGGATTCTTTGTATCTTTTGTATTGTATTGTATTCACATTCCGACAGGTCCAGTGGACCCAGTAACATGACTGAGAACAGAGAGGGTGCATTTAAATGATAAAACAAATATGCCTCCTATAAGACAGTGCAAATGACTGGTAGTATTATCCTACATGTCTGGTGTATTTGCAGTGTGTCAATGTGGCCACCGTGACACTGTCAACAATCAAACCTGTGTGACAAGGAGACAGGAATTCAACACAGAAGGTCTGGACTGTGGCCAGTGTAAGGTGGGTGGATTATTTTGGCTGTTAAACAGTTAAAAGTTCTAAAATATTTTGGTAATTGTTGCTACAGAGGTTTATGTCCATGTACAAGCTGGAGTGAGAGACATCCAGTTTGACACTGAATCCTCCTAGGTCCAGAACGTGATATACGAGCGACAGATGAGGACTAACGCAGGAAGTGCACATATTAACCCTCACGAAACCCACTAAAAACCTCCAACTGCACCTAACTTGTGGTCACGAAAGCTTACAACCCCACCCGTTGAGGGCAGAATGAGGCAAGATGCACACACCCAAAAATGCCCACTGGATGTGCAAAATACATTGCAATGGACATGCCATTGTTCAAACAAAAAAGTAATGTGTATATTTACCCATGGTGTTCAAAAAATTTAATTCTTGTGTTTATAGATTGTGACTGTCATGGTCATGCTTTGTCGTGTCACAAGAGGACACAGGGTCTGTGACAACTGCACAAGTCCAGCCACTGGTGACAAATGTCATTTCTGTGAGATACTTCAGGGTGAACCCCCGGATAGACAGAGGAAATGACACATCAATGGAGGTTGCCCAATGTAAGTCAAGTATATGTCCAAGAGAATAACTTCCAAGGATCAGTCATGTTGTCCACACACTAGTAGATGTAAAATGTAGTTGCATTTACAGTTTCCAAATATTTGACAGCATCGAACATCATAACGTTACCACCTCTGTTTTCTCATTAAATGTGGTAATCAGAATTCATGCTCATTAACAGGGGTGTCATGTAACGAAATAAAACTACTTTGTTACTCTACTTGAGTAGTTTTTTCAAGTTGTTTTTTAAGTAATGAAGTAAGACTTCAACTAACTACTTTTACAAAGTAGTTTTACAAAGTAGTTTTATTTGCGGTAATGCTACTTTTTACTTAGTTACTTTCATTTACTTTGCAATAATTTTGTAACTGTTTGGTCATGACTTACGCCTGATGGCGCTCCATCCTTCGAGATTTCATTTTAGTCACTGGACAAAAGCTATTAATATTGTCTAATCACAGGCGTATTCTCTTTGCAGAATGAGAGCGATACATTGAGGTCACTTCACTTTGAATTCTACAGTGATTATGGCGGACCTGAATGTGATTGTGGAGAGAGAATTAGAGAGCGGCGAAGGGAACGGGGCTTGGGGCAACACCCGTGGCCATATCTGTCGACGATGTTTCAGTTTTTGTCGAGGAAGGGAAATTTGTTAAAGATGGTGTGCCTGCTCTGTGCACCTGCCTAAAAGGAGGTATCAGTGTACGTGTCATCGCCATCAAATTTGAGAAAGCATATTCATTTAAGCATTTATAAGTTCTGCATTATGTTGTAAATGAACGTTACGGGTACCAGGTTGGCTAATCTGTAGTCATCGAAAGTTTTCATAATATCGATGATAACATATACAATGTAGAGCAGTGGGTATTTGTGGCCTGGATATTGGACGAATGTTCAGACACCATCTTGGAATTAATCAAACTTTGTAAACAAGGATTTATTTCCTATCCACTGCCATCGTTTAATATTTTGGTATTTAGACAATAAATTTTATTTAAATAGTAAGCTGAATGTATATTCTTTTCGTCATAATTTTGTTTAGTATTGCGATAAAAAACCTGGGTGCTGTGATACAGTTTTAATGACACTTATTTGTGTTTCGGACTGAACCCAGCTGAGACAGGCTTTTTGGTTGAGTATAGAGTCGTGATGAAGCCGATAGCACAGGCCCTCGATATACTCCAAGCAGAAAAGAAGACCTTCCAGAGACACTGAAGACCTGACGGAGACAGTGCATCCCTGACAGAGACGGTGCACCCCTGACAGAGACACTGCACCCCTGACAGAGACACTGCACCCCTGACAGAGACACTGCACCCCTGACAGAGACACTGCACCCCTGACAGAGACACTGCACCCCTGACGGAGACAGTGCATCCCTGACAGAGACAGTGCACCCCTGACAGAGACACTGCACCCCTGACGGAGACACTGCACCCCTGACAGAGACAGTGCATCCCTGACAGAGACAGTGCACCCCTGACAGAGACACTGCACCCCTGACAGAGACAGTGCACCCCTGACAGAGACACTGCACCCCTGACAGAGACAGTGCACCCCTGACAGAGACACTGCCCCCCCATTTACAGAAACATTGCCCCCCTGACAGAGACACTGCACCCTTGACAGAGACACTGCACCCCTGACAGAGACACTGCACCCCTGACAGAGATGGTGCATCCCTGACAGAGACAGTGCACCCCTGACAGAGACACTGCACCCCTGACAGAGACACTGCACCCTTGACAGAGACACTGCACCCCTGACAGAGACACTGCACCCCTGACAGAGACAGTGCACCCCTGACAGAGACAGTGCACCCCTGACAGAGACACTGCACCCCTGACAGAGACACTGCACCCCTGACAGAGACACTGCACCCCTGACAGAGACAGTGCACCCCTGACAGAGACCCTGCACCCCTGACGGAGACAGTGCATCCCTGACAGAGACGGTGCACCCCTGACAGAGACACTGCACCCCTGACAGAGACAGTGCATCCCTGACAGAGACAGTGCACCCCTGACAGAGACACTGCACCCTTGACAGAGACAGTGCATCCCTGACAGAGACACTGCACCCCTGACAGAGACACTGCACCCCTGACAGAGACATTGCACCCCTGACAGAGACACTGCACCCCTGACAGAGACACTGCACCCCTGACAGAGACAGTGCACCCCTGACAGAGACACTGCCCCCCATTTACAGAAACATTGCCCCCCTGACAGAGACACAGCAACCCTGACAGAGACAGTGCACCCCTGACAGAGACACTGCACCCCTGACAGAGACACTGCACCCCTGACAGAGACAGTGCACCCCTGACAGAGACACTGCACCCCTGACAGAGACACTGCCCCCCTGACAGAGACAGTGCACCCCTGACAGAGACACTGCACCCCTGACAGAGACACTGCACCCCTGACAGAGACACTGCCCCCCTGACAGAGACACTGCCCCCATGGCAGGATCACCCACAGCCCCGTGGCAGGACCATCCGCTGCCCCCATGGCAGGACCATCCCCTGCCCCCGTGGCAGGACCATCCCCTGCCCCCGTGGCAGGACCATCCGCTGCCCCTTGGCAGGACCATCCACTGCCCCCGTGGCAGGACCATCCACTGCCCCCTGACAGAGACACTGCCCCCATGGCAGGACCATTCGTGCCTCCGTGGCAGGACCATCCACTACCCTCAGAAGAATACTACATGGTCATCAATATGTCAACCTCACCTTCTCAATTGTCCAAGCGAGGTTGCAGTGGTGCTGGCAGGGGGGTCGCGGTGCCGCCAGGGGGCGACGTGGCGGTGGCACAAAGAAATAGAAATGTGCACCAACATTCACTATTTCGTTAATTTCACCGTTTTGTCTAGTTTTTTTTGCATAGTTTGATGTTCATTAAAACTAATTCTACTTGCCTGACAAACCAGACTCCTGGTTTCTGTGTGACCAAAAGTTAAGTCCATTCATGGAAAAGTCTTTTGCTTATAACTTTAATATCCAATATTATTTGTTCATATTTGCAGTATCTTGAGAGTATACCATAAGCTTGGACCGTGCTAAATGTAAGAGAATTTGGTTCATGGTAACTAAGGTAGTTCTAAGCAAAGATGTTCTTAAACTTCGAACAGCTTTTTCTCAGTTTCAACATTTTGACCCCTTGCAAAGCTCAATGTGACATAACTCCCGCTAGGATAAAGCTACATCCATAATTGATGTACCATTTTAAAGATTAATAGCTGACCTTTCCAAAGGTATACAGAACTCTTTTTTTTATATATGACTCATTTCATTAGAACATGTCACACACATACATACATATACACACATATATATATAATATATATATATATATTGTAGATGTGTTATTAACTATGAAGATACTAGCCTGTGACTTAAGAGAACACTATTGCAGTTGCAGCAAATTATCATTACAACTTGTATATCTTTGATGAATTTACGGTAAATAGATATATTTTAATATGCTGTGGTATTGAAATAAGTTTGTAAAACTGTTTCACATGATGTTCAGTGATATTCAAGACTCATTATAATTTTCCCAACCTATTTTTGAAAGTTAACTTTGGTATACAATGTTTCAGGTGAAACCAAAAATTAATCATTACTTTATTTTTAATATTGGTAAGAAAATGGGCTACTAACAACTTATCTATTGTATGATTTTAACATACTTTGGAGCATACATTTGTCGATGAGTATGATGTTTTGACCTGGCAGCTACAGGCCTTGTTCACGTACTGGTGTCACGTGTATTGCCTCAGATTTTGTCAGGATATTTTGGTTGTATATGGCAGGCAGATGGTATCCCTGGTCTCTGTTCATGGTAGGGGCTCTCTGTTTGATATATGTATATGTTGCTGTACACAATAAACAAACAGTCTTTCTAAAGACTAAGTTGGTATAAACTAAGTTGATTTGATCAATCGTATTATGGCACCTTCCAAGCGGCAAGTGAAGGCAAGGAGGCACTTGCTGTGTGATCACTGCCACAGCTTGGTGGATTTTGCCTTATCGGGGTGCGGAAAGTCTTGGTCAGAGACAACGGAGGAAGGGTTTACTTTCCAATGTTTAGGGTGTTGGAAAGTGGACTGTCTGACGGCAGAGCTAGCTAAGCTAACGGATCTTGTGAAGGGGATGGAGAGAGGAGGGAGGATGATAGCAAGGAAAACAAATGGAGAAAGAACAACAGAAAACATGCCATGCATGAAGGAGACAGTGGAGAAAGTGACAGTAGAGAAGGAGGGGGGGACAAGGGGACAGGAGATGATAGAAGTAGATACGACAGGAGGAAAGACGAAGGGAAGAAAGGAACTGAGAGTAGATATGACCAAACGGAAGTCAATAACAAGGAAGATGTCAGGAAGAAAAGAGACAGGAAAGAAAGGACCAACAGAGAAAGCGGCAGGGGGGAAGTCAGCAACCAGGGAGATGCAAAACGGAGGAGCTACTCTGAAGCAGTGATCGAGGGTGCATTGAGAACAGAAAGGGTTTTTATGGGCGACTCAATTTTGCGAAAGACGGACAAGACGTTAAACAAAGGAGAAGATGTTGTTGTTTGTCTTCCGGGCGCTCGGATTGAGCATGTGACAGATAGGGTAGAGAACGTGTTGGGGCATGGCCAGGGAGGATCTATATTAGTACATGTAGGGACGAACAATGCAGACAGGGAGGGGACAACTAGAATAGTGCAAAGATACAGACAGTTGGTAGGGAAACTGAAGAAGACAAGAGTTGAACAGATCATTCTCTATCAGGAATCTTGCCAGTAATCGGAGGAAGGGGAGCAACCTATAGAAACTGTAAGAGGATGGCAATCAATGCTCTGGTGGAGCAGATGTGTGAAGGAGAAGGATTTGTAGATTTGTGGGGATACTTTGTTGGGAAGGAAGATATGTACGTGAGAGATGGCCTCCATCTAAGCGGAAAGGGCGCAGCAGTGTTCTCCGAGAACCTGCTTCAATCTATGGACAGAGGAACAGGTTGCAATTTTTTAAACTAGTTTCGCAGGGGGGATACACAGAGAAGCCAAATACTAGAGGCATAGCTAAAGACAGCAAAAAGAAATCAGCAAAAAACAGCCTGGAAAGCCCTACGAAATTTGGTTATAAATGTGTTTGTTTAAATGCAAGGAGCATAGTAAACAAAAGAAATGAACTAAACATTATGGTAGAAGATACTGACCCTCACATAATAGGTATAACTGAATCTTGGGCCACCCCCGACATATCAGATGCCGAATTAGGAATGACAGGATATGTCATGTTTAGGAAAGATAGAATAGGGAGAAGGGGAGGTGGCGTTATTTTATATATTAAAGAATCCATCCAGGCTTACGAAATAAAATTAGAAAAAGAAGCAGAATGTGAAGCTGTCTGGTGTAACATAGTTACAGGAAACTCAACATTAACTGTTGGGTTAGTTTATCGTAGTCCAAACATAAGCATAGAAGAGAATGAAAAAATGCACAACGCTATAAAAGAAGTGAGTAAACGGGACTGTATTATTATGGGGGATTTTAACCATGGGCATATAAAGTGGACATCTCTACAGAGTCCTGTGAGAGAAGATCAAGAGTTTTTAAATTTAGTACAAGATAGTTTCCTTTTTCAACATGTGTTAGAACCAACCAGGGACAAGAACGTGTTGGACATAGTTTTGAGCTCACAGAAGGAATTTGTTGATAATGTCAATATATGTGAGCCACTGGGATGTAGTGATCATAACCAGATACATTTTATCATCAAAGTAAAAGGAGAACGGAACAGAAAAATACGGTACAGAAAAATTTTTCACAAAGGAAGATATAAGGACATGAGGGAATATTTAGTGAAGATAGACTGGAATAACACACTGAAGAATAAGACAGCAACAGAATGCTGGAATATCTTAAAGAGGGAAATTGACTGCGTCGTTGACAAATTTGTCCCCTTGAAAAAACAGGGGAAAAGGTCAAAGAAGAAACACTTATCGAAGGAAGCCATTAGAAAAATCAAGTACAAGCAAATGATGTGGAAGACATATAGACATACATACTGGAAGTGACGAAGACTATGCCATTTATAAAGAAGCACTTAATCAAGCTACAGCTGAAATTAGAAATTCGAAGAGAAGCTATGAACAAAAAATAGCTTTCAACATAAAACATGACAGCAAGAGTTTTTATGCGTATGTTCGAAGTAAACAGAAAGTTCAAGATAAGGTCGGGCCACTAGAAGGTATTGATGGAAACATAATAACGGAGGGATTCTTAATGGCAGAAAACCTAAATGAATACTTTAGTTCGGTGTTTACCAGGGAAGATATTAGTACATTACCAGTACTAGAGACTAAGTTCGAAGGGAGAGAGTGTGACTATTTAGGACAACTAACTGTAACCCCAAAAATGGTAGCTATGAAAATAAGAGATATGAAGGATAATAAATCACCAGGAGTGGATGGGATTCCTCCCAAATTACTACTGGAAATTGTAGAACAAATTAGCATACCACTTGCAACAGTGTTCAATTTGGCATTAGAGGAAGGAGTGGTTCCGGTAGAATGGAAAGAAGCAAACATCATACCATTATTTAAAAAAGGATCAAGAAGCAAGTCAGAGAACTATAGACCAGTGAGTTTAACATCGGTGATTTGTAAACTATTAGAAAGACTAATTAAAGATCACTTGGTTGATTTTATTGTTAAAAAATAAATTGATAAACACATCTCAACATGGGTTTTTTAAAGCGAGGTCATGCTTAACAAATATGTTATGTTTTTTGGAAGATGTCACAAAGTGGGTAGATGAGGGATCACCAGTAGATATAATCTACTTAGATTTTAAAAAAGCCTTTGACAAAGTGCCACACCAAAGATTACTACTTAAACTAAAGGCCCATGGCATAGGAAATAGTATGATTAACTGGATAGAAAAATGGCTTATTGATAGAAGACAAAGAGTAGTAGTTGATGGGGAGGTTTCAAATTGGAAATCTGTTTTGAGTGGAGTACCGCAAGGATCAGTATTGGGACCTATTTTATTCTTAATATATATCAATGATTTGGATAATGACATAACAAGCAAGGTGTTGAAGTTTGCGGACGACACAAAAGTGTTTAGGAAAATAAAAAGTGATGCAGATAGACAGCATTTACAAGATGATCTAAATAAGTTGATAGAATGGTCTGAGAAATGGCAAATGCTGTTTAACTTTGGAAAGTGTAAGTGCCTCCACACAGGACATGGGAATGAAAATGCACAATATACAATGGGTGGTACTGTACTAAATACTACTGTAAAGGAAAAGGACTTAGGTTTAACCATTAGTGCTGACATGAAAGTATCAGAGCAGTGTGGAATTGCAGCAGCGAAGGCAAACCAAATTCTTGGATTAATTAGGCGAAATATAGTATACAAAGAAAAAGAACTAATAATACCGCTTTATAAAACAATAGTTAGGCCTCATTTAGAATATTGTATACAAGCATGGAGGCCATATCGCAAGAAGGATATTGATATGCTAGAAAGAGTACAAAGGAGAGCAACAAAAATGATACCAAAACTCAGGAATATTAGTTATGAAATGCGTCTAAAAGAATGTGGTCTAACAACACTAGAAACCAGAAGATTGAGAGGAGATCAGATTGAGGTTTTTAAAATATTGAATGGGTATGAAAATATTGACAGAAATATTTTTTTCACGGTCAAGGAAGAGAGAAGGACTAGAGGACATGGAGTTGCATTAGCAAAGAAGCAGTGTAGACTAAATATTAGAAAATTTTCCCAAAGAATAGTAAACGAATGGAACAAATTATCAGCTGATTGTGTAGGTGCTAGAAGTGTTAATATGTTTAAAAATAAAATTGACATATACCTAAGACGGGCAGGGTATACTTAGATAGATAGGTTGGACTCTCGATAAGCCAAACGGCTTCCTTGTCCACCTGCCATCTAGAGTTGATTCTCTAGGTGGCAATCTTGTTAAATCTTGTTAAATCTGTATATATATATATATATATATAGCCTCCTTCACTCTTCTCTTGTTACAGTTGGATTCACAGGTCAGTACGTTAGTGTTCTTCATGGACACTTAGTGTTCTGTGGCCCGACAATGATCTGCTACTCCTGTTGGTTTATCCAGGTTTGTGTGTTCTTTGAGTCTCTGGTTGAGTGGTCTCTTGGTTCCACCAATGTATGTGTGGCTGCTGTTGATGTCACATGTTAAGTTATAGATAGTTCCACATCTACAAATTATCCGGCCGAAATCTGCGCCAACACACGGGACGCCACTATGTGAACAAGGCCCGTAGCTGACGGGTCGAAATGTCATACTTATCGACAAATTTATGCTCCAAAGTAAGTTAAATTCATACAATAAACCATGAACAATATATTCAATAACAACTTGTCTGTTTGCAGGTCGGAGGGTCATCAAGTGGTGACTATCCGCCATGCAGGAGGCAACACCAGATGACCAGGGGTCAGACCTTCAGATGAAGACGATGACTTCTTCATTAGAAAGCGCGACAACTCAGCAGCTCTCACACAACTTGATGAGTATCTCTTGATTCGATCGACAGAGACAGTAGCAGTTGCGACATGGCCACTGATCAAGTGAGTGTTCACCTAGACAAACACTGCCCTGCCAGCTAGTGCAGTGTGTGAGTGCCAGGGGCGACTTCGATTGAGCTACTTGAGTTACTCGCGTAACCCCAACGTGGCATCCGATTTATGATAATTTACACTGCGCGCGCAGTACTATGAGCGTAATCCAACTGAACACTGAAGACCGTGATCATGGACATAAACCCCTTTAAGTAAATAAATAAAATAAAGTATTAGTTGTTTAGTGTGTAAATTGTGACGTTTTTCTAGGTTTAAAAATTTTAATTTATAGTATGTGGTGACTTTAATCCATATTTAAATGATTGTGTCATTTAATGTTTTTTTATATTTCTTATGCAGTAGGGGCCTACGTTCCCTGTTCGCTGTCACTGCTAATGATGTCAGTTACTCGAGTGAATCCTGTCAAACTTGCAATCGCCTTGAATAGCGGCCTTGAAGATTCACCTTGCTAATCTAGGTCAAAAATTGTCATGTACTCCAGTGATCTCGGCTGTTCGATTGGGAATCGCGTAACCCTAGGGTTACGCGAGATACTCGCGTAACTCAATCAAAATCGGCCCTTCAGTGCAGCTGGACACATCTTCACCCCCGAGGGCCCACATTTGTGGCAGCAATTTTGAGAATCAGCTTTTGCTAAATTTGAACAAGAACTTTGTTCAATGAACTGAAGGAGGCGACACTTGCCTGTGAATACTTTTTTGACTTTTGTGTTACAATACATTTTGTGTTCTACTTTAATTCAAGTACTTTTAGAAAGTAATTTGACTCAAGTAGATTTTTACAAGTTACTTTTACTTCTACTCAAGTAGTTTTGAAGAGACTTATATTTTACGACTTCTCAAGTACAAAATAAAAGTAATCCAGTCACCTCTGCTTGGTGGTTGTTGTAGTGTATGAGCAGATGAGTGGCAGGTGGCTGGTTGTTGCAGTGGTTGTTGTCGGTTGTTGTAGTGTATGAGCAGATGAGTGGCAGGTGGCTGGTTGTTGCAGTGGTTGTTGTCGGTTGTTGCAGTGTATTAGCTGATGAGTGGGCGGTGGCTGGTTGTTGCAGTGGTTGTTGTCGGTTGTTGTAGTGTATGAGCAGATGAGTGGCAGGTGGCTGGTTGTTGCAGTGGTTGTTGTCGGTTGTTGTAGTGTATGAGCAGATGAGTGGGAGGTGGCTGGTTGTTGCAGTGGTTGTTGTCGGTTGTTGTAGTGTATGAGCAGATGAGTGGCAGGTGGCTGGTTGTTGCAGTGGTTGTTGTCGGTTGTTGTAGTGTATGAGCAGATGAGTGAGAGGTGGCTGGTTGTTGCAGTGGTTGTTGTCGGTTGTTGTAGTGTATGAGCAGATGAGTGGCAGGTGGCTGGTTGTTGCAGTGGTTGTTGTCGGTTGTTGTAGTGTATGAGCAGATGAATGGCAGGTGGCTGGTTGTTGCAGTGGTTGTTGTCGGTTGTTGTAGTGTATGAGCAGATGGATGGCAGGTGGCTGGTTGTTGCAGTGGTTGTTGTCGGTTGTTGTAGTGTATGAGCAGATGAGTGGCAGGTGGCTGGTTGTCGCAGTGGTTGTTGTCGGTTGTTGCAGTGTATGAGCAGATGAGTGGCAGGTGGCTGGTTGTTGCAGTGGTTGTTGTTGGTTGTTGCAGTGTATTAGCTGATGGGTGAAAGGTGGCTGGTTGTTGCCATGGTTGTTGTCGGTTGTTGCAATGTATTAGCTGATGAGTGAAAGGTGGCTGGTTGTTGCAGTGGTTGTTGTCGGTTGTTGCAGTGTATTAGCTGATGGGTGAAAGGTGGCTGGTTGTTGCAGTGGTTGTTGTCGGTTGTTGCAGTGTATTAGCTGATGGGTGAAAGGTGGCTGGTTGTTGCAGTGGTTGTTGATGGTTGTTGTAGTGTATGAGCAGATGAGTGGCAGGTGGCTGGTTGTTGCAGTGGTTGTTGTCGGTTGTTGCAGTGTATTAGCTGATGAGTGGGCGGTGGCTGGTTGTTGCAGTGGTTGTTGTCGATTGTTGCAGTGTATTAGCTGATGAGTGGGCGGTGGCTGGTTGTTGCAGTGGTTGTTGTCGGTTGTTGCAGTGTATTAGCTGATGGGTGAAAGGTGGCTGGTTGTTGCCATGGTTGTTGTTGGTTGTTGCAATGTATTAGCTGATGAGTGAGAGGTGGCTGGTTGTCGCAGTGGTTGTTGTCGGTTGTTGCAGTGTATTAGCTGATGAGTGAGAGGTGGCTGGTTGTTGCAGTGGTTGTTGTCGGTTGTTGCAGTGTATTAGCTGATGAGTGGGCGGTGGCTGGTTGTCGCAGTGGTTGTTGTCGGTTCTTGCAGTGTATTAGCTGATGAGTGAGAGGTGGCTGGTTGTAGCAGTGGTTGTTGTCGGTTGTTGCAGTGTATTAGCCGGATGAGTGGGAGGTGGCTGGTTGTTGCAGTGGTTGTTGATGGTTGTTGCAGTGTATTACCCAGATGAGTGGGAGGTGGCTGGTTGTTGCAGTGGTTGTTGATGGTTGTTGCAGTGTATTACCCAGATGAGTGGGAGGTGGCTGGTTGTTGCAGTGGTTGTTGTCGATTGTTGCAGTGTATGAGCCGGATGAGTGGGAGGGGGCTGGTTGTTGCAGTGGTTGTTGTCAGATATTGCAGTGTATTAGCCAGATGAGTGGGAGGTGGCTGGTTGTTGCAGTGGTTGTTGTCGGTGGTTGCAGTGGTTGTTGTCGGTTGTTGCAGTGTATTAGCCGGATGAGTGGGAGGTGGCTGGTTGTTGCAGTGGTTGTTGATGGTTGTTGCAGTGTATTACCCAGATGAGTGGGAGGTGGCTGGTTGTTGCAGTGGTTGTTGATGGTTGTTGCAGTGTATTACCCAGATGAGTGGGAGGTGGCTGGTTGTTGCAGTGGTTGTTGATGGTTGTTGCAGTGTATTACCCAGATGAGTGGGAGGTGGCTGGTTGTTGCAGTGGTTGTTGTCGATTGTTGCAGTGTATGAGCCGGATGAGTGGGAGGTGGCTGGTTGTTGCAGTGGTTGTTGTCAGATATTGCAGTGTATTAGCCAGATGAGTGGGAGGTGGCTGGTTGTTGCAGTGGTTGTTGTCGGTTGTTGCAGTGTATTAGCCAGATGAGTGGGAGGTGGCTGGTTGTTGCAGTGGTTGTTGTCGGTTGTTGCAGTGTATTAGCCAGATGAGTGGGAGGTGGCTGGTTGTTGCAGTGGTTGTTGTCGGTGGTTGCAGTGGTTGTTGTTGGTTGTTGCAGTGTATGAGCCGGATGAGTGGGAGATGGCGCGGGACAACATAGAGTTGCTGTCGGAGCTGGGAAAGGGCTCCTTTGGGATGGTGTATGAGGGGACAGCCCGCAATATCAAGGACAAGGCGGACATTGTCAAGGTCGCAGTCAAGGCAAGTAACAGTCCACCTAATACTTCTCTGTGCTTCTAGAAGGTCTTGTGTGGTGTGTATATGTGACGAGACGAGACAGGAGTAACAGGAATAGTCTTTATGTCAGCAGCGATATCGGTATTATTCTTCATGTCATTGAATATATCGGTGTATCTTTTTGTGTCATCAAAGATCTCGATATAATATAAATTGATTGCATTAAAAATATATATATATATGTAAGTGTTTAAGCCATTAAACATATGAGGGTACTTCTTTTTAACAAAAACATATCAAGACTGATCTTTGTGTCATCAAAAATATCTTTGTCATTAAATATGTCAGTGTAACTCCTTGTGTTGTCAGCAATCTCAATATAACTCTTCATGCCATCAAAAAGTCCACATCATAAGTGTTCATGTCAGCCGTATCATGGGTGTGTTTTTCATTACATGTTTCTGTCTTTTTTAGACTGAAACAGCAAATGATAGACTCAGCACCCACACACATGCACATACATATGCATACGAACATGTGTCAATTAAAGTGCAGTGATCCTGTCATTATTTAGTTAGCAATGTCGTGGTATACATGGATGTGATTGCAATACAAACAACTGTAAAAAAAGTTCCATATTTTGTAATTTATTAAAGAAGAATGGGCCATATCTACAGTGTGGTGTGCTTGGTTTTAGGGCCTTCAACTGCAGCCACGTGGTCAAGTTATTGGGGGTGGTGTCAAAAGACCAGCCAACATAAGTGATCATGGAATTGGTGTCCAATGGCGACTTGAAACGCTTCCTTCAGATGCGTCAACCTGACAGTCAGGTAGGATGGTCATAAATCTGAGTTGTCTTTATCGCAGTGTGAGGTATGAATGAGATAATGCAGTATTGTCTTCTTCCTGTAATAATAAATACGAAAATAAGGAGTACATGCCAAATATGTCAAAGGTTCCTGTAGAAGAGCCTTTGAAAGATGATTAAGAATGGGAACTGTTAATTTTACTTGCATCTATGAATACTTGTGAAATAATATGTAAAATGTTCAGTTGACAAGAATTTTGTATGTAGGACAATTATAGCCATGTATAGACCTTAATGTGTAAGTAAAGAGTTTGTTGCATGTGTCATACCGCCGCCTAGATTAATTATAATTAGGCCACGGCAAAGTAAATAAACGGATCAACTGGGTGGATACCTTACGCTGCACTGGCGTAAGAGAACTATGAACAAACACCTTATATCAAATTTGCCAGGAGCAATCTTTATTTTATAATTGAAATTATAAATGTAATAAACCAACAGTAAAGTATAATTCAAATAAAAATACAAATCACGTGCCACGTGGCTATGCACAAACTGTTTCCCTGAACCAACGTGTCACTCTCACAATCTCAGTCTCTCCAATCTCTTCGTGTCTTTCCCTCCCCTTGTAGTTATATTTTCCCCCAATGGCGGGAAACCTTCTGTCACGTGATCAGTGGGCATCCCCTCAACTTGGAGGGCCCTGCCATGCCCTCTCGTGGCCATCTACTCACCTTGGTGGCAGCCCTACAATACTAGTTACCCCAGTAGACGTAATGCCACAAAGACATTTACACTAGTTACCCCAGTAGAAGTAATGCCACAAACACATTTACACTAGTTACCCAAGTAGAAGTAATGCCACAAACACATTTACACGCTAACATGTGATTTATTTCCCACTATATGCCAGGAATAAGTTAAACGACGTCATAATGCACCATTTTGAAGCAAGTTCTAAATATAAAATAGTTCTAAGGTGCATGCCTCCATACTCCCAGAGCATCACATTTCACACACAGCACTTGCTCAACCCACCCTACCAACTCACCCATCATTTTACCCGGGGGAAACAATGGAGTTGCTAATATATAAACGGCCGTGGGAGAATGGCACACCGTTGCTCTTTGTTACAGCGACCAAACAGTTGTCCCAGCTTCGCTCAAATCCTTGAGATGCTGAACCCAGACCTGAGCGACAGTTTCTGCAATGCGTTGTACTACTTCAGCGAGTTGAACCAGAAACACACGGCGAGCAACGGTGACAACGACACTTAAATCCTTCATTCCATCCTCCATCAAGTATCTGAATCAGCCACACACAAAATAGTCCCTGAACTATCACATTCTCTACCGCTGCCAATGCAATGTTGTTTTATCATATTTATTAATTAATTAATTTATCTTATTATAATATTGTCATATTGTTTTAGTATATTTATTTATTCCAATATATATCATATTTTAATTTTTAGCTAACGTTTACATATTTACATGCTTGATTTTACTGTATACATGCGTTACTACGTGACTTAAATATTGTGTTTTTATGCACCTCCAAAGTGCAAAATGTATTTCCATTCTATGAATTGGACAATAAAGTTATTATATTATTATGCTAGGGAGGTCAGACCGATTTGACGCCCCTTCTGACAACATGGGGAGACAGTATAATTTTTCTTATGTTGTTATAATGTCAATCTATGATTCTGCGCCGATAACTGATTTTTTGGCGGTGTTTAAAAGGTGTTAATGATTTTTTTCCTCTCGGTGTCGTATTTCGGTTTTCATTGTTTACGCCCACGGCCATATTGGATGATGTTGACAGGCCTCATCTTCAAAAAAATTTGCGAGATTATGTTAATGAGTTCGGCCATTTTGAAAATTATGGATGGAAGAAGAAAGGTAAAACTATGTGATCATATAAATATCATGGTAATCCGTCGATAAAAAGTTGTAGTAATTAGGCAGTTAAAATGACCTATCTTTGGAGATGTTTTATGGGTATTTATTTAATGTGCTTCAAGTTGCTTCGTATGCAGTAGTGTAAATAATTGTTTGGAAAATAATGTGGTCACAATGATGGCTTACCAAGTGATAGCGCATTTTGCCACAAAGTCCGTTTATGGAGCCCCTGCCTCAAACTACATCGCCATTTTGCCTTCTTCGCCGTAAGCGTGGTGCATGCAATGCATTGTGGTATACAAAGCACTCGGAAGCCGAAGTGGTCGTCAGCGGATATTTTTGATTAATAGTATTATAATTAATAGATGGCAGGTTCTGACGCCTGTAGGAGCGGCTGTACAAATTAATTAATTAGTGCCATATTTATTGTAGCTGATTTATATTAAATTGTTTATTTGTATTGTATTATTTTATTTGTTTAGCATACATTTTTATTGTTTGCACGTTTGTGTGTTGATTAATTATGTATTAATTATTATAATTTATGATTATTAATTTTTATCAAATTGTATTACACATGACTTATTGTATTGTTATTGGGGTACTCTTTGATGACAATTAATATTTAGCTTTGAGTATACAAATTATGTAATTTGTATAATGTAAATAAATTATGACACATTAAATGAATGAAAACATGTGTCTATAATGTTTTTAAAGATTATGACAAGGTGATTAACTTTCTGTTGTTAATCTCTCAGTCAGACTCTGAAGATAGCCAAAGCGAACCACCAGCTCCTCGTTCACCAATCCGTTGGGAGGACTACCCAAACAAAAATGCATAGTTGAAACTCAGTTGAAACTCAACTGAGTTTCAGTTGAAGCTCAACTGATTCTGTAGGAATAGTTGAATCTCAACTGTTGAAATATGCTTTCAACTCCTGTTCAACTCGCGTTCAACAGTTGAACGCAAGTTGAACGCGAAGATGAAGTTGAACGCGAGTTGAAAGCGGGCACTTAGACTTTAACAGCAGTTGAACGCGAGTTGAAAGCGGGCACTTAGATTTTACAAGCAGTTGAACGCGAGTTGAAAGTGGGCACTTAGACTTTAACAGCAGTTGAACGCGAGTTGAAAGCGGGGACTTAGATTTTACAAGCAGTTGAACGCGAGTTGAAAGCGGGGACTTAGATTTTACAAGCAGTTGAACGCGAGTTGAAAGCGGGGACTTAGATTTTACAAGCAGTTGAACGCGAGTTGAAAGCGGGGACTTAGATTTTACAAGCAGTTGAACGCGAGTTGAAAGTGGGGACTTAGACTTTGCCAGCAGTTATCGGAAGTCGGAATCGGAAGTGTTTATTGACCCAATAAAAATATACATAAAGCAATGTTCATACAAATTACCTACACCTCAAATTATTAAACAATATATTACATTAGTACCGGTGTGCAGCAAATTGCCAAGTAATTGCGTAAGAAATAACAGAAATGTAATTATAAGTGATTATGAATTGTTACTGTAGGTAAAATAACCAGGGGTTAAGGAGACTGTCAGTAAGACCATTTTGGTCACTCTCGTGGCAGCCACCCCATTAATTACATCACAATTAAATATGGTTGGCTATTTTAAGAACTTCCAAATAAACATGTGCATGTCGTCTTGACCACTCCTCTTTTCTACAGGTCGCATATATTAAAATTTCCAGATCTAGTGAAATTCAAAACAGCTATTTTTATGTATAAAGCATACTACTGCATGTTACCAGCTAAAATACAACAGCATTTTGTGAAAAAAGATATCTCGGTAATAACACATCACAAAAATCAATTAGTAAGGCGCTGTGTCACCTTGAATGTTACAGCCATGTCTCTACCTACGTATGGCATAAGTCTTTGGAATTCCTTGCATGTTGATCTAACTAACATAAAAACAAGAAGGTATTTTAGACACAGGTACAAGTCAATACTCATGAATGAATATATATAATTGCAACTTTCATTGCAACTGGTTCAGATTACTAATGTATCTGAATTCTTAGTATAATTCCTTGTATGCATCCATTTATTTTGAATACCGGGTAAGTCAGATTCATGTGAATAATGAACTAGGGGTGTTTTCTTTTCTTTCCTAGTCATGTATTTAGTATGCGTGCAATATTTATATTATAATAATTATTTCTTATATTTTTGTGCCCACAAATATTGTGTGCGGGGATACATACTACTACAAGTTTTTAACTTCTTGTGTATTCCTTTCAAACAACATTACCTGTATAGCATGTTTGTATAGTCTTAAATTGTATTGTTATTGAAAGTTGTTTGAATAAATCATATTGAATTGAAATGAATAATATACGGCGACACTAGAATGTCATTACTGGTAACAACATCAGCAGGAGTTGAACGCAAGTTGAACGCTCTTGTCATTTTTGAGAAATTATCCCAGTTGAATGCAAGTTGAAAACTGGGATTGTAATTTGAGTCCCTGGCCTGGCCTGTCCCTTGGAGCCTTGCTTAGGTCACTTAAGCAAGACAGTTTTAGCCCACATATTTAACCTCTGAAACCCAATCTTTGCACATGTGCCCATGTGACTGATCTCTGTATATAGATTGGCCTAGAGTCTTTAAGAGGGAAATTTGAAAACACAGCCATTTTGTGAGGTAGAGTGCTAGTGAGAAGTACGTAGCACAGTCTTGTAGACTGGCCACAGGCAACATTGAAAAGATTGGAGCTAAAAGTATCACATAAATAACACAAAGAACTGAAGCTGGTAGTGAAGAAGATGCTGGATGGATTTATGACACTATAGGCCCTTGGCAAATGGCTAGCTGGTGGAACATCTGCATTGGAAGCAAAATGGGAGCCCCTGAATGTGAGTTGGTATAACATTTTCAGCATTGAGTATCAGCTGACACAACCAAATTTGCAGTTGTTACCCTATGCATGTCAGTGCATTTGTAACTCATTCACATAATAGTTGATCCATGTTAATCCAGATAATAATTAATTAATTCCTCCAAGGAAACACAACACAGCTAATTCGACACACCTATAGACTGTCGTATACGTATTGCTTCCTTTAATGCGAGAAGCATACGGAACAGTTCACTTGATTTGATTAACATTTTAACTGCATGTGATATACTTGCTGTGCAAGAACATTGGCTTCCCAAACAGAGCCTTTCATATATTAATTCTTTGCACTCTGACTTCAGTGCTAGGGGCATTAGCTCCATCGATTATGGTGATGGCTTCAGTGGTCGTCCTCACGGTGGTCTTTGTTTTTTATGGCGAAGATCACTTGACCCATCCATCGAAATTTTGGTTTATGACGATGAGAAAAGACTTCTTGGTCTAAAAATCACTACTTTTAATGCCACAATTCTTGTTCTTAATGTATATCTACCATATCAGAGCGATGATAATGTTGATGAATATCAAGCTATTTTAGGCAAGATCCAAGCCATAACTGACTCATTTGATTCAAGTAATATTTTTATTGTTGGAGACTTTAATGCTGATTTAATCAAGACTAGCTTATTTTCACCATTTCTAAATTCTTTTATTAGTGAATGCCACTTTATCCCAAGTGACATTAAGTATCTTCCCCCCGATTCGTTTACATATGTTAGTGACGCCCATGGCTCTAGGAGCTGGCTGGATCATGTGCTTTGCACCCACTCCAGTCACTCATCTGTCTCTGATATGGTAATTAATTATGACTGTGTCTCTTCGGATCATTTTCCTCTATCGTTTACCATTTCTATCAAATTACTACCCACTTCTGAATCATCCACTACGCAACAAACTTGTAAGCCCAGTCCCATGTGGGATTGTGCTTCCTCCCATGACCTTCTCAACTATTACAACAATTCTGGTTCTCTTTTATCCGGCATTGACGTACCACATGCTGCTCTAAGTTGTACCAATCCTAACTGCCATGATGTAGCCCATCAGCTGCTCTTGTGCAAATTTTATAATGATATCATACATTCTCTTACGGATGCTTCCGATGTCATTCCTACTAAAACGTATAACACATCCCGAAAATTCAATGTTCCTGGTTGGAACGACCTAGTCAGGGACTCTCATCAAGCTGCCAGAGAAACTTTTCTCATCTGGCGGTCTGCTGGGAGTCCGAGACATGGTTCTTTGTATGACTCAATGAAAATTAAACGTGCCCAGTTTAAACGCAACAAAAGACATTGCGAAAAAAATGCTGAATCTCTTAAAGCGGAGCGTCTAGCTTCCAATCTGAGCAGCCATGATTTTAAAAACTTTTGGAAGGGCATCAAACAAGCAAACAATGCCAGGTTACCTAACCCCAGTAATGTTGGAGGTGCCTGTGGTGCTGAAAACGTCAGAAATATGTGGCTTCAACATTACCAATCACTGCTTAACTCTGTACCCGAGTCTACTGTTCACATTCATAAGATTGACATGTATTGTAGCAATATTCAACTTAGCGACAATATGGTTGTTAAAGTTAAAGAACTACAAGAATTAATAATTGCTATGCCTGTTGGTAAAGCCTGTGGCTATGACCATATCAGTAATGAACATTTTAAGTATGCTAACGAAAAACTACATATTCTTATGTCTTTGTTGTATAGCAGTCTGTTAATACATGGTTTTTTACCTGATACTATGATGACAACAATCATAGCTCCTATCATTAAAAATAAATCTGGTGATTTGTCAGACAATAATAACTATAGACCCATTGCCCTTGCCACAGTAGCTAGCAAACTATTTGAATCATTAATATTATCCAGGGCTATCCCATTTCTCATTACATGTGACAATCAATTTGGATTTAAAAAGCATCACTCTACTGAGATGCTCATATTTCTGTTAAAAGAACTTTTTCGAAACTATATTGCTAATGGGTCTTCTATGTATGTTACTATGTTGGATGCCTCCAAAGCCTTCGACAAAGTTAACCACAGCAAGCTATTTGGTAAATTAATTGATCGTGGCTGTCCAGCTTTTATTGTACGCATTCTATACCACTGGTATGGTACCCAACAATTTACCATCAGATGGTGTCAGGGATTTTCTAGCTTTTTTACTGTTTCCAATGGTGTTAAACAGGGTGGAATCCTTTCCCCCCATCTTTTCAATGTGTACATGGACGACTTAAGCGTTAATCTAAACAAATTATATATTGGTTGTCTTTATGCTGGCACCTTAATCAACCACTTGATGTATGCTGATGACCTCTGTATTTTTTCTCCCAGTGTTGCTGGTTTGAGAAAACTTACTGATTGTTGTGCCAAGTATGGCGAATTGTTCAATATTACTTATAATGCCAAGAAGTCCTTTTGTATGGTTATTGACAACCAATCCCAGGACAGGAAACATTTTCATTGTATCCATCTCGATAACCATCCATTACCTTATACTACAAAATGTAAATATCTTGGTCATATAATCAACAATAACCTGACTGATGATGACGACATAGCCAGACAAAAAAGATGCCTTTATGCCCAAGCCAATGTATTAGCTCGAAAATTTTGTCTTTGTAATATTTCTACCAAAATTATTTTATTTCAAGCATACTGTGCTCCTATGTATACTTCTAGTCTTTGGTGCACATTCAAAAAATATAGCCTCAAAAGCATTACTGTCGCATACAATAATAGCCTCAGAATTTTACTAAACTTACCCCCAAGATGTAGTGCAAGTTTTATGTTTGCCACCAACTATATTAAATCCTTCAATGAACGCATTCGTTCATCAATATTCAGTCTTTTATGTCGTCTTCATCAGTCAGATAATATCCTTTTTATTAATTACCTTCATACCGACATTCATTTTAAGAGCCATTTGTACTCATACTGGAGGTCTTTATTGTACACATGTCATTAGTATTGTATTTATTTTTGAATCATTTTTTATTTTTTTTATTTTATATTTATTTTTACAACTTATTTAATTCATTTCCTCATATATTTAGACATAACTTTTTAAATTTTACACTTATATTTTTACGTTGATCTCATTGCTTTGATTGTATTATATGTATTGTACTTTTTTTTTTTTTAATTGTATTTTATGTATACATATATGGACGTCTTGTCTGAAATAAACCTTATTATTATTATTATTATTATTATAATAATGATAGTAAATTTTAAACATAAATACCTTTAATGAATGATTCATAATATCTTATCCAGAACAATATAAATGCAGACATATTCACTGACCACCAGAGTAATTAGATTATCTATTGTGCATGTATGTGCACATGTGCATTTGCTTGCATGTACATTAATGTGTGCTTGCATGTGTATGTATACACACACACACACACACACGCAGGCAGACACGTAGGCAGACACGTAGGCAGACACGTAGGCAGACAGACAGACAGACACGCAGACAGACACGCAGACAGACAGACACGCAGACAGACAGACACGCAGACAGACAGACACGCAGGCAGACACGCAGGCAGACAGGCAGACAGACACGCAGACAGACACGCAGACAGACAGACACGCAGACAGACACGCAGACAGACAGACACGCAGACAGACAGACACGCAGACAGACAGACACGCAGACACGCAGACACGCAGACAGACAGACACGCAGACAGACAGACACGCAGACAGACAGACACGCAGACAGACACACAGGCAGACAGACACACAGACAGACAGACACACACACAGACAGACACACACACACACACCTGTGCATTTGTTGACATAGATATTATATGTAATGTTAAACATATACTTGGCACAGAAATCTGTAAGTTTTTTTCAAATCAGCAACACTGGGAGGAAAAAATAGAAGTCATTAGTATACATTAAGTGGGTGATTAATGTGCCTGCATAGACAACCAACTTGTAACGTTTTGAGATTTACACTTATGTCATCCATGTACACACTGAACATGTTTAATATTTCTGTTTCACACTGGGCAGTAACATTTCCATGTAACACACACCAACATGGCATCTGTTTTTGTTCTGAGTCACATGTTTACATTTTGCTCAAATGTTTATGGTTATCGTGAGTTTAAAGCATCAATACGTATATATATATATATATATAGATATAATGGTTGATTCATAATATCTGTCCCAAAAAATAATGTAGAAATATTCACTCATTGTATGTGCTGGTAGTATGAATTTACACTCACACACACCGCGCGTGCACCACCACACGCACACGCACAAATAAGTGCTGGCACGTGTGTGCACCCAATCAGACACCCATGCAAACGTTTTTTTAAATCACTACCTATTTGCATATTTTGACTTATGTTAATATTGTACAATCTTGCATGTTTGTATTAAATGTTTCTTTATGTTTTCAGTGTTCACTGCAACCAGGCTGAATCTGTCCAGCACTGACTTCACCCGCTCACTGAATGAGAAAATATACCATGCCAGGAGAATTCTTAAGCATCTGGACATTTGACAAAACATGAAGAAATGAAAAATAAAAGAATGGAATTGTTATTGTTGTCATGCTTTGTGAATGCCAGGGCTTGCATGCATGCCTATGTTCCTACAGATGATACGTGCTTCACCATTCGACACATGCAGTTACACCAATGGAAACCAACAGAAATTCCACAGTTCACCACCAGTTGAAAATCAACTGAGATTCAACAGTTGAACGCGGGTTGAACACGAGTTGAACACGAGTTGAACGTGGGTTGAACGCGGGTTGAACGCGGGTTGAACGCGGGTTGAATGCGAGTTGAACGCGGGTTGAACACGGGTTGAACGTGAGTTGAACGCGAGTTGAAACTCAACTGAACTTCAACAGTTGAAGTTCAACTGAGCTTCAACAGTTGAAGTTCAACTGAGCTTCAACAGTTGAACGCGAGCTCATTTGCATGAGAAATTTTCAACTGCCATTCAACTGGCGTTCAACTCTCATATTTGCATATAGTTGAAGTTCAACTGAGCTTCAACAGTTGAACGCGAGCTCATTTGCATGTGAAATTTTCAACTCCCGTTCAACTCGCGTTCAACTCTCATATTTGCATATAGTTGAAGCTCAACTGAGCTTCAACAGTTGAACGCGAGCTCATTTGCATGTGAATTTTTCAACTCCTCCATAGTTGAAGCTCAACTGAGCTTCAGTTGAACTTGGGTTGAACTTCACTGGTTGAATGTTCTATCTTTTTTTTTGTTTGGGTATCCGTTGTTGTTTGGTCGGGTAATGACTCGAGCACCACCAGAGGTATAAATAACATTATTTTATTGTAAATGTATACGCATTTTTACATTGGTGCTTTTTAGAAAAAGATATGTTACCCACAATACTAATTGTGTATGTATAATTAAAAATAAAATAAAAAAAATTGTTAAAAAAATGATTAGTGTATAATAATTAAGTTGTGTTTTTCACATTCAGTCATTTAGTGTTAAATTGCTATTTCCCCCCAAAATTGTTTTATTTATTTTATTGTTCATTGTATTATTTATACAATATTAACTTGATCTTTAATTGATTAACATCAATTGTTATTTAAAAAAAAACATGTTTTTCAGGAAGCAAGTCACTACTCTTTCAACGATGACGACGAATCAGTAGTTCCCCCTGTTCTGTGGGGGAGTGACACTAGTGCGGTTAGTAAAATTCTCATAGGTGTTTAGAATGTTTGTAATTGTAATTTACATAGTTGGAATTGTCGAGTGTAGTTGGTGAACAAATTGTCGAAAGTAACACTTTTTAACTAAGTCAGGGGTAGAAATAACTCCAAAATTTCTGGTAGTCAGCAGGACTACTTAGTTGGGAAATCTGGTAGTCCTCCGATATTTGTGGTAGTCATATAGCTCAGATTTAAGCAAAATA
This sequence comes from Oasisia sp. SBJ-2009, assembly GCA_964017155.1. Classification (NCBI taxonomy): domain Eukaryota; kingdom Metazoa; phylum Annelida; class Polychaeta; order Sabellida; family Siboglinidae; genus Oasisia; species Oasisia sp. SBJ-2009. Next base: position 25,345,448 of record OZ024860.1, on the reverse strand, counting down.
ACATGACAAACACAAAATTTGAAAAATATTCCCAAATGTTGTGGTAGTCCATGGGACTACTGCTGTCATCATCTTTGGTAGTCCGACCGAATTTCTGGTAGTCCTCGGACTACCGGACTACCACTATTTCGACCCCAGTAAGTAACCATAAAATGTTTCTACAGGAGTACCGCCACGCCAAAGGATCCACTCCCGGGTCCTCTTTCGACTGGGAGGACGGCCAACATCTTCCGTCAACCAGCAGCAGTTCTGACGTGCCTGCACCAACTCCACCAGAAGAAGCACCACTAGCCTTCGACGAGAGTGAGGTTGTTATTTTCTTTAAGTGCTGCATGATACATTTACTGTGTTTACGAAATACCAGTATTTACGTATGTGCCTAGAAATGAGGAGATGATTACATTAAGTGAAAAAAGGCAAAACTTGAACTGTAGCATCAGACGTTTTCGACATGAGAACTGTCACGCTGCAGGATCTACTCCCAGGTCCTGTGTTGACTGGCAGGACGGCCAGCATCTGCCATCAACAAGCAGCAGCATTCTGACGAGCCACCACGAAAAATAGTGAAGGTAAGTTCTCATATAGTGCAGTATCCAATCCTCAGGACTGCTCAAAGCACTTTTACAGTTTACTTCCCTGACAGACATGTTCACTCAGACACCATCTCAACTTCTCTGGGAAGCATCCAGCTATATGCTACAATTAATGCGCGAAGGCTGCTCGTGCACATATCCACCACTGTCTATAGCCAGGTACTCATACAAATATAAACAAATGAACTATAACATTGGACATTTTGCTGCAGGACGATCGTCACTCGTTCACTTCATCCACGGATAGCCAAGGCTGCCAGCGCCCGCCATCTAGTCCAAGTCAATACTTTGTCACAGACAGTGAGGTGAGTATCATATTAAAAATTCCATCTTGATATACGTCTGTTTTGATTTACTGAAAAACACCTATTGGCTTGTGTATTCTGAAAAAGGGTACTAATTATAAAAAAAAGTGTAGTAATATGAACTATAACATTAGACATTTTGCTGCAGGGGGAACATCACGCTACTGCTTCATCCACTGATAGTTGGGGCTGCCATCACCCGCCATCAAGTCTACATTTTGGCGACACAGACAGTGAGGTGAGTATCATATTAAAAATTCCAGCTTCATATAGGTCTGTTTTGATTTACTGAAAACCACCTATTGGCTAGTGTATACTGAAAAAGGGTACTAATTATAAAAAGTGTAGTAATGTGAACTATAACATTAAAATGTTGCTGCAGCAGAATCGTCACTTGTCCACTTCATCCACTGATAGTCGGGGCTGCCATCACCCGCCATCAAGTCTACATTTTGGCGACACAGACAGTGAGGTGAGTATCATATTAAAAATTCCAGCTTCATATGGGTCTGTTTCGGTTTTCTGTAAACAACCTTGTTGATAATAATTATGAACTACTAGCATGGCTACTTTGGGTGCTAAAGGCTAGCCACAATTCTTGAAATTACATTCCTTCACTAAAATGGTGGAAGGTCAGTATATATGGCACCACTAGCCCATTGTTATTGTTAAAAGTACACAACATTTAGTACAAATGCCATTTTATTACATAATTGCCAGACCAAGTGGAACAGGAAATGGGTTTAACCAGCCACAGTGTATTACAACTTAATTGACCTGTCAATCACAGCTTTTATTGGCTTTGCCCAACAAGTGTGTATTGGGAATTTGGATACTACTATAAACGTTTCAGGGTTGTAATACACAATGCAATCAACAGTGCCTTTCATGTGGTTACTACATTATACAGTTGAACCGCATTTATCATTTGTGCTCAGTTGCTTTGCTGTGTTGTATTCATGATTTAATGATATTATAATGCATGGTGTGTGTGTGTATTTACCTTGTATGTGTATATTGCTGTATGTATTTTTATTTCAGTGTATGTTATTTGTACTCTTTCTATCACAATCTATCATTGCTTTTGTACAGGATTAACCAACACACACAGCCACAGACACAATAACACCATACAAAATAGCACACACTTTCAACAATGAAGATTAAAGAAATTATAGAAATCTTTAGTAAGTCTGGTAAGCTTGTTGCTGTTAATGCTGTAATTGAACACTTTGAGCAGCTGCCTTCAACCTCATCTTTGTCTGTCAATCGTAAAAGTGTTCATACTTCAGTCTCCAGAATCATCGACAAATGTAGAAATCTTAAGAAATATAAACGTGCAGACGCCCAGAAGAAACTTGAGTCCTTTCTGGATGAGGGATTTGTGATGTCAACTAGACTTGCTCCATCCCCTTCAGTAGACCTTCCTACAAACCTTATGGATGCCCATAGCCTCATCACACAGCTACAGGATGAACATCAAGAAACCGCAAGTAAACTAACAACAGCACAAGAAACACATTCCAAGGAGATCGAACAACTTTCACAACAACTCAGCGCACAGCAAAATACAATTGAAGATTTGAAGAGAGGGGTGAAACGCACTGCAGCAAGGGAAGAATATTACAGAAGCAAAACTGACTGAGGAAAAGAGTGAAATGTTGCCTGGGACTGCAACACCTTCCACTTGCAACGTGAAGTCGCACCAGGCTCTTCGCGAGAAGCTGGAAAAATGCAAGAAGGAAAATGCCGACATTCACAGCTCTATAGATTGGATGGAATGTCTGCTAAATGACGATACCGACACAATGACTCTATATGATGAACACTCTCGTAGTTATAGAAGTGAATGCCAAAAGTGTGTGTATGAACTGTTAAATCATAATGTTAGTGTATCGAAAATAGGACCCGTGATCGAATGTGTTGTAAATATGACTGGGAAGCTTTGTGACAGAGTGCCTACTAAAGGGACTGTCATTGACATGAACTTGCAACGTCTCCACCTATCCCAGCAGCATGTGGGAGAAGTGTTTGCGCAAGAAGAAGACACGTGTCTGCTGACTGACGAGACGAGCAAGAAGGGCGAGAAATACATGGGCTACGAAGCAAGTGACAGCACTGGCAGGCTGTGGGTGTTGGGTGTTAGGGACATGGCCACTAAGTCAGCTGCCGACACGCTCTCTGTGTTCAAGGAAATTGTTAATGACATTGACTACACATCTGAGCAATCAAGTGACCAAACATCAAAACTTATACTGAAACACATCGTTGCAACCATGTCTGACAGAGCCGCTACATAAATCAAATTCAACACACTCCTTCAAGACTACAAAACCACGGTTTATGCCATCATTGAGAATTTCGACACGATGCCGGAAGATGAGCAGAAGTCAGTCAGCCACCTTGCGAACTTCTGTGGCCTCCACGCACTGATACACATTGCGCAGATGGCAGAGAAGGCGATACGTGAGGTGGAACAGGGACTCCTCAGTACACCTCAAGCTGATGAAGAACACAGCAAGACAAACGAAGCTGCTACAGTTGTTTAGTTAGAACCTCCTGTAAAGCATTTGCTGCTGGAGCTGATGAGAAGAGTGGTGTTTATGGCCACTTTAGAATGTTTGCTAAAGAATTCCTGCACCGTCACCACTTACACAGCCTGCCTATTATACCTTCCCGTGGATCCCGCTTTAACATACTGTTCGATAATGCAGCCAGGACGTTCTTCCTACGTGAACAGATGTTACAGTTCCTTCAGCAGTTCGGTGCAGAAAACAGACTAATCAAAGCTGTTTTGTGTGACATTCAAGTGCCAGAACTGCTCGCTTCCTGCAAAGCCTTAGGACTAGTAGGAAGGCTTGTCACACAACCACTCTGGTCTGTCATTGAGAAGAAGGATGTCAATATACTGGACATGAACTCGAAGTACAAGCAGCTACTTGACTTCTGCAGTACTGTCAATGACAACATGGACAACTTCATGAAGGGACATTATCTCCCATTTGGTGATGATACACATATCACACAAGACCCAATCTATGACAGCCTGATGGAAACACATGAGTTTGATGCAGCAACTGAACTCTACCTGAGAGTAATCTTCCCTGTGTTGTGCACAAGGCTGTTTTGGGACCATCTGCAGGGCGGCATCCATGGCAGTCTGGATGTCAATGACCCAACACTGAGGCAGAAATACAAGAGTGTCCCGAAGAGCAGCGATTATGCGGAGAGAGTATATTTGGCTTGCTAGACCATCTCATCAAACACAAACCCAACATTACCACACTTGCAGCAGAATCATACATCATGTTCTCACAAAACAAGACCATCCAGTGGATCAACATGAAAACACAAGAAGAACAGACAGAACTCCTCAGAAATGCCAGACAGTCCACTCAACAAACACGAGAAAAATTCAGACATCGCAAAGAAGAAATAGTAGAAAGGAAACGAGCAGAAATCTACAAGAAGATCAGTGACAGGGAGGCAACTGCACGCAGACAGACCCAGCTGAAAGAAACACACACCAGTGACATCATAACGTTTGGTCTGTGGCAGACAAAAGAAGAGGTGGACAATCAAGTCGAATCATACATCACCACTGCAGAGAAGGTAGAGGCGCTAAAATCACAATTGAGATTTCAGAAGGCTGTGCTAGAGCAGAAAGCACCAACGAAAGACTGCTTCGCATTCACGAAGGTGCAGGAAGGAAAGCGACTCCCATTAACTGTGGTGGATTTAACAAATAATCTGAAACAACTTCTCGATAGTACTACACAAAGTACAACACAAAATCTGAACGTACTTATCCATCGCCGGGTGAAACACAAATTCATCAATGCCACTGATGACAGTGAAGAATGGTACAACGGGAAAATACTGTCACAGGTCAAACATTAAATACTGCACGATACATTTCATATGTTGAATTAATACTGTTCATTTTGTTTCTGTACTGCTTGTCGATTAACATGTTACTATTATGTAATCATGAACTTTCTATTTTCAGACGAATCAATCAAATTATTGAAAAATTTATATTAAATGTTTTATTTTGTCTTGTTTTATTTGTTTCGAGCATGATATGTGCAATGTGATTTGCATGTTGTTTACACTGTTTTATGATGTACAGTGTGCTTTGCATGTTGTTTACGCAGTTTTATGAACATGATATGCCCAACGTGTTTTACATATTGTTTGCATGTTGTTTACATTTTGGTATGCATATGATGACGATTAATGCTATGTGATGTGATTTGCATGTTGTTTGCACTACGTTTGAACATACTTAATGCAAAATGGAATATATTGTTCTTACAAAATACTTAATGGTGATTAGCACGTACATACGTTGCATGTTGATGTAATTGCTATACTGTGTATTTGTAAAGTTAATTTCACTACAAAGTGTCTTACATTAATCTTAAAATAAGTATAATTATTAATTATGTATTATATTTTTATTAAGAATTTATTAAGAATTTTGATTTTTATATGTATTTCTTTCAGACAAATTAATTACGCTATAGATTATTATGATGAAACGACACAGTGGTAATCCACATTAGAATACCAGACCTTGGTAACATCATATAGAACAATGGTGAAGCAGTTGACACATACTCGAGCAACATAATCATTAATGTTTGTTTCTTCATTTCTAGGTGCCAAGTTACCCACAATGGTTCAACATCAAATATGACAATGACGAGGCGATCTACACCTATCGTCTGGAAGAAGATCGACTAAAGGGGGATTTGCACATCATAGCTTGAGGCATGTATTGGCCTTCATTATAGTGTACAATAAAACCAGTGTAATTTTTTTTAAATGATCTTGTGATTTATGTACAAAATCAAATAGGAGAATGTTCGGAAAACATTAAAATTATTTTTTATAAGATAGCAGTTTCATTATTATTTCATATGTGTACTTGAAGGAAACATTATTGCATTTTAACTAATTACTACTATCAGAAGAAAAATGTAAGCATTTCTAAAGGTTTATTAGCAAGATTACATCTGTCAGAAGTGTCGGAAAATGGTGAAAAATTTGAAATTTCATTAAAAAAAATTTTACAAATAAAATAGCATGTTCATTATTATTTCATATGTGTTCTTGAAGGAAGCATCATTGCATTTTATCTAATTACTACTATCAGAAGAAAAATGTAAGCATTTCTAAAGGTTTATTAGCAAGATTATATCTGTCAGAAAATTGTCGGAAAATGGTGAAAAATTTGAAATTTCATAAAATTGTAGTTTCCTTAATATTTCATCTTTCCTTAATATTTCATATATATATATATATATATATATATATATATATACCGTTTCCTAATAAAAGTGGTCTGCGCTAATATAATTGAAGATCTTGAGGGAGACCCATCTTGAGCACATTGTTCCATTTTAAATAACTCCCTTACAATAGGTGTTTGTTTGGTTGTTTGATTGCTGTAGCACTAACCGTATTCTAATAAAAGTGGTCTGCGCTAATCTAATTGAAGATCTTGAGCATATTGTCCGTACTCGAAGCCTTTATGTATTCAATTGACTGCAACTCATTTGAACCTATGCAATGTGTCACAATCCAAGTGCCATGTTCTCCGCATGGGAAAAGCTGGTAAAGGGAGAAGTAGACATCAGGTAGACCATGAGAGCGCTGAGTCAACTGACCGCCGTGTAGGCTACATGGAGAGTGGGAGGATGTCGTGTTTTTGTACGAGGTGATGGTGTCCATTCAATAAAATTGATACATTATTTACCAAGGTGTCTCATTCAGACTTCACGATAGCAGAAGCTCGGATTAATATCGCCCATGTATATACGTACGTATTATAGATTCCCGCCGCCGCAAGCAAGGAAAGATCCTTAAACAAATTACCTCCCAAGTCGAATAAGGTCATTAACCAAGAACTACTTAAAAATCCCGAATTTTCCGAAATAATACTCAAATAATAATATTAATATATATTAATGACAAGCAAAGCAAATAATACGCAAGTAATACAAATTCCCCAATATTAACCAAGAAATAATAAAAAAAATCCAGACTTTCGCAAATATTAGTCAAATAATAATAGCAATATACATTATATATTACTCGCAATGGAATGACAAGCAACGCAAATAAAAAAATACAAATAATTCCAAATTTATATAATTATAATACGGAAGTCAGGACGGATGTTTCGGCAAAGGACGTTTCGGCACAAGATTGCAGAAACGGATGTTTCGGCACACTCTGACCGAATTCAACGATTGCCGAAACGGATGTTTCGGCACTTCCACGATTGCAGAAACGGAAGTTTCGGCATAATGTGCCGAAACTGTTTTTGGCCGAAACATCCGGTTCCCATGAATATGACCAAGGAAAAATATAAAAAATTACAATATGTGTGGTTTATATAAAAAATTACAATATGTGTGGTTTATATAAAAAATTACATGTTTATATTAGCAAGCCGTCAGAAAAAGTCATGAAATTTGTAACTTAACACGTCTGTAGTTTGCTTAATATTTAACTTAAATACATGAAACAACTACCATTATACTTCTTATGGTGACTACTTTCAGGGAACAGCAACAACAAAAATTTTGTTCGGAAGAATTTTTTTTTTCGACCACCCTAATGTTGCCCGACGTCGCAAAAACGTCGCTGACAACACCGCTCTATGTTGAAACACCAATGGCGTTGTACCAGGACGAGAACATTGCGAGCGGCAGTAGTGGGGGAAGCTCGTTGGACCGCAGTCCTAGTCCTCTCCCTAATTTACACAACAGCCCCTGTGAGTGTGTTCTAAGGACACCTGGTGGCAGTTACTGGAACACACAAGTTGAGCCGTCGTGCCAGTTCGGATCCTAACAGTGCAATACATTCAAACGGGGGCGACGGAAAATCATATACGGGTGAGACTGGTTAGGAGGTGGAAACAGTCATCCACGAAATGGCCTAGTGAACAGACATATTTCAACGTCCTATTATCATTCAGGCGCCAACAGAGTCTGACTGGTGGTGACACCTATGATGATGCACAACGTCGCCTATAGGAGGCGTCATATCAAACAGTCGCATTTCCACATCAGCCAGCCGAACTGGTTGTGCTGCAATCTACTGTGTAGGTGTGAACTAAGTGTACAAGGGAACAATCTGATACTGTATATAGATAATCTATTGTTGCACTTAAAAATAAATGATTGGTGGTACGCAAAGTCTTGATGCAGCGGGCAATACTGACATACTGTTTATTGTTTTGAGATACGATGATGTCAATTTAGTTTCGTGCATATTCACTCACGCACACGCACACGCACACGCACACGCACACGCACACACACACACACACACACTGACATTTAAATTCTTTATGGACCACCCTACAGGATCGGGATCATAGCTTAGTTCCTCCTAAACATGGCACCAACTAGGGCTGTGTGTTGAGCAACATATTTAATAATAATAACTATTTATACAGTAAAATTCAAAGTATACTTCTGCTCAGAAGTGTTTACATTATTCGATAAACTATAACACGTAACTAAGATATAAAAATAATACAAGTGAAATGTTATTACACACGTATACAGGGGTAGAAATTACTCCAACATTTTTTTTTTTTTAATATTCCTAAATGCATCGGACTACTACTGTCATCATCTTTGGTAGTCCGACCAAGTGTTTGGTAGTCCTCGGACTACCACTATTTCGACCACTGGTATAACTTGTGCATTGGTGTGCAGAGCGGCACTAGATGGACTAGAAGTGGATTTAAAATAATATTGATGTGAACTACAGTATTATTATGTGCATCAGGCGATATTTAAATGTTTTCATCCACCGTATCACTGCGCACGAGAAAGACCGACGGCCGTATCTCTCAAGGTTGTGCCGCGGTACATTCAGTAGTCCACGACCAGTTGACCGGAGTGTGCGGCGCGGCTCGTGTGTTGAGATCAATGACGGAAGGTAGGCCGACGTCTGGTCACGAAGGACGTTGAATACTACCACGAGTAACTTGTCGCTGTCAGTGTCACTGTTGCCCCGATACCTGTATTAGAGAGGGGCTGGTTCTTTCAGATTCAATCGGCGTCTCAGGACGGAGGGAGGGGGAAACAGTAAAACTGCGAATGACAGACAGATGGACAGATAGTCAGGGCCGCAAGGTGCATATTTTGCTTCATTTACAGGCTCAAGCACGTTTTATTGATGCACAAATATGTTAGTTCCATACATTTCTAAGTACTTTTCGGCGGCGAAGTTTTAAGTATTCCGGTCGAATAAAAATGTATTATATCCATAGACCCGCTGTCGCGGTCCAGAACGTTGATGCAGTCCAGAACGTCGAAGGTTAGCAGTTCATGTCAAAAGGTTAGCGGTTCATGTCAAAGGTTAGCGGTTCATGGCGAAGGTTAGCGCGACGGTATGCAACGTCGAGCGGTCCAGAACGTCGTGCCAAGAGGCTCTTTTAGATTTGGTAGAAGAAATTACAACTTCATTAGAACAACTAAATATACTGTTGGAGTATTTGTTGACCTAAACAAGGCCTTTGATACTGTTGATCATGATATACTGTGTAAAAAACTGCATTTCTATGGTTTGCATGGTGTTGCACAGGAATGGATTTAGAGTTATTTAGAGAATAGAAAGCAATTTGTCAGTTTTAATAACTGTCATTCAGAAATACTAAATGTATCGTGTGGTGTCCCTCAGGGTTCCATTTTGGGATCAAAATTATTTATAATGTATATTAATCACATCTGTAAAGTGTCACAAGTGTTCAAGTATATTTTATTTGCTGATGATACAAATCTATTATGTTGTGATAGAGACTTAAATGAACTTGTTCGGGTGATAAATGGTGGATTAACAACTGCAGACATGTTTTTTTGTTAATAGATTGTCTCGTAATATATCAAAAACCAATTACACGATTTTTGGTATATTGATAAAATGTGACTTTTCCAGTTTAATTTGTCATCAATTACTACACCTAAAATTGTGTGTAATTTACTCTATTGATTTTCTCTTTATTTATTCTATCACAAATATCTGCAGTTATTCTGCAATTGCCAAACATTTTGTAATTAGTTTTTGATATATTAAGATACCATCTATTAACAGAAAAGCATGTCTGCAGTTGTTCTAATCCATCATTTATCACCCGAACAAGTTCATTTAAGTCTCTATCACAACATAATAGATTTGTATCATCAGCAAATAAAATATACTTGAACACTTGTGACACTTTACAGATGTCATTAACATACATTATAAATAATTTTGGTCCCAAAATGGAACCCTGAGGCACACCACACGATACATTTAGTATTTCTGAATGACAGTTATTAAAACTGACAAATTGCTGTCTATTTTCTAAATAACTCTGAATCCATTCCTGTGCGACACCACGCAAACCACAGAAATGCAGTTTTTTTACACAGTATATCATGATCAACAGTATCAAAGGCCTTCTTTAGGTCAATAAATACTCAAAAAGTATACTTATGTTTTTCTAATGAAGTTGTGATTTCTTCTACCAAATCTATAAGAGCCTCAGTTGTTGACATGCTAGATATAAACCCATACTGACTTGGACTGAGTATGTTACATTTATCAATGAACATGTCCAATCTGTTGTTATATAGTTTCTCCAGAATTTTTGAGGATTGTGGTAATAAAGATATTGGCCTGTAATTTGTAAAACTTTTTTATCCAGACTTATATAGCGGAATAACTTTAGCTATTTTCATTTTGTTTGGAAAAACACCTGTTTGAAATGAAACGTTACATAAATGAGCAAATGGCTTAACTATTTTAGAAATTTCTTTCTTAAGCAGGCTTATGCTAATGTCACTGAAATCAGTTGATCTTTTATTTTTACAATTTTGAACAGTTCTAATAATTTCTAGATCATCAACAGGACTTAGAAACATGGTATGTTCAATGTTTTCTTCTAAGTAATCATAAATAGCTGTATCGGTTTTAGGTAAGGGGATATTTTTTGCTAAGTTGGGGCCAACATTTGTTAAGAAGTTATTAAATCCATTAGCAATATCTTCTTTCTGTGAAATTCTCTTGTTGCTTTTTATAAAGTATTCTCGATATGTTCGCTTATTTTCGCGTTTGTTAATTACTTCATTTAGTATTTTCCAGGTCTCTTTAACATTTGCTTTTTCTAACATCGAGCTATAATAGTTTTTCCTGTAATTCTTAATAATATATTATAGATGATAATAAATTTGTGTATGTTTTGTATTTTTGTTCTGCTTCTGCAGATCTCATTACAATTAATGTTTCATATGAGGTCACGCCAGTTCGGCGCGCATGTGCATACGTGGAACGACGTTCTGGACCGCTCGACGTTGCATACCGTTGCCGTGAACCGCTAACCTTTGACATGAACTACTAACCTTCGACGTTCTGGACTGCATCAACGTTCTGGACCGCGACACCGACCGTACGCTGCATTGTCTATTCGCTGTTAGCTACGACCAGTAGACTGCGTAATTGCGCGTAAAGTTACACGGCTTCATGAAACTGGCCCCAGCACTGCAACTGTTCAGGGCTTTGTCTGAATTAACGTCGAAGTATTGTTGAGCCGGTTCATTTATGTCCTGCCCCACGAACCACGCTGAGTCATGAACGTCATCGGTATGTTACTACGCCTGTGTGGCTTACATTGTCTGTGGGCAACCAAGTGTGACCATTATTTTGGTCCTCACCGCAACCAGGTATGGGCAGCCAATGACGTAAATGTGCATCCTGCTAACGTTGTCATCAGCAAAAAAATTCCGTCAGAAGTGTGCGGCACCCTTCAACAGCGACTAAACCCCCCCCCCCGAACAATTGTCAATGGGCGGTCTTCTCAAAGTTCGAGTTGTCTCTTGTACGAGTCAGTTTGCTTTTCACCATGTGGGAATTCCTTTAATGAAATAGTCTCACCTAAACTCGACTAACACTGTGGTAACAATGTCATCTTTGAGCTCAGCTACGTCACTGACACGATTCCTGCTAGTCTTAAATTCCCATCATAATGTGGCCCGACTAGCTGTCTTGCCCAATATGTAAATAATACACATCAAGTTCAGGAGAGGCTTCAAAATCCGAAGGTGAAGTATCATGTTTATTTACAATCATCTGAAATATGGCAAGAGAAGAAACAAAAAAGTTTGAAATAAAACTAGGTTAATGTACTTGTGTGTTGGTATATAATAGAAATGGTTTCAATCAATGAGGCAACCTTGGCTTATTGTAAGCAAACATCTCATTAATACTTCTCGTTTGGGACAGTTATGACAGTGTGGATACATCTCGTAGCCAATTACCACCTGGCTTAAAATATCATTTGACTGCTCTGTAACTGATAATCTATATAGATCGATGGTAGTCCTGACCTGAGTGACGCAGGCTTTAACATATAAACATATTTTTCACATGCACCTTTCCATCTGTAATGTGTTCTTGTGATGAAATTTGTCAAATATACATGAAATTCATACTTGTATTGGCATTTGGTTAAATACAGATGACACATCGATTAATGGTCTTGCCATATAATCGCATGTATACTGAGCGATAATAGGAAATATATCATATACGGCGTTGAACTCGTCTTAAACTTATAAATATGTCAACAGTGGGTTAAAAATGTCTCTACTGTACAGCAGCTAGGTGCAGTGATAGATGGATCTAAATACCGTATTTCTTAAAGATAAAAATAATAGGCTTTGACAGACGCCATCTTTAAAAAAAGGCGCGAATTGTTATGTTGTTGAAGGTGAAATATAACATATTTGATATCGCTATCTACCAAGCAATCCAACAACGGCAATACATTTGCTCTAGGTGACGTAATGTTTGAGATAAGGTGACATTTGTATATCTGCAATAACCTAACACGATGAATTGTGGCCCTAATATAATTCCATATAATTATCTTCTGGCCAGTTCCAGCCAGTAAATTTGATTATTAAAGACATACGTCCACTATGGGGTAGTATTGTCATATCTCTATTGGTAGTACTAGCAATGGAAAAAGCTATATTGAAGAAAA
>OZ024860.1:25184998-25329998 GCA_964017155.1 Oasisia sp. SBJ-2009 | reverse complement strand
CACACGAAAATGTGTAGTATTTCGAGTTTGCTGATGTGATTGATATGTGCATTCCTAAAACAATTGCATTGTAGACATTTCTTGTCCACAGGATGAAGACAACACCGGCGGTCATCGGCTGCCTGGTCGTGTGGACCGCTTTGATGTATGCGGCCAGCTGCATTGGCGTAAGTACAAACGGTGTTTACGTTAACGTTTTTGTGAAACAACAAGTTGTTCATTAAGTATAAAAAGTTATATGTTTACTGACTCATCAAAACTGTTCTATGATGCCATGTCCGTAGTATTAAATAGTATCTAACATGCGGTAGTATTTATTCTCATTGTCTATAGATACGTGTATACAACAAATTGACGTGTCTAGTGTGACAGAAACTGCAACGTTTAATAATTGGGATATGGGAAACTGTTATCACGCTGACGTACTTGATGTTTTCTCTTTGGTAGCAGCACGATGAATATCCCGGGTTCCCGGGTAAGTTGGACATTATATCCTATGTAGGGCCTACATTAACAACATTACGAAAGTTAATGCACGCACACACGTACATGCCCGCTCACAAGCGCGCGCGCGCACACACACACACACACACACACACACACACACACACATATATATATATATATGCGTGTGTGCATCACATTCACTTACGCAAGCACCCATCGCACGCACGCACGCACGCATGCACGTATTATTTTTTAAACAACAAGCACTTAATTATCGTGTTGTAATCGTGACGTGTGCGACCAATCCATACATACGTCCTTCTGTCGGGTGGTAGACATCCTGATCATCCCACCAACCGTCTCCCCCGCCTCTCTGCCATATTCCTTCACAGTGTTTTATCTTCATCCGAGATGTCGTTAGTTTGTGTGGTACTAATTGTCACTTTGTTTTCTTTCGCTTCAGCCAACGATGATTGCAGTAAGTGTCACACTTGGTGAATCGTCCCTGGTCAAGTATTCACACTTCCACGCTGATTTAAACATGAATAACTGTGAATATGTCACATGGATACCAACGTTTCACGGAATGAATAGTCGCTGTTGACATGGCAACAAATCGTGAATATATTAATTTGTAATGCTGTGTAATCGTATAATAGAATGGTATATATAGTGTATTTGTTCTTGCCACAGACTTAACATAGCACCCGCTGCCTGTGAGAAAGGTGGCATATTGTAGTACTAGTTTAACGATTTCGATTGAATATTGAGCTTGATTCGGATTCACGGTTCGTTCGTTCGTTCGTTCGTTCGTTCGTTCGTTCGTTCGTTCGTTCGTTCGTTCGTTCGTTCGTTCGTTCGTTCGTTCGTTCGTTCGTTCGTTCGTTCGTTCGTTCGCTCGTTCGCTCGCTCGCTCGCTCGCTCGCTCGCTCGCTCGCTCTTTCGTCCGTTCGTTCGTTCGTTCGTTCGGTCGGTCGGTCGGTCGGTCGGTCGTTCGTTCGCTCGCTCGCTCGCTCGCTCGCTCGCTCTTTCGTTCGTTCGTTCGTTCATACATTAGTTCTTTTGTTCGTTCGTTCACTCGCTCGTTCGTTCGTTTGATCGTTTACAATAATGTTACCTATGATTGCAGAGACTTCGTATTCTCTCTACTGCGAGCACGGCATGTGCGTCTGCCTGTCGGTACAGCCCTTCCCTCCTCCGTGGCCGAACGGGCCGAACTGCTGCAACTGCACGTGCGACAGCTATGGCTTTGGCCATTGCACGAGACCAACCCGAATCTTGAATGATATCGGAATACGTGTTTTCATGTCTTGAAAATGAATAAAATGAGTGAAAGCATGTTCAAAACTTGAATCGGTCTTTGTTAATGTTTTACTTTAGTCGATGCCATTGTTATTATGAATTTAATAATATGGATATGAGCTAGAGCTTCAGCCACTCCCGCCTGCTTCTGGTAGGGATGAACCACATCATCCTCGTGACTTAGGGATAGCTGCGACTGATGACGTTAGTACCAGCTACACTCACACCCCAGGTACAGCCTATTATAAAACTCCTCTTCTTACCAGTGGCGTAGCCAGGATTTTCCATTGGAGAGGGGTCCATCCAGGCAAACTATGTGTGTGCGTGTGTGTGTGTGCATGCGTGCGTGCGTGCGTGCGTGCGTGTGAGAATGTGCGTGCGTGCGTGTGTGTGAGTGTGTGTGTGTGCGTGTGTGAGTGTGTGTGTGTGTGCGTGCGTGCGTGCGTGCGTGCGTGTGTGTGTCTGTCTTGAATCGGGGAATCACGTTAATGTCGGTCCAGTCTCAATTTGGGGACGTAAACAAACCGAGGACGACAAGCACCCAGACAGTGACCACCCTCAGTGCCAACATAGAAAGATAGCCTTGGCAGGCCAGTCAATCAATGGAACTTTAGCGAATGCTTTAAGCAATTACAAACCATCAGAGTAGGAAACAAAGATAAAAATGACACAATAATATGATCTAGAAACATGAACCCGTAGCCCCCTACATAAGAGTAAGTGACTAAGTGTTGATATGTGTTCCTTGTCTGCAGACTTGGGAGATGTAGCGTGAGGAATATGGTAGCCGGCTATAGGTGGCCACCATATTCTTCACGCTACATCTACCAAACCTGCAGACAAGGCATATGTAATGTCGCTGCTTATTAACATTTATAAATTCTCGATAGTAGGCTAGTTCCAACTACACAACAGAAACATAACTAACGGTAAATAAATTGCTTTCGTTACAACGTGTAATTTGACCAACGTCAGGCAACTATTATTTTGCATCATTGTGTTGATATATTAACAGCCATCACTCGAACTGAGAATGATGACATTTTCGTTGCCCCGTCACCTACCAGCCAGCTGGATGCTTATCGCCTACGACAGAAATGGAGGATTTCTCCACATTGAGTAACTGACTCCAGTTTGAATGATAACATATTTCGGCACTTGAGTATATGTAACTGGGACCCACCTTAGTGTTAATTGTCGCTTTATGTGTTTATTTGTCTACACTGGATACGTCATACTAACCGTAGCCAAAATGATAACAATTCACCATTCCCAGGCATATTTATGTTTTACAAATATTTCGTTTTATGCACATGTTTAGACCCAAAGTAGCGTTCCTGTTTGTTTCAGCCGCAAGCTCAGCGGCCATCAATTAATGCGCTGTACACTTGAAATGAGCAAATGAGCAACAAACAGTTTGTTTTGCCGACGGCACCGTATTTGCGGACTTAAATATGCGCTTTCGTGGAATATATATATATTTATATATATATATATATATATATATATATATATATATATATATATATATATATATATATATACGGGATTATGTTAACTGATTGAATTTACGAAATAAAGTATCAAATGTTCCACATTTCCATGACCCCCCTCTGGCTATACGCCACTGCTATTTTACTTTGCCTGAGCCAAAGAAATCACTCAAGAGGAGTGTGGTCGGGCTCCGGTCATGTTGTATCATTTTGCGAATGGGTCACTAATTTGGGATTTCCACCAGTCGTGTATTTCTATAATTTTATAGTTCGACTCCACTCACTTCCACGGCTTGCGGAGACAACCAGCCAGGGGTACTGTAGCGCAAGCAGCTGAACGATTGTGTGTGTGTGTGTGTGTGTGTGTGTGTGTGTGTGTGTGTGTGTGTGTGTGTGTGTGTGTGTGTGTGTGTGTGTGTGTGTGCGCCTGCCCGCCTGCCCGCCTGCCCGCCTGCCCGCCTGCCCGCCTGCCCGCCTGCCCGCCTGCCCGCCTGCCCGCCTGCCCGCCTGCCCGCCTGCCCGCCTGCCCGCCTGCCCGCCTGCCCGCCTGCCCGCCTGCCCTCTGTTTCTGGAGCATACAAATGTAAAACGACACCTTCGAAATGCATTGTGAACGCATATAATTTCTTAGCCATATTCCCCGCGTGAATAAGAGACTGGCCTTGGCGTTAGCTGGGCGTGAACTAACTGCTCTATCAGTACAGTATTATAAGCCTCATAAACAGTGTCCACATCTTACAATTGTGAACTCGTCTTGCGATGCAACTTGAATTTGAATACTGTTTTTACATCATAAAATAAGCACCAATGCCTGCTTAGGTATGTGGGAATGACGTTGTCGCGCTTACATTGATCTGGGCGTTAACTACTACACGGGTGACGCTTCTGGTCGCGTGCGATACATGTAGAATCACTAATACACATATACACCACGGACTGTTCGATAACTTTTCTGGTGGTGATTATTGTGAAGAATTGCTTAAATTTCGATCGATAAATTAAAATAGGCCTAGTGTTGTCCCGAATAAATATCGTATGGTCGCATGCTGGTTGCTGGTTCCAGAATCCGCAGTGTCCAGACAGTAAAACCAAAAAGCGCTATGTCGTACTCTGAAGAAGGGGTTAAATACATTGTTGTATAGCAACGGAATAAGCTTCGATGCCGAAAATTACCAAACTACTATAGGGGGTATATATTGGGAAATGGGTTATATATATATATATATATATATATATATATATATATATATATATATATATATATATATATATATATACACACACAAACACACACACACACAAACACACACACACACACACACACACACACAAACACACACACAAACACACACACACACACACACAATATATATATATATATATATATATATAAATATATATATATATATATATATATATATATATATATATATATAATATTATATGTTAGACGAAAAAACCAAATGGCAGTAGCGGCAGATCTCTCGCACTTGACGTCTGCTGGGCGTCGAGCATATCCGATGGAAGTTTAGTTTTTATTGTCTGGTCTGAGCAAACGCTTCTCTGTCGACTTTGCGGACATCCACTTCGCGAGACGTTCGTCGGTCGCGTGACGCGCCGTTGTCGTCGGAGCCGACCATGGACAATCGGAGATCGCTCGTCTCGATGATGTCATGTTTGTCCTAGAACCAGAACTGTACACAATGCCGAGTAAACAGTCCCCATAGCCGTAAAATTAAGTGTGTTTGTGATTTAACAACATATCGTCACGCGCAATGCAGTCTTTCCTGGGCCCACCCTCTCTAAAATAATCGTAAAAACCGAACCTGAATAGCAAAGCGTTGAGAGCTAAGCGATTCCACGTGGAACGGACACGTGAGACACATGAAATGCAAAGATAACCTAAAATGATTTAATTTAGTTAATGCTATCACTCTACCACTATGCCTATATATTGGTTACGGTATGATAGGCCTCTATATGATAACTACTAAAACTGAAAAGACTGATTCAGAGGTAAGACTTAGTCTTATCTTGGAATGAGGTTGCCCCGACCGTGGAATACGTAAAAAAGAAAGTTACTCAACGTCAGAGCGTATTGCTTTTAATTCAGCGCGTTTCGGCAATATTGCAAATTAAACTTGTTTGATGTTTTGTTAGACTGTGTGTTTTAATTGTTTAACATTGCAAACCTGCAAATATGACATACAAATTCATTAAAACATATCTGGGTTGTAACCTGTTTGCAGTACGTTATACTTTAGGTCTAACACAATGTTAGACATTACACCGTTCTACAAATAAAAGCAAACAAACTGAGTAAGTTTAAGATGGACACAATGTTGCTTATTTTTGGTTTGGGAGGCATGTTTAAGTGGTGTACACTTCATGTTGCCTGACCATTTTCAGCCACCAAATCTATGACGCATACTTTACATAATATCAGCGTACCCACAGTGTACATGAATATAGTGAAATCTGCACAAACACTGCTGTGTACAGAACCATACAAAGAAGTCTATTGCATAACACAGTATAACAAAATGCTAAGCTATGACACCAAAGGTGAGGGGCAAAATGCCACAGGAACTGCTCATGATGAGGCGTGATACCCCCATCGAAGGCCACATTTACTGAAAGTGCAATAAAGTCGCAACAGTTCAGAATTAGTTCAACTACAATTTACCAACCAAATGCAATACGTGTCCATGCAAGGTACACACTAGAAATACCAGTGAAGAAATAATAGCTTACTCATTGATACCATCGGCATGAGTCCCCTCTTAGACACAGCTAAGCTAGTAAGACGGATAATTGGTATCCCTGGACATCTAGTAAATACAGTGTCTATTCTGCGATATAGTGATTATTTCTCTGGCCATATGTTACAAAGTAAACACCACCCTGCACCTCAGACCCGGCTGAGTTGTACAGGCTGGCACTTCTTAGATGTATTGTAGGAAAAAAAAAATCAAGTGTGCATGTAACCGAGGTACACGATATAAATTCTTCTCAATTAAGCACCAGCCTTCACCCCACGCACGGTTGAGCAAGACAGGGGTGGATGTCTCGAAACGTCGTAAATACATACAATCTCGTAAATGCGTCGTATTTAGTATTTAGAGAAAAATCGTAAATCTCGAAAACGTACGATGCAGACATCTCTCGTAACTCTGATGGAATGTTGCGATCGTATCTTCAACTTGTAACTGTTTACGAGACGAGAGCTTTACGATCCTTTCCAGACGCTCGTTTATCGTATCCTAACGTCATAGTAAGTTTCTCGTAAGTTTCGAGATACCCACCCCAGACTGGCATACTTAAGAAAGTAGACGACCAAATAAACCTTATGAGAAGAGAGCAGCAGCTCCAGGGAATGAAGAGAACTGTCGAGAAAAACTAAATCATCATAACTGCATCATAGGTATTCGTTTAATGGTTGAAAGTACCGGAAACGTCGCCATTCAGGTTTAGAAATGGAGAAAATACTATTTGTGTATTTGAAAATAATTACTTTCATGCGAAAGTACATACGTACAGCTTTTTGGAACAATCGATTTTATCATCCAAGCTATCTGTGGTTTATTGCACCAACTCGTCAAACAGTGGTGATATTTTCGCCATTTTGTCCAACGTACCATGTTCAAGCAGAAGGATAAACGCAATACCACCTGGATGCATCCTCGTTCCAGACACTGGCATATGATTGACCTCATCATCACGAGGTGTCAGAATAAGATGGACATCCACAGTACCCGAGCCATGCCTGGAGCTAATTGCTGGACCGATCACCAGATGCTGAGGTCAAAAATGGCTTTCAGAATACGACAAAAGCACAACAGGCAAGGGACAAGTAAGCCGACCAAGCTCAACACTGCCAAACTAAGTACCATCACCCGCGGGGAGAGTTTTGAGGAGGAGGGACAGTGCTCTGGCCCATGCTTGGAAGGTGACCGTGTCGTTGCTTAACGCATCTATCTTCACAGCGAGAGATTCGCTCGTCTCTTTCTTGGTTGAATGATCTGGAGACTGTTGAACACCCTGTGAACGCAGTACTCGTAGATGTAAGAGAAAATTATGGTGGGTTTTGCATAAACAGACGTTACGCAATGTGTATGAGACAGGCAGAACATTCTTCGGTCGGCAACGTTGGGACAACGTCAAACTGACTTTTCGGTTGGGGTTTTCAAAGTTGTATTTTTTATGGAGTACCCTTATGCTGTCGTTGAGAATATACTTCTGTATGCGCTAACCATCCACTCTCACAGTGTCCCGTTTGTCAGGCAAGCAGGTTGCGTTTTCATCCTTTTTGAAGAAGAAGCCAATTGACTTACGATTAATAGCAGCCGTTACTTTCCTCTTCAACTCTGCCTTTTCGTACGCCGACTTAAGGCGGGTTTACACTATGCAACGCGGTTGCAAGTAACGAGGCGATTGAGAAAAGTCAAAGGCCGAACGATGTTGCTTGCAACGTGGCTGCTTGCAACACCTCTTGCATATTTACACTATGCAACACTGTTGCAGCGACGAGACATTAATTTGTCTCCAGCCCACCGTGTGGCGCCACTCTTACGTAGCAATGGACGTTAGCATCGGGGTGGGGGTGGGAATCAATTTATGCAAGACGCGGATTCATTTTCTTACACCTGAGTACAAATAACTGTTATCCTGTGATAAAAAAAATCAAATCAATATAATGGAAACTCATCAAATTTATTTTATATATGATATAACATTACACTGATCACAATTACATCAGTGGTAGAGGCAATGTTATGTGATCCTTGTGGGCCAACAACATTAAATAAATAATACACAACGATACACAAATGCATTTTTTTATTAATCTAATCGCACACATTACTTGAAAGTATTGAAAGAAGATGACATATGAAATGACGCATGGGTACTTTAATAAATAAATGTTTTATTCTGAAATCATGAGTCCACAATCATTATAAAAATTGTGAAATATACATTACCAATGGGTGTGTATGTGAGCATAAAAACATGCTAAATTGAAGATAATTTTCTGTAGGCTGCAAATGATATTCTATACTGACATTCATAATGCACTTTATGTGCATCAAATGGTATTATATAACTTGACTGTACAACGACTTCGCTCAGTCTCCTCCAGACTCTCTATGTGATATACCCGGAACACAGACTCTCTTCGAATGCCAAATATAACTTGTATGTTTTGTTTAGAAGTTGATCGCACTTCTTACTTAATCTGGGCAAGCATGTCATGTTTCCACACTTGCCGTATATGTCGACTGGAATGTAGCGTTGTAACAGTTCCACGTATTCGTCCCTCTTGCTGGGTCGTGAACATTCACATACCATCCACGCCACCAGTCGGGTCTTGCCAGCCAGTCTGTTGTACTATAAGTAGGGGCTCTCTTGCGACAACCACGGAGCAGTATTTGCCGAGGCGCCGTACAGTTTCTTGATGTATTTTGTTACACTACTCGGGGTGATTCTCTATGGTTTCTCGATTTGGCAGCCAAGCGCCATAGGGTTTCATAATGTCGGCTTTACTCGAGTACGTCAACGTGATGTTGAACGATGACAGATAGCGAGTCAGATATCTTTCGTGGCGGTTCAATGTGATCAAATAGCCACTTCTGGTGTGGAGGTCGGAACGATGGCATTTGTCGTTCGTCGTGCAAATAGAACGCATTGATCATTACGATGTCGCTGGAGTTGTACTATGTGTATTCGCACGGTATCGGCGTTGAACAGTTTTTGAAAGGTGAGCTGTCCATCGTGAACCATTTGCGCCAAGGCTAATCAGTTTGCTAATTCCGATAACGCGTTTGCCTTTCAAGTGGCGTCTGTTGTTTTCGTTTGAAATTCTCTCTAGTTCTTTTGCTGAGTGTTGACGCAATACGTAACGTGTGTTTCGTCGTTCATATTCCTTTACAGCAAGACGAAGTTTACGCGCGTGTCGTTCATGTTCCATTTGTGTAAGACTTGGATTAAGCATATGTTTTGATTCATGTTCCATTTGTACAAGACGCGGCTTTAGCGTGTCATTTAATCCATGTTTCGTTTGTGCAAGGTGAGGGATTGAAACTTTCCTTACAAAGAAGTGTTGTACGATTGCCACGCCAACACAAATGATGATGATGATCTTAAAATTCAACTTCGGGAATCGGAAACACCTAAACAGACAGACGAAGCATCTATAAGCTGAATATGACGATGTAATGTTGTACATACATGTAGTAAAATCATCTTCTAAATGTGTAAAACGTGAACGATTTTGACCGTTTTGCGACATATTGCTTTAAACATGTATTACTTCTGCAGAAAACATTTAATTCACACATTTAAAAAGACTAACAATAAACTTAGCTTTGTACTTCCTGAAGCATTAACCAGGGCCAAGATATAAAATTCTTGAGAATTCACAAGTAACAACCGTACTTTACTTCTTTGCATTTTATATATTTATGTATTTGTTTATCTACAGATTTATTATCATCCTCTGGTTATCTCCTGATTTATTGTCATCCTCTCTAACGCACATTCTTTGTACATATATTATCACATATTTATGTAAATCATGTGTAAATTGATCAGCTATCGAAAATAGTCAAATCTAAGAATGCCACCGAGTGAAAATACAATTATCAATCAATCAGTCAATCAGCATCCACTAAAAAGGCAACAAGCCAGATAGACCTATGCTGGGGTGACCTTAATAGCGTCGTGGCTGTATTACGGAGGTGACCGTAATGGGATGTTTGATTATATTGTCGCAGGAAGTTGCTGACTATTGACAGTAAAGAATCATTGTAAGTCAATCAACGAAATGATAACATTTCTGTTTCATATATCATTATCACAGTGGGTAGATGAGAGAAAAATTATTATCCGAGGAGGGAATTAATATAGACCAATGTGACTGTACCGCGCCACCTGGTGTGATATATTGACGAGTATATGAAATAAACCTACCTGACACGTGGCATAACCATTCTTCCCTCTCTTTGCGTACAAGTCGTCTTGAATGCAACAATGACTCTGATGTCAGGGCGGGCATTAAGGACCAGCACAGTAATGGAACTACAAACAAAAGCACGTCAAGAGTTTGAATTAATGCATGTGATATGTCAGTTAGACTACAGATCGTTTTCTATTCGACGATACGTTCTGAGCAAAACAGAAAATAGTGTTGACTTAAATGTGTTTGATTTGTTGGGTTAGGGTTAGGGTGTTTGGAAAAGGTCAATGAAACGTTGTTTTTCATATGCAATTAACATAAGTGGGATCCATAAATGTACGCAGCTACAATATAAATCATTTAATTAACGTGTTCGACCATGTGGCCATATAGTGTTCGATCCACTGGCGTGTTATGTTTGGCAAGTCATTGTTCAGCGTTGCCCTTTGAACACAAAAGCACATGGACGCATATAGTAGCCGGCCTTGCATTGAGGGCCATTGTTCGTCTTGGCCCAGTGCACATGTTTGGCAATGCCGAGTTGCTGCGTGACAACCTTATTCCTTTTATAGATGTGATCAACACAGATATCAAGCACACACTACTACATCTGTAATGCCATCGATCATTTGCCACACATTGCTGGGATGATTAGATTTTGGCTAACCAATTAAATGATTTTTACTACAGACAAAGGAGATCAGATTGAGGTTTTTTAAATATTGAATGGATATGAAAATATTGACAGAAATATTTTTTTCACAGTCAAGGAAGATAGAAGGACTAGAGGACATGGAGTTACATTAGCAAAGAAGCAGTGTAGACTAGATATTATAAAATTTTCATTTTCACAAAGAATAGTAAACGAATGGAACAGATTATCAGCTGATGGTGTAGGTGCTAGTAGTGTTAATATATTTAAAAATAAAATTGACATATACCTAAGACGGGCGGGGTATACTTAGATAGATAGGTTGGACTCTCGATAAGCCAAACGGCTTCCTTGTCCACCTGCCATCTAGAGTTGATTCTCTAGGTGGCAATCTTGTTAAATCTTGTTAAACAATAGGGGTGAAAGTTGATGTCTGCTTTTCACACTAGAGGGCAGATGAGCCCTGGAGTATGAAAGGGGTGCAATTACCCCGGGTGGAATTACCCCGAGCACTCCAACACGTACGGCTCGTCCCGATGTAACTTACTCCACAAAAAAGTCGAAAAATAACAAAATAATCCCATGTGTAGAAACGTGAGGCATGTTTGTTTGTTGAATAACTTAAATTCATTGTCCTCACGTAATCCCAAAATAGCTGCCGATATTCAAATTTATGAATTTATCTGGCCGTGAAGTTTGAGGACATATCGATTGCCCCACATCGTGCAACACCACATTGATACGAAGTTGTTGTTGTGGTACGCGTCTGCTCGCTCATGTCACAAAATTGCATCACATAAAGATCATGTGACAGATATTTAGATGTTGGCAACTTAATGAAATACAAGTAGATCGTTTTCCATACCTGTAGCGGTGGTACAGTGTGCTGGGATATCGAACGGAACCCGAGACGGAACGTAGGACTGACAAGAACGACAACAGCCCTGTGGGTTGGTCTGCGTTTGAGTGCAAGCGATATATATAGGCGACCTCACTAAGCCGTTTGAGTTTGTGGGCCACATAATAAGACGTGTACACGAACAAATGTTGGAGCGACGGTCTCGTAGATCTACGCAGCAGATATGATTCTTTGTAGTCCCCTACAGGTGCATGCTTGACAATACAGTGCCTTCTGGCAAATTATTAAATCTCAATACACATTCACGGACACATATACGTTGGGAAATCACGAGCTTATTTCCCACTTATTCTACTTATCCCGCTTTCATTCAACGGGCTCCCGCGTTTGTTTGTTTTATTTTACATGTTTGTTTGTTGACACCATTCGGTCATTTGCGTATGACTGAACTAAACACAGTAAACACAAACACGTTTAGCGACGCGTCGTGAGCCGATGTTCAATGGTGCGACCAAACGAACCATGTCTGCTGAGCAGTTCCGTGGACAGAAATCACCTCGAGTGATTTGCGTATGTCATAGTAGAAGGTGTACGTACTTGGAAATAGTTGGAAGTATGCTATTTTATTTATTTCCGACGGTCAGAATTTGAAATGTATATATAGCGCTGCTGTATATTGTCAACACCACTCATTTAGAGAATGTTGAAAGGTATAGCTAAGTAAGCAGAGATATCGGAGTAAAATAGACAAGGAGGTTCAAAGAAGAATCACAGCTGTTTGGGCTGCATACGTTTAGTTTCGCTTAAATGACTCCGGCTAGGCTTTCTAACTTCGCCGAGAAGACAGTCTGGTCACTTAGTCAGCTTCTGAATGCTATCCGTAAGGGGCTAAAACCTGCTACCACCTTTCCGAGCCTGGATAATTGAGGCTAACCCTGGTAAAACGTGTTGCCGTCAGAAGGCTTCCTTGCCCGCGATAAGGTAGAATACCGGATAACGTAAAATACACTATTTGGTATTATCGAACCTTGTGTGATTAAAATAGGTCTGTATATCATGCAAAACTTTTATTTCGCGAAGTAAGCAAGATACCCTCATATAGTATACCTTAAATGTAAACTGGGAAAGCATGTATATGATAAAAATGGTTAACGTAGAATACATTCTTAACGAGTACGCTGTTTTTATGCCACTTCGATGTATTCTGTCGATCAGAAACATTTACTACGCTTATGGCTTTGATTTTAGGTGACAGCCCAATTTGTATGTGTTATGTAGACACATTTTCCAGTCAGGTAATACTTCATTGGTACACAGCTATGATATAAATTACGCGGATATAACGTAAAATACGTGACTTTTGTACATATGTGTAAGGTAAGGAAAACATATGCGAATGTTTTAGAGAACAGCTAACAGTTACTGAATATTACGAATACCATCCTTTTTAATACTACCCTTTGCAGTGGACAAATCCAAATGGGATTTTTGGTGTGTTTCGTAGATACAAACTCATATAAATTATCATACCACCATAGGAAGACGACTATTGCAAGAAAGAGCAAGCCGAGCTCAATTTAACTAAGCTATTTATATTCCTATTAAAGCCATACCATTGATTTTATAGACCAAAGACACGATATTTGCTACTGGCGACGTTTTCAGTACTTTCAAACATATATAAGATAAGATAAAATAAGATAAGATAAGATAGTATTTTTGCCATGTATTCACATTGTAGTTACAATAAAACTTTGGAATGTGTAATGATATTGGTCGTCGTACTAGTACATTCATATGACAATACATTCACATGCACCAAACGATGATGTTAAAATCTACTACTACATTAAATAAAAATAAATAAATAAGAACAATCACATAAAAAGGTCGAAAATCGGCAGACTCCATATGCCTATAGTTTGGATCTGGGCATCTGTGAAACCTTGTGTGGCTGGTGTATAAATATTGACATAATAATATTATATGTGAGACCAGACTATTTGTAGCTGAGCATGGATCTCTAAGACAGTAGGTCTGCCAACTGGCTGATGTTTTACATGACTGATTGTTAGCTGTATGGGTGATTTTTACGACTGGCACGTTGACGAGATCTCTGCGTTGGGTGACATGGTCAGACAACACTCCTGGTCACACAGGAATTTCACCAATTCATAAGAATCTATGGAACGCTAACATGAACACAGCCGCTATATATATATATAGCGATATTTACAAAGATCGATGCGTTCCACAATGGATGTCTGAGAAAGATCTGCCGAATGTTCTGGCCAAACAAGATTTCCAACGTGGACCTCTACAAGAAGACGGGCTGCAACAGTGCTGTCCTCGAAAGCAAAGGCCGACGGCTGAGATGGCTAGGACACGTCTTGCGAATGCCCGGAGACAGCATCCCCAAAGTGGCACTGAGATGGACACCACCTGGAAAAAGGAAACGAGGACGGCCAAAGATGACGTGGCGACAAATAGTGATGGCCGAGCTGAGAGAGATGGGTCTATCGTGGGGTGAGGCTCAGGCCTCAGCCAAGGACAGAACCTTGTGGCGAAAGATTGTTGTGGCCTTATGTCCCACTGGGGACAAAGAGGAAAATTATATATATATATAGCTTTGTAAATTGTTCAGGAATTACAGTCTTCGATACCTTGACCAGCTGACCCAGCATATGGAGATCAATAGGACTTCTCAAGTTTACTTTTTCAGAACTTTTTTTAACACCTACTAAACGTTTTTTAATGTAACAATTATCTGCAGGATCGGTTAGCTCAACTATTTTATGACATAGACATAGCTGAAACAGTGGATAAATAGTTGAGGAAGTATAATTGGCGGCAGAAAAATGATGTGTAATAAATCCTGCAAGATGAATGCGTGACACAGGTAAACATCTAGTACCGGGACAGACAGACGATAATTACGTGCGCAACATGTTGACACTGCGTCTATATGATGCACGTGTGGTTGATGCTAGTGGTGCTCTGATGAGCTCCTTTTCTAAGCCAGCAGTACTTCTGGTCCGAGTTGATCCGGGATTGTGCTGGAGTTGGGTCCAACCAGGGGGGTATACCTGTCTGGCGTTCCCAAAAAGCAAACGAGAAAGATGATCTGCTATGACATTCTGATAGTCAGGAATATGACGTGATCGAAATAAGATATTGTATCTCAAACATGCCAGCACCAATTCTCGGACAAGCTTCACAATGCCCTAATTCCAGAGTTGTGAGACATGAACAGAATACAGTGGTGGGCCAAGTATTGAACAAACATTTTTGCCGCTAGAACTAGGAGGTACAACTCGAGAAGGGTGATATCCGATTAATCAAAAGGCTTGTATCATGCACATGCAACCAATTCTTACCAAAGACTACAGAAAAAAACCGATATCACTGGAAACATGTGTATAACGTAATCGTGTCTGAAGACAAAAGCCTTCGCTTTAAGAACGTACTCTTGCCATTGAACGATTAGATAAAAACCTTCCAAGCATACGAATCGGCCCGTGCTTCACAATTTAGTGTCACATAGTGGTGCAGACGAGTTAGGCCACCAGCTAAATTGATTAAACGGCGCCATAAACTTCGGCCAGCGGAAACAACAAAGTAATAGTAGGAAAGCAAACCGATTAAAGATACTAAGTCTCGCAATGTAACTTTCTTGTGATCTGATGGGAATAAGCCTGAATGCCTCCTGAATATCTTTGCAATTAGACAATTTCTACTGCAGGACCTGACTAACTCGACTACTATGTCCAATGTATCATACTGAACTGTTGTAAATTCCTGTGAAGTATAAGAGTTAATAGAATCACCTTTTGGAAAAGATGGATCGTGTACAGACGAAATTTCATAGGATCGTGTTTTGGAACCAAACTGAGAGGAGAACTATGGAAGTTTAAAAGGGGGGTTCTTCACGCCCAACGTGAATTTCATGTTTATTTTTTTCTTTGACAATGGTAAATGTTTGTAGGGCTGATTGATGATTACCAGAAAACGTAGAAAACGTATTTGAGGTCCATCGATCACAATGCAGGGATAAACCCATTGAAAATCCCTATATATGAATGGATGTATCTTCATGCTGAATAATAGGCTGATAAGTAACGAACATGACTATTAATAATTATTGCTGTTGGAAGGGCGCACTGCTCCTGTGCGTGCAACCGCTTGAAGGCGGGCTGACTGCAAGATGCATTGGCTAATGGGATGTTTCAGGTTATGCGAATGAGCCAGATTGCTCGAACAGTAAGCACTGGCCTTACTGGAACCCTTTATCGAGGGGAAACTAGCACCGCTGCATGCGGACGTATGGGTGACGGGCGTTTATATAATGCCCCAAAAAGAATACCTCTTTGAGGTCCGTTAGGAGCAGCGCGAAACCTCAAATCCCAATTCACTTGCCCTTAAGACAAGTATAGTTACCTAGGGCCCCCATCGCATTGCGGTAAGCCTTATCACAGGTACCAGGATCCGCCCCCAAACATACGTGCCATTTCAGTCATGTTTTTGTCGCAATGTTTATGGGGGGCGGCTTAAGTTTGTTTAGGACAAAATAAAATTTAGTTCAGTCAACATTGGATATTTGGTTATTAAAAATGGTTTCTTGTGTGACAAGACCTGCTTAACGTATTCTGATTCGTTATAGTGCAAGACCCCTACTGGGGCATCCCGCACTACTATGGATGGTCGGCTTCTAATTGGCTGGCTTCGTGTTATCTGGAAGTGCAATAAGAGTATTTGTGCTTGGGAATATGATATTAGGGTGGGGTGGATGAGTAAAAGTACAAGTCAATGATGAGTGTGGGGGTGTGGTAGGGACGGGGTATCCCAGCAAACAACGACCCGTGATTTCACGTGTTCAGTAAGTGAATTCACGAGTTCAACTGGCTCAATTCACGTGTTTTCGGTACGTGAATTCACGGGATTCTGTCGACAAATTTGGTGTGTCGACA
Source organism: Oasisia sp. SBJ-2009 (assembly GCA_964017155.1). NCBI lineage: Eukaryota > Metazoa > Annelida > Polychaeta > Sabellida > Siboglinidae > Oasisia > Oasisia sp. SBJ-2009. Next base: position 25,313,323 of record OZ024860.1, on the reverse strand, counting down.
CGTGTTTACTGCTCGTGAAATCACGAGTTTTTCCATTCGTGAAAAACACGTGTTTTCTGCACGTGTATTCACCTGATTGCCGTACGTGAATTCACGGGATTCTGTCGACAAATTTGGTGTGTCGACACGTGTTTACTGCTCGTGAAATCACGAGTTTTTCCATTCGTGAAAAACACGTGTTTTCTGCACGTGTATTCACCTGATTGCCGTACGTGAATTCACGCGATTCTGTCAACAAATTTGGTGTGTCGACACGTGTTTACTGCTCGTGAAATCACGAGTTTTTCCATTCGTGAGAATCACGTGTTTTCTGTACGTGTATTCACCTGATTGTCGTACGTGAATTCACGGGATTCTATGAACACATTTGGTGTATCGACACGTGATTACGTCACTAAAATCACGTGTTTCTGTACGTGGTTTCACCCGATTGTCGTACGTGAATTCACAGGATTCTATGAACACATTTGGTGTGTAGACACGGTCCGACGCAGAAGTCAACTGATACCTAGTATAGATTAAGACAGACCAACTCGTTGGACACAACAATTTTTATTTAAAGCAAAGAATAGCTTATAATAGTTAAACATCACGTCCTCAGTGTGCCTAGCCAACTAAAATAGTCTACAAATAACTTTAAAACATGCACCTAACATCCAGGCTGCCATCAACTCTCATCTACACTAACAGTAGGGGAAGTCCAGAAGGGGTGTAGCCATACTATTCGCCGCTCGCATCACTGTCGACAACTACGTCATGGCCTAGGTCGAGTTCGCCACCACCTTGCAAGTCCGCTGCCACCTGCAAGTAACATATACGTTCAAATAATGTATTTAGTCATTTGGGAAACTAAAATTTCTGTCTGATATGATGAATCACGCATTTCTTTGACATCATGGTCAAGACGAATAATTCTAGCCATAAATCGTACCATTTGGTCAACTTTCAATTAATTAATTTTTAATTAAAATCTGGCGTATGTTCAATTGGGAATTAACACAGCAAGGCTTATTTGTATTTACCCAGAATAAAAAAGATACACACACATATCCATATACACACACGCGCGCGCGCACACACACACGCCACTTTTGATATACGATTAACTATGGGTTATTAGCTAAATTTGAGATAGGTATAGCTGAAACATGTATTGAGGAATTCATATTATGTCTCTAAAATGTCTATTGTGTATCTACCTTAACGTCTTTCCTTTTTGAATAAGACTTCAGTACTTCTGCTGTGTCTCTGAACAAATCCCCACTGGCTATGTCGAGCCGTCGGCCGGCTCCTATAACAGAAGAACAAAGTTGCATTACAGATTGGAAGAATCACTTTCAATGTTATGCTAAACACGTAGGCGTGGTTGAAATGCCCCCCCCCCCAAGCATGCCACTATGTTCAAGTCCCTCGACAGATTTCTTACGCTTTGTATGAAGTTAGCTGAAGTAAGCTCTAAACTGATTTCGCCGTACCACCGATATGTACAGTGCATACACCTCCTCCACTCGCGACAGAACCCACGAGCTTCAAGAATCACATATAACCACTCTTCCAACCATTCTGTAGAGCCGCTGATCTTGATGAGCATGGCGTGGACATTGAAATAGTTTACACATTTATTTAAGATTTTTTTATTTCAGGCTGTGTGAGAGTTCAGTTCCCTGAGCAACACGTTGAATCCCTGGGGAGAGATTTAGTATGGGGTAAATACGTCACGTGTAGAATGTATCAATACAGAAAACTGTACCTACAATTTCCATATTAAATGTGCACATACATGGAGATTGTTGCTATCGGTTTTTATTAGTTTTTACAAAACTTATATTTATGTGAATGTTATAACTATTCGATAAAACTCACAATTGTACATATGATATTTGTAGTGTATTTATACCCTATTTTTAATAATTAATTTAATAACATATTCAGAAAATATCACGACTTATTTATTCATTTATTTTATTTATTTATTTGTATTACCCACTTATTTATTCTTTTATTTGTACCCCATAATTGCTGTAATGGTATTTTATGTATTGCACTCAAGCCCATGTATTTCTATTCGCATAATGTTTACTTATGACCTGATCCAGTATCCGTTTATATAAACACACTATGCATACTCACTCGTTATACATGTGTACAGCGTCAGCGACACGAAGCATCGTTTTGTTTTATTCGTTGTAACGCCATTCAGGATGACCCGGCGTGACTGGCCACGAGCACTAAATAAATTTAGGACCTGCAGCACAGCCAGTTTTTCAAACATCGTTCTCACGATATTCCTGCTTTTCGTACTGGTGCCTGGCTGCACAGTCAGAAAATTTACCTAAACGAAGAGAAGGCAAAACATCATCCATCATAATTATCAGGTCCACATATAGCATGTGCGCATTAAAAACAGATTTTACATAAATTATAATTAAATAGCATGCACGTACTACCTAATATTATCATCCTCGCGCGCCTGGCACATCCCTATATAACTTCAGGTGATTTCAGCCACACGCGACTCCATAAAAATGACTACATACTTAAGAAAATAACAAAAATATACTTATTATTACTGACCCAGATAGCCAAACGATATTGGCCCAATATCGGCCCCATCTCGGCCATCTCGGCACCGACATCGGCCTGATCTCGGCATACGACATCGGGCCGATCTCGGGCATCTCGGCCCTATGTCGAACCGAGATAGACGACATCGGCCCGATCTAGGTTTTGCACATGGGATCGATCTCGGTCCGATCTCGGCAATCTCGGCTGCATCTATAGCATGCCTAGATGAAACCGATATAGCCTAGATGCAGCTGAGATCCCCGAGATCGGACCGAGATCGGTGAGATCCCCGAGATCGGACCGAGATCGGACCGAGATTGGACCGAGATCGGCAATCTCGGTTTCAGCTAGGCATACTGCCTAGATGAAACCGATATAGCCTAGATGCAGCTGAGATCCCCGAGATCGGACCGAGATCGGTGAGATCCCCGAGATCGGACCGAGATCGGACCGAGATCGGTGAGATCCCCGAGATCGGATCGATCTCGGCAATCTCGGTTGCATCTAGGCTATATCGGTTTCATCTAGGCAGTATGCCTAGATGAAACCGTTATAGCCTATATTACTTGGATACACTATAGGCTAGCTGTGTGTGGCTTAATGAATAGGTAACAAAGAATGCAATGACATATTTTGTTTTATTTTCATCACACAGTGGCAAAGTTTCCGAGGTTCTTCTCTTAGCCCTGTTCCCATTCCAGTCTTTGGGCCCCATGAACCATTTGGACAGACACTTCTGGATGGCGTTTTCTGTAGGGCCTACGAGGTGTCTTCATTTCTCCTGATGTCTTCTGCAATTAAAATGAAAGAGACATTAAGCTAGATACCATCTATATTTAACTGATATCACAGACTGAGCAACAAAATAATTGTTTACAAAACTATATATATATATATATAATATATATATATATATATATATATATATATATATATATATATATATATATATATATATATATATATATATATATATACACATGGTTTTGTAAACAATATATATATATATATTCAATTTGTGGCATGAATTTATATGCGCACGCTTGATTCTGTGGAAGATTATATACATTTGTTTTTTATATAATTGTTTACAAAACTATATATATATATATAGTTTTGTAAACAATTATATAAAAAAACAAATGTATATAATCTGCCACAGAATCCAGCGTGCGCATATAAATTCATGTCACAAATTGAATATATATATATTATATAGTTTACAAAACTATGTATATATATATATAGTTTTGTAAACAATTAAACAAAACTATATATATATATGTATATATATATATACACTATATATATATATATATAATGTATATATATATATATATACACTATATCTATATATATCTATATATATATATATATATATAGTTTTGTAAACAATTATATAAAAAACAAATGTATATAATCTTCCACAGAATCAAGCGTGCGCATATAAATTCATGCCACAAATTGTATTGAATTGAAATTTATTTCAACAAACAACTACTACATTATAAATACAGTGCATAAAATACAATATAAATTGTTGAAAAAAAGGTAAAAGAAGTACAATACTTATCATGTTTATCCTTATAATTTCTTAATTTCATACATAAAGCATCTGAACAATGCAATAGAATGTGCGACAACACTCTTTATATGTGTAACCATACAGCATTTAATAAAAAAAGACATTGTGACATTTGTTGAAGAGAAAAACAAAAAACAAAATCTTTACAACAATAAACAAACTGAATGTTTATTTTTTTTATCTAATTTATGTTAGCAAAAATTATCTAGGACTCTGACACATAATTATTCAACAGTCTATTTGTATAACACTTTTTGAAATGATGAATTTTTTACAACTAATCAGTGAATTATCGAAGGAGTTCCAAAGTTTAACTCCAGTAACATAAATGCACATACTTTTTAAGTTAGTACGTACATAGATTTGCTTGAACTTGCATTTATACCTGGATGAATATCGAGAGTCATGTATTTTGAACAATTGTTGTACATTCATTGGTAATATATAATGATATGCCTTAAACATAAGTTTTTAGCTTTACAAGATCTGGTAATTTAAGAATATGTACATTGTGAAAGAGTAAATTTGTGTGATCAAGTCTTTTTGCACCACAAATTAATCTTGTAACTCTTTTCTGTAATAAAACTAAACAATGAATATTTGTAGCATATGTGTTACCCCATACTTCAGCACAATACATAATATAAGGCATGAAAACAGAATAGTTCAAAATATGCATACCATGTTTGTTAATCAAAGAACTGGCTCTATACACAATAGCACAGCATTTTGACAGTTTAGATCTTACTGATAAAATGTGACTTTTCCAGTTTAATTTGCAATCAATTACTACACCTAAAAATGTTCTGGAATGTACTCTATTGATTTTCTCCTTATTTATTCTAAATCAAATGATTTGTTAATCTAGAAATGTACAAAGGTTTACAGATTTACAACAAAATAAAGGATTAAACGTACCTTCTCCACTGTAGCTGTGCTTCTCTCTAAATCCTCTATGGCAGTGCAGTCAAGATGCATGGAACCTAGTCTCAAAGGTCACTCACTACCTCCAGAGTTCCAGGCCTGGGAGGCTGGACTCCCCAGCTGGACTACTGTTACATCACTAGCATTGGTGTCACTGGGGCTGTAATCACTGATCTCTCCATGGGGTATCATCAGGCTAGGCTAAATTTAAGGACCTTGGAGTTCATTGACAGTTCAAGCTATATTCAACTGTGAGAAGACATGTTTTGGTATAGTTTTGTTACAAAATATACTAATATTGTTTTGAATATATTTTCACAGACTGGAATTTCTTTGGATGTTCAAACTGTTTCTTCTAAAGATTATTTTCTTAGAAGAGTTTGTTTTTATAAAAAAAATTGTTTTTAAAAACACTTACGTGCAGGGAATATTATGTAGGTACACCTTTGGTTGTGTTTTAGTAGGCCCTATGACAGACGGCGGACAATCTGATTATAGTGGCGCACAAAATATTGGAAACATTTAATAAAAAATAAACACATCTAAACTCGCCCAAATTCACATTCACCACAATTAATGCGATATGTATTAAATTAGCTTTGCATATATTCACATTTAAAAAGGATAACAACATTATATTTACTGCCAAACCCTTGCTGTATATAACGACATGGCTTATCTTGGGCCGATCTCGGTCCGATGTCGGCTGCATAGGTGCCTACATACTGCCAGTATCGCCAACATCGGAACGATATTGGCCCGATGTCGGCTGCATAGTGCGTACAGCCAGTATAGCCAACATCGCACCGATATCGGCCCGACATAGGAGAGATAGGCCCGAGATTGCCGAGATGCAGCCGATATCGTGCCGATATAGGTGGCTATCTGGGGATGTATAAGGCTATTCCTTCGGGGGTTGCATTAGGTCGTGCAGCTTGCCTCCATCGCAAAGGTGTCCGCTCATCTATGTCCTGGAGCTGTGAGCTTGTTCTTAATAGAAACACAATAAATCAATCCTATAACATGATTTAAGATTACTTGCCTATACCCTCATATATTCTAATTTCCCATTAACCTTTGTGTAATTGGCAACGGTTTGTCTTTACTTTATATGGTAAAGTTATTGTGCAAATAATATACACACACACACACACACACACACACACACACACACACACACACACACACACACACACACACACACACACACACACACACACACACACACACACACATATATATATAATAAATTCATGCCACAAATATATCTTTGTTAAGCTAGAAATGTACAAAGGTTTACCACAAAATAAATGATTAAATAAACGTACCTTCTCCACTTGAGTAGCTGTGCTACTCTCTAAGTCCTTGTAACTGTCAATGTTGTCGAGAGGCAGGGAAACAGGTCACCTTCAGTGTTCCTGGCCTGCTCTTAAATGACTAGCAGATGGTGTCACTAGGGATGTAATCACTGAAGCCTCTCCATGGGTATCATTAGGCTAGGCTAAATTTAAGGACCCTGGAGTTCATTGACAGTTCAATCCAAATTTAACTATGCGAGAAAAAGGCTTTGGTGTAGTTTTCTTACAAAATATATACTAATATTGTATTTAATATATTTTCACAAACTGGAATTTCTTTGGGTGTTCGAACTGTTTCTTCTAAAGATTAGTTTTTTTCATATTTGTTTTTAAAAACACTTATTTTCAGAGAATATTATGTAGGTACACCCTTCGCTGTGTTTTAGTAGGCCCTATGGCGGACCGAGGGACAATCGGATTACAGTGGCGCACAGAATATATTGGAAACATTTAATAAATATAAACACATCTAAACTCGCCCAAATTATCTATAAATTATATTCATCACAATTAATGCGATAGGTATTAAATTAGTTTTGCATATATTCATATTTTTGAAGGATATACAAAATTATATTTACTGCCAAACCTTTGCTGCATAACGACAAGGCCTATCTTGGACGATATGTCTTGACTAATGCAGCTAGGGCCTCTTGTCATACTATCTTCTTCTTTTTTATTTATTGACCGTTCTTTAGGTAGGTTAATTTCCTCCTAAAAACCCTTCCCAATGTCAATAATAGTTCGCTATGATACTTATACAAATACACGGGCCGAGTTGTCTCTAGGAGGGGGCCGAGTTGTCTCACACTGGGCCTGTTTATTGCACCAGCCGCCGTGGCTAGCTGGCATTGTCGACTTATCAAACAGCATATATGCCTCTGCGTGGACTGTGACTAATGAGAACCCCTGCTGCTCTGGCACAATCAGGACATGAACGTGTCAGATGTCTGTCTACAAGTCAGATGCAGAAGATCAGGTAAACATTGTTTTTAATGTTGATGTTTTGTAATTTAAAACTACACCTAACTAGCGGACCCCCGGTTAATGCAGCCACCGGCCAGAATTGCACCGAGTTGTTGGACTGCACCGTGGCCACAAATTACCCTTCTCCGATGGCGCTGTTGACTCAGAGAGTTGATACAGCAGGTCGGCAGAAAGGCTATTGACAGATAACGCCAGACCACTCTTGATGTCTTTGTTCTTCGTAAATAAAATGATGTTTACTGTTCGTATGTTTTCTTGTTTCATGCTACATTCATCGACGGTTACCCTACCCAGAGGCCACCCGCCTTATACGGGCACTTTAGATGTGGTATAGCGCTGTGTGTAGCCTAGCTTCAGGTGTCTTTTGATCGTTGTATGTATGTATGTATGTATGTATGTATGTATGTATGTATGTATGTATGTATGTATGTATGTATGTATGTATGTATGTATGTATGTATGTATGTATGTATGTATATATATTGTACATATGGTGTATTTAATGTGTTGCTGTGATAATATGGCTTATTACTACTGAAAGGCATTCGATTTATATGTGTAGTAAACATGAAATAATTTAATCCAAGCTTAATGTAATGTCACAGAAGTAGAACTTTCTAGCTGGTCGCCCAACTTTAAATAACATAAAACTGTACTTCAAGGAGGTGAAAGTGAATTGAATTTGTGTTCTCTAAAACACTTAAATTACTGAAGGTTGATTTGTAACCTGCAACTTGTTTTATAATCAAAGTCAAACTAAACTACTGAACAGCACACGCCTGAAACAATCTATACACTGCCCATTTGTGAGGGTAATTATCCTCCACTGCAGCTGTGAAAAGCACCCTCCTGGGAGAACGCAAATTAAACACACGCATTGATGTCAGCAGGAGTCGCAAAAGCAATAAACTTACCACTGCAATCATGACAAGAGCATGTCATTCGATCCACTAAGTTGGATAATGCATATAGGGAGAGATTGTTGTGATATGATAGTTTTCCTCACTGAGCAACATCGCAGGACTTGGGTTGTGTTCTCCTTTCTTTGCTGCTTTGTACCAGTAATAAGTCGATAAGTTTTATCAGTATTAATGTGTGTGTGTTCGTGCGTGCGTGCTTGTGCGCGTGCGTGCGTGCAACATATTTCTTTGTTTAAATTATTTGCCTGCGTTACATTTGTACATTAGTTTCTTCTGTTTATTTAATATGTAGGAAACATAATATATTAGAATACACAACTGCTGAACGGAAATACACGTGATTCCCTTCCCCTACCCTACTCCCAAAAACAGAACCACCAATCAAAAAACACGAAATTCGTTGTGTGTACATTTAATAACTGTTTTAACAAAAATTTAATATATGAAGTACATTGCTTTGATACAGCACTCGTGTATGAGTAACTTGTATAAATGTATTTCCAGATTAACAATCCACAATGACAATACTTTCATCATTAGGCCTATGTTAAATAGCTAGTGCGTAAACAATCATATCTCGCTCGTAACCATAACAAGGAACAATGATTTCCCCATGAATCTATTTATCGTTGAGAAGTTCAAGCAAACCAGACACAAACAGCACGACTGTTATGTTTGTTCATCTGTTTGAAGGTACGAAACATTGTTAAAATAATTACTTACTGGAAGGTTGACAGTTGAACTATATCTAACGTCCCAACCATCTAGATGTTGGTGAGATCTATATCTGGCAGAAATGTAACACACCGGAATGGCTGTGTTAGAAATGACAGTGTTTTCCTTCTACATGATGTTACGATTGGAATACTCACATCCTTAAATCGTCTGGCATCCTCACAAGACGTCACATTGCCGATATTATCGACAATGATTGCAGTTGTTGCATTGAAGGTACCGCCTTCTAATGTCTTCCTTTTCCTATCCAGTTTGTCCATTGCAAAGATACGTTGATTGTGAGACATATTTTTTGTTCTCCGGAATGTCTTGCTCTATCTGTTGCATGATGGTGGCACATTGTGACGTTAGCTGACGTTTAAGAGTGTTATAATTGATTCCTGTACCAAGTCTTTTATTCAATGTGATCAATGCTTTAATTGCTCCGTGTCTGGTTTTACACATGATATGCAGTGGCAATGCCCAGAGGGGTGACTATTCCTGAAACATGTTGTATGAGTTGCTGGAACACTATGAGTTTTTATTTTGTGTTGGTTCATCAACTGATATCCGTCCTGAGCTGTGAGCCTCTTCGCCCCCCTGTGGTAATCGTGTTTTCGTGCAGAGAAGCATGGCAGTGAAGTTGAAGAGAGATATTGGAATCATCTTTTAAGCAGCAGCGAACGATACCTCGGTTGTCTGTTCACGTCTTCTCTCTCTCCTGCACATATCAATACATGATTGTCTGGCTCCAAAATCCTGAACCTATCAAGAGCATCATCTAGGGGTACATATGATGCGCAAATGAACCCAAAACCGCAACTTTCGTTTAAAAAAATGCGCTTGCCGAACCTTTGTTACTCGTACCGCTAGAACCGTACCAGTTTCCCCAGTTAGACACGTGAATGAACTCGTGAATTAACGTGAAAACTCGTACCGCTAGAACCGTACCAATGTCCCCAGTTAGACACGTGTATGAACACGTGAATTCGCGTGAATACTCGTACCGCTAGAAGCGTACCAGGTCCCTCAGTTAGACACGTGAATGAACTCGTGAATTAACGTGAATACTCGTACCGCTAGAACCGTACCAGTTTCCCAAGTCACACACGTGAATGAACCCGTGAATTAACGTGAATACTCGTACCGCTAGAACCGTACAAGTTTCCTAAGTCACACACGTGAATAAACCCGTGAATACTCGTATCGCTAGAAGCGTACCACTTTCCCCAGTTAGACACGTGAATGAACACGTGAATTCGCGTGAATACTCGTACCGCTAGAACCGTACTAATTTCCCGAGTTAGACACGTGAATGAACTCGTGAATTAACGTGAATACTCGTACCGCTAAAACCGTACCAGTTTCCCCAGTTAGACACGTGAATGAACTCGTGAAATAACATGAATACTCGTACCGCTAGAACCGTACCAGTTTCCTCAGTCACACACGTGAATGAACACGTGAATTAACGTGAATACTCGTACCGCTAGAACCGTACCAGTTCCCCCAGTTAGACACGTGAATGAACACGTGAATTAACGTGAATACTCGTACCGCTAGAAGCGTACCAGTTCCCCCAGTCAGATACGTGAATGAACTCGTGAATTAACGTGAATACTCGTACCGCTAGAAGCGTACCAGATCCCCCAGTCAGACACGTGAATGAACTCGTGAATTAACGTGAATACTCGTACCGCTAGAACCGTACCAGTTTCCCCAGTTAGACACGTGAATGAACACGTGAATTCGCGTGAATACTCGTACCGCTAGAACCGAGCCAGTTTCCCTAGTTAGACACGTGAATGAACACGTGAATTAACGTGAATACTCGTTCCGCTAGAACCGTACCAGTTTCCCCAGTTAGACACGTGAATGAACTCGTGAATTGACGTGAATACTCGTACCGCTAGAACCGTACCAGTTTCCCCAGTTAGACACGTGTATGAACACGTGAATTCGCGTGAATACTCGTACCGCTAGAACCGTACCAGTTTCCCCAGTTAGACACGTGTATGAACACGTGAATTCGCGTGAATACTCGTACCACTAGAACCGTACCAGTTTCCCCAGTTAGACACGTGTATGAACACGTGAATTCGCGTGAATACTCGTACCACTAAAACCGTACCAGTTTCCCCAGTTAGACACGTGTATGAACACGTGTATGAACACGTGAATTCGCGTGAATACTCGTACCGCTAGAACCGTACCAGTTTCCCCAGTTAGACACGTGTATGAACACGTGAATTCGCGTGAATACTCGTACCGCTAGAACCGTACCAGTTTCCCCAGTTAGACACGTGTATGAACACGCGAATTCGCGTGAATACTCGTACCGCTAGAACCGTACCAGTTTCCCCAGTTAGACACGTGTATGAACACGTGAATTCGCGTGAATACTCGTACCACTAGAACCGTACCAGTTTCCCCAGTTAGACACGTGTATGAACACGTGAATTCGCGTGAATACTCGTACCACTAAAACCGTACCAGTTTCCCCAGTTAGACACGTGTATGAACACGTGAATTCGCGTGAATACTCGTACCGCTAGAACCGTACCAGTTTCCCCAGTTAGACACGTGTATGAACACGTGAATTCGCGTGAATACTCGTACCGCCAGAACCGTACCAGTTTCCCCAGTTAGACACGTGTATGAACACGTGAATTCGCGTGAATACTCGTACCACTAGAACCGTACCAGTTTCCCCAGTTAGACACGTGTATGAACACGTGAATTCGCGTGAATACTCGTACCACTAAAACCGTACCAGTTTCCCCAGTTAGACACGTGTATGAACACGTGAATTCGCGTGAATACTCGTACCGCTAGAACCGTACCAGTTTCCCCAGTTAGACACGTGTATGAACACGTGAATTCGCGTGAATACTCGTACCGCTAGAACCGTACCAGTTTCCCCAGTTAGACACGTGTATGAACACGTGACTTCGCGTGAATACTCGTACGGATAGAACCGTACCAGTTTCCCCAGTTAAACACGTGACAGATCACGTGAATTCACGTGAAGACACGTACCAGTGAAACCGTACCAGTTCTGACCCAGTACGACACGTGTCAAACTCGTGACAACAGACAGAACACGTGTATTCACGTGAATACACATGAAAACACGTACTGGTGGAGCGGTACCAATTATGAACCAGTATGACACGTGTCAACTGGTTCAGAAATGGTTCCTTGTTTGCTGGGATGGAAGGGGACAGGGGTGGTAGTGTGTGTTGTCAATTGGATGTGCCTGAAGGGTGCAGTTGTGAGGTTAATGTCCTGCAATGTACTCTTGACTGGCGGTTTGGTCTCCCAGATAATCCTCTCTTGAACTGTTCCTCGGCAAGAATAAACAGTACTATAGTGACACTTTCTCTATGACCATGCCCGACAGTTCAAACGCGCGGGAAAGTATGTCAGAACTGGTGGAGTAGCGTGCTGCCCTCTCGTGGATCATGAACAAACTACATTTCAATAATGTCCTAAATTGCCGGTAGGTTGGTGCTAGCAAACAAAATGGAAGACCAACACGTCGGCAAGAAGTACGACAAGATCAGAGAGTTATTGAAATCTAATGCGGTGAGATTATAACGCCTATTGGTAAATGTAGCATGTCTTAAATGGTGTAAAAACGGTTCTTTAGCTTACAGACGCGCGATGCGGTAGCGTAATTAGTTTTGCGGTATTTGTTTGAAAAAAGGTAAAAAAGACAAGCCGGTAAATATCGTGTGACACACTGTCACAGTCACACTGAGTGACTGACTGTCACTGACACTGTGTAGACGACTTATAGTCGGAAAGCCCCAGTGCCTGAATGTCTCACTAAATGAATGCTCCAAACCTAGTCGCAATGCACCAATCGCATAGTCACAATACTTGACAACGGCATAGTCGCAGTGCTCCAGCACTATAATCGCAAAGCATCACTTTTGATCGTAATGCACCTGTGTTTTACTACATAAATTTTACATTTCAAAATGCCCCGATGATTCACTGTTGTCATGTTTTTTATGTAATTCACCAGCAGAATTAATATTAATGTAGTTAAAATGTTAGACAATAAAACATTGCTGAGAGCTAGAATCAAGTAGAAGTGGAATGCAGAAATGCGCATGACCCGTGAGAGCGATAATAACATTAACAGAAGCTGTTATGCTAACTGATTAATTGTTATTTATCATCTAATAACTGTTTTCAGCAAAGTGGGGCATTCTGACTAAAACTGGAGCATTGCTGTTCTGCCCCGATGGTTCATTGCGACTAATTAGAAAATTTACAACAAAAGTCAAAACAACGTCACATTATATGTACCCTGCTACAGATCCATGTTGTGATTGGGCGTCGCCTTCGTATGCCATATTCAGATTGTTCCATTATTCCAAACATACTACACAGAAAATGTTGAGTAATCAGTTTGGATTATCTCTTTTATTAGTCTATATGCCACCAGGGCTTTATGCAGGATAATTGTGCTGCCAGTAGAGTGAGTATGCACTTATTTTGGAGGACACGTGCATGTTGACTCATACATACAAGCCAGCTGATAAAACTACAAACACACATGTGACACTCATTTTCGAAGCATGACAGACAATATCTATGATATTTGAAGACTGCTCCATATTGTTTTACCCGCATAAATTACTGGTGGATGGGTCTGCATAAAACTATGTATGCCACCATTTGTATCAATTGTATGGCTAGTCTGACATCATATTTGGCATATTCTAGGCATTATAAAACCGTCTTTCAGACAGCCCTCTCAGCAGTTCAGCTGTTGTATGGCTGCTGGTCATGATGGTTCACTAAGCAAGAGCAGTGTCTTGTTCATAATGATTGTGTAGCATTAGTGGTATGAGTAAGTTCTGCATCACATCGATCTAGGTGAGTTGAGCATTCACTTGTTGTACTCCATGATTTGGGATTTCCTGGTTGATAGCCTCAGTCTGCCAGCCATTTTTGTAATTGCATGATTAAAATGAAACATCAAAATTGTAAAATCAGCATTTTTTTTATACAACAAGATAACTGCTTGTTAAGTTTAACTGAGTTTCCATATTTCATTACCAAATAAATTGTTGTTCCTTTCAAGTTTGAAAAAATTGACATACCACAAATTTCAACAGAACAGCAGTTAACTTTGAATAGAATGGAGATACTGGCTCATGGGTTGGATGGAGAGAGATAATCTGATTGGTGATATCACGTACGTACCAAGTAATGCTCGATCTAGTTGACTGAAATGAATTGGGGCACAAAGGACAAACCAAAATTTATAGATTCTCAGAAATAATATGAAGTCTAACTAGTGGTTAAGTGGCCATAACTGAGCACTTAGAACTACAAAGATTATCTGGATATAATTTACCTATATCTTTTATCCGTATTGTGACTATTGTCCTGTTATAGCATGTGTTCACATTTATAAAACATACAAAACTGCTTGGTTCACCCATTTGATGCCATTTTTATCCAATTTTCAAGTGACTCTAAAATTAGAAGTTGGCTTACAATGTACAAAATCGTATGGAATCATAAAATGTGTTTAATATATACCAGGATTGGGTTCAAATATGCATTTGTATTTGAATACAAAATTAGTGTATTTGTATTTTAATTGAAAATCACAAAAATACATGTATTTATATTTGATAATTGGTATCTATTTGATTTTTTGGCAAATACAATCAAATACACATAAAAACTACCAACAAAAGGTAAAGCATTGTCTAACATGAACTGGCTCAGGAGTCAAGACAGAATGTTTTTACACCTGTGATATGAACAACAGTGGGCAGGCCCCACTGAGAAAATTTACCTACAGTCAAGCTGGCTAAACATTAGCATCAATGAATGAATGGTAAGCCAGTGAGCCTTATCACTAGGGCTCCATAGCTATAAGTATTCATAGGGAATGTGCTTCAAAGAATCCTGCTGTCACCTGCTGTGTAAATAAGCACAAAGGATGCCAGGTTTCCCCCAGGGCATGGGGAAGAACTACCTACAAGTTGGTACAGATAAGGGCAGTCTAGTTACACCTGCCTGCCAATTAGTCTACAGCAGTCAATCAAGCCTTTGCATAGCCACAGTGACTCTAACCAATGCAATACAACTCCTAGAGCATATTGCATACTGCATTTGTGACTTTTGTTAGCAGGTTTGATAAGTACAAATTAGCAGCTCCATAAGGTATAGGTGAGGTCTACCAGTACCAGTCAGTTTGATATCTCGGATCACTTGTATGTGTAAAGCATATTTTTACACACTATAAAAGAGTGTTGATTTAGTAATATTATAGCCCTATGCCTTTATAAAAAAATATGCCGCCATTGTGAAGTATGTTGGGTTAGGGTTAGGCAAAATTCCACCCACTGTGATACACTTGAACTATTATGGAAACACGGGCCAAATATTTGAATCATATTTGAATCAAATAAAAAAAAATGCAATGTATTTGAATCCATTTTTTTTTTTTTAAAGGTAATGTATTTGTATTGGATATTTGTATTTGAATTGAAATCTGGAAAAGCAATGTATTTGTATTTAAATTTGATTTGGCTGATTTTTACTTGGTCCCCAAGTGTGTATATCAACCCAAATGATATATACATATTCATATAAATTAAACACTAAACTATGGAAGAAACAAGGGCAACATGTATACATGTTGCACATAAACAAGACTTTTTAAACAATTGGTTCATTTGACCCACATTTTATATTTTTACAGACGATCGACTTGTCGAAGCTCACAGAGGATGAAAAATGGAGGTGAGTGACATTTAAAGTAAATGAAATAAAATGTAAATGTATCTGTGTTAAATTACACACACCCACACAAAATAACGTGATGTTCTCATTATCCCTGTAGTTCGGGATGAGGCTTGCTTTGATTCTTCCTGTTTTCTCCTGGTGCTATTCTTCAATCTCTGTTTCCCAATCTCCAGTCTGTTCTCCCACAGAAATCAACCTTGCCATGTTACTCTACACACTATTCTTTCGTCTCGGCCATAGTCCTCCACTTTTGCTGTCTTTCACTCTGATGACATCAGCTCTCCCTGTTAAAGTGACATGGTCCGTTCGTGGCTGTTTATTTTTATTACAAAATCATGTTAATCAGTATAAGTTATAACTATTGTAGTGTCCTGACCGCCGATAAATGTTTTATCGAAACAGAACTGACTTTGTAATGTTAAACATTGAATGTTTATATATGTTGTCAGTACTTGTCACTCAAATTGCCGTGAGTGACACCCACCCTTTGATCTTTACCAACTGGGAGTGGGAGCTGTGCACCTGGCTGGGTGTGACGTTAGTGGCGTCAACTTGTGTTCACATGATACTGCATCATGTAATCATGCATTTCCTTCTGGGCTTTTAGCCACGCCTACAACAATTTTGAATATGCCTTGTGGTCGATGTGTAAACAGAGTTAAGCACCCCTTACTGCATCTCTTTTCAACCCTTAATGGTACATGAAAACATATTTTGACTGTCTTTACGCTATAAATAGTATAATATGTATAATTTATACCGAATAACATGATTTTGCAATAAAAAGTCACGAATGGACCATGTCGCTGTAACTTCAAAACAGAGGTAAACTTAACTGTTTAAACATTACAGCAAATGTCCACTTTTATTGTCCATCCACACTGACACATACGCACATATGTTGATGTTTCAAAATTATGATGTTTTTTGTGACATTTCAAAGAGTTCTTCATATTAAGGCAAGTTATGGCACTCTGTGGAACAGATGTATAAATTCTAAAAAATAAGTGAAGGTTTGTGTGAAAAAATGGTCTAATGTAAAGTTTGAAACCTAAAATCAGTCGTAATCCTGAACCAAGCGGGAATTCAAAACTATATCAAAAAATGTGTCCTAGGTCAGTTCCGGAACATTTTATGCCAGAAATATTCACCACGGTAGAAGACGTTAACTTACCTAAGTAAATAGGCCAGCTGAATTGTAGGTGGATAGCCAAATCAGGTGTACAATGAACGTGTTATGTTGAAGGCTGGAACACCTGCGCATGCACGAGAAGCATCGTGGCCACGAGACAATGCATGCAGAGATGGTGCTCATTCTCCTAGCTACGTTGGCCGTCGCACAGCTCGTCTTGGTTCAGTGGAAGCAGCGACACTTCAAGTCATACCAGGCACGTTGACTGTATTTGTAACAACTAATCAACATATTGTTACCCTGTGTCTGTGACACCCAGCCTGTGATAAGATACATTGATATGTGTCGTGGTATGCCAAAACTAGACTGGTATGTAGTCAATATATTTAACATTAATGTTCTGTGTTATTTTAGGAGAGTGAACAAAACTGTTGAACTGCTACATGTGATCATTTGCAGTCAGATGTCCCACTGACAGTTACATCCACAACTACTCACTTTGTTTGCCACATAATTTTCACGAGAGTGACAGACACGATGCATAAGTTCATCGTGCATTAATACAAAATATCTAAATCTGAGAATCCCCTGATTTGCTGCTTGGTAGAGCATTAAATAAATTTTAAAAGTGTGATAGTTTCACCAAAACTATGTATAAATCGTGCTCACGAAAAATATGTGTATATCTAGCAGAAATCAGCAAGCCTTTTGTTCTAGACAGCAAACACTGTAGGTTTTTGTTTTCACCTCTGAATTTTAAATGAGACGAGTAAAAATTTTTTTTATGCAATGCTTTTAAAGGGACACAGTATTAACTTACATATGTATACTATATTGGTTGTGCCTAGTAATTGTGCACAAAGATCATTAATAAACCATTAGTTATAGTTTAATGGTATCAAAAACATGGTATTTTAGATTCAGAGAGCTGCCATCTTGAGACTTATGCGCCAGTGAGTGATGTAAGCCAAATCGTTGACGTCACTGGCGCATTGTTGAAAAAGGCAAGGGTTGGCGGAATCTTTGCTAATAATTGTGATAGTGACGTAAGCGGTTTACATCACTGGCGCATAAGTCAAAAGATGGCAGCGCCCTGAATCCAACATGGAATGTTTCTGATACAATTATACTATAATTAATTGTTTACTAACGATCTTTGTGCACAATTACTATGCACAACCAATATATTATATAGATGTAAGTAAATGCTGAGAATTTCTAACTAACTGGGGTACCTTTAATAATTGTTGTCTGTTGCAGGTGGCGACATTGATGGGCATGTGGCTCGTGCCTATTGTGCTGTGTCTCAAGTTTCACTGGTGGCGATTTATCATCATCTGGTCCATCTTCTCTGTCATCACTGCCTTCATCGCCTTCCGAGCCACTCGTAAGCCACTCTCAGGCAGCACACCAAGGTGGGTATAGGTGTCACTGGTGTCAACATCTTCCTCTTTCTCCCAGATACTGGATGGGGCCCTTTGCGGGGCGTTTAAAGTCCAATGAGAATTTGTGAGTCCACTACAGTTACACATTGAGGTATTTTACTTCCCCTGGCATAGACATCAGATAGATGGGACCACCAGCTTTTAGTGTCTCTTCCGAAAGGCACAGGCAAATGTGGGGTGAACGAAATTACCTAAGTTTCGAAACGGCGGTAGGTTGGATTGAACCACCGTCCCCTTGATTGACAGTCCGGTGCTTTACGGTGCGATCACTGCTCCATACATTGTCAGTTCCGGGTGGGAAAGAAAAACGTTTCCTTTTGGTTCTGCATTCCAGTACTTAGATGTTGGACTGTTGTCCTCTTTGTTTTTCCTGTTGTCTATGGCGATGTTACGTTTTCTCCTGTATAAATACATTGTTAACGGGAGCCGCATACAAATAATGACCCATAAAATAACGTGTTAAAATATAACAAAATAATAGCAAAAACGTGGGATAATGTTTCTCATTTTTCATGGCCATTTCTGTGAGCACTCCTGCTTTAAAGCAACTTGTTGGTATTACCAAGAATGCATCATAGACAAACTGATAATTTTAAACTTTTCAATCATTGACATCAAATTCTCAGTTTCTTAGTGACAACTTAATAGGTAAATATAACTCGGTGACATGACAAATAAAGTGATGGTTGTATTGGAAGTATTTTACTCACAGCTCCCTACCTCATCCATGGTGCAGTTATAAGAAGTGATGTATATTGGAATCTGCTGTGCATTGTTAGGTTTATATAGAGAAAGAGAATCACTGTGTGTGTGTGTACGTGCATGCATGCATGCGTGTGTGTGTGCATGTGTGTAAAATGGCAATACCCTTTAATAACATGAAGTAAATTAATACTGGAAATGCTAAAAACAAGACAATGGGCATTGCTGTCGACCTAGATAAGAAAAGGCAATTCCATTTACAACTAAAGACTTCTCTTACATATCTGTCGGCGGGGAATGCAAATAATTAATTATCTAAACTAAAATGTGGGGCTCGGAAACCAACCAAACAACCCACTTTGCTGGAAGTTTTTACCTCAAGAACAAACTTGTTTGTTGGCTGTAAATTGTTGCTCTCAGAGACAGACTGATGTTGACGGCTGCCTCGTTCTGTCGACAGACTTGTGTACAAGTGGTTCCTGCTGCTGTACAAGATGAGCTACACGGTCGGCCTCGTAGGATACTTCACGATCATGCTGACGTTGTTTGGTCTCAACGTGTTGTTCCTCATCAAGCCCCAAGTCGCCATGGACTTTGGACTCTTGCTTCTTTTCTACGGACTTTATTTTGGCGTCGTCAGTCGCGACTTTGCCGAAGTCTGTGCCGATAAAATGGCGTCGCACATCGGGGTAAGTGTAGCTAGGCTGGTTGTTTTGTCTTTGCGAAATGTTCAGCAACACGTGGTAGCTATGTTTTTGTAAACGCATCTTGCTCATTCGTTTAAAGCGAGGATGTCAGCTTGTAGGTTTTATATTTTTTCATTTAACCATTTCAGTCCTACACCTCTGATCTGCTGTGACCATTGAGTACAGCATTCCTGTGATGTGCAGCAAAGTTGACAAAGTCCTTTCAAGTCAAGATTTTAGAACCAAATGTGCATTTTATGAATAGGGATGTTGTATATTTTCTGAAAATACGATAATCAGCAAGTAAAATGAACTGTACTATATTACACTGACAACATGGTACGCTGCTCGTGCTCCAGTTTTATTCTGTAACTTTTCTCATCACTGGCATCCGAGTATCAACAAAAAAAATCCCACTGTCATGGTCCATTTTATTGTTAAGTTTGCCAACATTGTAGTACTTTCGAATGTAATCATCCGATTCCTTCGCCAAAACTATCAAATAAGCCATCCAAAAACATGATGGCAAATCACTGGTTGAAATACTGTCTTCCACCATTATAGCCACCGTGGGTTTGAATAATTCATCTTCGAAAACCGAGAAAATCGGTAAACTGTTAGTGAGTGATAATAAACTACAGCAGTGATTAAATCAGCTTGGTCACCGTATACAAGTGGTGCCACCCAGTGGATAATTATGAGTTAAAACTGTCAATGTCACAAGTGGTGATGCTGTGGAATGGCATCCCGTACGGAAATGTTAATATTAACAGGAACAAATTGTTACAGTTTCTGTTGGCTGATCTTAAATTCACAAAATAATAACTCATTTTCATCCCATCTCTCGACCAGTGTGTGGCAATTTTATGAACCAGTGTTTTTTGCGGGGGGTGGGGGATATTTCCATGTCTTACCCATTGTCCACCATGCTTTTCACAGTAGAGTCAGTGTGCATGAACTTGATAGGTGGGGGAAGATACTTTCTGTGCAATCCATGATGGATGAGCCACACGTTTAATGTGTTTTTGGGGCATTGCAGCCTAACATGACCAACCCTGAATGTGTTTAAGGTGTTGGTTGATTACCGGTTTCAGTACTACACCAGTTCGGGGCTGCCAGGACGCAAACTCGACCCAAACATCTGTTCTGTGTGTGGCAACAGGATCATTGTCTATGAGGATGAGGATGAGGTGGTGGAGAAGACCTACAAACTGTCATGTGACCATGTGTATCCTTGACCTTGACCTTGGCACCAGAGTAACTAGTGTTGGACGTCCACTAACTGAGGGACTTTTTCAGGGTTTTTTCAACAAATGTTTCTTGCTTGTTGAATGGAATGTTTCAACATGCATGCTGCTAGTGAATTGTTACACAATGCTTATATTATTCCCGTATAATGTTTAAAGTTTAATGTATAATATTATCAATCAGTTACATGTATTGGTAATTGTCGAAAACTGTAAAATTGTTTTAATACTTGTCAGGTTGTTTCTACATCGTATATGAACAAAAACACTCTTCATATCACTCTCTAAAGGATGCTATTCAGCCTCTATACAGTATGTTTAGAAATTGTTTCCATGATATCTGCACACGATAAAGTAAATAAATAAGAATTGCATCTTTGTATAGCATTCGTTTCTATACTAATACCTTCTAGTGGTAATACCGTCAAGACACTCTCAAATTGAATATCCGGTGAGAATTGAATCTAGTTTGTTTACTGTTCTTTATCACGTTTGACCTTGACACAGCTTGTACAGCTTCCATGAGTTCTGCATACGTGGCTGGTGCATTGTGGGTAAGCGACAGACGTGTCCGTATTGCAAGGAGAAAGTGGATCTCAAGCGTATGTTCCCAAGTCCGTATCCTTTCCGGTTTTTCTTGTCATGAACGAGATCGTCCTGAGCATAATTTGTGTGCAAGTTTTGTGTGGTCCTTGAGACAGGTGTCAACATGTTACACAGACTAACACTTGTAATGTTAACTAATAATAAAATACAATATTTATATCTTGCTATAATCAGACAATCGATAAGTTAAAATATATTTTAATAAATAACTTGCCACACTTTAAAGAAGGAATCTAACTTGGTTAATTTGTACTGCCATCAGCTGTACATTCTGACATATTAATAGACCCTTTGATCTCTAGTCAGTGGTGATTTATACTGGAGAAACACAGCAGTAGGAGAATGTAAGAACTTCCCCAAATGTGAGCCAAAAATGATGAGCCCCGAAATTTTGCTGGTGGGCCGTCTGAGTAACTACAAGTCTTGTAAAGATTCTTTAATTGAACAGTCTGTAGACATATTTGGTTGTGGATAGTTTGTTTTGTATTTTGGTAATAGCCCCGTCGAAAACACAGTGCTGACCGATAAAAAATTCACGTTCTATATTTGGAAAGATACTTAAAATAGCAGAAGAAATGGATTTTTGACATTTTTACTACCAGGAAACGACACTACAAGTAATGCATACATTAACAAACCTTTCCATGTTTGCCTTAACCATTCATCAGCTGGGACCGGCCGCATGTATTGTACGGGAATTTACTCGATTGGATACGATACCTCGTTGCCTGGCAACCAGTGATTATAGTCTTAGTTCAAGGTATCAACTGGATTTTAGGACTTGAATGAAGAAAACACAGGAAGGACATAGTGGACTGAGACGGTGAACAGGATTGTGTCTGGTGTCCAACGCTGTCGCCATGGTTTTATGGTGACGGTCTACCGGATTGGAGTATAGCTAATCACTAGATTGGACTATAGCCAATTGCCAGATTGGAGTATAGCCAGTTGGGTGTACATGTACATACTGCAGCTGTCCATGTCTTCCCAGTGCTGTCCAGGGGTAGATATTTTGCTGAGTTACACTGGATGTCTGTGTCTACCCAGCTTGTTTTATATGCACCAATTATGACAGTGGTGTGATATTGCCTCCACATTTGTCATTGCTTGTGTGAAGGAAAGCAGTTTATCTCACTCACAGTGGGCTAACAGGATGGATAAGCCTCTCAGGGATTGGCTCAAAATAATCCTACAAAAATTAGGAGCAGTACATGAAGTCCCTTTGTAAGTGTTGTGAAGTGATTTTTTTATTTGTGCAGTACAGAAAAGTAACCTATTTTCATGTTACCAATTCATCCCCACAATATACTGGCTGTGTCTAAATACTGATGTTTGGTCATCACCCCTCTATGGATGATGGGACGATATTCACGACATGATTTGGGGAAAATATAAATTATGCACATTTATATGCCTGTATTCATCTACTTATTCAGATCAAATTATTATGAACACTAAAGGATATTATGGATATATTTAGCAGCACATGTATGGCATTAAAGGTTATTGTTTCAAAAGTTCATGGCACTAGGTGGATTAAGTGAATAATAATTATGTGCAAACTTACTACCCAGGAGGTTTTTAATATGAATCTAACTTTTTGCTCAAACTTAGCTCACGTTTTGTTATCCATAGTTATGCTCACAATATATGGTGTGTGCCGTGGTTTTGCCAGAGCATGGTTTTGCCAATTCAAATAAAAAAGTTGTAGCACTTGACACTGTGCAGTCCAATTCATATGATTTCAAGTGTGTCGTGCAGATACACTACATATATTTGTAAATCGATTGGAATTTCTTCCAGATGTCGCATATGCTTACTCACAGATGTTGGCAGTCATTCCCCAAACCACTTAGTTCTTTGTATTTTGTTGCAGCTTTATTGTGTTTCCTTCCAAACCAGTTTGACAAACTATCCAATATTTGTATAACTTTGTTGGTGTTTTACCCTTGATCTTCTGTGCTGTATGATGATATTAAGTGTTCTAAAACCCTTTCACATCAGATGCCTTACATGTCCTGCTTGTCGTTTAGTTTGGTTGACACCATAAAGTATAGTTTAGATTTCAAGTGTTACCTTGTAGCATACTCACACACACATGCACACAACCCATCCACCAGTCAATGGATTACTACCAGTTTAAAAGCCACATAAAACGATGAAGAATAGCCAAAGAGATAGTTGCAGAAGACATTAAAGATGTAAACAAATTCATGACTTAAACCAGTTGAAAAAGTACCTTTAAGCACAATTGTGTATGCAGGTCTTCGTCATTCGTGGGTGTAAATATAAGAGAATATGTTATCAAGGTTTCTCACATCATTATTGTAATAAATGATGGAATCACTTGTTTCATTGTTGCCATTCTTCCCTCAATACAACTGTAGCAAACAATCCTGTTGCCAAGAGTATACAATGCTGGACACACTGCTCTGAGACTGCAGAGATGGGATCCGAAACTAGGTGTATTAGTTGGTAATCCACAACAGTTGTTGACATCAGAATCATCAAGGTACATTGTCAACCATCCTCACATAACAGGGGTCACTGCAGCCGACTACGTCAGTACCAGCTCTTCTCTACACCCCTTTCACAAATCACCCAATAATACACTCGTGACAATTATGTTTGTGGTCCAGTATGGGGGACTTCAGCCACATGATACTTGTGTTAAATGCTGTGTTTAAGACATGAATGGCTCAGTACATTGTGTTCCCACCAGGCATGTATCCATCTACAGATTGGGGCCGGTATCTACACTGTACACACAGCTGAAGAAATTGTAATAATTGTATAGTTTGATAAGCTCACCCAGCTTTACAGAGGTGATCAGCCAGGTGTTGTGCAACGACTTGCAAGGCTGCTATTACTGATCATTAATGTATAGTTTAAGATACGTGGAGGCATGGGTAAATGCTACGTCCAGCGAGCTTGTAACCAATGTAATAGACCTTCAAAACCAACTTATTGATACTTTTAATAAACAATCATATAATTTAAAGAGCCTAAAACAACCATTGATAGTTTTGGTTTTACTTTGTTGCTAGGTAGGTGTATTCCTGTAAAATTACATGTTTTAATGTAAACTACATTAAACAGATACCCTGGCCACATTACATCGTCGGCCATTTAAAATGGCAACATTTAATTTCCACTTAGTTTACATTAAAACATGTAATTTTACAGGAATACACCTACCTAGCAACAAAGTAAAACCAAAACTATCGATGGTTGTTTTAGGCTCTTTAAATTAAATTACATGATTGTTTATTAAAAGTAGTTAGGAGGGTCTTCTTCCATCGTCATGCAAAACAGACACAGTAAACAACTTTTGACTATTTTTATTTCATTACAATAATATAGAATTAAAATATTGTGCGTCTCTATTGTCTATAAGCTATGTACACAAATCTTTCACAAAATTAACTCGATGACTAAAAAGAAGTTTATTCACAGCATGTTATAGTTGACGTCTCTCTGCGGTAAAACATTTAAGTGAGTACTAATTTGTAGAAACTCTTAACAAATCACTAGTTTCTATACATCTAGTTTTGTAGGGTAAATGTGCTGGTAGCCTGACAAATAGTGGGATTACAGACAGATATGTGACGTTTCCAAAAGTAATAATATTTTCCAAGATGATAACACCGATGTGATTAACAGAACATAATTAAAGAAGAGATTAACATGTTTTAGTTTATATCAGACATTCTTATATTGCATTGACATTTAAAAAATAAATGGTACTGTCCGGCGATAGGCACATTTACCCTAAAACATGTTTACCTACAATTATTAAATAATTATTTTCTTTGTTGTGCTTGTGTGTATGCATTGCTGTTATTTCAGTGGAATTATGTATCTGGAAGCAACATTGATATAAAACAGTACGTCTCTAAGCCTCAGCTAGAATCTACTTACAACATACTAAGTGAATCATTGATAAGTGCAGTAAAGAATATGTAATAAAAATACAGTAAGAATGTTTTAAAATGATAACTCAAATTCGACAGTTTGTGAATCAAAACGTCTGAACATCGCTCGTAGTTCTCGCAACAGTCCCCAGTCCAGATCTGCTAATGTAATCACGATTTGGCAGCTCAAGGAATCGTCCGAAGGGAGATATTCCAAACGGGTTTCGTGTGATTCTCTGGAATGTCAGCCACCTTGCCAACCCACGTGTCTTGGATATGTATAGTGTGTGGCAGTCTTGTCCAGTGAAAGACTGAATGACCAATGGACACTTGCCACTGACCACATGACTACTGCGACTATCGTCGCTTCGTCAGGTTGTTATTGTCTTTGAGTGCCTTTCTTGTCTGAAACAAACAAATACAGTCGGTCAGATTTACAGAATTAACACGAGCGAAGACAGGATTCCAGTTATAAAATCTGGGTTTTTAATTGGCTCTTTTTTAATTAATTTAGATTTATCACTTGATGAAGATATCCAACTACAACCATTGATGATTGTACATGTTTTCATTGTCATAACGTCGGCTGTCCAACCAAGTGAAAGAATGCATATTCCAGATCGTAGATAGGTCACCCTTTATAGACAAACAGCACATTATTGAGTATTTGTTATCCTATTAATATGAAATGAGCTATCAAATCAAACTAAAACATAGTCTGGTGTACATATATACCCAAAACAGCCTATAAATTTCTAGTTTTAATAATCGTACTCGTGGAGCAAACATAAATATAACAAGCATATTGTTAGAACTGCAGTTATGTTTCCCTGTACCAGTCAAAGTGGGATAACGTGTGTAAAGGAAGAATCACATGCAAGAATCCCATACCAAAACGTTAATAGAGTATAAACCAACATAACAGAACATAACAAGAGACATTCAGGCACACCCGAGTCCATGTTCATGACTCTTCGCTTTGAATAACAACCACTCATCTGCTGGAGTCTTTGTGTACACCAAGGTCATTTATAATGGCTTCCTAAAACAATAAATCAACTTTCTGGCTAATTCCTTCTCTACAAAAGCGTATTTCCTTGTTTTGCCATAGATATGGCATGTAATATTGTGAATTAATGATATTCTTGTTTTCAAAAATTCTGTATGTGGTAATTTATAGAATGACAGCCGTTTAAATTTATGCCATACTGTTTTGACATGAAAGTGTACTGGAAAATGAAACGCAGCATTATGATTATACATCTAAACCATGCAATTATTCACACAGGAGATATATATTTATGATATGAACAAATGCCGAGGCAAATCAACCCTACCAGGAACAACCTGTAGAAGAAAGTGAGTCCTTAGGATTGATTGCTCTAAACATTTAGCACTTTATTCCTGGCAAATCTCAAACACCATCTCAACTTCTTCAGGAAGGATGTGTCTGTACAGTAGCATGCTACAGAACACGCAAGCAG
Organism: Oasisia sp. SBJ-2009; assembly: GCA_964017155.1. Taxonomy (NCBI): domain Eukaryota; kingdom Metazoa; phylum Annelida; class Polychaeta; order Sabellida; family Siboglinidae; genus Oasisia; species Oasisia sp. SBJ-2009. The sequence goes on along the minus strand of OZ024860.1, from coordinate 25,286,271 downwards.
TCTAGGAAAAGCAGTCAAATACTCAAATATGTATTATAGTTAAAGACACAGAGGCTGCGTATTTGTGTTTTCTTTTTCAGAAGCCTGCGGTTGTTCATACTTCGTCAAATACACACCAAATACAGTAGTGTGTATTTGGTGCATTTGAACTGTTTGAATTTATTTGCTTGTTTTTTGGGGGGTCTTCAACATTAGCAAATGCATACCTACCAAACCTAACATATCTCTGCACCATTTAATGCAAAAGTCTCTGCACATTGTCAAAATTGTGTACACCTAAAATGTAAACAACATTTCTAACATACCCACCAATAGGACCTTATTCTAACTAAACACAACATATAGAAACAATAGGAGCTGCCACTAAGCCTGCTAGCACTTTTCTCTCTCTGTCAGGGATTAACCTATGACCTTTCATTAGAAGAATAATGCCTTTATTTTGTTCAAATTGTTATGATTTTTTATGAATACTCCGTGAAACCGTATGTGTATGCCTAGTTTTGATGTGCCTTTAGCACTTCTCATATATTTGAATTTAACTTCTGTTTTGATAACACTGTATACATATAATACATTTTAATCTGCCACATAATTGATATCAGATCACATCTGGGTGAAATTCTAAATTTGAGCACTATCTCAATAGTTCATATCAAATTAACAACTTTGTCATTTTTTTTAAATGTCAACACAATTAAGGTTGTATTAAATTAAATTCTGGTAGTGTGCTCGAATTGTCAACCTCCAAACGATAATCAACTCGTCATGCCATGAAAACATCTTTCCAGGTTTGTGCCCCAGGGTGGTTAGGGAAGGGAGTGCATGAGAAAAATAGGTGGTGAGCCAAATGTAATTACCTGGGGCAGCAGCGTTTCCAAGGATATGCCACTACTGCTGCAGCCTGGTGGCCAGTATGCAAACTACAACTGGAGCACCACCAACTAGCGAGAATGTGCCATTCGCTTGCAACTAAGACTACAGGGTCTGTGATTTGCGTCATTAAAACTGAGAGACAACGTTGCTAAGTGATGACCAACGGAACTGGCGATATCCTTAGAAAGCTGCCACTGTGACCAGCCGGGTTTAGTCCCAGGAGGGGGTCAATAAAGAGGTGTACAAGTGGGACGATCCCAAATTCTGTACCGATTTTGTCTGGGGTCGAAGTCCTGCTCGATGTGAAAGCAGAATAAAAAAATTATTATTACCATGCTGTTCAATCCTGCAGAATGGATTCTTGTATAAATGCAACGACTGCTTTAATTTACCCCGTACGAGAAGTGGCTGCCACATTGTAAGCTCAGATCACGCCTACTTCCCTTAGTCATTGAGCATGAAATATCCAACCACATGACAAGCGAGGGGAAAGCTAACCATGTAGACATGAAGAGCGGCTCTGCATATTAACATGACAAAAACCAGAACGCAACTAACACTAACTACTATGAGGATGCCAGTTGTTGCATTTTCATACAAAGAATAGCACGCAATTAGCAAGCAAAAGTATAAACCCTTCCACATATTTCAACCAGGATATACAGGTGTACTGCATTGTCATTTCAGTGTTCTATCACCACTGCCTAAGTCGTACTTTAAACGGAATAGTGCAACGAATGAATAGTGCAGCAAAAACAATTATCATAGTCAAGATATGCATGGCTTAATTTGTAAAGATGTATCTGTTAAGTTATGAAAAAAATCCTCACTTCTGACCAATAATATAATGTAGATATTATTAGTGATTTGGACTATGTGTACAATTTACATTAGATAGCACATATTTTGTTCTCCTTGGCATAAAATGCCACTCTATATTCATCATACAAATAAAGCCCCTGTACAGATGTGCCTCCACAACAACAAACATGATAAAATTTCCAGAAACAAAACTCAAAACTTAAACATGTAGTCATCATTGACATTGCTGTTCACCTCTGACCACAACCGCAGTTTCGGCGTTGAAATCATCACTGCCGGACTACACGTGTCATTGTTGTTCTTCTCAAACACCTCATCACTTGCCATCACCTCATCTACCCCCACCCCCACCCCCCTCTTAGCTTTTGGGGTCCACAGTCGAGCAAAACTTCGCTGAATATGTTTCTTCCTTGTCACTGAGACACTGTTCGGCTGTTTCTTAACCATTGGTGTACGTTTTGTTAAACTGCCAATACTTTCAGTCGAGTCGGTGCGATGAGGATGGACCTTACTGCTCCGCTCAAAGATGTTGATCAAGCGACTGACCTGGGAGACAGGCTTGGCGTCGTTCGCGGTCATCTTGGGCCTACTGCTGCTGCCAAGGCGAAACTTCTTCTTGGGCGTGAAGCCGATGCTGAATGAGACGTTCTCCTGATGTACCTAGAAAACGAGTATCGCATATTAGTGTAATTCGATATGAGCTGTATTATTGGCATTATTGTTACGTAATAATTATTACTTTTAACAGTTTTAACATATACTAAGCTATTTATTACTAATACTAATTATACATATACTGTCTTTTATCAGTATCATTGCGACGTAGTTATACAGTAGACCGAATATTATGTATTTATATGACTAATACGTAATTTATATATTTATTTAAAAGTGCTACGCTATTTAATACCATACTAATTCTATTTATTTATATACCTATAAAAAAAAAATTACATTTTATTTTAAAACAGTACTATTTGTCTTAGTGTATACATATATCTTTTTATGTCTTTAAAATTGTAATGTGTTGTGAAGCGCCACGAACGATTATGGATGTGGCGCTATACCAAATAAATAAATATTTTATTATTAAAGATATCCGAGCTGTTAATGGTTAAAGGTCATATCCTGGGATAAAATCTACTGTGCATCTTAATAACAAATGGTTGATGCTTTTTCAAATTACGATACTGCCAAAATATATCTAAACGTCTTACAAGAGTACACGACATAAAACAAAGCCTATACATTTGCTATTTCACGGAAACTCCTGAGGATGCCCAGCTTGGATTTGCTGCTCTATTGTGACATCAGTTGTAGTTTTGGCGAAATCCAGTGCAGTGCAGTGTCATATAAATAAACTGAGAAGGTTGGCGATTCAGGCAACATTTTCCACAACTTATGTAACAATTCTGCCTCTTGTAGAATTTCCCAAAGACATACTTTTCCAAGCTGGCACCGCGATTGCTCCTGTTTAATGTTCATTTTAAAAATATTTCATAAAACTCTTGATTTCGGGGTTGTTGTTACATTGCATAATACATGGACTACATGCGCACTTTTATAGTCAATACAATTTTCTTTGCAAAATGTGGCCTCTACATCTAATAATACAAAATAAACATTTACAAGATACATACAAATCTTTCCTCACTTCACCAACCAACCTTAGGCACGTCGTTCTCGTGTGAGATGTTCCTCTTCGGCGTTCCCTTCTTGGGCGTTCCTTTCTTTGGGGTCTTCAGGCCGAACCTGCGTAGACGCCACATGCTTTTTGGGGTTGACTTTCCTGGGGTTTTGTGGCGGGGTGTCTTCTTGGGCGTGCCCTCGTTTGACAGGTTGCTCGTCGACCCAAACATCTTCATCCTTGGTGTCGGAGGACCTGGTCTCTGATAACTCATCGTCTACAGATGCAAACAGTGATGCTATTAGCTTTTGCCACCAGGCTCAGTAGAAATGTCTTTCGTCTTCCTACGTCTATTTTTGCTGGTAAAACAAGAATTACACATATTTAAAAGAATTTTTATACACACTGGAAGAGCCAATTTTTATACATAAAGATTAAAATATAACCAAACATTTATAAGACAATTATTTTGCAATAACATTGTGCTGTAATTTATATTTTATTCCAGACATCTGCTGAGAACGGAAATATATATTTTTATGTAGATGCAATAACTGTAATCATTAATTATATTTGCCCTCATAGAAAAAAGGACAAAGGAAACAAGCCCAATATCATGCAGAGAAAAACACACCACACATCACATATAATAGTCTCCTGCTAGCAAAAACAATAGATTATATGGCGCAAGACGTGCAGGGGTGCAAGACAGGTGTGGAATGCATGCAGTGGAGGTGAACAAAACACACGCACACACGTGCAGAAAGTGACATGCTGAAATAAAACCTACATGCACAAACCCGCCTTCCCACGGGAAAAGTCTGCTTGGTTATTCACAAATAACCATGGCTGGTCGCACAGCTACTAGACTTGAGCATGCACGTATCTACACATTCGCGATAAAGTTCTACACTAAGGCAGTTCACACGCCCGTCTAACCCCGGCACTACGACACTCGCTCTGTCGGCCATCTTACTTTCTGCGCTGATTTAGTACAAGTGCTGCCATCTGCAAACGCGTCATTCTCTGCGATCTGACGGAGATCGTACCGACGATACAACTTCACGCCGGGTGTTGATAATTTATAAACGTGCTCCGGCTAAAAATAAACCCCCCTAGTCTGGTCAGTTTGGACGTCATAATGAGGCATTGACAGTTCAGATCTATTTCACCCCAGCCAGGCAGAAGTCAAACAACACAATCAAATATAAAAGCAGGGTCCGTACACATCTGGACATTTGAAATTCAAGGCTATTCATGACTTTTCAAGGCTATTTGAAAATAAATTCAAGAATATCTTAACAACATCTGTAGTTTTAATCGTGGTAAATTAACATTGAAAACATAAATCTATCGTAGCGGTCCTGCTTGATAAAGGGGAAAGTACCAATTAACAAAGAAGTCCAAACAAGATTAACTCGCTACAATCCACTTTATTACACCCTCAAATTAAGACCCAATGAACTACTCACATCTACAGAGGTCCAGCCAGTTACGACACAGGATGTGACCACACACAGACAGACACCCTGCAGGCTCAGCTCCTGCCAACCAACTCCTTTACTTTTCTCTTACACTCTTTTATATCTCAGCTAGCCTGACTACACATTCAAACTAACCAATGGGTGTCTCCCAGCATACACAAAGACAAAGCTAGCCTGACTACTACACATTCAAACTAACCAATGAAATTCATCATTCCCGCCCAGCATACACAAAAACAAAGACATGGACTCTGCTACTGATAAGTATCAACATGTGGTTTTCCTGCCAACTGCCAAGCATACTTAAAGATAACAAATTGACTACCATCCCTGGTATAAACACTCATTATCTCATCTTAAACACTCCTTATCTCATCTCTATATCACTAATTAATTCATAACCTACCAATTTATAATAAGCCCTACCATAAATCCAAATGAATCACATCACACTAGATCAACTTATTTTACTCTACTAAGAACAAAATGACGCGACCACGATGAAATGCCGACTGCCCAATGAGCATGTGAGTTATTTTTGTGCGTCAGCTTTCCCGTCCACCTGACTGCCACTGGCCTATGACCGTTAATTCGTCACGACAGCTGAGCCAACAAATATTTTATTGACCACAATTAAATTCAAGACGTTTCACGACTACTTTATAAAATTCAAGGATTTCAAGGCCTTGAATTTGGTCCAATCAAATTCAAGGCTTTTCAAGACTTTCAAAACCCTGTACGGACCCTGATAAAAGGAAACATGCTAGCAGCAATGGTGAACAATGCACTTATAAGCACACATGCAAATTTATTGAACATCACTTCCACAGTCAACAATACAGTAGTCATGCTGTCACAAAATTACATTCCAGTTTTATATTATTTTATATTATTACCACATTGAACTGCAAACTTATGAATATGCTAACACCATATTACTATCACACAGCCCTCAAATTAACTTCACATAAATTAAAGTTTTGTTTAACACAATGTGGCAAAGGCTCTTTCCTGAAGATGTTAAAATTAAACTTCCTTCAATTAAGACATGCATGACCACCGACAACTCTTATCAGTGACGTTGGGTAAGATGCTGTGAAGTGATTCCAATGTCAAGGTGAGTATCGCATAAAGTGCTTCTAAAAGGTGTGGTCAAGGACAAGCTCTTTAGTAAAAATTTCTTTGATGCAAAATAATTTTCAAATAAATTTAATTACCATTATTATAGACGTTGATGACTAACCTAAATACTGACAGGGCATATCATTAAATTAAGTAAACTGCCTGTAGCTGTCTCGGGTGGGTTTGAGAATAACACTCACATTACCAAAAATTGTCATTTCATCACAATGTAACATATATGTTGGGTGTAAGACAAAGATAAGCTGGGCCAATTCATTGTACACAGTAAATCTGTAAGATAGTCATCATGTATGTCTCACATATAACTTTATTATTATTATTTATTTATTATTATACATATTTTAAAGTCAGTAAGTTGTTTATATAACTTACTTTTCAAACAGTATTTATTTACATGAATTAATTGCATATTTATTATACAATCACATCCTGTATATTGCTTATTATTTTATCTGTTTTTCTACAATTTTACATTTATCTAACTTATAACCTTATTTATTTTTCATCTATTCATTTTTTAACACATTTGATCTTTTATAGGCTACTTAGATGTGCTAATGTATGTACCAAATGTATATGGGTTTTTACCTGAAATAAATGTATTCATATAACTACAAAATAACCAAATTCAAGAAATAACTCACAATGGGGGGGTTGACTAATAGACTGAGAAACCACTTTGTTTGTCATAAACCACAGAAAACGTCCAGTTATCGGAATTTCGAAACCCAGTTTTCTATGATTACCTTTCGCTTCCTCAGACTTGCGTCCACGTTCTCGTCGGCCATTGTGTCGCTGGACGCTGACAGCGCCCTCTTCTGGGCACCGGTTCTCACCTCCAAGGAGTCATCGAGGGTGGCTGCCGCTTCCAGCGCGTCACCCTCAGTGGGGGCGGCTGTGGCCAGTTCCACGGGGTAACACGACCGCATGTGGGGTAGACACAGGGTGTTCCGTCGTTGGAGCTCACTCAAGCGCCCCCACTCCAAGTCCTCGGGCTCATCTTCCGAGGACAGCACCGCCCTCATGCCACCTGGTGAGTGAACACAGCATTGAAACAAAACTAAAGTAAAGGTAAGTTCTTATTGTTGTGGAATGCACTTACCGGGGAAGCTGTCACCGCATATACTGCAGAAGTGTTCCAGAGAGCCGCCATCCCAGTCATTCAGACATTGACATTATAGTAGATTGTTTTAGTGTTAATCATGGACTGCCTGCTTTTTTATTTAATGTACTAATAATTCTATTGATCTATTTATTCTGATATTTTATTAACTTATTATTTTAGCTCACAGTTTTGTATCCTTTACATTGCATGACCTTAACATTTAATGTACAAATTATTTATTTATCTATTTATTATATTTATTTTATTAATTTATTCATCGTTTTAATGTACACTTAATGTACAGTTGTATTTATCTATGTCATATTTATTTTATTAACTTATTACTTTAGCACAGTCACTTTGCAACTGCAGGATAGTGAAACGTCACGTTTTAGCAGTAAATACTTGAAGACTTATATAGCCCAGTATCCAGTCCTCAGGATTGCTCAAAGCGCTTTACACTTTACTCCCTGACAGACCTGTTCAATCAGACACCATCTCGGCTTCTCATTGACTGCTCATGCAACTATCCATCACTGTCTATAGTCAGGTACTCATTCATAAAGCTAAATGAACTGGAGTAATGTAGAGTGAAAAAATTTGAACAAGTTTTAACCCCACAACATAAGACTTGAATGTATGTGAGTGAATGAGTGAGTGAGTGAATGAGTGTGTTGCCTTTTTTACGCATTAATCTCCTCATAACAAAATTATGCCTTTGTCGTTTCACAATTCACGTTTTTTAACAGTCTTCACAAGTTTTGGGACGTTAGAGGAAATTACACTGACTGGTCATAATGTTTCACATATTTCCCGGGAATGCTCAACAGTGCTCTGATCACCCGAGGATATTTTAAATAAAATGTTAAAAACAACAAATTCATATCACTTGTGAACACCTTGAGAAACCGTCTTGTGCATCCAAATGTAAGTAGCACCACCTGGTGGTCATCTTTGTTACAAAGTGTCGAGTAATCTGAATGGCCACTGATTAGACTATAAGATTCAAACCATGACTATAAGATTCAAAATCTCAAACCCCGACATAAATTAAAATTTGTGATACCTAAACACTATCTATCTAGCTACTTTAACCATGTGCATTGCCTAAATCCCAGATGTGTAGAGTGTAACTAAAATGACTTATTTAAAAAGACAAACTGTTTGGAGTTACAAAAGATTATCATTTTTTTAAACATTCCCCCAGTCCGTTGTCAAATAAATTATATTGACAACAGCGATTTCGTGATTCTACGTGTATAAGTATATGTATCTACACTTTATAAGTTTCTGTTTTGGGGTCACAGGAAGACGGCACATTATGTGCCATGTGACCACCACGTAACAATACTTTTTTCTTTTCATTGTTCATGTTAGATGTATTCTTGTTGTTGTTACAAAATAAAATTTGATTTGATTTGATTTAGCCACCTACCTGGAATGTGGATAGATCGTAGAGGTTCAACGGCCGATGCCCGGGACCGCGTCACTACTCCGCTTGTATCAGGCTTCCTACCACCGTCAACACTCTCCAGGCTGTCTGCTGGGCTCACGCTGCAAACAGATCACATTCCTGAGGGCAACCATTGACGGGAGACGTCCAGCTCTTCTGAAAGTAACTGACACTAAGGAGAAGTTGAAAGGATTTCCGCTCTCCTGCCTGAAATATATAGAACACATTTGAAACTTAGAAATAATTTGTTACATAATGTCACATCCAAATACCAATAATAAAGCGCTATAAAATGGTGAATAGTTCAGGGCTGCCTACTTGACAAAAACAATGTCCATAATGACCACTCATCCTGTACTGCCCTTACATCAAACAGCAGAACGTATGCTCTTGATCTAGGGACAATCTTAGGCATGACCTCTAGGCATGAACATTGCAGGACATTATTGAGAGGTTTAGCAGTTCTCTGTTGTGTATACTTTTCTGTAGCCTGATATGCTTATTTCCATAATACAAGAGCACATTGTATAACAACAGAATCTAAGGTCAACTTTTGTGTAACGCTTACTGAATATCCGACATACGTAACTACATGTTTTTATGGTCACACCAGCAAGTAATTTTTATGTTAGGTCGATACAGTCTACAAAGTTCTGCGTGCATCAGTACGTCTGTCCATTGGTGGCGCCACTTACGTGCTGGCCAGAGAGAAGGAGGACATGGACAGCCTCGCCTTCACCTGTTCCTCTGACGGGTGTGACCGCAAGTGGTACGCAGCGATTGGGTCAACTTCAAATGAGTCGTCAGTTCCTTGCATAGAACAAGACAGAGGAAACATAACAAAGCTGTTTGATATAACAACAATAGTTCTTTCCTGCACAACAGTTAGTTAACAACTAATGCTTATGTGAACAAAACAAACTAGACATTTTTATTTGTTGTAAATTTTAGTTGCATAACCCCAATAAAAACTAACTGACCATTAGCATATAACTGTGTAATCCGAACATTGAGACTAATTTAAAAATAGAACAAAATATGATACATAATGTAGGTCATGTGACATAACCACTGAAAATCATTCCGCTAAAGGTTGCTGCCAAAATATACAGAAAAAAAAACCAAAAGGTTTCTTGAGGTAAATAATTTACTAAATAACATGATCCAAGAAACCATACCACTACATTTGAAGATACGGTTGTGCCACTTGTGCAAGAGAAACTATTATTGTACCTGCTTCAAAGGTTGTTTCCTTCTTCCGATTTCGCACAGAAGTTGTTGTAGGTGGCGCCATCGTACGGCGACGATCGGGAACTTTCTGCGAGCCGCCCCTGAGTTGGGCGGTGGCGTGTGCCAGCTGCACCTCCAGGCTCCGTAGCTGAGCACCTACGACATGGAGCAATGTCAACTAGAGCTGTCACATCAACATCTGCAGTCATTAAAAGACTATTGAAAACCCACCTATTCAGGGCTGTCTATGAAGTGTAGACACCTGTCAGTTTATCTAAATTGTATTTTATTTTTTACTTATTTATTATCTTGTACATGTTTTACATTAATTTTACAAAATGTCATACTCATTATTTTATTATCAATATACCAATTATTTTAATAATTATCTTTAGCTAACTTATTTATTTTATTATTTATTACTATTACTTTTTATACATATTTTAGGTATTTTATTTACCTAAACAAACTTAATATTATAATTCTACGACACATGTATATATACTAATGTACAGCACCTCCGAATGGATATTTCTAGATTTATGGCGCTTTATAAATGTTCTTATTATAAATATATTATCCAAGCGTTATCATTCCAGGTCATTTTTACTTGTGGAAAGGCATATTCCGCTATTGTAAACGAATGCAAATCCTGATTATGATCAAGTCACTTGACAATCTCCTGTGAATATCAACGGGACAATTAGGAAAGAATGGGTGCAGTTAATATTTGTAAACTAGTATAGTTTTTTCATGAAGTAAAATGTATTCTTATTATATTTTATATGCAAATGTTATCAAAATATAAACAATTACTGTAACATCAACCCACAATAAAAAATGAAGGCTGTAAGGAGCGGTGGTCGCATGGTAGAGCGCCGGGCTGTCAATCGAGGGGGCGGTGGTTCAATCCCACCTACCGCCATTTCAAAACTTAGGCAATTTCATTTACCTCACATTTGCCTGTGTCTTTCGGAAGAGACACTACAAGCCGGTGGTCCCTTCTATCTGGTGTCTATGCCAGGGGAAGTAAAAGATCCCACACAGGGGGTAAATGTGTAACCTGTAGTGGACTCACTAATTCTAGAGAAGGACAACTCTGAAAACCAAGCTCGACAATACTCTAGTCACAAACATGTGGCTAACATAGAGTGATGAGCTGACCATAAGAAGAACTATTATACACTCACTTGACCGCTTTTCAACTCGGTCTCTGTCGTTCAGTTTCGTCTTGAGATCAGTGATCTCGGCCTCTAGCTCACGACACCGAGCCTCGATTGACTCCAACATTGAACGAGTCTGCTCCAGCTGTTCGGACAGTGCTGCCACCTGTGCTGCATTCTGATTGGCTGCTTCCTTCCACTGCTCCAGCCGCTGTCTCGTGTCCATAGTCTGCTGCTGGGCCTGTAGCACAAGAACACAACTTAGAGCAGCGATTATAAATTAAGAGATTACCTCACTAAAAACACAAACAGACGGATATCGTAAATGTAGACTACAATGTATATTATAATCACCACATGTAGACTTGATCAATCATAACCCACTGTCTGTTCTCAGACAATTTCAACACTTATTGAGAGACTTTATTACTGCTGCACAAAGCCCAGATATACATACTCATGCCATGAAACATGTACAAAGCAAACAAACAAACACCATCATCAATGACAGCTCAGAAACTCTACACTGACATTGTGTAATAATACTAATAATAATGACTTCTTTTGTGCCAATATCCTTGAAGATCAAGCTCAGTGGCGCGACAAAACCAAGGGATTAGCAAACTTGTAATCGAAAACAATGCGTGAGTCGTCAATGGATGGATGAAGAAGCTAGGAGGCTAAGGAGGATAGGCAGCATTAAGAGATAGGTTTTTAGATGTCGGCAGAATGAAACTATATTACCTTCTGATTTAACACTGGCAAGAACCGAGTTCCACGCCGTTGGTGCGGCAACTGAGAAAGCTCGGGTCCCGGCTTTCGTTTTCACCCGAGGGATGTAAAGAGGGTTACCACTGGTTGAGCGTAGCTGTCTGGAATTTCTTGCTGGTGTTAGCATTGAATTTAGATATGCTGGTTGTGTAGATGAGAGTGCTTGATAAGTTGATAGGCTATTACACAAATTTTGAAAATGATGCGATACTGCACAGGGAGCCAATGCAATGTGTAGGAGTCAAATCACTAGTGTTGATAACAACATGTCCTGGTTCATGACAACACAACAACAGGAGCAGCGTACCTTGTTCAGGTTGGCAGTTAACGCGTCACATTTACGTTTTGACCTTGCCGCCTCTTTCTCCAATCGCGCCTCAAATCGTTGCTCAAGGTCGTTCAGTTGGATCTCGTAGGACGCACTCATCTCGCTCTTCTTCTGTGACATATGCTCCATCTGGTGGCAAACAAACCAATTATGACAAACGTCCAACAAAACTGAACGTCCTTCCTGGTGATATCTTCTACCCATCATATAATCACCTAACAAAAACATCCTAATCACAGTCACATGCAACTGAATGATTACAAAATTACAATTACAATGCTACAATTATCAATTCAATTTGCCCACTGAAAAAGCAAATAACTACTTTGTGAGTTTTTGTCAAATACATTACTAAGTGGAGAATCAAAGAAAACAAAATAACTCAGTGCCACAAAGGGAGTGTATTAATACAGTGACCATTGTGCAGAAAACAATAAATTGGAATGTAAACAAATTATTTCAATCAAGGACTTGTGAGTAAAGATCCATGTCAAACATCTACTGTTTGCCACACACAGACGAATGAACGAACGAACGAACGGACGGACGAACGGAGATACCGACCGACAGACACACAACACACCTTTTTCTTGAATTCATCCCTGTGGTGGGTCAGTTCAGCTTCTCGTTCCGCGAGCTGAGCCCGGAGCCTCTCGTTGAGTTGAGCGGCCTGAGTGATGTCTGTCTCGTGGGCTGCCAGGAGCTTCTGCTCCCGCTCCATGTGAGACTGGACACTGCGCTCCAGCTTCACCTTCAAGTGCTCACACTGGGTGAGCCGCTCCGACACGCTCGACAGCTCCCTCTCGTGGCGAAGCTGCGAATCAGAAAGTGTACAAGTCGTCTAAAGTCTGAATTCAGGGTACGTACACATTTGAAATTCAAGGCTATTCAAGACTTTTCAAGGCTATTTGAAAAAGATATTCAAGACTGTTTTAAGACATATGTACTTTTATGCGCAGTAAATTAAGTAAATATTAACATTTTTAATGAAATATTTTTGTGAGTAGGCTTTTTTTTTGGCTGTTATTCATCACAACAATTGAGTCAAAACAAAATGTTATTGACCACATTTAAATTCAAGACTTTTCCTGACTACTTTGTAAAATTCAAGACCTTCAATTTGGTCCAATCAAATTCAAGGCTTTTCAAGACTCCGTACAGACACTGTTTGGTGTTTGTGCAAGATTGTTCACTTCATTGTAATCACTATTGTGTATTTGAACACATGCAAATAATCAATTTTCCAAAAAACATTCATACACACCACATCGTCATAATGAAATCTACACGATGTACACGACTCTGATAAATAAAAGACAACAAACAGCACAAAATAATTATACGGTAGATTTGCATGGCGGTAAGAAACAGTCAGGATAGTATATCTGAAACATTATTTACTCTCGGAAGTAGTGTACATAAAGAAATAACTTGTTTAAGGGTCATAAGAATCAGTCATGTAGGAGTCGTATTTTGTAAACGTTTTATGCACAAGTAGTAATAAACCAAGGACACAAACCTGATCTTTGTCGAGTTGTTGCTGCAACACTTCCAGCTCTTCCTTCTCCTGCTTGCCCTCCCCCTGTACACGTCGAAGGTGATTCTTTAACGAATCCCGCTCCTCTTCCACTTGCCCTAGCCGTGCCTTCATTTCCAGCAACTCGCCATCTTGCTGTAGTTTCTCGTCTTCCCTCTGTTCTGTTTGCTGCAGCCGTTCCACTTTTTCCTGTAGAGAACTTTCCATTTCCAGCAACCGTTCCTCTTTTTCCTCCAGCCGCCGCACGTACGTGTCCTTTTCTTCTCCCAGCTGCTGCACGGCCAATGCTGCGTTTTCCGTCTCCTCCTCCACTTCCCGTTGAAGCCGCCCGTTCTGTGCCTTGAGCGAGCGAATCGTCTCCTCGCATCTCTCTGATTTCATCCGGAACATCTCGCTCGTCTCCATCGCCGATTCCATCGCCGCCTGCAGTTCCAATTCCTTCTTTTGATACGTCGACTTCACCGCGGCGATGTCCCTGTCCATTTCGGCACGCAGCTCCTGCAGCTGTTTACGCAGCTGCTTCATTGCTTGCTGGGCCTCTGCTGCCTGTGTCTTGTACCGGACGCTGCTCTCTTGTGCAAACTCCGCCTCTTGCGCCTTATGCTCGATCGACGTGACCGCAGATGCAGACTCCGATTTCACATTTTCCAACTGTTCTTCGAGTTCTCCGATGTGGCGACGCATGGTAGTCTCAGTTTCCTTCAGCTGGGTGACGTCACGTCGAGATGTCTCCAAGTCCGACTCCAAGGCAACCACAGTCTCTTTCTCTGCGGCAAGTTCCGACATCGCCTTCACCAAATGGGCACTCCCGTGCTCAATCTCACCCGCCATGGCATTAATCCTCACCTCTAGTTCCTTCATTTGAACCTTGACCTCATCGATGAACCCCTGCGCCAGATCCAACTCCGTCTTCAGGTTGGCGTTCTGTCCTTGGGCGGCGACGAGGTCTGCGTTTAACTTCGCCTCTCTTTCGTTGCACTCCGCGACCGTTCGCTCGACATCTCCCCGCAGCAACAAACACTCCGATTCGAGCTTTGCGCGTTCTGTCTCGACATTCTCTACGGTCTTGGCGAGTTCACTGACCTGATTCTCTTTTTCCTCCAACCGTTCACGAGTTACATCCAACGTGTTCTTCTCCTGCTGGTCCTTCTCGATCATCTGCACGCGGATTGCTTCCAGCATCTGTTCCATTGCCTGCTGCCGCGTCTCCTTTTCCTCCAACTGTACACGCACGGCCGTCAACGACTCGTCCAGTTGCCGCTGCCGATCCTCTCTTTCTTTCAGCTCGACGCGTTTCAATTCCAGCTGCTCTGCGATCTCGTGCTCCGAGGCCTCTTTTTCCGCCAGCCGCGCCGCGGTCTCGTCCATGTGAGTGCGCATTTCGCAGAACTCTTGATGCGACATCTTCAACGCCTCCTCCAGCCTCATGACCTTGGCGTAGTAGAGGTCAAAGTTTGCCTCGAGGGTGACGATGCTCTTGCGGGAGTCTTGGAGCGTGCCCTCCATGTGGCTGTGCTTCTCCTTCGCGGCAGCCAGCTCCGTGTGGAGCTCCAGCTTCGTGGAGTTCGTCAGCTGGAGGTGAGTGTCGAGCTCCGTCGCGAGTGCCGCGATACGACTCTCAAACTTCTCGACCGTCACCTGCGAAGAAGAAGAATTTGTTTCTATTTGACCGTTATTTAAAAACAATACACTCATACACACATTATCCATGTCACAAATAAATAATCAGAACAATACAAACATAAGAATAACAGCAAACATGGTAATAATGCGTATAATTAACAACACAACCTAGGGTCAGGAGACTCCTCTAAGACCGGGCTAGTCACCACGAGGAGCCACCTTTCAGGAAATTTAACGTACAGAATAATTTCTTCATCTAGAACAAATTCTTCCAGAACCAAACCAGACAAACAAACAAACATAATATGAAGATGTATGTGTGCAGCTGACAAGATTATTGTATCTCAAGGCACTGTTTTAAATATAAATACTGAATGAAACAATAGGAATATCCCCTTGAGTTCTCAAAAAGAACATGGTGCAATCGTGTCTGCAGATGGTTTTACTTTCATAACGACTGTATGTATACGATAACTTCAAACTAACTCAATTATCTGGAATATATTGTTCATGGCTCCAAGATTTTGTCATATTATGGAGAAATATTTTTAAACATCAGGAATCAACTCCCTATTACAATGAAATCTTCTGAAAACAGCCACCTTTCACAAAAATGTAAAACATCTTTGTTAGAAAATGCTTTTCCACCTTAAATGTTCATACTCCAATGACGACATTTGCCTGTCCCCCTTTATGATTACGCCAAAGTATTTTGTTTGTTACACCTCTGAGCCTCAATTTTCCTGAAGGATACAGGTGCTATAGAATTGCCAAAATTATTATTATTATACCTGTGAATTGTAACCCTGCCCCACACATTTGTGGAGCAATCACCCAACACATTGGTGGAGCAGTCACCCAACACATTTGTGGAGCAGTCACCCAACACATTAGTGGAGCAATCACCCAACACATTTGTGGAGCAGTCACCCAACACATTTGTGGAGCAGTCACCCAACACATTAGTGGAGCAATCACCCAACACATTTGTGGAGCAGTCACCCAACACATTAGTGGAGCAGTCACCCAACACATTAGTGGAGCAATCACCCAACACATTTGTGGAGCAGTCACCCAACACATTAGTGGAGCAGTCACCCAACACATTTGTGGAGCAATCACCCAACACATTTGTGGAGCAGTCACCCAACACATTTGTGGAGCAATCAGCAAACACATTTGTGGAGCAGTCACCCAACACATATGTGGAGCAGTCACCCAACACATTTGTGGAGCAATCACCCAACACATTTGTGGAGCAATCACCCAACACATTAGTGGAGCAATCACCCAACACATTAGTGGAGCAATCACCCAACACATTTGTGGAGCAATCACCCAACACATTAGTGGAGCAATCACCCAACACATTTGTGGAGCAGTCACCCAACACATTAGTGGAGCAATCACCCAACACATTAGTGGAGCAATCACCCAACACATTTGTGGAGCAGTCACCCAACACATTAGTGGAGCAATCACCCAACACATTTGTGGAGCAATCACCCAACACATTTGTGGAGCAGTCACCCAACACATTAGTGGAGCAGTCACCCAACACATTTGTGGAGCAATCACCCAACACATTTGTGGAGCAGTCACCCAACACATTTGTGGAGCAGTCACCCAACACATTTGTGGAGCAGTCACCCAACACATTTGTGGAGCAGTCACCCAACACATTTGTGGAGCAATCACCCAACACATTTGTGGAGCAATCACCCAACACATTAGTGGAGCAATCACCCAACACATTAGTGGAGCAATCACCCAACACATTTGTGGAGCAATCACCCAACACATTAGTGGAGCAATCACCCAACACATTTGTGGAGCAGTCACCCAACACATTAGTGGAGCAATCACCCAACACATTTGTGGAGCAGTCACCCAACACATTTGTGGAGCAGTCACCCAACACATTAGTGGAGCAATCACCCAACACATTTGTGGAGCAATCACCCAACACATTTGTGGAGCAGTCACCCAACACATTTGTGGAGCAGTCACCCAACACATTTGTGGAGCAGTCACCCAACACATTTGTGGAGCAGTCACCGGAGTCTCACCTGCAGTTCGTTGTTTTTCTGCCTGGCCATCTCCAGCTCTGCCTCAAAGGCTGAGATGCGCTCCGCGGCATCAGAGGAGACCGCCTGGAGCTCCGACTCGAGGCCGGAGCAGCGCGACTGTGCATCTGTGGCTGTCTGCTGCCACTCCGTGCGCTCCACCTCCTCCGCCTCCAGTCTCTACACACGCCACCGGAGCAGTCAGCATCAACAACTGGTTTATGCTTTTCAAGGCATGTCTCAAAGAACAGTATTTTAAATTAGCTTTTAACATATGATTTACGGATATGGGACAAACAAGCCCGAAACTGTGTTGATCTTTGTCAAATTTATAAATTTTAAACCACGTTTAAATATCAAATGGCTGTTACTGCCTGCAGTTGGTGACATTTCTTTGAGGTTTGTGGTCCCTGCCTCGCAAAGTAAGAGTTGGACAAAATACAACTGCTTCGGGGTGGGGTGGGAGGTGGGAGGTGAGCAGGGTAGGTGAGAATGGCTGAATGGGAAAATTATGAAAGGACAGGTCCACATATACATCTGAGTGAAAGAAGGGTGGGTCACTGGGAAGGGATGATTGTGATGGAAAAAAAAATTTGAAGGAGTAGGAAGCAACAGACAGTGAATGGGAAGTAGGGAGAAATTGACAGAAATTGAAGGGAATATAAGACAGACATGAATTCAGAAGTGGGCAGAAAGAAACGAGAGAAAGAAAAGAACATGAAAGGGAGAGAGAGAGTGAGAGAGAGAGAGAGAGAGCAGACAAGTTGACGACAGTAAAGGACAAGTAAGACAGGTAGATAAAGATACCAGACATAAAATGACACACGGCTTGACCAACTTTCACTCTTCCTAAACTCGTCAGTCTGAACATGTCTACAAGAATTCAAGACGAAACACTAACACTTTCCATGAAACGGGCAACAGGTGAACTTACTGTGCATGCCGACTCCAATCCTGAACGCATCTTTTCGATCTGCTCTTCGAGTTCGCTGATGTGGCTGTGCGCCTGGTCGAGGTCACACTCCAGCGACTGCTCACGTTCGTCGGCACAGTTCAACTCCTCTCTCGTCTCCCCTTCAGCCGCTAACTTCGCGGAGTGAGCCGCCGTCAAATCCTCCTCGAGTTTTGTCATCCGATTACAAACGGTGCTTCCGTTTTCCTCCAGCAGGGAGACTTCACGCCGAGACATAGCGAGCTTCTCTTCCAGAACAGACACCCGATTTTTGGTCGCGGTCAATTCATCCTCCGCTGCTTTCGCCTCTTCCTTCGTTTCCGTCAGCGCTGCCGTCTGATTGGTTACCTTCAGCTGGAGGTCGTCCACTTGACCTTTCAAGGTTTCAACCTCGTTTTCAGCTAAAGCTCGCTCCGATGAGGCATATTCATACTGCGTGCTCATCGCTTCGAGTTCGGCGTTACATTCGTCGAGCTTCGCGTTGGCTTCACCGAGCTCCTTCGATAAACTCTGAACTTTGCTGTGTGCTTCTGCTAGGTCCGACCCCATCACTTCCAGCGACTTCTGTAGTTCTTCTTCACGTGAATCCATCTCCTTCACGTATGACTCCATGGTGGCAAGTTTCGCCTTAAGCAAGCACTCTTTATCGTTCCATTCGCTGCGCTCCGCATCGAGAGTTGCCGTGAGCTCCTCATTGCCTTCCCCCAGCTCCCCTCGTTCCCGACCCAACGCCACGAACTCCGCGTCATTTGTGTCGATTTCGGCTTCTAACTCAGATATCTTGGCGCGATATGCATCGATTTTCGCCTTGAGATCCCAAAGGCTGTACCTGCTGATGTCCTCTAGCTGTGCATCACCATCAGCAGTCTTGAGTTCCTTGACAATATCTGACACGAAGCTTTCATGATCTTTGATGGTCTGCATGAGCTCCATCTCCCGCTCTTCAGCCTGCTTCAATTGGGACTGGAAAGAGTCACACATGTCGTCGAAGAGCTCCTGCTTCTCCTTCAGTTTACACTCCAGTCTCGAATCTGTCACCGCTTCGTGGAGCGTTGATTGGAGACTTGCACAGCGCTCAAAGTCAATATCCAAGTTAGAGTATTTTTCCTTCCATTCATTCAACTCTACCTCCAAGGTGGAGCATTGAGCCTGTGCCCCATGCAACTCTTCTTCCAAGGTGGAGCATTGAGTCTGTGCCCCATGCAACTCTCCCTCCAAGGTAGAGCATTGAGTCTGTGCCCCATGCAACTCTCCCTCCAAGGTGGAGCATTGAGTCTGTGCCCCATGCAACTCTCCCTCCAAGGTGGAGCATTGAGTCTGTGCCCCATGCAACTCTCCCTCCAAGGTGGAGCATTGAGTCTGTGCCCCATGCAACTCTCCCTCCAAGGTGGAGCATTGAGCCTTTGCCCCATGCAACTCTTCCTCCAAGGTGGAGCATTGAGCCTTTGCCCCATGCAACTCTTCCTCCAAGGTGGAGCATTGAGCCTTTGCCCCATGCAACTCTTCCTCCAAGGTGGAGCATTGAGCCTGTGCCCCATGCAACTCTTCCTCCAAGGTGGAGCATTGAGTCTGTGCCCCATGCAACTCTTCCTCCAAGGTGGAGCTTTGAGCCTTTGAGTCAAGTAACTGCTCGTCAATGAATGAGAAGCCTTCAGCCAACTCTTGCAGCTTCTGTTGCAGGTCAGCACATTTGACCATCAGCTCCTGCTGTGTGAGAGAGCTGGATGTCACTGACTCCTGGAGCTGCAACTCCAGGGCAGAACAATGAGACTTGAAGACTTGCAGTTCTTCCTTCTGGGTGGAGGAAGTTGTCTTTGATGCTTGCAACTCTTCATCAAGGCTGGAGCAATGTGTCTTTGATTCTTGCAACTCTTCTTCCATGCTGGAACAATGTGTCTTTGATGCTTGCAACTCTTCTTCCATGCTGGAGCAATGTGTCTTTGATTCTTGCAACTCTTCTTCCATGCTGGAGCAATGTGTCTTTGATTCTTGCAACTCTTCTTCCATGCTGGAGCAATGTGCCTTTGATGCTTGCAACTCTTCTTCCAGACTGGAGCAATGTGTCTTTGACACTGTCAACTCTTCTTCCAGACTGGAACTATGTACCTTTGACACAGTCAACTTTTCTTCCAGACTGGAGCAATGTGTCTTAAAATCTTGCAACTCTTCTTCCAGACTGGAGCAAAGTGTCTTTGATTCTTGCAACTTGTCTTCCAGGCTAGAGCAATGTGTCTTTGACACTGACAACTCTTCTTCCAGACTGGAGCAAAGTGTCTTTGATTCTAGCAACTCTTCATCCAGGCTGGAGCAATGTGCCTTTGACACTGTCAGCTCTTCTTCCAGGCTGGAGCAATGTGTCTTTGACACTGTCAACTCTTCTTCCAGACTGGAGCAATGTGTCTTCGATACTGTCAACTCTTCTTCCAGGCTGGAGCAATGTGTCTTTGACACTGTCAACTCTTCTTCCAGGCTGGAGCAATGTGTCTTCGATACTGTCAACTCTTCTTCCAGGCTGGAGCAATGTGTCTTTGACACTGTCAACTCTTCTTCCAGACTGGAGCAATGTGTCTTCGATACTGTCAGCTCTTCTTCCAGGCTGGAGCAATGTGTCTTTGACACTGTCAACTCTTCTTCCAGACTGGAGCAATGTGTCTTCGATACTGTCAACTCTTCTTCCAGACTGGAGCAATGTGTCTTCGATACTGTCAGCTCTTCTTCCAGACTGGAGCAATGTGTCTTCGACACTGTCAACTCTTCTTCCAGACTGGAGCAATGTGTCTTCGATACTGTCAACTCTTCTTCCAGGCTGGAGCAATGTGTCTTTGACACTGTCAACTCTTCTTCCAGACTGGAGCAATGTGTCTTCGATACTGTCAGCTCTTCTTCCAGGCTGGAGCAATGTGTCTTTGACACTGTCAACTCTTCTTCCAGACTGGAGCAATGTGTCTTCGATACTGTCAACTCTTCTTCCAGACTGGAGCAATGTGTCTTTGACACTGTCAACTCTTCTTCCAGACTGGAGCAATGTGTCTTTGACACTGTCAACTCTTCTTCCAGACTGGAGCAATGTGTCTTTGACACTGTCAACTCTTCTTCCAGACTGGAGCTATGTGTCTTTGACACTGTCAACTCTTCCTCCAGGCTGGAGCAATGTGTCTTTGCCACTTGCAAGTCTTCCTGTAACGTGGAGCAGTACATCTGCAACACGTGCAGTTCTTCCTCTAGGGTGCCGAGTCGAACCTTCACTGCCTGCATCTCTTCCCGCGAGGCTGCAAACTGGGATCTTGTTCCGTCAAGTTCAGCCTCCAGTGCCTCGCAAGCCCTGGCCTTCTCCTGCAGTTGCTCCGCTGTGTCCAGCAGCTCCGCCTCCACGGAGCAGCACCGAGACTTCACTCCCTGCAGCTCTCCCTCCAGTGCACCATGGCTGGAGGTCACGTCCCGGAGCTCTCTCTCCAGGGTGGAGCACTGCTCCAGACACATGTCTAGCTCACTCTGCAGCCCGGAGCACCGTGACTCTGCCTGCTCCAGCTTCCCTGCCACAACAGCTCCATGTGAGACGGTCTGCTCAAATTCCTTCTCCAGGGTGGAATTCTGGGATTTCATCAACTCCAATTCACCCTCCAGAGTGACACAACGTGACCTTGACTCCTCTAATTCAACCTCCAGGGTGACACACTGTGACCTTGACTCTTCTAATTTACCCTCCAGAGTGACACACTGTGACCTTGACTCCTCTAATTCAACCTCCAGGGTGACACACTGTGACCTTGACTCCTCTAATTCACCCTCCTGAGTGACACACTGTGACCTTGACTCCTCTAATTCAGCCTCCAGGGTGACACACCGTGACCTTGACTCTTCTAATTCACCCTCCAGTATGACACACCGTGACCTTGACACCCCTAATTCACCCTCCAGAGTGGAGACGTGTGACTTCAACCCTTCCAGTTCCTCCTCCAGACCAGTGCCGCGTGTCTGGGAACAAGCCAACTCACTCTCCAGCGAAACAAGACGAGACTCCGCCTCCTTCAGCTCCGCCTGTAAGCACGAGCATCGTTCCTCCGCGTGGAGCAGCTGCGACTCCAGGTCTGTGCAGCGAGTCTCCAGCTCCGACGATGTCTTCTGCCATTGTAGAATCTCGCACTTCGACTCGTCAAGTTGCTGAAAGAAAGAGCAAATCCTACACCCTGATGAAGGTAGGATGTTTCAGGTGGGACTATCTGTGCATGTCTAAAATGTCACATTCTGGTTTGTCTCTGCGAGAATCACCAATATATACTACTCAAAATTTGCCAAGGATCATACCATGTTTGTAATGGAACCATCTTGAGATGGCAGCCATCCAGAGACTCATTGGAAGCATGAGACGGCGTTGCCAGGCTGTGACTGCATCACACACAAACTACTGAGTGTTGTTGCTGCTGGTAATTGAACTGTTTGGGACATTTTCGTGGCTTGGAGTAACATTCTGAAACCTCCATTTTTTGGAGTTTGCTTCTTTGACGACAGAACGCATGTTACGTATTGTTCACATTTGGTATACAGCAATGAAATTCAGGAAATAAACATGTCCTCGAATATATGCCATTTTTAGTTTTTTGTTATATCCATTCCGAAAAATATAATACCGCCCTAAATAGTGATCCCTAGCAAATTTGGAGTAGTATATATCTGATCATAAAGAACAGGTGTACGTTTATAAATGGTTCAAAGCTGAACTAGCAATTATATGCAGCAAGTATACTAATGGATTCCGATAGTAACCAGGACAGGAAACTCATAAATTCCTGTGATGTTGATCCGGGCATCGGTTAAAGATTTCAAATGAATTTCAAACGTCAAAAAGAAATGCAAACTACCAAATTAATTTTTACTTTTTGAATATAAAATTGCAGTAAGGGGACGTTTCATTTTCCAAATAATTCTTGCACTTTGCAAACAAATTATAGTCCATATGGAAGGGAAAGTTGTCGACGTTTGGCATAAACCTTATGTATGTGTTAGACAGGTTAGCACCAGTGGAAGTTAGTTGGTTGGGATTATTCATCAGCCAAGACAGAGGTAAGGTTAACAGATGGAATATTAGTTGAGATGGAGACAGGTAATGTAGTCGAAAAGATATGATGAGGATAGGTAACAGGGATGGGTGATGAGACGGAAGATTAGATGGAATTTAAGATGAATACAGAATGAGAGGAAATATTATAAAGGGTCGGGTGGATAGAGGGAGTTAGGTCCAGACACTACAGATGAAAGGATGTTTTGTAAAAAATACTCAAATTGCCATTCTACCAGATTATGAAATGGACGTCTACCTAAAAAAAGGTGCTAGATATAGTTGTACTCAGTAAGGCTCACTGTGTACTTTGGAGAGGAAAATTACTATTTGCCTATAAAAATAAACCTATCTACCAGCTGTCTGGCAACGGTGGGGGAGGAGGGAGAATGAGGAGGATTGAGGGGAGGAGACAGGGTAGGAGGGAGAATGAGGAGGGTTGTGGGGAGGAGGCAGGGTAGGAGGGAGAATGAGGAGGGTTGTGGGGAGGAGACAGGGTAGGAGGGAGAATGGGGAGGGTTGTGGGGAGGAGACAGGGTAGGAGGGAGAATGAGGAGGGTTGTGGGGAGGAGGGAGAATGAGGAGGGTTGTGGGGAGGAGACAGGGTATGAGGGAGAATGAGGAGGGTTGTGGGAAGGAGACAGGGTAGGAGGGAGAATGAGGAGGGTTGTGGGGAGGAGGCAGGGTAGGAGGGAGAATGAGGAGGGTTGTGGGGAGGAGACAGGGTAGGAGGGAGAATGAGGAGGGTTGTGGGGAGGAGACAGGGTAGGAGGGAGAATGAGGAGGGTTGTGGGAAGGAGACAGGGTAGGAGGGAGAATGAGGAGGGTTGTGGGGAGGAGACAGGGTAGGAGGGAGAATGAGGAGGGTTGTGGGGAGGAGACAGGGTAGGAGGGAGAATGAGGAGGGTTGTGGGGAGGAGACAGGGTAGGAGGGAGAATGAGGAGGGTTGTGGGGAGGAGACAGGGTAGGAGGGAGAATGAGGAGGGTTGTGGGGAGGAGACAGGGTAGGAGGGAGAATGAGGAGGGTTGTGGGAAGGAGACAGGGTAGGAGGGAGAATGAGGAGGGTTGTGGGAAGGAGACAGGGTAGGAGGGAGAATGAGGAGGGTTGTGGGGAGGAGACAGGGTAGGAGGGAGAATGGGGAGGGTTGTGGGGAGGAGACAGGGTAGGAGGGAGAATGAGGAGGATTGAGGGGAGGAGACAGGGTAGGAGGGAGAATGGGGAGGATTGAGGGGAGGAGACAGGGTAGGAGGGAGAATGAGGAGGGTTGTGGGGAGGAGACAGGGTATGAGGGAGAATGAGGAGGGTTGTGGGGAGGAGACAGGGTATGAGGGAGAATGAGGAGGGTTGTGGGGAGGAGACAGGGTAGGGGGGAGAATGAGGAGGGTTGTGGGGAGGAGACAGGGTATGAGGGAGAATGAGGAGGATTGAGGGAAGGAGACAGGGTAGGAGGGAGAATGGGGAGGATTGAGGGAAGGAGACAGGGTAGGAGGGAGAATGAGGAGGATTGAGGGAAGGAGGCAGGGTAGGAGGGAGAATGGGGAGGATTGAGGGAAGGAGACAGGGTAGGAGGGAGAATGGGGAGGATTGAGGGGAGGAGACAGGGTAGGAGGGAGAATGAGGAGGGTTGTGGGGAGGAGACAGGGTATGAGGGAGAATGAGGAGGGTTGTGGGGAGGAGACAGGGAGGAGGGAGAATGAGGAGGGTTGTGGGGAGGAGACAGGGTATGAGGGAGAATGAGGAGGGTTGTGGGGAGGAGACAGGGAGGAGGGAGAATGAGGAGGGTTGTGGGGAGGAGACAGGGTATGAGGGAGAATGAGGAGGGTTGTGGGGAGGAGACAGGGTATGAGGGAGAATGAGGAGGGTTGTGGGGAGGAGGCAGGGTAGGAGGGAGAATGAGGAGGGTTGTGGGGAGGCAGGGTAGGAGGGAGAATGAGGAGGGTTGTGGGGAGGAGACAGGGTATGAGGGAGAATGAGGAGGGTTGTGGGGAGGAGGCAGGGTAGGAGGGAGAATGAGGAGGGTTGTGGGGAGGCAGGGTAGGAGGGAGAATGAGGAGGGTTGTGGGAAGGAGACAGGGTAGGAGGGAGAATGAGGAGGGTTGTGGGGAGGAGGCAGGGTAGGAGGGAGAATGAGGAGGGTTGTGGGAAGGAGACAGGGTAGGAGGGAGAATGAGGAGGGTTGTGGGGAGGAGGCAGGGTAGGAGGGAGAATGAGGAGGGTTGTGGGAAGGAGACAGGGTAGGAGGGAGAATGAGGAGGGTTGTGGGGAGGAGACAGGGTATGAGGGAGAATGAGGAGGGTTGTGGGGAGGAGGCAGGGTAGGAGGGAGAATGAGGAGGGTTGTGGGGAGGAGGCAGGGTAGGAGGGAGAATGAGGAGGGTTGTGGGAAGGAGACAGGGTAGGAGGGAGAATGAGGAGGGTTGTGGGGAGGAGACAGGGTATGAGGGAGAATGAGGAGGGTTGTGGGGAGGAGGCAGGGTAGGAGGGAGAATGAGGAGGGTTGTGGGGAGGCAGGGTAGGAGGGAGAATGAGGAGGGTTGTGGGAAGGAGACAGGGTAGGAGGGAGAATGAGGAGGGTTGTGGGGAGGAGACAGGGTAGGAGGGAGAATGAGGAGGGTTGTGGGAAGGAGACAGGGTAGGAGGGAGAATGAGGAGGGTTGTGGGGAGGAGGCAGGGTAGGAGGGAGAATGAGGAGGGTTGTGGGGAGGAGACAGGGTAGGAGGGAGAATGAGGAGGGTTGTGGGAAGGAGACAGGGTAGGAGGGAGAATGAGGAGGGTTGTGGGAAGGAGACAGGGTAGGAGGGAGAATGAGGAGGGTTGTGGGAAGGAGACAGGGTAGGAGGGAGAATGAGGAGGGTTGTGGGAAGGAGACAGGGTAGGAGGGAGAATGAGGAGGGTTGTGGGAAGGAGACAGGGTAGGAGGGAGAATGAGGAGGGTTGTGGGAAGGAGACAGGGTAGGAGGGAGAATGAGGAGGGTTGTGGGAAGGAGACAGGGTAGGAGGGAGAATGAGGAGGGTTGTGGGAAGGAGACAGGGTAGGAGGGAGAATGAGGAGGGTTGTGGGAAGGAGACAGGGTATGAGGGAGAATGAGGAGGGTTGTGGGAAGGAGACAGGGTAGGAGGGAGAATGAGGAGGGTTGTGGGAAGGAGACAGGGTAGGAGGGAGAATGAGGAGGGTTGTGGGGAGGAGACAGGGTAGGAGGGAGAATGAGGAGGGTTGTGGGAAGGAGACAGGGTAGGAGGGAGAATGAGGAGGGTTGTGGGAAGGAGACAGGGTAGGAGGGAGAATGAGGAGGGTTGTGGGGAGGAGACAGGGTAGGAGGGAGAATGAGGAGGGTTGTGGGAAGGAGACAGGGTATGAGGGAGAATGAGGAGGGTTGTGGGGAGGAGACAGGGTAGGAGGGAGAATGAGGAGGGTTGTGGGGAGACAGGGTAGGAGGGAGAATGAGGAGGGTTGTGGGGAGGAGACAGGGTAGGAGGGAGAATGAGGAGGGTTGTGGGGAGGAGACAGGGTAGGAGGGAGAATGAGGAGGGTTGTGGGAAGGAGACAGGGTAGGAGGGAGAATGAGGAGGGTTGTGGGGAGACAGGGTAGGAGGGAGAATGAGGAGGGTTGTGGGAAGGAGACAGGGTAGGAGGGAGAATGAGGAGGGTTGTGGGAAGGAGACAGGGTAGGAGGGAGAATGAGGAGGGTTGTGGGGAGGAGACAGGGTATGAGGGAGAATGAGGAGGGTTGTGGGGAGGAGACAGGGTATGAGGGAGAATGAGGAGGGTTGTGGGGAGGAGGCAGGGTATGAGGGAGAATGAGGAGGGTTGTGGGGAGGAGGCAGGGTAGGAGGGAGAATGAGGAGGGTTGTGGGGAGGAGACAGGGTAGGAGGGAGAATGAGGAGGGTTGTGGGGAGACAGGGTAGGAGGGAGAATGAGGAGGGTTGTGGGAAGGAGACAGGGTAGGAGGGAGAATGAGGAGGGTTGTGGGAAGGAGACAGGGTAGGAGGGAGAATGAGGAGGGTTGTGGGAAGGAGACAGGGTAGGAGGGAGAATGAGGAGGGTTGTGGGGAGGAGGGAGAATGAGGAGGGTTGTGGGGAGGAGACAGGGTAGGAGGGAGAATGAGGAGGGTTGTGGGGAGGAGGGAGAATGAGGAGGGTTGTGGGGAGGAGACAGGGTAGGAGGGAGAATGAGGAGGGTTGTGGGGAGGAGACAGGGTAGGAGGGAGAATGAGGAGGGTTGTGGGGAGGAGACAGGGTATGAGGGAGAATGAGGAGGGTTGTGGGGAGGAGGCAGGGTAGGAGGGAGAATGAGGAGGGTTGTGGGGAGGAGACAGGGTAGGAGGGAGAATGAGGAGGGTTGTGGGGAGGAGACAGGGTAGGAGGGAGAATGAGGAGGGTTGTGGGGAGGAGGCAGGGTAGGAGGGAGAATGAGGAGGGTTGTGGGGAGGAGACAGGGTATGAGGGAGAATGAGGAGGGTTGTGGGGAGGAGACAGGGTAGGAGGGAGAATGAGGAGGGTTGTGGGGAGGAGGCAGGGTAGGAGGGAGAATGAGGAGGGTTGTGGGGAGGAGACAGGGTATGAGGGAGAATGAGGAGGGTTGTGGGAAGGAGGCAGGGTAGGAGGGAGAATGAGGAGGGTTGTGGGAAGGAGGCAGGGTATGAGGGAGAATGAGGAGGGTTGTGGGAAGGAGGCAGGGTATGAGGGAGAATGAGGAGGGTTGTGGGAAGGAGGCAGGGTAGGAGGGAGAATGAGGAGGGTTGTGGGGAGGAGACAGGGTATGAGGGAGAATGAGGAGGGTTGTGGGGAGGAGACAGGGTAGGAGGGAGAATGAGGAGGGTTGTGGGGAGACAGGGTATGAGGAGAATGAGGAGGGTTGTGGGGAGGAGACAGGGTATGAGGGAGAATGAGGAGGGTTGTGGGGAGGAGACAGGGTATGAGGGAGAATGAGGAGGGTTGTGGGGAGGAGACAGGGTAGGAGGGAGAATGAGGAGGGTTGTGGGGAGACAGGGTATGAGGGAGAATGAGGAGGGTTGTGGGGAGAGGCAGGGTATGAGGGAGAATGAGGAGGGTTGTGGGGAGACAGGGTAGGAGGGAGAATGAGGAGGGTTGTGGGGAGGAGGCAGGGTAGGAGGGAGAATGAGGAGGGTTGTGGGAGAGACAGGGTAGGAGGGAGAATGAGGGAGGGTTGTGGGGAGGAGACAGGGTAGGAGGAGAATGAGGAGGGTTGTGGGGAGGACAGGGTAGGAGGGAGAATGAGGAGGGTTGTGGGAAGGAGACAGGGTAGGAGGGAGAATGAGGAGGGTTGTGGGGAGGAGACAGGGTAGGAGGGAGAATGAGGAGGGTTGTGGGGAGACAGGGTAGGAGGGAGAATGAGGAGGGTTGTGGGGAGGAGACAGGGTATGAGGGAGAATGGGAGGGTTGTGGGAGGAGACAGGGTATGAGGGAGAATGAGGAGGGTTGTGGGGAGGAGACAGGGTATGAGGGAGAATGAGGAGGGTTGTGGGGAGACAGGGTAGGAGGGAGAATGAGGAGGGTTGTGGGAGGAGACAGGGTAGGGGGAGAATGAGGAGGGTTGTGGGAGACAGGGTAGGAGGGAGAATGAGGAGGGTTGTGGGGAGGAGACAGGGTAGGAGGGAGAATGAGGAGGGTTGTGGGGAGGAGACAGGGTATGAGGGAGAATGAGGAGGGTTGTGGGAGGAGACAGGGTAGGAGGGAGAATGAGGAGGGTTGTGGGGAGGAGACAGGGTAGGGGGGAGAATGAGGAGGGTTGTGGGGAGACAGGGTAGGAGGGAGAATGAGGAGGGTTGTGGGAAGGAGACAGGGTAGGGGGGAGAATGAGGAGGGTTGTGGAAGGAGACAGGGTAGGGGGGAGAATGAGGAGGGTTGTGGGAAGGAGACAGGGTAGGGGGGAGAATGAGGAGGGTTGTGGGGAGGAGACAGGGTAGGAGGGAGAATGAGGAGGGTTGTGGGAAGGAGACAGGGTATGAGGGAGAATGAGGAGGGTTGTGGGGAGGAGACAGGGTAGGAGGGAGAATGAGGAGGGTTGTGGGGAGACAGGGTAGGAGGGAGAATGAGGAGGGTTGTGGGGAGGAGACAGGGTAGGAGGGAGAATGAGGAGGGTTGTGGGGAGGAGACAGGGTAGGAGGGAGAATGAGGAGGGTTGTGGGAAGGAGACAGGGTAGGAGGGAGAATGAGGAGGGTTGTGGGGAGAACAGGGTAGGAGGGAGAATGAGGAGGGTTGTGGGAAGACAGGTAGGAGGGAGAATGAGGAGGGTTGTGGGAAGGAGACAGGGTAGGAGGGAGAATGAGGAGGGTTGTGGGGAGGAGACAGGGTATGAGGGAGAATGAGGAGGGTTGTGGGGAGGAGACAGGGTATGAGGGAGAATGAGGAGGGTTGTGGGGAGGAGGCAGGGTATGAGGGAGAATGAGGAGGGTTGTGGGAGGAGGCAGGGTAGGAGGGAGAATGAGGAGGGTTGTGGGGAGGAGACAGGGTAGGAGGGAGAATGAGGAGGGTTGTGGGGAGACAGGGTAGGAGGGAGAATGAGGAGGGTTGTGGAAGGAGACAGGGTAGGAGGGAGAATGAGGAGGGTTGTGGGAAGGAGACAGGGTAGGAGGGAGAATGAGGAGGGTTGTGGGAAGGAGGCAGGGAGGAGGGAGAATGAGGAGGGTTGTGGGGAGGAGGGGGAGAATGAGGAGGGTTGTGGGGAGGAGACAGGGTAGGAGGAGACTGAGGAGGGTTGTGGGGGGGGAGGAGGGAGAATGAGGAGGGTTGTGGGGAGGAGACAGGGTAGGAGGGAGAATGAGGAGGGTTGTGGGGAGGAGGGAGAATGAGGAGGGTTGTGGGGAGGAGACAGGGTAGGAGGGAGAATGAGGAGGGTTGTGGGGAGGAGACAGGGTAGGAGGGAGAATGAGGAGGGTTGTGGGGAGGAGGCAGGGTAGGAGGGAGAATGAGGAGGGTTGTGGGGGAGGAGACAGGTAGGAGGGAGAATGAGGAGGGTTGTGGGGAGGAGACAGGGTAGGAGGGAGAATGAGGAGGGTTGTGGGGAGGAGGCAGGGTAGGGAGGGAGAATGAGGAGGGTTGTGGGGAGGAGACAGGGTATGAGGGAGAATGAGGAGGGTTGTGGGGAGGAGCAGGGTAGGAGGGAGAATGAGGAGGGTTGTGGGAGGAAACGGGTAGGAGGGAGAAGAGAGGTGTGGGGAGGAGACAGGGTAGGAGGGAGAATGAGGAGGGTTGTGGGGAGGAGGCAGGGTAGGAGGGAGAATGAGGAGGGTTGTGGGGAGGAGACAGGGTATGAGGGAGAATGAGGAGGGTTGTGGGAAGGAGACAGGGTAGGAGGGAGAATGAGGAGGGTTGTGGGGAAGAGGCCAGGGTATGAGGGAGAATGAGGAGGGTTGTGGGGAGGAGGCAGGGTATGAGGGAGAATGAGGAGGGTTGTGGGGAAGGAGGCAGGGTAGGAGGGAGAATGAGGAGGGTTGTGGGGAGGAGACAGGGTATGAGGGAGAATGAGGAGGGTTGTGGGGAGGAGACAGGGTAGGAGGGAGAATGAGGAGGGTTGTGGGGAGACAGGGTATGAGGGAGAATGAGGAGGTTGTGGGGAGGAGACAGGGTATGAGGGAGAATGAGGAGGGTTGTGGGGAGAGACAGGGTATGAGGGAGAATGAGGAGGGTTGTGGGGAGGAGACAGGGTAGGAGGGAGAATGAGGAGGGTTGTGGGAGACAGGGTATGAGGGAGAATGAGGAGGGTTGTGGGGAGGAGACAGGGTATGAGGGAGAATGAGGAGGGTTGTGGGGAGACAGGGTAGGAGGGAGAATGAGGAGGGTTGTGGGGAGGAGGCAGGGTAGGAGGGAGAATGAGGAGGGTTGTGGGAAGGAGACAGGTAGGAGGGAGAATGAGGAGGGTTGTGGGGAGGAGACAGGGTAGGAGGGAGAATGAGGAGGGTTGTGGGGAGACAGGGTAGGAGGGAGAATGAGGAGGGTTGTGGGAAGGAGACAGGGTAGGAGGGAGAATGAGGAGGGTTGTGGGGAGAGACAGGGTAGGAGGGAGAATGAGAGGGTTGTGGGGAGACAGGGTAGGAGGGAGAATGAGGAGGTTGTGGGGAGGAGACAGGGTATGAGGGAGAATGAGGAGGTTGTGGGGAGGAGACAGGGTATAGACGGGACGAATGAGGAGGGTTGTGGGAGGAGACAGGGTATGAGGGAGAATGAGGAGGGTTGTGAGAATGAGGAGGGTTGTGGGGAGGAGACAGGGTAGGGGGGAGAATGAGGAGGGTTGTGGGGAGACAGGGTAGGAGGGAGAATGAGGAGGGTTGTGGGAAGGAGACAGGGTAGGGGGGAGAATGAGGAGGGTTGTGGGAAGGAGACAGGGTAGGGGGGAGAATGAGGAGGGTTGTGGGAAGGAGACAGGGTAGGGGGGAGAATGAGGAGGGTTGTGGGGAGGAGACAGGGTAGGAGGGAGAATGAGGAGGGTTGTGGGGAGACAGGGTAGGAGACACACAAACTGGTTAGTGTTACAAACACAACAGTAAGTGGGCACACAAAGTACATCATTGTGAATGTTCACACCATGATGAAGTGAAATAAATACCAATTTGCACAAATGACTGTGCTGTGGACACCCAATTTGAAGATGGCAGCCAAATGTGAATCACACTGCGTATTGCTCGCATAAAAATTTACATTTGTATATCATGACAACGAATTGGTTACTGAGAATTGCATTATACGTGAAATCAATGTGAGAACAGAATATGCTATTAAAAACTGCAAAAGTTTAACAAGCATGATGACCAAAAAAATTGCTATTTGATCCTGTTACGCCAAAAACATACTACCTTGTGTGAACCAATGAAGCAAATGTAGCAATGCTAGTTTTGTCATAGCGAAATATTTTTCAAATTCTGATGGTTAGTTTTCAAATTACAATTGTATTTACAAACGCAACCAGTAGAAGTGAAAACAAGAAACGCAATTTACAAAATGGCTACCATCTACCAATCATATTATGGAATGTTCTGTTCCAATATAAAATCAACATCTAAAATATCGAATGTTAGCAATTTGTTTTCGCAAATGTGTGGTCTCGTATTTTTATTATGTGATTTTGCCAGCAAAATATTGCACAAATAGACAAACTAAACTAGATGTGGATGTTGCCATGGACAAGATGGTTGCATATATCTGAAGAAATGAAGCCACTGCTGGCTCTATTTGACTGTGTTTAAAAGTTGCATTGACATTGTCTGTTGGACAGCATTGGCTCTTCACAGTCGGAGGACTTTTTAGATAAAACAATTTCGTTCGAAATAAATTGCTTGGCTCAGACGTAAATAGATTTTTCTTTAGATTAACAAAAGTTTTAACAAACTTAATCAATGTTTCAGATATCACCAGAAGGCATCATCAATAAAAATAACTATTCGTAGTGAAAATGATGTGCGTTAATCCGCATAGTTGTGATATAAGGATATTCAAGTTACACCAAACTTGTAGTTAGTTTGAAACGGGCTAAAACATGCCAGAAACTTTACAACGGTGGCGTGTGGGTGGTATAGCAAATTCATGTTTGATCACATGACAAGAATATCACACAAAAACATACCTTTTGTAGCTGACTGACTTGTGTAGTGAGAGCTGTGATCTCTGTGGACATGGTTGTAGACTGCTCTAGCATCTCCAGCTGAGGACAAGTTGGGGACACATCAAACAGGCTCCAAGAACATTTGGAGACACTTATGCAGAATTCGGACCCACCACGATTTTGCCATCATAACTCTATAATACTATATATGCATATATTGGATACCTAACACAAACTCTAATCCTAAACATGATGAATACCTAGGTATATTTATGTTTCACAAATATTGCATTTTAGACCCAAATAGTGCTCCGATCTGTGCAAGTCGCCAGCGCAGCGGTGCATGTGTCACAGCGCTGTGCACATGGAATGAGCGATAAACAGTTTGTTTATGCCGACCACGCTGTCTTTTCGACCTCAAAAGTCTGCTATGTCATGCAGTTTATAAACACAAATCTGCACAAGATGGTGTTAGATGATTGAATTAACAAAATCAATTATCAAATGTTGCAAAGATACAGTTATAATTGCAAAATTTAGGTGGGTCCGAATTCTGCATTTAAGTGCCCATTTGGGTTGTCATCTCAAACCAGGGTTTGGTCCAAATATGTATTTGTATACAGACATTTTGTGTATTTGTATTAAAAAGCCAGGTTTCCTCCAATATCATAAAGTGCATGTATTTGATATTTTGTCTGATTTTTATATTTGGAAAAACAATCAAATACAGTATATAAAATATCTCTATGAATCATATTTGAATAAAAAAATGGCAATATTGGAGATTTTGTTATGTTGAAATATAGAAAAGCAACCCATTTGTATTTAAATGTGATATTGCTGAGTTGTATTTGATCCTAAAATATGTATTCAGACCCAATTCTGTCTCAAACCATTTGATGTGACATAAACAGATGTTTAATGACAACATTCAAACAAAGCAGTAGCCCTGCATATAAAGCATGCCATAAAATAACGGGGCCTCTAATCACAAATAAGAATTGGACAGAACATCAGACGGGTTCATCTTGTTGTTGCAGACAGTATTTCAAGATACAGTTTAACTCAACTGTGAGCATTTTTGTGTGTGTTAGCGGGCGTCCCAACAAATCCTATCGGTTCAAACATTCTCTGCCTGCAGATTAGCTACAGACTCATACAACACTAACCTGCAGCTTTGCCAGTTCTTCCCTGAGTTGCAGTTCCATGACACTGCCCATGTTCTCAAAAGACGCGTTGTCAACACCTGAGAAAACATGTGCACTCGTTTAACCAGAAACTATCAGAAAAACTGTAAACATTAATCAATTATCGTAACATTGACACTAACACACTTCTTCCGTTTGATATCCCAGATAAGAAAGTTGATCATTACTGATATTCTCTAGAATTAGTGAGTGCACTACAGGTTACAAATGTGGGATCTTTTAGTTCTGCTGGCATAGACAACACCACATAGAAGGGACCACGGAGTTTTAGTGTGGGATTGAACCACCGTCCCTTCGATTGACAGTCCGGCGGTGTACTGCACAACCATGGTCCGTACACACTTGAAGATACAGACTAACTATAAGTAAGTTCTGTGGATCTACCGTAGCATACAAAGGTGGTGAGACATATATATATATATATATATATATATATATATATATACATATATACATACAGTCGTCCGTACACATCTGGACATTTGAAATTCAAGGCTATTCAAGACTCTTCAAGGCTATTTGAAAAAGGAAATTCAAGATTGTTTTAATGACATGTACTTTTAATTGCAGTAAATTAAGATAACATTAAAAATGTTGCTTGGCTAAGAAAACAATGATGCTGACCACAATGAAATGTCAATTTTTGTGCATAGGCTTTTCCTTTTCCGGCTGTTATTCGTCACAACAATTGAGTCAAAACAATATTTTATTGACCACAATTAAATTCAAGACTTTTCAAGACTACTTTGAAAAATTCAAGGATTTCAAGGCCTTGAATTTGGTCCAATCAAATTCAGGACTTTCAAGGCCCCGTACGGACCCTGTATATATTATTCAGAATATGTGCAATATATATTCAAACTATGTCCAGGACAGACAGAATGGTAGCCTAGTAAAATGTATTTCACAGAATATGTCAGATCAAAGCACTTTCCATGTGTGTAACAACAAAATTAATGTTTGGTAACTGCATATATTAAATGTGAGAAATCTGGGCGATGACACAACATGACAGCAGTCGGAGAGACATACTTGCGTCGAGTCTGCGTCGTAGTGACTCGTCGAGCTTCTGCTGTCGCTGTTCTGCCTGCCTCAGTATGTCACCCTGGAGTGACTCGTTGAGACGATTCAGAGCCGCCAAACGTTCGTCTCGCTCCTGGATGGCCGCCTCGAGATGGGTGTTGAGTTCAGCCAACTTCTGGCGCTCACAGATGTTCTTACTGTCGGCAAACGACTTCAACTTGCGCAGCTGTGGAACAATGATGACAGATGTTAACTCTCGCCACAAGAAGATATCACATTTTGTTAATTTACAAGATAAATGTAAAGAGTGGGCAGGTGTACACCACACGCATTCACATCACTTACGTGCAATCCCACACTCAGCAGTCAGTACAAAGATTGCCTTGCCTTGGCTTATCCATCCATCCATCCATCCATCCATCCATCCATCCATCCATCCATCCATCCATCCATCCATCCATCCATCCATCCATCCATCCATCCATCCATCCATCCATCCATCCATCCATCCATCCATCCATCCATCCATCCATCCATCCATCCATCCATCCATCCATCCATCCATCCATCCATCCATCCATCCATCCATCCATCCATCCATCCATCCATCCATCCATCCATCCATCCATCCATCCATCCATCCATCCATCCATCCATCCATCCATCCATCCATCCATCCATCCATCCATCCATCCATCCATCCATCCATCCATCCATCCATCCATCCATCCATCCATCCATCCATCGGTAGCAACTATTACCTTGAAAGTATCCGCACGGTGGCAGCAATTGTGTTTTACGTGCATGATTTCACATCTGTAAAACTGGAGCATGTTTCTATAAGGCTGTACACCTGGAGTAGTGACTGTAAGATATATTTGGAAACATTCCACCAACATACCTCATTCTGTAGATTTGCATTCTGCTCATAGAGAGAAGTCGTCTCATTCTCCAGGTGCTGGTTGTGGGTCTTCATGTCTTTCAACTGAGCAACGAGATCTTGGATTCTGTAGGTGGGACAAAATTCAAGCTGTTTTGACATACTAATGAATATTGCTCATAACATTCCTTCTAACCACCACACAGGGATAATTCTTATAGCAAAATGTAGCTATTGAATTTTTCTACAACTTTTGTAATTGAAGTTGCTTTGTGCAAGAATCAGTCGAAAAGTGGTACTGAAGTTCAGGCATGCATTTTGTAAAAAAAAAAAACATTCCTCTGATTTCAACTTATCATAGTTGAATAAACAGTTATATTTATATGATGCCCATCACTGGAATGCTGCACTTCTTAGCTTTCATTTGATATACAACACTTGTATATAAGTAGTTGCTGAGAAAATCAAATTTGACATACACCATGTAGATTTTTTCCCATATCCGTTTTTTCTCACAAATGCTCTGGTAACATGGCTATAATTTTTGGGCGGATGTGCGGTATAAAAAGTAACTTCAAGTAAAGGCAAGTATTCATTACCTGACAATAAATCAACTGGAAGTGAGTGTTTTGCCAGTTGTGGTTTCCACAGGCAGAAAAGTGAACATAATCAGTGTTATTATTATTTCCATTATATCTAGAAATGTTTACTTCCATGTCATTAAACAAATGTCAGGCATTCATTGTCTTGATTTTTCTTAACCTTTTACTACATGAATTACTGTTTTGGGGTATACTGTATACCCATTTTTACAACTTTAAAAACATATTTGAGGAAAACAAATATTGGGGCTCAAATTACACAAAAGTGTGTGTAATTGAGGTGGCTTTGTTTGTATCCAGCTGCTTTATATAGTTATACCTCAGAGAATAAATGGTTTGTGACATTGGGTAA
This sequence comes from Oasisia sp. SBJ-2009, assembly GCA_964017155.1. Taxonomy (NCBI): domain Eukaryota; kingdom Metazoa; phylum Annelida; class Polychaeta; order Sabellida; family Siboglinidae; genus Oasisia; species Oasisia sp. SBJ-2009. The sequence goes on along the minus strand of OZ024860.1, from coordinate 25,249,409 downwards.
CATAAAATTCCAATTACAATTTCAGGTATTTTTACAACACTCAGCCCCTTCCAAGAACCCTATTACAGGGACCCACAGAAGGGAAAATAACCATTAACACAAGTCAAATTCCCTATCTTAACAGACACAGTCCTTGGTCCCACCTACGTAGTTAATCTGCTACATTTCTCTGATATCTCTAGGACCCTTAGAACATCCATTAAAAAAAAAAAATTGTTCCTAAAACTACGCTGAATATTTCTCTGTGGCTGTGCCAACAATTTGGAATCAACACCCTACTGCGTTGAAATCTTCTTACACCTTTCATAAGAAACTGAAAACATTTGTTTGAAATTGCTTTTCCACCATATAATTTCAACAGTTCCATGTTCCAGTTATGACTTACCTGTCCACATGTATGACTCTAAATGATTTTATTTGTTGCGCTTCTAAGCTTGAATATTTTAAAGGATTTAGGCGCTATTATTATTAATTTATTCAGCCTCCGTTGCCAGAGAAGAAACATTACATACATATTCATACGTACAATCACATATAAATGACACACCGTGAAGAATAAAAACCTGATAAAATAAATAGCAACAATACATACAGTGGCATGATATAATATATAAAACTCAGTGTATACTGTGTATACCAGTTAAAATAAAGAGACGCGTAATGTATTAGAATGCAGTGGTTAACAGATTAACTAAAAGATGTTCATGTGAATAAGGCTTGGTAAAATTATCAGTATATAAAAGGTGTCTAATCGCTATAGAAGTTTTCCAATTGTTGTTATCGTCACCTGTCTCCCCTCTCCTCCATACTGGGGTTGGGCTGTAGAGCCTTCAGGGCGTTCACCTCCTCCTGGGCCTGCCACACCTGTCTCCGACACACCTGCAGCTCCCCCCGCAACACCTGCAGCTGGTCATCTGTAAAGGTAAAAGCAAGTTCTTATATAGCGCAGTATCCAGTCCTCAAAGCGCTTTACACTTTACTTCCCTGACAGACCTGTTCACTCCGACACCATCTCGGCTTCTCTGGGAAGCATCCAGCCACATGCTACAATTAACGTGCGAAGGCTGCTCGTACACATATCCACCACTGTTTATAGCCAGGTACTCATTTATACAGCTGAGTGAACTGGAGCAATGTAGAGTCGACAGTAAGAAGCTCTACTGCTGAGCCATTCCGCTCTACTGTCACACATACACACACTCACAACTAAGGGGGTGCAGAAGCAGGGGGCACTCACGTGTCACATTTAGGGGGCAATAAAACTGTTGTGATTTAAACACAAATAATTGTAAAACAATGTAAACAGCACCAACATGGGTGAAAACATTAAAATCGTAACTAACAAAATGGCTCCTGTCTACTTGTTATATTACTAAATGGAATATTTTGTTCCAATATACTGCAAACTAAACCGTGAAACATCGACTCTTTCAAATTAATAAAGCTTAGGGATTGGTACTTTCTCCTTTTTTCTCTATCAGACACTGGACGGGGCCCTTTGCAGGGCATTTAAAGTCAACGAGAATTGGTGAGTCCACTACAGGTTACACATTTACCCCGTGTGGGATCTTTTACTTCCCCGGCAGAGACACCAGATAGAAGGGACCACCGTTTTTTAGGGTCTCGAAATGGCGGTAGGTGGGATTGAACCATTGTCCCCTCGATTGACAGTCCAGCGCTCTACGGCGCGACCAATGCTTCCAACGTACTGTTTTTAACTAAAAAATCAAACATCACAAGGAATGGACAATTACTGGAGAATCCCTATGTTTAAACAGAGGATGCTAACAGTCACCATTCCACATGGATGACAACAGACAACTCAATTTGGAATGCATACCTTTCTTCTTGAGGTCGTCGTCTCTCTGTTTGACCTCTGCCTCGTACTCAGAGCGGAGATAACGCTCTGTGTTAAGTTCCCGCTGCAATCGTCGCTTCTGCTGCTCGCTCTGTTGCAGCAGCATCTAGGGGGCAGCACCATCAGTCAGATAATTAGTCAAAAGGATAAAACACAATGCCTGGTAAATACAGGATGGTATCACTGACCCAAGGTCGGTAATCTTGAGATTTTAAAGGTGGGCTTCCTGTTTTTTTATTACACAACAATGTTATACTATATAAATTAAACATGTTGTATCATACCGATATCCCAAATGTTTAAGCGAACGACTTTTGGTTGGGGAAATGATACATTTCATGACTAATCAATTGTCTAAATTCAGAAGAAACAGTTGGACAACAACCTTCCTCTGAATTATCCGAGGTTGCCTTTCGGGAATTTGAGTGACAATGTGGTGATAACTAAAAACATTTAATGATCAAATTCTAAAGCTGGTTCTGCTTGGTTAAAAAAATTATGGATTATTAATACATTATAATAAATGTAATTTAATTTATAATGTATAAGATAGCTGCAGAATAATAAACTAATATAAAAACAGGAGGCTCATTCTCTTTAGTATTAAAAATATAAAATAAAATTATTAAAATATTAGAATTGTATTCCTCTATGTAACTTGGATCTTACTACACAAACAATCAACCGTTTAACTTCTAACATGTGCAGTAAGCTAAGAAAGACGTCAGAAGCCCACCTTTTTGGCCACACTGGGGCTACGCATCAACTGTTGCACGGGTGAAAACCCCCCCGGCGACCCGGGCATTGGACCGTGTCCATGTGGCGACATAAACGGTCGCAGGCCACTGCTGTGCTGGAACATGCTTGCCGAGAAGAGGATCGGCGAATCAGTGCCTTCACTGCCACCTGGTGGGGAGGCAACGAACTGTTAACGACTTTTTGCAATGTCGGTGGAAGGCAGGCAGTGGGGGGGGGGGGGGGCAGGAACACAACAAGAATGTTGGTGTTTCATGGCATATGTCTGTGAGTAGGTTTCATGGTTTGTATAACTATAAGACATCGAAAGCAGCTGACCACAAAGTCAAAACGGCACAACGGCAGCCAGGATAATGTCAAACAGCTCCCCCACGATGTCACGCTTTTAGGTTGTTATACAACACATTAGAAAGACATAAAATTATTGATTTGAAGCAAACAAAACATTTGGAGAATTTGCACTTTGTCATGTCATTAAGACTTTCCAGATCTATGAAATAATTCCAAGAGAAAGTGTTTTGATCAGGACATCAACATTACATAAAGTGCTGAGTTAAGAACTATATATATATATATATATATATATATATATATACATATATATATATGAAACGGATTAGCAAAATATTTGCAAAATGCATTTCGTTTGCAACTTTGTGTGCATCCAATAAGTTACCCTATCAAAATTTGGTAAACCACTATTAATTATATTATTTTTTCTTAGTTTCTACATGAACCAACAGGCACCCAAACCAAGATAGCTGTAGCCACAAGCATGATGTAGTAGAGAGAACTACAACTTCACCAAACTGGAACAGTGCTATGAATTCCAGTTACCCATTACGTTTTCTGATAGTTCAAAATGCGTGCCCCACCAACATTCTTTGTGCCTGCCACACGCACTGCCTGCAACCATCTTGGATTGGGTGAGACGAATACATAAAATGCGGACGTCAAATGAAGTTGCCAATGCTGCCATCTGGTGGGGATAACCTTCACAAGACTCAAGTTATCAGATCAATCCTGTTTCGTTGTAGCCAACAACAGTATTTGTGACAACCAAGAATAAATTATTTGTGTTTCTATAAAAAAAACCAAGCATGCGGAAAAAACCCAGAAATTTCCCGCATACTGATCAAAAAATATCTGCAAAGGTATGTGACATGTTTATGTGGTGTAAGTGATATGTTTTTCCTACAACTTCCTAACTACACTAAATATTTCCCCTAGCAAAATAACGAAAGAACACTGGTAGCTCCTTCTACTAACCCTAATAAATTAGAGCACATAACCAGAAACACAAATAACATTCTGAATGGCTTTTGGTCGCAAAGTGGATTTTATCAGTTTTCATAAATCTGTTAACTTGAAGGCAACCGACCAGGCAGAGGCAGACAGTGGCATAACTCCGACAAACACAACACAACAAAAGACCGGTAGATGGGCCACCTTTCAAGCTGCAGAACGACAAATTTCCCACAATGCCACTGGGATGATTCTGCACCAGAGTCGACCCGTTTGTTGTCATCGGAGTGGAGGTCATGTGACGGTCATCTGACACACGGGGCGATTCGTCTGTGAAAGCCGTGCAGGGCAGACAAGAGTGTTAGATAGCAGAGCATCGGTGGTTAGGTGCGGGAAGGATGGGGTCTTTGTTCACCAGGAGCCCTATTCACATCGCCCGGTTAAGCCTTCCCACGCGGAGGTAACGCTATCTGCTGTATTCATTTACTATCAGCGGTTACATCATTTACCTCTGGGTAGTTTATCTGCTCGACATGAAGTCATGAATACAGCTCCAGGGCTAAATGGATACATAAATCCAAGCAAATCAATGAAACTTGCATTTTTACTTTACTCAAGTTGCTGTCTTCACTAGTGATGCTATAGTCCAGAGGATCATTTCACAAACATTCTTATGAGCTCATAGGCCAAATTGGAATCCAGAGGATCATTTCACAAACATTCTTATGAGCTCATAGGCCAAATTGGAATCCAGAGGATCATTTCACAAACATTCTTATGAGCTCATAGGCCAAATTGGAATCCAGAGGATCATTTCACAAACATTCTTATGAGCTCATAGGCCAAATTGGAATCCAGAGGATCATTTCACAAACATTCTTATGAGCTCATAGGCCAAATTGGAATCCAGAGGATCATTTCACAAACATTCTTATGAGCTCATAGGCCAAATTGGAATCCAGAGGATCATTTCACAAACATTCTTATGAGCTCATAGGCCAAATTGGAATCCAGAGGATCATTTCACAAACATTCTTATGAGCTCATAGGCCAAATTGGAATCCAGAGGATCATTTCATAAACATTCTTATGAGCTCATAGGCCAAATTGGAATCCAGAGGATCATTTCACAAACATTCTTATGAGCTCATAGGCCAAATTGGAATCCAGAGGATCATTTCACAAACATTCTTATGAGCTCATAGGCCAAATTGGAATCCAGAGGATCATTTCACAAACATTCTTATGAGCTCATAGGCCAAATTGGAATCCAGAGGATCATTTCACAAACATTCTTATGAGCTCATAGGCCAAATTGGAATCCAGAGGATCTTTTCACAAACATCCTTATGAGCCCATAGGCCAAATAGGAGTCCAAAGGAGCATTTCATAATATTCTTATGAGCTCAAACCAATTTCAATCTGTAATGCTGATCTTTTATATTGCAAACTGTTAACATCTGGACACATCACTGGTATACTTTCAACAATGTGTTTTTATAAATAGTTTTGTTGTTGATGATGCAGCAGTTTTTTATATAAAAAAAACTCCTTGTTATCAGCGCAAAGACCAACTTTGAACCACGTTGAGTTAAGAAGATACCAGTATCATTAGTTAAGACAGCAAGTGGACCAAAGTTCAAATGCTAACTTCAACTGTGATTCACACGGAAATATGTAGGAGGCATCAAATCCTGATGCACAGCAACAAGGAATGGCACATGATGGTGAATGCAAAATACATTTCAAAATATATTCTGGCGCTTGTGCACAACATTTATAGTTAAGACATTAATCATACACAATAATGACTTTTTAGATATACTCACGAGAATTTAGATTAATTTTATGTATTGTGAAGGTGATTTTTTATTGTATTAAATGAGTATTGTTGACTGCATCAACTGTGTTACGTAGCTGTCAGTGGTTAGGAGGCAAGACAAGCTGGAGATAGACAGAACGGAAACAAACAGTAGACTTCCTTAAACCAACAGAGAGGATCAGGGATTAATACCATGGAGAACCTTCACACCCTTTGGTTATATTAAGAAGAATGTATGTAACAAGATCATTGTGCAAAAAGGCAGAACATTTACAAATACACATTTCAAGTTAAAATACATCTTACATGGAATGACTTATTGATCTGTCAAATTCCAGCTTTTTTTATGTAATTACTAAGTTCAGACAGACAAGGTATGATACAGCAATCAAGTCTAAAATATGCTGTCAGCACTGTTCATTTTAATAATTCATAAGAAAATCTATCCATTTTACTCTTATGGTAGATCACTAACAGTCATTGTTCATTGCGTATAAACTGTTTGGATCTTAGCTGCAGAGTGCATAGTAGAATTATGTAGTTCTTTTCTAGACCATGCCACAATCACCTTGACAGAGAGAAAGACAATCACCTTGAGAGAGAGAGAGAGAGAGAGAGAGAGAGAGAGAGAGAGAGAGAGAGAGAGAGAGAGAGAGAGAGAGACAATCATCTTGATAGAGAGAAAGACAATCACCTTGAGAGAGAGAGAGAGACAATCATCTTGATAGAGAGAAAGACAATCACCTTGAGAGAGAGAGAGAGACAATCATCTTGATAGAGAGAAAGACAATCACCTTGAGAGAGAGCGAGACAATCATCTTGATAGAGAGAAAGACAATCACCTTGATAGAGAGAGAATGACAATCATCTTGATACAGAGACTAAAATCTTGAGAGAGAGAGAAACATCTTGATAGAGAGACAGCCATCTTGATAGAGAGAGAGGGGCACATCTTCGGAGCTAGTTAACCCTGTGACCGGCCAGGGCCGATTAATCGGCCCTAGACACATTCCCGCATAAACACATTTTTCGTTTGCAACAGATTTTTCAAAATGGGGTATATTTATTAATGAGCAGTTTGAATGACAGTGAGTTACACGCGGCTGGACAAAACACGTGATAAATTTGATGCCCAGATTTGGGTGGTTTACTACGCCTTCCGTGACGAATTTACGCACCCATTCATAAAGGCCCGACCCCCACATACGTGGTACCAATAGAAAGCTCTGTTCTTGCCCAATCCGGGAAAAATAAACACGTGAATGAAACTGGTCCAGCGAATCAGAAGCAAGCTTTCAAACACTGCGTCATCTTCCCACCCGCGGAGGTGTAAACAACAAGATGGCGGACAGTCGTGTCGAAGGAAATTTCCAGATCCAAACGTTTACTTCGGAATATCTCAAGTTACCGCGTCTATATTTCGACAAGACAACTCACAGTATTCAAGAATGTGTCTATTATACTAGTTCAAATAGTTAGAACAACTTTGGATGCTTTTTGGTGTGAAAATTCGACCATTTGTCAGCGCCACATCTCCCCGTTCGCGATGCGGGTTTGCGCCAGTGGCGAATGTAGCAGCAATCGGCCGGCCTAAAATGGCCTACCGCGATGTCGAAAAAAAAATCGTAAAAATAAGTTCTCAACGGATTTGATTCATTTTTGTTTTATTTGGGAGCTAATATGTATGGCTACGTTTGTCTCACTGGAAGTAGAAAACGTGTCCGCTCAGTAATTATTTAGGAACAGGATAGTGCGTTTATTTTTTTCATATTTTTTTGGATGACATTCAGCTAATAATATCACCGTGATTATTTGACATAATAGAGATAGTATAATTTTATTATAATAAAGAATTCATTTGGCAGTAAAATGATATATAATTCATACTTTTATGATAAGTATTTGTAGAGTTATGATTTTTAACTGATTTTAAACTGAATTTTCGCTGGCCGGCCGCAGGGTTAACTAAACATCTGACATTCATACAGCACAGCAGTGAATAACAGCATGTACTACAGCTGTACGCTGCAGTCGCTGCTCCACGTTACTAATACTATTGAGAACACAATAACAGAAGATGTACCTAACACTTGTGTCAAACACCCACAAGCTACATGTTGAAGACACTAGTTAAAGTTAACATGTGGGGGAACTACCAACCACAAAAGACGTCAAACAGATATCAAGAGAAGGAACAAAATAGTCAACCCTAGTTCTCATTTTTTTAAATGCACTCCATGTTATAGGGTGGATCCAGGCGGCTGGGTTGGGAGTGTCCATACATTGGGGGAGGGGGTCAAGAAAGCGGGGTGAACTAGCAGTATCGGGTGACAACAAAAATGGATTGCAATAAACGGTGACATCTAGTGGGCAGAACAAGTACTAATGCAGAGCCACAGTGGAGTGACCCTCTGCGCCTGGAGCACGCACCTAGAGTTCTGGAGAGGACGCTGTGGTACGTGGAGTCGAGACCATGGAGTCGGTTGTCAGACTGGAGCACGTGTTGGACCATGTCGTGGACCTCGCGCTGAGCAGTCACGTCCAACTTCATCGCAAACTCAACGAACATTGCGTTCTTCTCACACACCAGGCTCGCAGACAGCAGCAGCAGGCACACCTGATTGGACGAAAGCATTTAATTAGACTTCGATCATGTTTTCTGTGTGTGGTATTTAAGCTGACATGTAGAACTAAATGTGTTGCATACTGTTATTTGTGAATCAGAATAATTTTAATTGTATTTTACTGTATTTCCTTGTATTATACTATGTCTGCATCTTTTCACCAGGTTTAAGTTTAATTTTCCAGCTACACAGGGCAATGCATGACTATGCATCGTAACTGTATAAAAAAAACCCTCGGCAAAAACTACTGAATCAATATCAAATATCATGACAGATACGATCAGAAACGTCATACTGACCACAACACAGTGTTCCTTCCTATTCTCAATACTCAGTGAACACTAAATAAACATTACATGATATGTAGTTGTATACACATGTTACTACAAGGCAATGATTACTTTATATATTATTATACTTTTAAGTTTAATTCATGAGGAATAGTACTCCAATCGTAGCGCAATTGTTTATTTTATGCTACCTAAGTGAACACTTCTCCTGCCGCCTTGTTATAATGACAACCAGAAATGCAAACCTTAGCAATTTCAATCTCACTGCCGGATGAGATTGCTGCAAAGTCAACAAGCCCCTGCATACTGACATGGTATTGACCTAGAAAACACACACATCTGTCATTACATGCTACATGGGATGACTGCACAACATTCAACATTGGTAACACATCGAATACATGTCATTCAAAATCATCTATTGCATGAATTATCATTTGAATGTAAGCATGTGATGTTAATGTCAACAGGGTCAATATGTATGTCTAAACATTTATACCACTAAACTAAATTATTTTGCCTGACCAAAATTGGCTTTGCTTCCCAAGTTTTGCCAATAGAGAATGGAGCAAAACTTGACTACTCCCATAGATATATTTCCAGCAACATTTCTGGCCGACCAGGTACTGACACATTGCCACAAAACAAAAACAGATGTTGCGGGTCATGTTGACTGCTTTGGCCCAGCTTTATGCAAGATTAAATTATTGGCAGTCACACATGTTTCAGTGGACATGTGGATGTTAACTGTTAAGCCAGTTCACAAACTTTAAATGTATTTTTTTGACCTGAAAAGGACTACAAACACACATGTGACACCATTTACGCTCACTTTCAAGGCATAACTAACAATATCTATGGTTTTGGAAGACCTTTTTTGCTCCTTCATTTTTTACCCGCCCACCCATATTTCTACCCGTCCATATATTCGTTTTTACCCATCCAAATGACGGGTGGACAGGTCTCTGCATAAAGCTATAGTTTAGCCACTCACCCTTGAGACAGGAGGCGATGTGGTCAAATCTTGCATCGACACTCTCCAGTTCCTCCACACTGCCATGTCTCTCTTCGTCTCTGTCATGCAATCACATAAATTACAGATATACAATAACTATCACATTAATTCAAAGTGTTGTTTCATCACATTTCTCCTTGTCCCAGATGAGATTGTCAGATTAGTTTATCAAAACCAAATAACATAATCTCCAGACATTCTTGAATGTCATAGTCGATATAACTAGGTTTAGTTTAGGTTTCACATGTCTGGTTTTTAAACAAAGACATGTGAAAATGTACAATCCTGTTTTCTGAAATTTATAGCTACAATGCAAGCAATGCCTTTCCTCAAACAAACAATAATCTTCATTTGGTTACAGTGTACATACATAATTTATCAATAAACATTTTAATTATTTCATATGTCCAATCCACAGAACAGCTCAGAATGCTTCATCTAGCTGATATGTTCCATCAAATACAATCTCATGTCTTTGGCAAGCATTCAGCTGTAATTAATGTCCAAAGACTTTTTACACAAAATGTACACTGCTGTCATTCTTACAGCTGAGTGAACTTGATCAATCAAGAGTGAACTAACATGCCCACGATTCAGCACAGCACTAACTAGTAACACTCAGATTCTCTCGTCCGAGAGTCCAACGCTCTAGCATATTGCACTTTTACATTTCAACAGAAAAGTGTAAATTTATGTACCCCAGGGTAGTAACTGTAACACAGGGTATGGAAAAAAAATTCCCTACAATCTCATACATCACAAATGTCAGTGTGTGGGTGACACTGGGTGTCTACAAGGTTGACAGCACTTACATGAGACCTGTGATGCGGACAAGATGTCTGCCATCTTGCAGTTGATGCAGAGACTCAATACATGCCCCGACAGAAAGAGAATTCACCTAAATATAACATTTCAAAAACATATTATGATGTGTTCTTAAATTAATTTCTAAGAGTACAGTTAAAATCACTGTCACCATTTTTTTGAGCTGATGAGATGCAATATACCTTAATTTGATGTCACGGAAACCACAAGTGTTTTGTTTTATTTCCTGGGAAATATAGTTTTAAAATGTTGTTGTAAAATGCTGTATTGCTATTGGCCAAAGTACTATGAATATAAAATAAAATAGTTCATTTAATGAAAATTTGCAAAAGTACAATTCCTAAAGTCAGTAGACCTACATGGACAATGGAACGCTCAACTTACCCATTCAATTAAAGCTTTCCGCTTTCCTGAATCCATCACTGTTAGCTGGAAACTTCATAAAGCTGAAACATGTTTTAAAGTATAACGTGATGTCACTAGCTTATTTTCAACATCCAGTTCTAAGCTGTTCACATGTTAGGGTGAGTATGTGGTATAGATAATTAAATTTATCATTTTGATTTGTTATCTATCTGATGTAATGCGTTGTCAAAAATTCAAACGTTAAGAACTCCAATTTTCATTGATTATTTTTTTGTAATCATGGACATTATATTTATAAGAACTTGAAAATACAGATCCATTTGGCATGCAATTCTTACACTTAGTCTTGGCGACTTAATTGTCTTAAATTACTGATGATCCAATTACTGTTCATCTGATGTCACATTCATTTCTCCAGTCTTTGAGTAGTCAGTTAATACAAGTCGGACAGCTCTTCATTGCTATTACGGAGTCCTGTTTGCTTAGACTTCACAAATTAAATATTCTTATAATTACTTATTGTCAGTGTAAATGTGACTTCAAATAGTCTAGCAAAGATTACCCCACAAATACGATGGACTACGCTAAATTTGGTTTTCAAACTGTCGCATCGCGACGGTTAGTTTATAGTGCTATTGTTGTCATTCTCCAAACACCTATTTTCGCCCGCTGTACCGCGGCAGGTGCCCGCGTTCACGTTAATGCACCGAACAATCACATCCAGAACATGAATTTTTTTATAACTGTTTGAAACACATCTGACTATATACTTACCGATCAAAATTACAACAGTTGTGGCATTTCTATAAATGTTTATCCTGCAACTTATAACTCCAAGGACTTCCCTACCATACCCACACTAAATGTTTTGAAATTTTAAAACTGCCGGTTACAGCCTCGTTTTGAAATTGATTACATACGGGTTCTTTCGGCAGTTTCCTTGGAAACTCAAATATGGCGACGTAAATCATCTACTGCGTAAAAACAAGGACGTAAAAACAAAACGGACAGGGAAACAAAAATAGGAAACGAAATAATCATATATCTGTTTCAGTAATTATTTGAGCAACGATCCATGTTGTCATTTGTCATAGTTATTAATGGAAGAAACGTCATATTGAGTAGATCTGCGTAGATCCACGTAAGTCTTACACCAAACAATATTATTAGCTAACATGCACAAGTAATAGTACTAATCCAAAATTGACAGTGACACTTATAGTAACTATTAATAAAACTATATGTCTATATGAGCGTGATGATAGCCTTCGCGGATTAGGACCCTGGGCACACAGCACATTATACAATTGATTGCAAAATTGATTAACGAAGTTATCCAAGTTTGTATACGTAATGATTGACTATAATGGATTAATTAATTATTTTTAATTTATTATTATAATATATAATATATATAAATAGAATTACTAGTAGAACGATATTGCAACATATTATTATGCATATGCTAGCAGCCTAGAATGTTATACTTTATATATATATATATATATATGTATATATATATATATATATATACATGTGTATATATATATAATATATATATATATATAAAGGCAAGTTTTTATATAGCGCAGTATCCAGTCCTCAGGGCCATTCAAAGCGCTTTACACTTTACTTCCCTGACAGACCTTGCTGTTCACCATCTCATCTTCTCTGGGAAGAATCCAGCCATATGCTACAATTAATGTGCGAAGGCTGCTCATACACATCTCCACCACTGTCTACAGCCAGGCATTCATTTATACAGCTGAGTGAACTGGAGCAATATAGAGTGAAAAAACTTGCCCAAGGTTTTAACACCGAGCACAGGATTCGAACCCGGGTTTTCGTAGTCGAGAGTCCGAAGCTCTCCTGAGCCACTGTGCTCTATGTGTGTATATATATATATACTTTTTAGATTATACATCTAAAGTATAGTATCATTAATTATGTTATATCTAGCTAGCATATGTTAATTCAATCTACAAGCTAATATATATTATATATATATATATATATATATATATATATATATATATATATATATCATCATGCTGTCGGTCGCGAAGCGACAAAGACTGCTTCCATCACTTGACTCTTGCTCTCCATTTGTCTCTCTGCTGTGAGAGTGATGTCCAGGAGTTGATCTTTATGTCTCTCAGCTTCAGGTTTCTCTTGATGGTATCTTTGAACCAGAGACGAGGGCGCCCTCTCTTTCTGTGACCAGAAGACAGTTGGGAGTAGAGAACCTGCTTCGGTAGCCTGTCTGATGACATCCTCATGAGGTGTCCAGTCCACCGGAGATTCTTTCTGATCAGAAGATCTTCCATAGATGGCAGCCCTGTCCGTTCGAGTATTTCCTTGTTTGTCACTTTGTCCATCCAGGTTATCCTCATGATCGAACGCAGATGTCGCATCATGAAGGCGTGCAACTTTTCCACCTGTCATCTGTACACTGTCCAGGCCTCGGCTCCGTATAGGAGGGTGGACAGCACAATTGCACGGTATATCTTGCCTTTAACCCGCATGGACACATGGTGGTTGTTCCAGAGTCTCTGGCGTAGTCGGCCAAAAGATGCACTAGCCTTGGCCATCCTCCTCTGTATTTCATCGTCAATGCATCCGCCACTTGATATAGTGCTTCCGAGGTAGGTGAATTCCATAACAGAGTTCAGCTTGTTTCTATCAACCATGATATCCTCCTCTCGGGTTCTTGTAGAGTTGGGTTGGTACAGCACCTCGGTCTTCTTGATGTTAATCTTCAGGCCGAACTTCTTTGATGCATTGGAAAAAGCATCCACTATTTTCTGCATCTCTTCAGCAGAGTGTGCAACCAGTGCACTGTCATCTGCGAATAGCAGCTCCCTCATCAGTATCCGAGTAGTCTTGGTCTTCGCTCTGAAGTGTGCGACGTTGAATAGGTCAGCGCTCTGTCTGGACTGTATGTAGATGCCATCCCCCATGTCTCGGAAAGCATTGTCGAGCATTGCTGATAGGAAGATGGAAAAGAGCGTGGGCGCCAGTACACAGCCTTGCTTGACTCCTGAACGATTCCGAGACTTCCCCTCCAACATTAACAGTCGCCATCATTCCGGTATGTAGTGCCTCGATCATTGTTGTGAACTTCTCTGGGCAGCCATACTTCTTCAGTAGCTGCCATAGTCCGGTCCTCCCAACTGTATCGAACGACAAATACCATGTACAGTGGTCGGTCCTGCTCAATGCACTTTTCTTGTAGTTGTCGGAGACAAAATATCATATCCACGGTGCTCCGGTTACCTCTGAAGCCACATTGTGTCTCCGGAACTACCTCTGGTGTTAGGTGGGTAGATAGTCTGTTGAGGAGTATACTGCCGAAGATCTTGCCTGCTATGGAAAGAAGAGAGATTCCTCTATAGTTCCCACAGTCTGTTCGATCACCTTTCTTGTAGATGGTTATAATGCTTGCATCCTTCCATGCTTGTGGTACAGAACCCATCTCCCAGGCATTGGTGATTAGTTGGTGCAGTCTGCTGAACAGATTGTCTCCTCCATGCTTCCATACTTCTGCAGGAATTCCATCTCCTCCAGGAGCTTTGCCATCTTTCAGGCCGGCGATTGCTCTAGCCATCTCATCCATAGTTGGAATCTCATCAAGGCTTGTCTTGGTAATGCGCTGCGGGATGTTGTCCAGAGCTTCATGATCTATGTCGCCAGGGACGTTGAGTAGCTTCTGGAAGTGTTCACTCCATCTTGCCACAACTCTCTTGCTGTCAGAGAAGGTTTCCATTCCGTCTGTTGATTTTAGTTGAACAGGTCCCTTCTTTTTGGGTCCCCACACTTCCTTCAGTCCATTGTAGAAGCCCTTCATGTTGTTACTGTCGGCAGCTCTCTGCAGCTCCACTGCTTTCCTTTCCCACCAGTCCGACTTCAGTGCACGGGTGTGTTTTTGTAGCAGTCTGCAGGCATCTTTGTATGCTGCAGTGGTGGATCTAGTGCTCCTGGTTTGCAACACTCTCTGGTGGGCTTGATCTCTTCTGCTCATAAGAGTCTGTAGCTCCTGGTCGTTGGGGTCGAACCAGTCCTGGTGTTTTCTGTCTGGCTTGCCAAGATATGTCTTGGCTGTGTTGTACACAACCTGCTGCAGAGCTGCCCATTCCTCGTCTGGTGTTGAGTTTTCCTTCTCCTCCCAGTGGGCGAGAGCACTGTCCATCTCCTGCTCAAAACTCTCCCTATGGCTGATGGTACTTAGTTTTGCAGTGTTGAGCTTGGTCGGCTTATTTGTCCCTTGCCTGTTGTGCTTTTGTCGTATTCTGAAAGCCACTTTTGATCTCAGCATCTGGTGAGATCAATATATATATATATATATATATATATATATAATATGTGAATGTGTATAATATATGAATATATATACATGTATATAATATGAATATATATAATTATATATGAATATATATATATATAATTATATATGAATATATATTATGTTATGGGTTAACAATCACTAGTAAAGGGACAAATTGCATGATGTTGACAAATTGATGTCTACATGTTAGATATCCAAACTAATCTGACTATAGATAGTGGTGGATATGTGTATGAGCAGCCTTCGCGCATTAATTGCAGCAGATGGCTGGATGCTTCCGAAAGAAGCCGAGATGGTGTCTGAGTGAACAGGTCTGTCAAGGAAGTAAAGTGTAAAGTGCTTTGAATGGTTCTGAGGACTGGATACTGCGCTATATAAGAACTTGCCGTTACTTTAATCGATACATGCTCAAAATTCAACATAAAGTATGCATCTTGTGTTGTTACTAGGAATAATGTACAGTGTTTGTGGTGTTTTATTTTGTTCAGTTGTTCAAGACTACAAAATGACGGACTTTGGAACTACCTCACTTCTACCGGACAATGTGTCGAGCACAACGTATATGCGTAGCAAACCACTTGATCTGCCCCTTGATATGTCCTTCATGAATCTGTCCCTCATTGAAGGTAAGACCAACTGCATGTTAGCCAGACTGCAATTTATTCTGAATCTGGATTAATTACATCATAAGAAGCCAATATTCGCTATGGTTTAAAATAATTCTTCTGCATTCACCGTTACAAATTGTCAACTATTTCCATGTAGCTGATAATCTCTTCATTACATGAACTAGGAAACAAGTAATACACACACATACATTTCTAATAGGTTTTTTTCTTCAGAAAACCTAGTTTAAAAATTAAGGAATTTAAATATGCAATCTAAACAAGTTTGTTTGCTATTCAAAACAAAAAAGGTTCAAGTTGGAAGAATGACATATTAATAGTGACATTTAAAAAAAATGGTTTTGCAGATCTGGTAGCAATTCCAGAGCCACGTCCTGTCGGGAGTAAAGGTCAGGCACCACCGAGGGATGAGGAGGACAAGTTCATGACACGCGTTATTCGCCTCAATAATAATTTCTTTGCTGATCTGTCGAAATTCCAGGGTGTGATGGAATCAATTATGGCAGATCCGTCGATGATCTCTTGGATTGATTTCTCTTTCAACAGCTTACCAAAAATAGATCATGTAAGTTTTACCAATTTGTCTGTGTAGTATATAGGAACTTTGAAACACTTCCATGAATGTATATATATATATATATATATATATATATATATATATATATATATATATATATATATACATATATTTATATCCTTTTAAAGGTCACTTTATCCACTCAAAAATAAAGTTTAATTCTGTTGATGTTCATATTGATAGTTCATGAAGATAATTTTATGCATAAGTTAATTGATTCAGTCATTAAAGATCAAGTGTAATTTTGTTGAAATCATTGACACCATTAATTTAGATACTTGCAAAATAGATCAGTTAACTTGAACAATTTTAAACAGTCTGATGTCAATTATTACACATAGAGTGGAATAATTTCTTTCATATAATTATCTCCAAATTTTGGCTGGGCTCAGGTGAATATAATTTGGTAGTTTGTGCGTTAAGTTAATACAAAAAAACATAGCAGCTAGAAACAAATTGTAGTGAACATTAAATGTATTACCGTTTTCATGGAATGATTCTAAATAGGAAAAGTTTAATTGTGGAGAATGTTTTCAAAATATGAATGCCATTCACAAGCCTGCACACGTGCAGTGATGTGATGTGTGTGATTGCATACATGGATGGATGCGTGTATTGCCCAACATAGGCCGACATCAATTACAAACCAGGGGACCATTTTACTCAAATAAAGAGCTCTTAAAGAAAATTCATCATGAAGCAAAACCCACTGTTAAATTAAGAATAAAAAATGCAATTTATCCCCTGCTATATTACCTGGGACACTATTTTCATGACACACTAGTGATAATGTACCACTGGCTCATCATGGTGTTAAGTTTTCAGGTATTCAAGGTTACTGTTAATATATATCTATACATACATAAAAAGGTTCTTGTCACGGGATATCTCAAAATAAAATAAAATGCCATTTTGAGGTGATTTTTGACATATTTTTTATCGTTTTTTAAATGTTCAAAAATGCAATTAAACAAACATAGAAATGTAATTCTTTTTAGTTCACAGCGAAAGAAAATTAGTAATTCAAAAATAGCTTGCGATAGTCGATCCAGCCACCTTAAGATGCAACATCATGTTTAAGAGCTCTTAATGAAATGGTTCCCTGTTCTTTCTTTTCTGACCCTAAATGTCCCCTCTCAATGTTCTCTCAGGTGTTCTGCCAGTTTCGCAATCTGCAAATACTCTATCTCCACGGCAACGCAATTATGAAGCTGAGCGAAGTTGACAAGCTTATTGAGCTGCCGCACCTCACAAAGCTTACGCTGCACGGAAACCCAATTGAAAATGATAAGGTATGTGTGTCATTTCAAATACATGACACCTGGTTGTAATGCTTGTGCTTGTCTAAGTTCACAGTCACATGAAATGTAAAGCATCACACAAGAGTGGGTGGTGGCTCCGTGTCGCAAGAATACACTCCTACAGTGGCGCCACAGATTGAGTGGAACAGGTACTAATGCATATCGATGGTATCGTAAGACCATGCTGTCCCAATGCGCTTGTTTGTTAAATATCGTGAACACAAGTTGGTGTACTAGGAAGTTCAAAACCAGCCAATGCCTACCACTACCGCAAATTTATGCAACTAGGTAAATGGTTAACTAGGGTGACAAACTTGTTTTCATATTATACATGTTAGAACTGGACAGTGTGGTAAGTATAGTGTTAGAACTGGACAGTGTGGTAAGTATAGTGTTAGAACTGGACAGTGTGGTAAGTATAGTGTTAGAACTGGACAGTGTGGTAAGTATAGTGTTAGAACTGGACAGTGTGGTAAGTATAGTGTTAGAACTGGACAGTGTGGTAAGTATAGTGTTAGAACTGGACAGTGTGGTAAGTATAGTGTTAGAACTGGACAGTGTGGTAAGTATAGTCTTTGCTCCCACATGGATTCAATGCAGCTGATTTTGGATCACTAACTGAAAAGGTGTATAGTGGTTTGAAGCATTGTGAAATGATGTTCTACTTTGCAAACTTAATTTAAAACACTGTTTACGCCTGATTTATCATCCTTCCATCATATCGCAGTTATATTCGACACTAGTTAATCAACAAACATTATCTGTTGTAAATTCATACTTTATTTTTATTGTATAATACTTTTTTATTTATATAATATATTTAATAATATAAGTATATTATTTTTTGCCAAAATTTGTCAATAAAAATATTGACAAACTGATGCATTTTACCATCACACCTGCTTTGTATTGTCAAATTTACACTTTATGCTGTCAGATTTATATTTTATGTTATACATTGTTGTTGTTGAATATACTTTCATTTATTCATTCACATTGTCATGTCTGAACATCTTACTGTCAAATTTACATTTGACCTTTCAGAGTTATAGACTCTACGTTCTCACCAGAGTCTCCCAGTTAAAGAACTTTGACATGACGGCAGTGACAAGAGGAGACCGTGTGACAGCTGACGTCTGGCAGAAAAACATGCCGATTAAGAAAAAGCCCCGAAGAACCAGCGACTTGTAAATGTGCACAGAATCACAT
The DNA here is from genome assembly GCA_964017155.1 of Oasisia sp. SBJ-2009. Lineage (NCBI taxonomy): Eukaryota > Metazoa > Annelida > Polychaeta > Sabellida > Siboglinidae > Oasisia > Oasisia sp. SBJ-2009. Next base: position 25,230,550 of record OZ024860.1, on the reverse strand, counting down.
CAGTGTTTCACTAAGTTCAGTTTGTGTGTCTATTCGTCCATGTCACGTGGCAGTAATGACCGGTCAGACCTAAACATGTGATAATGAAAAGTTAAAGAGTCTTATCATCCGGTCTGCAAGTCATATCTGGCAGAATCTGCCTGTGAAATTATGTGAAAAATATGTCCAACTAATCAGCTATGCATATTGTTTGATGCTTAGAAAGTCTTAAAATAATCAGATGCTTTCAAGTGAATTTGTTCATACACATTCTTAGTGTGAAGAGTTATATCATCAGATGTATTATATTAGTATGTGTATATTATTATATTGTGATCTTATGGATTTAGGATATGTCTTTTTTGTGTATCACGTGAGTAGGAAGTCTCTATAGAAGCGTCACATGACAAGGTGTCGTTAAACCAAGTCACGTGACACAGTGTCACATGGAACTGTCACAAATATTTAACTACATTACCTACCTACCACTATTCTCATTTATTCGCTGTTATTTGCTAAATTAGCACCAGATTTATTACCGTTTTGTTTAACATTGTTGTTATTGTAGTGGCCAATTAAAGTTGTAATTGCTAATACAGTGTAGCAGGGAGGAATATTGGTGCGAGTAGCACGTACATCAGGGTTGATTAAAATTACATTTCAGTTGTTGATTGTTTTGTTGGCATTAAAGATACTAAATTGATTTTGTCTATTTGTTTCCAGAAGGGATGGTAATTACTAATTAGTAACAAGACATTCAAGGAATTAGTTGTGATAAATGTGCAGTTTCACTATTCACTACCGCCACTTCCTAGCCACCTTGTCTATCCGGCTGTGACATCATGTCACATTAGAATATAAACAATGTTATGTACAATGGTCAAATACTATAACATCTTTATTAATTATGACAAGATCAGTCCAACATGGCCAGTTACATACACATGTTTAAACCCTGGAAAGTGTTGCCGTGAAAATTAAAAATTGAAATGTGAAGTGCACAATGAAACGTCTCCAACAAAAAGGATGACTAAATGAATATATAACGTAACCATAACTACTGTTTTATTGAAACAAATCACAGACATTAATTTTCATTTAAGCACAGGGCTAACCTAAATATCTTACAACTTCCATAATTTAATTTACAACTGAGAAGATATAACAATGCAATGCTTGCGTGACGTTCCCAATGTCAATAACTCTGTATTTGAAATACTGAGTAACAACACTGTCATTAACACGACGTGGTTGAGCTGGTACTTCTTCACTATATTAGTGACTATATTCACATTCAGCTGTATTGTGAACAATGTTCACAGAAACTTGACTAAACCAATAAGTTCATTCTTTTTAGTTTTGCAATACCGGCATTATTACATGAAGTACCATTGCCTATACACAGGTTCACCTACATAATGCATACAATTGAGACAAGTGGGCGAGAAATGCCACATGCACACAACACAGAGTATTTACAGTGATGTATGCAACATACCATAATTGTGGTGTACATGTGTGTATGTATGTGTGTGTGGGTGCATGCGTGTGTGTCTCCACATACTTGCATATAACTGCAACACAGAATTACAAAAGTTAACCAAGACAGAAACAATAGCACATGTACAGTACTTTAAAAGTGCCATAATATACACTCATATTGCCTGTGATTGAGTTTTCTCTAGTAAATAGTAATATTCTACGTGGGAACTACACATTCTGAACAAACAGTCAATTTCTTAGCACCTTTGAATAATGTCACAATAAAACATGTAGTAGGGTCTGTCTGGGGTGATTGCCGTCATCAAAATGGTTTGTTTCTAAAAATAATATGCCTGCATTTGGCGAAACCAAAGATTACTGCCAAACCAAAGATTACAAACGAATTACATGACTGCTACTGCTACTGCTATTTATAGTTGTTGTCAGCAACTAGAACAAGTTGGCAGCCAAAATTAGATAACTGAATCACATCAAGCAACCCTACTCAACTAGCTTAAAAGCATAACAGCTGCTAAAAAGAATGACGAGCAGGCCCTTTTATGGCCACTTTATTAATGATGTACTCTTTTTTATATTTTATGTATACAATCCACTCCATAATAGAAATAAGTTTGAAATCCATGAATGAGTGTTCAATCTAAGTAATGAGAAACGCTTTGTTTCATAGCATTCAACATAAAATTAAACATTACTGGTTCAGACATACAATTTTTTGTCTCAATTTGTTAAAATAAATAGATTTTGGCCTATGGTATCGATAGAACTGTTTGTTATATCCCAAAAATTATATGTTGATAATTTGTCACACGTAGAAATTCAATAAGAAAAAACAGGACCAACTCATTTGCTCATCACAAATGAGAGTTCATATGAGGTTATCTGCATCATTAAAAATGTGTCTCATTTTTTGCCTGCTGGGAGAGCAACTGCCAAAAGACTGCTTAGGCTCAGCAGAAGAGGTCGCCATCACCCAAGAGAGAAGAGACCCTAATATACCAGGCAGTGTATATCCACAACTGAACTCGTAGATTTGGAAGACTGACGACAGACATGTCGTGACCTATGAACTGCATTTATAAAGAGGCACTCTTCGGAAAGAAATCCCACTTCATGCAATTAAAAATGAGCGATAGAAACTTATTCACCCTCTTGACTGTGTTGGGTTTTTCCTTCATTTACCTACGTCTAACGTATGTGTTTCTACATAAGACACAGGTACATCTGTACAAACCTTTGGCTTCTGAAATTGATACAGTGGAAGGTAACACCTATACTGAAGCCAGATCATCACCGAAACCTGCACAGGACATAAAGAAACACCGCGCGGTGGCAATGAACTTTGACACCGCGTAGAGCTGTCAAGGCACCGCGTGGTGCTATCAGGGAACCGTGAACGGCACCACCAAGTCTTCTTTATGCTTCACCTTCATCTCTCTCACGGCCTGAGAGGCGTGCTCTGCCACACTGGTCACCTGAAACACAAGTTGTAATTACACGACATTTCAATCACGTGTGCTACAAAAATCCCTACATGTGACAAGCTGCAGACTTTTGTACAGCACAGTACATTTCACAAAACCGAGAATAGGCCAAAATGCATTCAAAGGAGTGAAAAGCATCACTATTTATTTGCTTGCATTTCCGAAGTAATTTTCACTGTCGCCAATTACAATATTTCCTTGTAAAGACAATAAATTAGTATAATGCCACAATGGTGCTCTCTGGTGGGTATGTGTTAGTGAAAGCACAACAAAATATACTGCTGCTGACCAACTGTCCAATGGCTTGTTGTTCCATGACCAAGCGAACATCATAAATCAACCCTTTTAGCAAACATACTTGCATTCATATTTGCACACTGACACATTTGGCTAAAAACTGTTTTAAAAGCACTACATTTCCTTCGTCCGGAATCAAAGTTTTACAAGACCAAAATGTCCAATCCTAGGTAGGCATCTTTTTGCTTGTGTGTACAAAATCAACCCTAAACATGCACAATGTGAATAGTGTAACCCTTTTTGTCTCACATTTCTGCGTATCCACCCACTCTATGTTGTACCCACCAAAAAGAACCCTCCTGTCCATCCGACAGTGCTGTTGAGGGCTTTTTACTTATAACATGGTTAACCCATTAGCACTCAGCTGATTTTAACGTGATGCCTGTGCCTCCTCAATTATTTGACCTAGATGTTTAGAAATATCGCTTGCGCCATTGTCTTTGCTCTAGCACCTTTATTATTAAATTCTCGCAATTGCATGTTGCATGCATGTTGTAGATAATAAAAGTACCTACACAGAGGTGTCAAAACTGTTGTAACTTTAAAATATGTTGACCATTTCTTGACTGACACTAAGAAACTTTTTATAAATAAAAATACTTTGTTGCGGTGTAACTTTCTATATGCTTGGCTTTTTATTGCTACAAGTTGGGTTTATTTAAAAGAACATTAAATTATCTACACACTGGTATTTAACTTGTTATAATATGTTACACACATTAGCACTATATGTGGTCAACCTCGTGGCAGGAGGTAGACCACAACAGCAAATTAATGTTATATGTCTAAATAGGTGTCGCATTTATTGCATCTCTTAATCATTAGATGCAACGTAAATTGAACTCAAACGCTGTGCTGTATTCGCTGACCGGCTATGGCCGACTTGAGGAGATTCGGGGTGACCGTCAATGCCCGACTTGAGTGCTAATCGGTTAATGTAACTGAAAGTCAGCTGATGTTGGTGGGTGGTCAGTGCTGAGTGAAGCTGGCAGAGAGTATTATTGTAAAAAGCTAGAAAAGGTAAGTTCTGATATAGTGCAGTATCCAGTCCTCAGGACCACTCAAAGCACTTTACAATTTACTTCCCTAGCAGACCTGTTCAACCAGGCACCATTTCAATTTCTCTGGGACGCATCCAGCCATGCTGCAATTAATGTGCAAAGGATGCGCGTACAAATATCCACCACTGTCTATAGCCAGGTATTCATTCATACAGCTGAGTGAACTAGAGCAATGTAGAGGGAAACAATTTGCCCAAGGTTTAACACAGCAGTACATGATTCGAACCCGGGTTCTCTTAGTCGAGAGTCGGCACCCTCTCCCAAGCCCCTGAGCCACAGCATGCTACTATGCCACAACTTAGAACGCTATGGTCAGCGTGGCTTTTCAGTGATGGCTGGAACGATCTACCGAACAGTCTGTACCTAATAGACTCATTGGAACTTTTTAAGTCCAATTAAAAAAGATATCTTTTTAAGGCCGCATTTGTAAATTACTGGTAGGGTATTTTATAATGAATTTATTTTAACTGTAATTATAGTTTTGCAATTTTTTTACTATATTTTATTATTTATTCATTATTTTATCTATTTATTGCTGATAAGTTTAGCTTATGAACTAGGACTTTTAGAAGCTTTATTTAATTATCTATTATTGTCATTTAACATTTCGTCCTTACGTGCAAGTTTAACTGATTATAAATATTTTAAATATGTATGTGTTACAATGTATTTTATGTGCCTCTGAGTGGAAATATTTTCAGATATATGGCACTTTACAAATAAAAATGATGTATTACTATTATTATCCAGCATCCCAGGGCACTTACCAGTTGGACATCCAGCGGGGACACGGGCGGTGAAGCCAGGACCACTTGCGGTGCAGCGACCCCTGCTGGCATCCAGCCGCGACTACGAGTCCGACCGGTGTTGCACATTACTGTGAGACGGTTGCTGAAAGAAGTTTTTTTGAAAATAAAAAATCGCATATTTTCGTAATTAAAATAAAATGTAACAATAAGATGGGGTAGTTGTGTAGAGGAACACCGGGAATTAGAAGTCAATTGTTGAAGTTGTAGTGTACTTCTCCGCGAGAGACTGGGACACAACAAATCACATACACTCAGTCACTCGCTCGCTCGCTCGCTCACTCACTCGCTCACTCACTCACTCTCGATCACTCTCGCTCGCTCTCTAGCTCGCTCGCTCGCTCACTCACTCACTCACTCTCGCTCACTCACTCTCGCTCACCCACCCACTCACTCGTTGACCCATCTCACCCATCTGTTGACTACTGGAATAATGCATATAGATTTTGGCATGAACTTGTAATCACAGATAAGGTTAAAAGTGTCTAATAAATGGACCAATACTTTTGGACAGCTATATGCAATTTATTTATAATACTTATAGTGATAAGTTATATGTATAAAGCACTTTAAGTATTGGAAGCATAGCACAGGTGTATTAGCGCCATGGTTTGGGCATGTCAGAGACATGGACTAGGTATGGTATGTTTGGGGTAAAACATTTGGGTCTGTAGATTGTGGACTTGCATGTTGATGCCAATGCTGTCACAACCACAGAGAATGCCTTCCATTATGGTAGTTACCACCCCAGTCCATTGTTTTGCAGGCTATTACTTTATACAACAACAAAATAAAAGTTCTGACCCTGTTCTGATGAACAATTCAGTAATCATTCTATACAGTCTTACACAACGATGATGAAGATTCTACAAAGGGCTGACTGGCTGAATGATGCTTCAACAAAAACCTGCCAGTTGCCAAATAGTTGAGACAATCTAGAGACATACCTGTATTGTCTCGCTCTGTCCACGTAGTCACTGTGTTCTAACGACTGCGAGTCTAGGGCAGCCACGTCTATGATGTCACTGCATGCAAAGAATAAGATAAGTTAAGATAGTCATGTGTTCACACTGTAGTTACAATAAAACATTGGAATGTGTAATGATATTGGTCGTCGTACTAGTACATTCACATGACAATACATTCACATGCACCAAATGATGATGATAAAATATACTACTACTACTTTAAATAAAATAAATAAATAAATAAGAACTATCACTTAAAAAGGTCCGAATAATTTTTTTCTTTATAACTTCGATAAATAATTGATATAATCTAGTAGAAATATATTAGCTTAAAATAATATATAATACATTTTGATAAAATATACACACTAAAAACTCATGGGAAAGTGGAATATGTGTTTGCTGCAGGTAGGAGAAAAATCACTTCTGTTTTGACAGGGCTTGAACGGCTAAGGGGAAAAACTAGTACTAAAGAGGTTGATCCTGGTTTTGATGGATCTGAATCGGCGACTAGATGGAAGAGGTTCAAGTAGGTCATGGGCTGGATGGGATGAATCTTGAGAGATGAGAATGGCTCTTCCTAACAGGCGCTGCTAATACAGTATTTCAAGACTGGGAAGATCTCTGCCGATTACATCGAATCAACATAGTTTCTTGACTAGTTATCACAACACAAGTTATGTACGCTTACTAATGTCAATAATCCCATTTGAAGAGCCTATAACACCTTTTTACTAGTACAGTTCAGTGTTTCCCCTAAATCATTAATGGGTGAGGTGGTAGGATGGGTTGAGTGGGCACTGAAAACGTGATGCGACGCCATGTGGATCCAGAGGCATGGCCACAGAGAACTATTTTAAACACTACCTTCTAAACTGTGCATTCTGAAGGGTGTTTTAACCTGTTCCTTGAGAAATAGGGAGGACCTATAATGTAGCAGCGTGTGAACATGTTTACAGCAAGAAACAGCTACGAGTTGACATTTTTGGCACATTTTGAACGAGGTGGCTTAGAAAAACAACAAGGTGGCCCACCAGTCATCACATAGCAGGGGAAACACTGCAGTTAATATTCCAAGTGAACAATCTATAACCAACCTGTACATGTACACATTTGGCGAATTTGTTATGCAAATGTTTTTCTTTGAATTGTCAAATTTAGTTATGAAACATTGGCAAAGTGGGTGGACTGTATTATAGTGAGTCTACTGTTCAAATATTTAATTTCACTAAATATTGTTTTAGACATACAATTAGAAGTCAGACCACATTTGCATTTTCCATAGGCGACTATTATATTGTTTCCTTCATTTCCTACTACTCTTGATGAGCTCTGTTATTGACAATTTCACAGCATATTTACCCCCCATAGACAGAAGTTCTGTGAAAAATTCTTGAACTTCTCATACCCCAGGCTCCCACAAACTTTTTTTCAAACCTTACACCCCTCCATTTCTGCTTGAACCACCCACGGATTGCCCCTGATTACATCACCAAGCAAAATGACAACTGTATTAATACGCAGAAATGCACTGACTGACAGCTGTCATAATTTGACAGAGCTCTCTGATGCCACGCTGCGCAAAAACATCATTTCTAATCACTCCACACAATGTGCTCACAGAAATTCAGACAACCTGCATAATATAGGTTTGGTCGGGTAATGGCAGACGAGCACCTTTTTGTGGTCTTACATCAGAACTTGCTGCAATAGGGCGTGCAAGTCTCATGCGCGAAAACGAGGCTGGGGGCAATTAGGGGCAGGAAGTCCATATTCTCCATGTTAAAGTATAGGACTTTGTTTTGTTTTTGGTTGTAATAATTGAACTGTTCCAGTCTAACTATTTCAGTTATACTGTCCGAAGGATTATTACAAGCAGAAGCAGTGGAACACTTTGCCGATGACAATGCTCACGGAAATCATGAATTTTAATCGATTATTATGGTGGTTGCCATGGCAACGCCGGCTTGTACTTGTGTTTGGCGATCTTGACTAATAATGAAAAGTGCCATATTTCGCGCAGTACAACCTGTTTGGGGCAAACGTATACATGTGTTATGATTATGATCATTTGTGACTCATCTTAACAAAAGCGGTCGGATGTGGGTAAATCAGATTTTCCGTAAATGCCGATTTTGTGAAAAAATCGGGCATTCGTCAATTTTGAGATTTTCCCTGAAAATAATTCTTTAGTATTCGTTTTATCGATTGCCACACTTGTTATCATCTAACTAACTCTGTTTCATATATTTTAAAGACATTTGCGTACAGCTGTGCTAAGTGTTCCGCTCCATTTCCATAAAACAAAGCCGAAAATGCCAGTAATTGCGCGCATTCTTTGCCGCTAATTTTGGGACGATCCCTATCATAACGGGTATCACCGCGTAGCTTAACACGTCATCTGTCCATATATGGTCATATCTATGCTAATGCATGCATTGTCCGGCCTCCAGAACGCTTGGAATAGACCCCCTCTTCGTTGAACTGTGGTAAACAAACCGGGGTCACATGGTAGCAACAGCTCCGGCAACCGTTCTCATTGGTCCAGCGTGGAACATTTGCATAATCGCATGCGCGCACCGTGTATTTACATCGCGTCAGTGCTGACCTAGTTAGCGAGTGAACACGAAGCGAAAAATGGCGTGCAGTGTGGCGAAGTTGTTAAACTCTGATGCAAGTGATCGGGCACAAATAGATAGTTTGATTGAGACGACCGGAGTACTTTTTGGAGGAAGTGACCGATGAAAGCGTGGCGGACGATGACGAGGATGACAATTTTGCGAACTACCTCACTGACGAAGGCGAATATTGAATTCGACTTTCGTGAGAATAATTACGACACGGCACGGCTACGCAAGTCGCGCTGACCGATCCGTAGAGACGGTGTCAGATTCTCCGGATGAGGAATTGGGAAAAGCAAATGCAATATCATGAAAATTATACTATCTTTGAGTTGTCCAAATTTCAGCCAGATATGTCCATCCTAACCAAGGCATAAACAGCAGCAGAGTTTGTTCGCATTTCTTAACAACGAAGGTAATTGCATAAATTATTAATTAATCTGCAATTGTTTTTTTAATAAACAGTTTGTGTTCATATTAACACGGTATCTTAAGAATGACATTATCTTCCAACATGCCAAGTTTCAAAAAGATCGGTCCATGGTAACTAAGGTACATTCCATGAAACTTAACAAATATTTTGCATCAACTTTGAAGGCCATTTTCTTACTTTGAAGGTTTCTACCCCACACATGTTTGTCAAGCTATAACTTCGGCTAGAATCGAGATATCTTCTAGCATGATATACCATATGAAAGCAGATATTATGCTCTTTCCAGTGGTACTAATAACTCAATTTTGAAAATTACCGACATCCGCCCGATTTTGTTAAGATGAGTCACATTTAGACAACTTGTCAGGTATAAATAAGTGTGTATCGATACCACAACGTTCAGCTATGTAAAATGCAAATCCCGTAAAAGACACATAAGACCTAAAATTGTGGGGAGTGTCTATTATCTGCCCGACATAAATCGCTATGCCTATGATTGTGTCGTAAACTCAATATTAAATCGGACATTTTAGATAAGAAAGGTATAACAAGATAGTTATGTCCTGATTTTCCTAGTATTAATCAGTCGGAAGTTACAACTGTCATCCATCGAATATTATTCTTGTGACCAGTCAGCTCGTTGCGCGAAGTCTCGCCATGTATCGTGACCCACTTGCACGTCCTATTCAGTCATCAAGACACTTCCAGCGGTGTTATGCTTACCTGGCAGTCTGTTGCAAAATCTGGTTCAGTGCAGACTGTTCATTGCCCTTCTGCTGAGATGGCATTGCAGAGCCATAGCTGTGTAAACAGAATTCAACAACTCAGTTTGACAAAGCCTCATTTTACAAATTGACAAACATGACATACAAGTGAGACATTGTATGCATAATCACAATAACATATTTTGCAAAATGTTGCATGACTTGCATCTATAAAAGTCATCCACACGAATCACTGTCAGGCCAAAAGTGCACAGCTGGTTTGGGCACAAGTTTATATTTTGGTTAGTTGTACCAATTAGTAGTGCCATGTGTATAACAAAATGGTATTTTTAAAACCATCAATATCTATAATTTTGCAGTTTGTTTTTGATTATTTAGATTTTTTAAATCAAATTACCATGTGGTAAAAATGCTGTTGTAACTAGGGCTTTATGTTAAACATCAATATCATGATGCTGTACTTAGATATTTTAAATTGCATCAGACATATGATAAAATATGAACGCAAAATATGAATAGTTTTCATATTTTATATATATTTTTATATGGTGAAAACATATGAATTCATAAAATAAAAAAATACACTTTCTTAAAATAATATGGGAAAATCAATTATCTAAATAGATTACACTTATTTAAACCCAATTTTGAATACTGGTAAGAATATACGAATACATTTATTTCAGGTAAAACCCATATACAATTGGTACATACATTAGCACATCTAAGTAGCCTATGAAGATCAAATGTGTTAAAAAAATGAATAGATAAAAACTAAATATGCTTATAAATGAGATAACTGTAAAATTATAGAAAAACAGATAAAATAATGAGCAATTTACTGTTATTTACAGAATGTGTGTATAATAAATATGCAATTAATTCCTGTAAATAAACACTGTTTGAAAAGTAAGATATATAAACAACTTACTGACTTTAAAAGTATATATAATAATAAATAAATAATAATAACGTTATATGTGAGAGATGACTATATAACTGACCAAGAAGACACTGGCCACTGACCTGTTGACCGGCCTTGTAGCTGACCCGTCCCCCACTGGGTTGTTGAGTAGCCGACTTCTATCGTTCACATCTGGTGTCTGCATCAAAATAATTTGTTACATTTAGTGCTGCTCCTGACATTACCGAAATGGTAATTATTGGCAACTTCTACTAAAGTATAACTAGCAACAAATATATGCTCAGTTTTTTATACATTGTTGTTAATCAAAATGTTCATTAATCTGAACTTAATTTTTATAAAGAACTAGGGGTGACTAAGGATGACATCAACCTTGTAAGGGCTAACAGACTAAACAAATTAGTATTCAATTTATATTAATATATAATACTTTTTATAGTTTACGACAATGTCAATTTTTGGCTCTGTTCACTCATTACTTGTGTGACCTGTTACTTACTATATTGTATCAATAATGGCTATCTATCACAATTTTCAGGTGTATAATATTACAAAACATATCGGCTCTCAAGGCACTTCTAAGAGCTTGACTTAGCTGGAGTTTTGGCCAATAATATGTGCCACGGCAGTGCGTTATTGAGCGCACTTGACAAGAGCAAGCAGTACATGTTGATGCAAACGGAAGCACTACGGAGCTCAACAAGTGAACCACTGTGCAATATTCTCATAACGTTACAATATTACGTCTTAAATTGTTTAAATGAGCTAATCGTGGACTCTGCTTTCGGCAATTTATAGTACATTACTATTGTCAAAATGAACGACCCAAAATGAGAGACTCGGTCTCAGCTACCTCAAATCTGTATTATGTGTTGGCAAAACTACGACGAAATCGTGATAGACATGAATAGTATACACATTTTGACCCACATTTTTTCAGTACAATGCAATTTATTGACAACCATATAAGAGCCATGTTGATGTTCCCTCCGCCTAGAGTAGAGGCTAGACTGCCTCCGACTATAGTAACAATGATTCATTGCCAGGCACTCGTCTCTTCCGTCATCGTTCGTTGTGTTTTCGCAATGTCGATTAGATACACGAAGACGAGTTTGCAAGCATCACGTTAGCAGAAACAAACAAATAGTACCATATCATCGTCATCTTCGTTGCTACTAAAGCAACAACCCATTATTACGTCAAACTATAGCGAAGTTTGATCTAAATGAAGTCCAGCGCCTCTGCGAAATCACATGACGCGAACCGCTAGTGTCGCGCAATTATAATTCCCCCAAATTAATATAAAAACTAATGGCAGTACGGCGTTGAGGATATTTTCTGTATTAATAAATACACAGTTAAGCTGAATAATAATAAAGTGAATTTTATGGTGTCACAAATGTTGTAGTTGCAGCGTTAGTGAATTGCAATAAATATATCAAAGTTATAAACCTTTTAAAAATTACATGGACAATCATGGCGTTGTGACATTATAAACATGCTTCAAGGTTTGACGTCTGGGCTTCGTGCCTTCTGTACTAAGTCGAGTGTGGTCCATAAAACTGCGGGTTTGCACATAAGAAACAAGACCCAGAATCAATCTATACAATCCTTACTTCGCAGTCCTCTTGAAACCGATATCCCTGTAACGGTTCAGGTACACACAACATTGATAAGCTATGATAAGTGGGCGAAAATACAGGAATCCACTGGGATTTTAATGTCAATAATGACACGCCTACGTCTACTGCTAGGATGTCAATGGAAATGTCTAAATGCAGATGCAATTTTAAAAGGCGAACTTTTATTTTCTTACCTAATCGTCAATACGACCGCAGAGAACTCTGAATTATATATTTTAGCCAGTGTCAGTCCGACCCAGTGCACAGTGTTCTGGGACTGGGTGTACTCATGTTGCCCGTTCCCTATCTAGAAGTTGTATTTTATTTTCTTGTTTTACTTTTCTTTGTTTTATGGACACTAGGGTTACCACCTTCAACGTGGAAAAAATGGACGGAGACTAAGGCAGTCTTCTTTATATAAAGCATGCAATTATTTTATATAAATTACGGAACATTCCACATTGACATTGTGTGCCCAAATAGAGTGATTAAAGTTAATTACTGAAGAGAACTGGGTATGTTGATCAAAATTCATATGAAAAGTTAAATTTGACATGTCTGGTGGCAGTTCATGGTTCCCATGATTCGCTATAAAAAAATTAGGAGTACACACAAATCCTGCATACTGTCATTAATATAATGTTCATGTTTTTCAATTTTTTATTTATTTACAGTTATTGCAATTATAGTGTATGGAATAGATCGAAGACTTATGGTTTTCTCTTTTCCCGTTGATGACCAATATTTGTTGCCATTTTTGTTGTCATTTATTTCACCAATGTGTTTGTTCATGTTGCTGATTTGACCATTTCACTACAGGTATATAGGTTGAACAAAGTCAGATGATCAAAATGAAGATAAATGTTTACCATACCTTATGTTCAGAATTTGGTTAAATGGTAGCTTTAATGATTTGTGCTTAAACATAGCCACACAAGTGCTTAAACATAGCCACATACTCTTGGGCTCATGACCTAGCGTATGTATATGTAATATGAGTTATTAGAGAGGAAGTTTCGCAGCTGTAAGAGGTCGTTTTCATGACTAGATCTGATCAGAAAGTAAAAGATCGTTTTGCTGCACTGGAAAGAACAACAAAATGGCAACCGTGGTGCGATTACCCAGAAGCCGGGAGGTGGCAGCACTTTTTAGCCCCTCAGACCGAATTTGAAATAAATTAAACGAGGATACTTTTTATCAGATATTATTAAAAAACGATTCAAAATGAGGATACTTTTTATAAGATATTATATATAAAAAAAAATTAAACTTATACTGAAACGTGTCACACATAAAATAAACAAAATAAATAATTTTGTTGTTGTTAATATGTTGTCTCATTTTTTATTTTGTGTATTTTACTACTTACCGGTAGTGGTTGTAAGCGCCCCCTAGTGTTGATGTTAGTCATTGTAAGCGCCCCCTAGTGTTGCATGTTGCAAACCCCTCACGAGAGACAACCCATCTTTTAAGACTGCCCCACTCTGATTTGGGAGGCGGTCTTAAATGAGGGGTTCCACTGTGTTATATGATTTTGGTTGTAGGGCTGGGTGAAATCTCTTCGCCAACACAAAGACATCATATTCTTGAATATAAACGATGGATCTTGTATGTCATCAATACAAGTGGTCGCAAAGTATGGCAGTTGTCCAGGGTGCGTGTGTATACTACATTGAAATGCTAGCACAAAAACCATGTTAAAAAATATTGCAGAGCACGGTCTATTCCTTTACACAGAGTCATCATGGTGTAAATATTAGCAGAATGTTTGCTGAACCAGTTGTACTTTGTCCCAGTTTATTAGAAGTGTGGGAACCAGCAAACTTAAAAAGTAATTTATGGCCGGGGTGCCATGTCTCTGTGACTTACTAGTACCGATATTTATATGTCAGCAAACTGAGTATTTACTTAAAAGATTTGTGCTAGATACAAGAAATATTCTTTATTATTACTATTTTTGAACTTAGGGCCAATCGGATGCAATGCTCAAACTGTATGTATCTTTGCACAATTTGACAGGCAGTAGTTTGAAATTTTAAGTGGTTCAAAATAGCTTCCAAGACTACGGTGTATAGAATTACGATTCAGGTGTTATGACATAGTTGTCAAGATGTTAATTACCATGTTGTTCAGTTCCAATAACCATAGTAGCATCGGATACTTTATGATTAATTTATGGTAAGTTCCCACAAACTATATCCATTTATTCGTCCTCCACAATACGTGGTAATGTCCATCTTATAAGTTACCACCTGTATTATATAATACTGTACGTGTTTGAGACAAATCTCTAGAAGTGAGTGCAATACAACGTGTACATTTTGTCGAACGCAATGGCTCAGTGTTAGAGCTTTGAACTCTCGACTAAGAGAACCTGTCTATAGACAGTGGTGGATATTTGTACAAGCAGCCTTAGTGTATTAATTACAGCGTGGCTGGATGCTTACCAGAGAAGTTGAGGTGGTATCTGTCTGAACAGGTCTGCCAGGGAAGTAAAGTTTAAAGTGCTTTGAGCAGTCCTGAGGACTGGATACTGTGCTATATATATATATATACATATATATATATATATATATATATAAGAACTTACCTTTAACTTTTACATTTGTTTGTCCAGTGCGGCGTCGTACGGCAGCTGTGTGCGGGTGGACGGTGTCCTGACCAAGAGTTCACGCACTGAGCAGCCTGTAGAAGTCAAAGCTGAATCGGTCCATGTGTATGGGTCATGTGACAAAATAGTATGTAATGTTCAGTACTTATTATTACCTGTTATTAATATTACAATTGTGGTCCTACATAAGTAAGCACAATAATAAATCATAATAATTATTAAACAGATATTATATATATATGTATATATATATATATATATATATATATATATATATATATAATAAATCTTTAAAACCAATGTATTAGATTGATGGCTAAGCTATAATGATTGGCTGGTTTGGACTGTAACGAATAACGTGAGGGTCCTAATTGTAGTCCATTGAAGTCCAGCGGCAGAATTATAAAATGATGTAATACGTTTATTAGCTTCACTTGTTTGCGATATACAAAGATAGGGCCTAATTTGTGTCGGATAAACATGCTATTTTTATATGCAGCATTCAGGCACATGCTGCATATTATATTCGTTATTATATAAATTGTGACTGATTGTTTGCCTGAACTGAATAATATTCTTCTGGGATTTTCCCCTTTCTCATGCAGGTGTTCAGTACAGCAAATTCTTATAAGTGTTTGCTGTGAAAAAATAATACACACGTGTTCTGACAAATAATTATTTTTATACTATTTTTAATATAGCGTGTGTTAAATACATACATTGTTTTAATTGATTAGTGTGTGTAGTATTATGACAATTATCCTATGTTACCCAAGTTGTAATATTCACCTGAGTCATTAATGTCTCACTAAGTAAGATAAGAGGATGATTCATATTTGCAGAAACATGCATTTATTAATTTTTATTGTACAGCACTTTGAACATGGTGAATATTGCACTTTAAAAAAATATTATTATTACAGAGCCTTGTTTATCATACTCATGGAAGTAGGTACTTTGAATAAGTCATGTTTCAAGCCCTTCTGTCTTCCCCACTACTTTCTAAGTCATAAAACATCATTAAGAGAGTCCTCGTCACCATTGTAAAGTAAAGGCAAGTTCTTATATAACGCAGTATCCAGTCCTCAGGACCATTCAAAGCAATTTACACTTTACTTCCCTGACAGACCTGTTCACTCAGACACCATCTCGGCTTCTCTGGGAAGCATCCAGCTATATACTTCAATTAATGCGCGAAGGCTGCCCGTGCACATATCCACCACTGTCTATAGCCAGGTACTCATTTATACAGCTAGAGGAACGGGAGCAATGTAGAGTGAAAAAACTTGCTGAAAGGTTTTAACACCGCAGCACAGGATTCGAACCCGGGTTCTCTAAAACTTTACCCCTGAGCCACTGCGCTCTATTCCCAGTTGGGTAAATCTGTGATGTTTCTGCTGTAGAAATACCCATTCAAGACGAAGAAGCGACACCCTCCTGACTACCTGAGACAGTTCCTCCACTTGCGACCACGCACCAACATGTTTAGTTCTCTCCTTCGAATCAGAAGCAATGCAAAGAAGGCCATCAGCGATGTCTTACAGGTGGGGATATTCACTCTCTCCTAGTCTTGTCTACTGCAGGATGTAGCTATTCTAAAGATATTTCTTTGTCTTTGTATGGTCTTATGCACATTGCTCATGATTACGTTATTATATCATCATCTTTGTTGTTGGCCTCTTGCAGTTTTCCTGGTTTCCATTTGTTGGTTCTTTCAGTTTAACATGTTTAGAAAAAGCCATCTTCCATAGAGTAACTTGTACATTCTGAAATAGTCATAAGTGATCTAAGCATGCTAACCAGCTAAACTACACAAATGCTATATGTTCAACCCTTCCCTGCTAAGAACCATTATCCCCATCTTGACAACACACATCCCACATCTTGGTATCGGTAATATGAGTCAAAATATATATGTATTGGTGAATGAATTGCCAGTGTTGTCCAAAGATTATCTTTTATTCCTGCTGTGTGTTATTTTGTCTTCATGACCTGTTGATGACCACATTTATATATCTGTTGGTCGTATCTCAGGAGATGGAATACTGCTGCATCGACACTCCAATCCTGACGTCCAATGACTGTGAAGGTGCAGGAGAACTCTTCCAAGTGGAGGTAAGTAAATGTAGTAACCTTTGAACTTATATGTTCACTCACCTTTAGTAGCCATGTTAACACTTAAAAATAATAATAATTTTTATTTGTAAAGTTCCGTATATCCGGAAATATTTCCGCTCAGAGGCACATAAAATACCATGTAACACATACATATTTAAAATATTCATAATCAGTTAAACTTGCACATAAAGACGAAATGTTAAATGATAATAATAGATAATTAAGTAAAACTTATAAAAGTCCTAGTTCATAAGCTAAACTTATCAGCAATAAATAGATAAAATAAAATAATAAATAAATAATAAAATATATTAATAACTTAATAATAAAGTAAGTATGACATTTCAATACTATAATTACAGTTAAAATAAATTAATTATAAAATACCCTACAAGTAATTTACAAATGCGGCCTTAAAAATATGTTTTTAAATTGGACTTAAAACACTGTAAAAAGAGGAATCCGTAAAACATCCTAAAAGTTCACAGTGCCAACTTTCATTGTGTTGTCTGCCTTTCTGGTGCCGTCATCTCACGGGTGGGTCAAACTCACCTCGGTAGTCAGTTAACCATATTATAGCAGGACTTATTTCCTATTACCAAGAATAATTTCGGACTCTCTTTCATTGACTGTAAATTTAAAGTGGCTGTATTTTGTAGGTGATGTTAATGAAACAACCAGCATATTTTTCTGAAATCCTTCACCCCACTGCATATATGCTTTCATGAAAACTAACGCTTTTTGTAGACTGAATGTAGTTGATTTAGAGACACTGCACACAACAAACCCATAATCATATAAACTCTGTGGTGTCAACCTCATTGACTGAGTAGAATTATATGACAAATAGAACTACTGAAATTTGTCAGCCAGCAAATTTAGAGACAACACCAGTTAATACTATAGTGAATATATTGTTCATGGCTCCAAGAATGGTTTATTGTTTGATATAACTCATCAGCAAATGTTTCTACAAAGTAAGTTCAATCATACAATAAACTAGTTAATACTGTTTTGAATAAAACATAGAAATAAATCAACATGGACCTTGACGCTTGGAAGGTGAATGTATTACTCCGACCCAAAGACGGCTTATCCATAAAACACACATTTTTCCAATTGCAGCCTACAGAGTCATCCTCCCAAGAAAGGCCTCATGGAAGTAGTGAGGAAGACAGCAGGGCTGGAAGGAAGGAACATTTCTTCAATGTCCCTACTTTCCTGACTGTCTCTGGACAGCTGCATTTAGAGGTCATGATAAGGTCAGTTAAAAATAGCCAACCAATGGGAGTCAAGTGATAACATTATTAACTAAAGTAAATATATTGTTCATGGCTCCAAGAATGGTTTATTCAAGTATGATTTACTTACTTTGGAGCTTTATTTGTTGAAGTGAGTATGACGTTTCGACCCGTCATCTACGGGCCTTGATCACGTACTGGTGTCACGTGTGTTGCCTCAGAATCTGAGGTAACACACGTGACACCAGTACGTGATCAAGACCCGTAGATGACAGGTCGAAACGTCGTACTCGCTTCGAGAACTAAAGCTCCAAAATAAGTAAATCATACTTGAATATTATTAACTAAGCACGATAAATGTAATTTTTAGCAGTATAAACCTGGCAGGGGTGACCAAGATGTAGATAAAACTTTCCATTCATCGATTTTGCGTGTGTCTTTCTTAACCCAGGCTGAAGTGAAAGACCTCATACATGGAAATGGAAAATATTCTGTTGACTGAGCTCACTAAGGGTACTCAGAAATGAACTGTAACTTAAAACTGAAACATAGCTTTATGTACCGATCCATCCACCCGTCATTTGGACGGGTAAAAACGAATATGGACAGGTAGAAATAAAAAGGTCTTCCAAAAGCATAGATATTGTTAGTTATGGCTTGAAAGTGGGTGCAAATGGTGTCACGTGTCTTTGTAGCCCATTTCAGGTCATCAGGCACATTTGACAGTTTGTAAACTAGCTTAACAGTTAACACCCGTGTGTTCACCAAAACATGTGTGACTGGCAATAATTTTATCCTGGATAAAGCCCTGAACTGAAAAGATATACAGAGAGATTTATGTACAGTTGTATGTTGTGATCACAAGTATCTGGGTGCACTATTATCACAGAAAGGTGACTATTTGTTTTAAATGTGAATTTTAATAATACATAATGTGACTTTGATCATCATTTATGTAATGCACTGTTGTTGATAGAAAATGTCTTCATCACAGTGAGCTCCTAGTTTGTGACCTCATTGGGAGCAGTACTTATTCTGTAATTATAAATTATTTATTAAATTAATTAGGGGGCAATGTAACGTATCTTATCATAATTGTTTAAAAGAACATTAGTTTGTGACTGTCTTTGTGAAGTAATAATTTTAAAACGTTGAGTTGTCATCTTGACCATCAAGTGTTTATTTAAGTGCAATTTACTGAGCCTCGCCGTAACACAAGTGAGAACACTTGAGTGTTGAGAAAAAATCGTCTTGGCTTCACACCCATCTTCTCAAGCGAACAGCTACAAGTGATGTGAAGTAATCATCTACCACAAAGATGTGGGTCACATAGCCTCTGATGCTCAAAACTTAAGGAGTTTATTTGACACAAAAAAAGATTAGCCATCAGATGATCCTGGAAATATAAGGGGGAATTACACGTGAAAATGTGCGTAGACTGAGTAGTGGTGGACGGATTGTTGGGCTGAAACGAAAGTGTATCTTTAGCATTTATTGGCTCCTTATTGGCTGGCTTATTGGGGTCTGTACGGGGCCTTGAAAGTCTTGAAAAGCCTTGAATTTGTTTGGACCAAATTAACGGCTTTGAAAACCTTGAATTTTACAAAGTAGTCTTGAAAAGTCTTGAATTTAATTGTGGTCAATAAAATATTGTTTTGACTCAATTGTTGTGACAAATAACAGCCAGAAAAGGAAAAGACTATGCACAAAAATAACTCATGCGCACATTGGTCAATCTGCATTTCATTGTTTTCTTAGTCGAGTAAAAATGTTAATGTTAACTTCATTTACTGTGCTTAAAAGTACATATGTCGTTAAGACAGTCTTTAATTTCTTTTTCAAATAGCCTTGAATAGCCTTGAATTTCAAATGTTCAGATGTGTACGCATCCTGTGTAATTGAAATGTTGACAAAGTAAATCAGTCGAGGAACTCGGAGCAACCAAAGAAGAAATAACCACAAGTTCTAAAGATTCTCTCTGATGATGCAGTGCCTTGTCCAAAGTCTACACATTCGGTCCTACATTTCGAGCGGAGAATTCTCGCAGTCGTCACCACCTGTCAGAGTTCTACATGCTGGAGGCAGAGGTAGCCTTCCTCCATGACACCGACCAACTGGCAGAGGTTGAAAAACTGTTTATTCATTAATAGTTTACTGTTTACATATTTTATTATATTTTATTTATTACAGTTGACACTAATAATGTATTGCTGTAGTCACTACTATGTATATGTGTATATATATATATATATATATATATATATATATATATATATACAGGGTTCAAATTTAGCAGGGGCCCGGCGGCTCGCTGGCCCCCACATTTACTGTCGGACCCCAGATGTTGAACTCTGAGGGCCCGACTGGCCCCCAGGTCAAAGAACTGTAAAATTTATAAATAATGGCCGGACAACTTCCTATCCCAGAGGCCAAGGCAAAGAAAATGTCATTATTCACTTTACCAGTAAATGATCCTGGCTGCTGCCTGGGGTGGGGGGTGGGGGTGATGGGGGGCAGAAGGTTGCTGCCCTTGGACAGGGTTAAAATTGATTGACAAGGGGTTGCCGAGGTGGACAAACCTGCCGACTAGGCCAGGGAAAAAGAATTAATAACCTAGGATTGTGTTACTAGAAATAGACAGGTCTTAGACATAATCTACTATGAAGTTTAACGATGTAATTTTCCATAATGCTGTGGCAATAGGTATATAGGTACATAGGCATCAATCCTTGGTTTATACAGTTTATGGCCAATACTGTTTTAAAGTACATGAATGGCAGTAAAAATGAAGGAAGGAACGGGACCTCGCACAGTCGCTTAAGCTGTTGTGGGTGGGTGGGGGAGCAGGAATAGGCAACCTTGTGTTGCCATCTACAAACGCAGGCAGCCCAAAGAGGAAGATCTACAGGTTTCAAGCAGCTCCGGTTCAGAGGAAAATTAACAACACTCCATTGATCTCTTGAAATTATCATTAGCATTTACTAATTAAGCTGCTACATAGGCTACAGCCATTATGTTTGTGGCATGTGAATTGTGTTGAATAAAGTTATAGTTACAATGTGACTTAAATGTGCATTTGTTGCATGGCCCCCACTTTTTGTGTCGGGCCCCTAGATTTTGAAAAGTGGGGGCCCTGCTGGCCCCCACTCATTTTTGGCTAAATTCTAACCCTGATATATATATGTATATATATACAATACAATACAATACAATACAATACAATAACACTTTATTGTCCCGAACCGGGAAATTCATTTTGCAGCGTTCGTCGTCATAAAAATATAAAATACAGAGTAGAGAAATAAAAAAAATGCTAATAAATTCATTATTAAAACAGTAAGTGAACATCAATCATAATAAAATACAAGATAAATTCTATAATATAATTTTAAAATTAAAGTTAAATTGTAATTGTGGTCTTATATATATATAATTATATATATATGTATATATTATACATATGTATGTATATATCCTTCTATTTCTTGACTACAATGATGCATACTTTAAGTTACTACAATGCCATCTTTGATTTAGTTTTATTTCCTGTAGTTCAGTTTAGTACAACAATGATTTAGCTATACATATTGATGTATTTTATTTTTACTGTTATTACATTTATTTCTTATAATTTGTAATTACTATTGTCGACACTTCTGAGCAAAGTTTTACATTGGATTTAAATCAAAATCAAATCAAAATACCTTTATTTATCCCTCATGGGGAAATTCTCTTGTGGTGTTCTACACCTTGAGAGATAACATTCTAGTGTCTAAATCAAGTTTATTATTTTATTATTACTATAATGTTTATTTTGTGCAGTGTAATACCTATAGATGGTTTCGGCACTATTCAGCCACTCTGCCAAATACAGAGCCTTCACTTAATTTTCAGATAATAGAGTTCCTGTTGAAGAATGTGACCAAAAAACTGCTTGATTCTTCAGAGGAGGACATTGGTTGGTACCTGCAAAATGTAGCACCAGAAAATCACGGGGTATGTTCCTGATGTCTTATCATCTAATGTTGACAGTGATAGCTCTTTTATATTAAGTGTTGTGGTTCATTTTTTTTCTTGTATGATTTAAAAAAAAATTGGGTTATTACCTGATAGTTCAATTTGTAAGTGTTATTGAGTATTTGCCCTGATTGTCTCTATTCAGATTAGTTTAACAAGTAGCTGGTAAATATGTCAAATTTTCATTAATAATTATTTAGTGTTATTGTTAGTACAACATATTCTTCGCTAAACCAACAGTTTGTGATCGGCTACTCTCGTGGGCTTTGGTATGACTATTTTATTGACTAACATCACATTTTAAATAAAAATGATCCATGTGAAAGGTTCATGTGAAAATTACCATTAATTTTGCAAATATCCAGTTGTTATTATGCCTGGGGTTATTTTAGAAAGCTTCCATGCAAGCACGTATAATTGTGATTAAAAGTGTATTTTATTTCCATTGCAGCAAGTCATCGACAACATAGTCAACAAGCCATTTGTAAGGTAACTATCGTGACTATTCCCAGTTTTAGAATCATATTTAACAAGATTTAACAAGATTGCCACCTAGAGAATCAACTCTAGATGGCAGGTGGACAAGGAAGCCCTTTGGCTTATCGAGAGTCCAACCTGTCTATCTAAATGTACCCAGCCCTTCATTTAGATATGTACCCAAGTACCCAATATAGTGATGATAAGACAATCACTACTAGCTTATCCATAGGACTTGTTTGCAGTTGTTGTAGTTTCCCTACCTATAAAAGGCTTACACATAGGGAGAGCTTTAAGATATGTATGTTAATTATAGAAACATTGGTCACATATTTTTGCCATAACATTATTTTATATCAGAATTTCATTACAGGAAATTAGTGTCATTTTAATGTACTAATATAGGCGAGGAGGCAACGATGGAGAATTATGCTCTACATGAATTAGACAAACAGATATATGATGATAAGTGTGGACAACATTACGTATGAAAATAGTACCTTTACTGTAGTACTTAAATAACTCCTAACAGAAAAGCTATTATTCATATTTTCTGACGGCATCCTATGTGACTTTCTAGTATCTTTCAAGCTCTTATTTAAATTTTCTTAGGATGACATATTCAGACGCCGTGGAGATCCTGACAAAGAGAAATGACCAGTTTGACTTCAAAGTAGAGGTTTGTTTTTGAAAATATTTATAAACGCCTAGCTAGCTTGTTGAATTAAGGATATTTTGTCAAGTTTGGTGATGTTATCAATGGTAATCGTTCATGTTTATTAAAGATTTGTTTTGTGTGAGAACGATATGAAGCATTAGGTTATGTTGCCATAATGTTTTTCAGCTGTGAAACCACTAACATGTTCAATTAAAGGTGCATGTAATTTCATGATTATTATTTTATTATCATTATTATGTTAACCTTTGGACGCCATGATGTTTAACTTTATTATTATTATTATTATTGTATATAAATTTTTAGAAAGTTTACTTTACACCGTTTTTATTACTACTTTATTTAATGGTAATTATATTATTTCATTTTTTTTGCTCTAAAAAGGTCGCTTTATTGGCATTAATAGTATTATTTTAACATGATGTTTTATGTGTAAAAGCGCCATGAACGCTGCTACGTGGCGGATACTGGCGCTATACAAATTGTCATTATTATTATGTTTAACTGAAATATATTTAGATTCCACACAAACCTTATATACTGTAAATTCAACAATATATGATGCTATGTGATAATTCAAATATTTCCAAAAAATACCCCTATGTATAACAACTACACTAATTGAATCAGTAGGTGACACCACATGTACAAGTAATTTAAGTGCAGCTTATTGACTGGAATTGGGCTGGAAGGGGGCGGTTGTATAAAGAATTATTATACACTGTCGCTGGTGCATCCCTATGGAACAATTTACCAATGTCATTAAGACTGGTTACAATACCCAGGTAGTATTTGTTTTATTGTATACATTTATCTTTTTATGTCTTTTAAATATGTTGTGAAGCACCACGAACGATTATGGATGTGGCGCTATGCCAAATAAACATATTATTCTTATATTATATACACGTGTATTTGTACCAAGGCGTGTCCAGTAAATATAAATTGTGTTATAAAACTAATAACACAATTTCATTGGATCATTATTTCCGTTTCAGTGGGGCTGCGATTTACAGAAGGAACACGAGCGATACCTGGTGGTACATTGTGGAAATGTCCCCGTAGTTGTGACGGACTACCCCGCAGCCATCAAACCCTTTTACATGAGGGCCAACGATGACGGTAAAACGGTGAGAATATGTCTCGCATATAACTTTATTATTATTTATTTATTATTATATATATTTTTAAAGTCGGTAAGTTTATATAACTTACTTCTCAAACGGTGTTTATTTACATGAATTAATTGCATATTTGTTATACAATCACTCCCTGCATATTGCTCATTATTTTATCTGTTTTTCTACAATTTTACATTTATCTAACTTATAACCTTATTTATTATCTATTCATTTTTTGATCTTTTATAGGCTACTTAGATGTACTAATGTATGTACCAATTGTATATGGGTTTTTACGTGAAATAAATGTATTCGTATTCGTAATAAAAGTACAGAAATATTAGGAAGACAAGTAAAAATATTGATACCAAATTGGTGCATATTGAAACTTCATAAATAAAAATGATATATCCAAAATGTTGTGATTAGCAAAGAGTTTGTATTGTCATTATGTTTGAAAGGTGTCATACTGTTGTATGGATATTTGCTTATGTTACCAATATGACATCATAATCCAGTTATGTCATAAATAGTCACAGCCAGGTATTGCAAGTGTAACTGCTTGTATGACAATGAAGTAAAATTAAACAAACAGGTTCCCCAGGCAGACCCACATCTCTCTGATTTACAGCTAATAGAATGTGATTTGACAGGAGGTAATTGGAAAGTAAGTAATTGTGTTTAATATTGAACGATTATGAACATTAATGATAGAAATATGTTCTTCAAACTTAAAGAAGACAGTCACACCAGAACGCGCAAAGCAAATTTATGGAAGACAGATTGGACCTAAGAAAGTACTAATTCTCACATAGGACACAAGTGAATAATTGTAACAAACAATCTGCAAACGTGTGTAAAAATTAACCTGATAAATATCTGAGGTATCTTTTAATCACAATTTGTTGGTTTCTCCAAAGCCTACATATGAACTGACTTGCTATTTGGAACCTGTACTGTTGAATGGTAACAATATTTAATCCTTGTTAAGTCTACTGAATGACTGATAGTATTCAGAATTTGTTCTAGATGTGATAATGTTTGGTAAAAAGGCAGAGTAGATGTAGATGTGCAGATGGCACAAAATGTTTAGGTTTTATCAACTCCACAGGCTATAAACATTTAAATTAATGGCATGCAACATTAATTTTTTTAATTCAATACTTGTCCTACAAGATTGAACCATTTCATGGGACACATTGTGTTGTGTCATCAGGTGGCAGCCATGGACGTTCTTGGCGCTGATGTTGGTGAGATATGTGGCGGCAGTCTACGCGAGGAACGTCTGCCCATTCTGGAGGACCGTCTCGACACAATGGGCATCAAGGCAAACTATGAATGGCAAGTGGTAGTGATAACAGCTGTAATTGGGACAGTGATAACGAGGGGTCGTGATAACAGTGGTGACAGAAATGACAGTTGATGACGACAGAGGGTAACGGTGGTGACTAACGTTTATGACAATAAGTGATGTTGAATTTGTTGACTGTTGAACCAGGTGACAGATGCTACGTTGCCTGATAAAGATCGTGCAGTATGTAGCATGTGCATATTTATAATATGTGTTGTTTTTCACTCATATATATATATATATACATATACATATACATATACATAATAAATTACATATACATATACATATATACACACGAATACAATTATCCATAAATCCATAATCTTCTATTACCAAATAAAGGCTGTTATAAACACAAATTACAACAAATCAGAAACGTTATCTTGTTTCTGTTACTTTTGAAGTGATTGTGCAATAAATTCTTTCTTTGATTTCCAGGTATTTGGACCTCCGCCGGTTTGGGTCGTCGCCTCACGGTGGCTTTGGATTGGGGTTTGAGAGATATCTGCAATTGCTGCTCGGAATTGCAAACATAAAAGATGCAATACCGTTCCCACGGTCAACGCATAGCTGTAGACTATGAACGTCTTATCCAGTGCTTCCTTAGTGTGTGAATAAAGAACGTTTTATAAGATGACATGTGTACATATAATAAAGAGGTGATATTTTTTAGAAACATACAGCATTATGCAGGGATAGAACTTAACATTTGCCATCTTGCCAATGCTGAGAACAAATTCTTGGGATGAGTAACGTCTAACTAGTACATGTCCCCTGGCCGAGTAGTTCTTTTCAATACGTTGTTTTAACAACGACTCTAAATGCAAATCATGTGCTTTTTTATACATAAACATGGTCTATGTTTGAGAAAATAAACCTGTAACGTTGTGCATCCCGATATCAACTTTCATTTTCTTTTAACCGCTAGGCTGCGTAGTTCATTGATTTTCCTTCAGGACGTATGCATACAGAGTGATCTTTATGGCCTCTGCCTATCCAGTCTCGCAGAGTAACAATGCCACCTTTCCCTCATACATCGAACATCGAAGTTGGGACGAATGCAACTCACCGGATATGTGACAAGTTGCTGACCCAACTATTGGCGACAAGAAGCTGAACACTGCAGTGTGTAGTAACGTTGCCGATGTTGACACTAAGTGACATCATCATGACGCCGGCAAGAGCGTGAAACAGACCACACTAGAGACTATCTACGACTGAAGATATTGTCGGCGATGTCAGTGACAAAACACAGCAACTTGCATCGGCTCGCAAAATATTTCAGATCAGCTCTTGGATGGATCATATCCAACGTGCATCGTTACCAATGTGTTCTGGCTACCATGTTCTAAGTAGTTGTCTTAAAAACTCTCGATCTCCGTATAGCGTGGATTTTGTGATACGCCAGTCTGTGAACTATACATTAGCACCGCCTTAACATTTAAGTTGAAAAGGTGTTATGTAAATGTAGGTCTACTTCGTATTGTTATATGAGCAACACACAGTCACAGGCCTCTTAATGATTTTCACAACTAATAGCATGACATTACCGTTGTAGTCAATGCGTCTGAATAGGAGATTATAGTTTTTTAACCTCTAGCTACCGCGTGTTCACCCCGCCTCCACGTTGCATTAGTTCAATCACCTGACAGCAAACGCGTAGTGTGTGATTGAGTAGGTACACCCACTGCACCCGAAACAAAACCGTTATGGGCTTGAGTGGATTAATTCCTAGTAATAGACGGAGTTTGTTTGTGTTAATACTGGTGTGTGTACAGGTATGTTTGCACAGTAAGAGCGTCAGGTAGCAGTGGTTAGCAAAGAAATAGTGATGATGTCCGACTGAACAAGTCTGCCAGGGAGAGCTATAAGCACTGGACGCCATGCTACATATACATTTACAATTTACTTTTAATAGTTGACCGCCACTAACGCAAATGTGTGCATGTTTGTATATGATAGCTGTTTGCACCAAATCTCGATATAAGATGCATATTTCCAAATTCGTCCAGCACGTTTGATCATTGCGATATATCGTGTTGTAGATGATTAATCGTGTCAGTGCAGTGTAGTTCTGCGGACGACCCCATAGAGACATGTACAACCTACTCGCAACTATCGTTAGGTAGGTATATATGTGCATGACGGCTGGTCAACACACCACAATCACATCTCGTTAGCGATCCCGGATCACTCGTGGGCCGATAGAAACAGTGTCACTTTAGAAGAATCAAAGGTCCTGTCATTTTCTCACCGACTGTTCGCCAAGGCTTGTTAGCTGCTAGACTAGTACGTGTTTACGGAGCTCGCTGAAGACGATTCAGGTAAGACAACGTGACCACGAGTGCTGCCCGTAGACTTTGTAGGCCAACGCCCAAAAAGTCTAAGAGTTTGAGTATATTTTTAAGTATTTAAACCTAACAAAACATCAAATATTGGAAATACTAATATGTAAATATTTTATGCCAAGGTAAACTATCTTATCGACGTAACGCAGTTCCATGTTTTTTTTCTAATTGGCCATGTTAATCGCTACCCCCTTTAGAGTATTATCTTTCATGCTCACTAGCTATAAATAATTGTTGTTATTTTTTAAAGTTAAAACTGGTAGTAAACTGTTATATATTTAACATTCTTGTTTATTATAAATTATGCAGAGATCGTTGTGCAAACTAAAAACAGCTACGGCCTGCGCCTTAATGTTACAGCTAAAATGTGCATTAAGATAAAAATCATACAGTTATTGTTAAATGATTTGAAATATATGAGGTATCTGAGGAGATATTTAAAAACGAAAAGCATATATTTGCTGTTTTAGACTATTCTAACAGGAATTAGGCCCATTGACTTGGTTGTTTCTAGTATGTTAATTATTACGCGTCCTGAAATATCTCGCTGAAATGAATACAATGATAGAACTTGAGGTGTGAGATCTGAAATGTGAAACTAGCAGTGGAATGTTGACTTTTAAAAGTGGCTAGTGACTGTCAGTCTTATTTTTAATTATCACCTGAAACCAGGGATACTGTTTACTGGCAATCAAATCAAATATTGTGTCACATACCAGGCTGGTCGCTGCCAAATTCCCAGAACTTGCGGTTAGCGTCGCTTGTTTTTACGACGTACAGCTGCTTGAATAATTTCTGTGCATTTTGTAGGCGCGACGTCCTAATAGCGAATGCTGTTTTTGTCACAGTAAATGCGATTCTGCGGGCGCCATACCGTCGACGTGTTTGTTCTGCTGTTAAGAACACCATAATTTGATATCCAGAAATATTCAAATCGGGTTGACTGGCTCATATATGTTTCTCTCTACTGCAGGGTTTTAGAAAGAAACCATGTTGATGTCGATATCGTCTAGTTATTGTAGTGTCACGAATTGGTTTTTCAATTCGAATTCGAAAATTGTTGTGTGGTATCTACTCTTGGTGGCCTCTTGGTCATCAATGTTTTCCTTTCCACTTCTATGTCCAGTTTGATGTTATTCATGACCATTCTATGATCACTTCCAATGTTGACTTGGTTGGTGATTGTGACATATGTGACGATGTCTAGCCTGTTTGTTAGGATGTAGTCAATTTCAGTGTTCGTTACACCGTTTTGGTTTTCCAACTCCATCTCCTTCCTGCATTCTTCTGAAACATGGTATTCATTATTTTGTAGTTTCTTGATGTTGCCCATTCTACCAAGGTGTCGCTTATTTCGTTTCTCAATTCGAGCCCAAATTTGCTCGTTGCTATTTCAATAGGGTTTGCTCTTTTCCCTATTTGCGCATTGAAGTCTCCCATCACTATCGTGTAGTGGTTTGGTTTCCCTAAAGTCTCAACCACGTCGTTGTAGAAGCTATTTATGTCTTTTTCTGAATATAATGTTGTTGGTGCATATACTTGCACACTCTTTTGTTTGTAGCGCTTTGCTATGCACATATCTAGTTCTGCTATTCTGCGGCTGAAGTTGTTTACTCTCACCAAAAGGTCTCTCCTTGTCCTGTTTATGAGAAACCCTACCGCTGCTTGGCTGTTGTTTGCCTTAGAATGGTAAACAGGTGGCTGGTTTGTAAGGTAGTGAAACAGTCCTATCGTCTTCTCAATTCTCCGATCCCGATTACATCCCATACCAACCGTATTTCCCTAAGTTTTTCGACTTGTTGTATGTGTTCATCTCTCAGTAGTGTTCTGATGTTGTACGTCGCTATATTTAGTCTACTTACCCTCTTTAGGCGGCTGTTTTGGACCCAGAGATTCTTAGCAGCCCCTGCACGTAGTCCTGGTTGACCAGAGCCGCCTTATTGGTCATGGACTCTCACTGCCGCTGGGGACTGGGGGTCATGGCTTTACTGGTTTGCCATATTGTTGAAATCAATCACAGATATATATATATATATATATATATATATATATATATATATATTGTTTGTATACATGTATATACTTATATTATTAATTAAATAATTACAGGTATATACATGTATACCGCATATATATATATATATATATATATATATGCGGTATGCATGTATATACCTATAAATATTTACTTCAAAATAATCACCAATCAATATATAAACACTTGGGAAAATGTTATCATCGTTAAGTGAGAAATATCAATCATCTCGTTGATTGGTGATTATTTTGAAGTAACAGAAAGCGTTGATCGTCTATATTAGCGAATGTCGCCTTTGCCGTGCTAGGTACGCTAATCATTTTATAAGAAACACTCGCATTATCACTCGGCAATATCTGTCTTTGCTAATTGTAAGCACTCGTTATATGGTAAACACGTTAATTGCAACTGGATACAAGAAAACTCTTATACGAAGATCGCGGATTGGCGTACATTGGATCTTCTCTATGATGATCACTTCGGACCTGGAAAGTCAACTGTATTGCGTAGAATACGTTGCTCCTGTATGTTTAATGGCATCATTTTTCTCCGTTCAATTTCTTGGGTGTTCAAATATATAATATTGTTCGGTTGTTCAACCCGTTTAATATGCAATGTTGTTTTCGTGGGGTGACGCCACGTCAGATTGACAGAAAAAAACCGAATGTCTAGGTACATAAAACAAGTTGATGAACCTATAAGAGTAAATGACAATGAACCTATAAGAGTAAATGACAAAAGTTATTGAAATATTCCCACTGGAAACGGTCTTATGATTGTGTCATCCAACGTGGAAATTGATAGAAACTACCAGCATTGGCAGTCTTCTTCTAGGTTTGTTCTTGAGCGTGGATCCGCGTGTATTACAAGTTGACGTATCGGAGACGTAGGCACGGCAGATGACTGAGATGAGTAACTGTTACGGCTGATATAATAAGTCGAAGATGGTTTAACGAAGTGGCGAATTTAAATACGTCAGCATTTACGACATTTTCTTGCCGATAAAAATGCGTAGACAACGTCTAGTATTAATTAAGTTTTCTATTTCCTTGGGAAGTTAGAAGACACCTAAATAAATAGAATCTTCTAATCAGTTATTGTCCTCGTGACATTGCCATGATATAGCGACCACGACTAGTTGGTGAAAAAGAAATAGATTGATCGATATCTTAATAATAGCTGTTATTCTATATGATAGATGTTTGCGTAAAATAGAAAACTAAGATGCTCACTTTCGAAGTACTTCTGCGGACACTGAGGTTATGTTGTGTTTCTGCTGATTAATGCCAGTACAATGTAGGCCCAACGGTGCTTTGACCTCACGAAGACATATCCTTCTCTGATCTATCATTACTTAGAGGTATATATATAAAATGTATATGCGTCACCACTTGTAAACACGATACTCTGTTTCTTCATTAGCGGTGACTTTATCGTTCGAGGGCGAACCAACGTCACTCTGGGAGGAGAAGGTATTTGAGAATCGTGTTGTTCTATGTTGTTCGAACGTCATTTCCACGGCAATGGTCGATGATAGCAGGAAATGAACTGCGCATCGGCGAACAATAGCTAATTACGGTTGGAAGCTGGTCTCGCGTTGAAGTAATAAAACAATGCATAAAGACTGGCTCCCCGAACGTGATGAATACTGAGTGGCTTAGCCAAAGCCATAAATCATTCACAAAATATTGGCAATAAACACATAAAAATATTGAGGTTTTAACCTCTGTGGTTGTCCCAGTTCTTGTATGCCTATGGTTTGACCTGTAGTAGTGTACGTCGTTGTTTGAGCAAGAGGAACACCGTATTTTGATAAGCGAGATGGACAGACGAACGGATGGACGGACGGAGCGAGGGACGCAGGGAAGGAGGGATGCAGGGAGAGAGGGAGGGAGGGAATCCGAAGGATGTGTGAATGGGTGGATGGATTAATGGATGATTGGATGGAGGTAGGTAAGGAGGGAAAGGAGAGAGTGAGAGCGAGGTAGACAGATAGAGAGTGGGGGAAAAGGCGAGGGAGGGACAAAGGGAACATAAAAATGAATTCCAAAAACGGTGATAAATATACTGACCGTGAGGTAGAACAGACAAACAAGAAGACATATGCAGGAAATTTACCTGTGTCCTTACTTGCTCACCTTAGTAGGAATTTGTCAGTACACAATGTAGTATTTCAACCACACACGACGGTATTCAAACAACCTATCAACACACTTTTTCTCAAACACAACACATGGAAGAAATGTGTTTAATTAATAACGAAGCGAGTTAGCCATGCAGAAAATGGTGCACAGCATAAATAACCCACGCACGACGTTTATTTTCTATGATGAAGAGTGATGGTCGACGGTTATTGAGTTCTCACAGGGAAGTATTGGGAGATAACGTAATTAGTCGCTTACGTGAGCAGATTCGTTGCACTGAAACGACCGATGCTTGTAGACCAATGATCTTCATCGTACAGTGTGGAATTCAGCTGTGACTGCGTAGCATAGTAATTGTGTTTTATGTTCAGCACACAAACGCACTGTAGACACGTTTCTCTCATTCAGAAGAAGGAAGGGAGAAAGGGAAAGAAGGGGAGAAGACAGACCGGGCGGGCGGGCGGGCGGGCGGGCGGGCGGGCGGGCGGGCGGGCGGGCGGGCGAGCAGACATTACACATGTACGGAAGAATCTCCGTAAGAATGAGAAAACGAGACTGCGACAGCAAGAACAAAAATAAGCAGCGTGGGGTGTTATACAGAGTGAAACAGAATTACTTGAAATCGGGACATAACATGCTTATATGAAAGTGGTGAAAACTCAAATTTAAACACCGTACCATGGACTATCGTAGCATTAAAAAAATACCGTCCCGTTGTCATCGGAAAATCATACGTGTTAATATAACATAATATATTACATGTATGATTTTGTTATGACAAATGAGAAGATTTTACATAATATATAATTATTATAGTATGTGAAATGAATAAAAACGAAATAACAAATATGTCAAGAAAGCTGTTCATTAGCGCGCGGACAACCACCTCACAAATACACCCAAACAGACACACTTAACCCCGACCCACACCCAAACACATCCATACACACTCACACACACACACTCACACAAACACACCACACAAACACACACCACACAAACACTTCCAACTGTGACCTACTTTTAATAAATCGTGTTTCTTTATCAGAAACACTTTCAGATAATGTACCTTTAAAAACCTGTTGGCATCGTAACCGTTGTTTCCAAAAACGGGCCATTCACGATTCCGTGAAGCAACAATTGCCATTCCACAAATCCATAAGAAAAAACATCGGGCAATTGCTGTCTAGGCAAGTGTTGCCATGACGACTGCCACCAACCCGACAGAGCAACAGTAAACGCCATGACCAACGCAGCGAGCTATTTCCATACAACGCTATTATGCTGCGATAACAAAATTCGCAATAAAAATGTAAACGATAGGCCGTATTTATTATTAAACAATGAATAGGTGTCTACGCTGCTGTTTAGCGCAGTCAGCCGCCAGATGCAACCACACAGGTCTGTAGCTGTCACAAATGCTATATATATATATATATATATATATATATATATATATATATATATGTGTGTGTGTGTGTATATATATATATATATATATATATACTGACCCTAAAAAAGGGGTGCTATTCGAGGTTTTGGTGAGTCTCAACAGCTGTCATAAAAAATGCACGAAAACCCCTAATTTTCCGATATTAACGCGACAATGAAGTAGTGCTGAAGCCCCGTACCGATTCAGTTTCCCAATAAGTTATTTTGCCATGTCGCCAGTGAGACGTCAATATGAGGTTGCGACCATCATAATCGCTGACAGGGCATCCGGGTAACACCAACCGGGGTTCTGATAGCGATCCCTTAACCGTACGCGCAACTGGGCAAGGCGACTACAGACAACCACTTGCAACTACTCTCTAATGACAAAAATATGAAATTATTTGCGGTAGTAGAGAACCGGAACTTCTATGAATGTTGCTGGATCTAGGCCTAGCAATCCGTATACAACACTCACAGACAATAATGGGGTTCCACAAATCTACGTTAGTGGCTAGAGGCGCTGATACGCAACTAGACCCTAGTTGCATATCAGCGCCTCTAGCGACTAACGTGAATTTGTTTGCATGTTTCGCGGAACGCTTTTTAAAATCATCCTTTTCGTATATATGAAGGGTAATTCAAAATCTAATAAAACACATGCCGATCATTGGTTGTGAGTTGCAAGTGATGTATACATGGTGACTTAACATGTCATCGGCATGACAATAAATATTTGCAAACAACAATAGCAGGTAAAAGGAAATACATTTGTATTGTTCGCTGTACATGCATTATTCGCAACCATGAATAATTCTATTGACAAAGTGACAGTACTTCTATTTGTGTAGCTTCACACAACAGGTTGACAGTAATGATTAAGACAAAAAATCTGAAGAAAAATAATCCTTAGTTACTGTTTTAGGAAATATTTATTTGCTACAGTATGAAGCTCAACTACACTGTGCAGATATATCATGAAAAGGTTATTGTGTGCACATAGAATGAGATTAAATCACTCTGTTTTAGAATGAAACCATTAATAATTATTTTTGAATAGCATTAACTTGTATTTCTGTAACATACTTCTCACAACAAAGGTATCTTTGAAAACGGAACTTGAAAAAATCTGATTGACCTATTTCCCATTAACACATTCATTATTCATTCAGACAGTCTTTTACAAGGCTGTCGGCTTTCTTTGTGACTTGATCTGACAAAGATATTTCTCTACAAGCTGTTTGCAGTTGGCATGCCATCTCAAAAAAACCAAAGGATGTGTATGCATGAGTACAGGGTCCTGTGACTTAACAACAAATACATCATGAAAATGTGTATATTTATAAAACAGGGATACAACATCACTTCTGTTGCAAACAGAATCACTATAACACTGCAAAGAGTGATTATCTGAAGACGAAACATACTTCTAAAAAATTGAGTCACAAGACATAAAGAAAGAATTCATAACATCCTTTCGCTCGCATAAACCTCTAATCTGTCAATATCAGTTTACTTGTAAATAATTCAAGCTTTCCTTTAATGATGTGATTAACAATCAGTGGTCATCATTACAACATAATTTCTTCGATCGACACAAAACAAAAACTATGCTTTGACAATGATGACACTCTACCCATGAGTTATTTTGACAAAGATGGGAAGACCTCAAATTTCAAACACTTGTTCAGACTTCAGTGGTGATGCTGTCACTGCGGTGACTCCTTGTGAGTTGTACTGAAAATAGAATACAAATAATATAAATATATTATAATACTAATATTAAAGTGGTAATATGTAAGAGAAATATAGTAACTGTATGTAATGTCTACATATCAGCATCCAAGATGTTATAATCAGCTACGAGCAACAAGTAGAAGCACCAGGAAGAGTAAAATATTTGAAGGCCTAATTTTATTTAGTTCCACATATTTATTATAGAATGCTTATAAACACGCTAAAAGATCCGCCTATTCAATGAAGTCTAGCGTAATCACTTTACCTCCAGTCATAGTGATAGTGATAGTCAGACGTATAGAATCCCTCAATCACAAATTACACAACAATGCCACTGCCATGGCCTCGATCATGGAGCTATGGCATGGCCATGGGCATGGCGAGAAATTAAGAGACTAAACAATTGGTTTGGCACTGTACCAAAGCAAAGAGTTTAAAATCAATTGATTTTAAACTCTTTGACTGTACTATGGCAACACTACATATGTTATAAATTATATGCTTGCTTAATTTACTAAACTTTGGATATACAAGTACTGTAGTGCCCAGTATTTCTGATCGATACCGAGTCGGCGAGTGATACAAGACCGTGAATGATACCTGTAATATCGCTCGTATTGTTTTTGTCTTTTGCATGACTTAATGTATGTCTCCGTTTTAAAACAAAAACTGACAATAAACTATCCATATTATATGATGATGTTCCGATTTAATCTTACCTCAAGTACATCCTGAAGTTCTTAAATTGGTGCAGAATCCACTGCACTGCCGTGTTGCCACTGTTGGAACAGTGAGCGTCCATGGTTTCGACTTTCTATGACTCCCGGTGAGGGCGCTGCGAAATTCGAACATATTTTCCCGCCATTCGAAGTCGGCTATCCCTCTACATTTAGATCTATGTTTGTATGTGTGGGCTTGCCGTATATATATGGTCAATAGACAGAACAGCATGCCGTGTGTGTGGTCAATAAATAGAACAGCCAAATCAACGTCATTTTGGCACTGCATTCGATCGAACGTCCCGCGACGTTTCATCAACTGTAAATGTACATTAATGTAGACATTTCCCTTTCATATTGACGGACATGTTACACGATATCAATATTTAACTATGTGTGAAGACGTAGCAGTCTCATGTGAGGCATACGGCGAGGTGTAGATTATTTTAAACATCGTTTCCCGCATCGAGCCAGCACACCTGTCGTCGGGCCACCAGTCGACGTTCCATCGGATGTAAATGTACATTAATGTACATATTATGCCTTCACATTGACGGACATGTCATATTGTATTCTTATTTAGCTGTGTTCGGAGTCATGCGAGTTCAACAGCTGTTTGTAGGGTGATTTAAACAAGCGTTCCGCGAAAATTTCCGCAAAGCCGTGCCGCATTTTACACACGTCAAGAATACGTAAAAGACGGCACTAAGACCCTAATCAGAGTTTGGCCAATGACGTACCAATTTTTGATTGGTCGATGGATGTATGGGCGCCATTATCGGTCTCAATTGGCGCGTTTTCCAGCAGTATAGCATATAATGCCTTGCTGTTCTGCTTGGGGATGCTCCAATATGACCAACAAATTTAAGTTATATGGATTCCATTTTAATAAGAAAAGATTGGCAACATGAGAAAGTAATGTGAATCGTGAAGGGTGGAAGGCGAAGCCAGGAATATCGAAATTGTGCGAGGTAGGTGTCGACATAATTTTAAGTCGTAGTCGTAGGCGTAGCCGTAGGATCTACTACACTGTCATTTGAAATTTAATTTCTCGTGTAAACAAACAAGGCACATATTTCCATAAGATGCCTAAATGCCTGTTGTTCATGTAATGATATAAACAAGTTATACTTTGAAACTGGTTAGACTTAGAGTGAAGTACCTATAATTTTACAACACTAACAATACCAAATACTCAAAATTGTATTATAATTATCAAGAAAAGACACTAGCCCCGTCACGGTTGTGTATATCACCATCAGGCATCACGGATTATGGCGCAGTGAAGTATTTATACTTCTCAAAAACCGGTTTGCCTCGTTTTTAATTTTGTTATATGTTTATAGACGTTCATTGATTTGCTCGCTGTGACTGTAAAATAGACGTATTGATTGATTTATTTGTTGGTTGACTATGAATTACTAGGGCTCTAGGCGTCGTGATTATGAATGGGGTTGGTAGAAAAATCTTATTTTTCTACTTCGCTCTTTGACTTTGGTTTTGATTATGTGGCAAAGGCATGATAGAGGAGGTACAGGAATGCTATGTTGCGAGTTTTATTTTAAAGTTTTATCATACAGTCTGTTAAAGGAGAATTGGCTAATTTAACTACATGTCTATACTGCCTATAGAGTATAGTACTAAATCAACAGTTCCTTTTATATATTCAGCAGTTATTCAAGCGTCTACTAAATGTAAGGGGTCATTCCATGACATGTCAAATCAATCACTCAAAACATCACCCGACTCCAATTTTGATGAAATTTAGTACAGTTATTGGCTCATGCGAGAATATCAAAATAAAAAATAAAATACAAATCTAGGTCAAGTATCATGGAAGATATAGGTCACTGAACTTTGACCCGATTTGCATACTGACCGCTACAGTAATGCCTGTAAATCTACTATTAATAAAGCTAGATAAACAAACAATATATCATTGGAAAGCCAACAAACATGCGCATATAACTGTAATAAAATTAAAACAATAGTGTAAATAAGAATGTTGTACTTTTCACAATTTGACCTTTAACCTCAGGTACCCAATAAATGTATCCTCTGATTTTGCAAATATTTTGTAGACAGTATCTTATACTATTGCAGTAGAGTCCCTGTAAATATTAGAGTGGGCAAATAATAATGTTCTGAGATACATTAAATTAAGTACACCCGACGTCACCCGTGGATGGAAAATTGCACCAGGGCAGCGCTGTTTAACCCAATACAAACATACAGCACAATCTATGATTTTGCTAATATTGTGTACACAGGATCAAATATTATTGTCGAAGAGTCCCTGAAAATATTAGAGTGGGAAAATAATAAGTTTCAGAGATACATCAAATTAAGTACACCCGTGGATGTAAAATTGCACCAGGATAGCATTGTATAGCCCAATACAAACATTCGGCACAATCTCTGATTTTGCTAATACTTTGCATAGAACATCCTATACTATTGCAGAAACGTCCCTGAAAATATTGGAGTGAGCAAATAATAATGTTCAGAGATACATTAAATTAAGCACAGCCATGGATGAAAAACTGCACCAGGATAGCATTATATAACCCAATGCGAACATACAGCAGTCTCTGATGTGTAAATCCTATATGTATTTGTGCTCACTAATTATAAATTTCATTACTTCACCTTTTTCAGATCACTTCACATATTATCTCTCAGTCTACTGAAACTGCAATCATCACACATGGAGCTGATCAACTATCAATACAGTTCAATCTGCAATGCTTACCATTTCTCTGTATGCCACAAATCACATAGCAGTACAGACAAAATTGACATGTGCATAATTTCAAATGGTCGCGTATATTTATTTTATTTCAGGCACACTTCGAAACCAACCAATTCGAATTACACCGCCTTGCCCTTGATGGGAAACATAAAACATTAAAACCGAATACAGTCCCAAACGACCGGGACAGACCGAGACTAAACCGGGGAGCGCCGTGGCCACACCGGGGAGCACCCACTGTACAGTGGAAGCACCGTGGCCACACCGGGGAGCACCGTGGCCACACCGGGGAGAACCGTGGCCACACCGGGGAGCACCGTGGCCACACCGGGGAGCGCCGTGGCCACACCGGGGAGAACCGTGATAAACCGGCACCAAACCGGGGCGACACCGTGGCATATCCTTGACACTCCGGGAGTCCGGGGTGATACCGTGTGACACCGACACACCGTGGCTACATCGGGATGATCCGGGGTTCAAACCGTGGTGACACCATGGCGACACCGGCAATACCACTGTATATGTGAGAAATAATTATACAAATGAGCCAAATCTTCACGGATCACTCTGGAGCACCTGGAATTTTTGCCGAGGTGCATCGTGGCCAGAACCCGGACAGTGGGACTTAGGCGTTAGGCTCACCTCATATCCCATTGCATTTGATTTGTATTACTCGCTGTAGTTTTCAGTTGTTCGTAGTTTGTTTGGCAAGGTATGGGTATGCTATAAATGGTACTTGCTCCAGTGACGAAGAACAAAACCGAAAAACTTCCTCCAAAGAACCACTATCATTCAGTTAATTTAGGTAGTATGTTTAGCAAATTAATCAAAATCATTATGTTAGACATAACATAATGAAATAACACAAATACTTAATTTACAACAATTTAAGAAAAGACTCACGCCGTTGTTCCTTTCTTCGTACTTGTGAATAGTTATTGCACTGTTAACAAATAATTACTGTTACTTTGTACTCTTATAGTCTTATAAAGCTTATTATGGTTACTAGATAGCCTATGTGTTTCCATTTGAATAGTAACATGACGTCTGCTATGTCCATTCAACAAAAGAACAACTCACAAACCATGAAATTGTATTATCCTAAAGCAATACTATATATATATACATATATATATATATTATATATATATATATATATATATATATATATATATATATATATATATATATATATATATATATATTACTATGATCTTGTTGATAAAACTGTAATTCAATCATTCAAACACTACCATTCATTCCATACTAGACATATTAAATTTTGGAATACACAGCAGATATTCA
Organism: Oasisia sp. SBJ-2009; assembly: GCA_964017155.1. Classification (NCBI taxonomy): domain Eukaryota; kingdom Metazoa; phylum Annelida; class Polychaeta; order Sabellida; family Siboglinidae; genus Oasisia; species Oasisia sp. SBJ-2009. Next base: position 25,190,043 of record OZ024860.1, on the reverse strand, counting down.
CCCAAGTCAGTTATATTATAAGAAGACAACTTGTATTGATGAATGTGTGTGTCCTAAAAGAAATGATATACTTATAAATGTCTAGTAATTGTAGCATATTTTTACATGTGCTTGTGAGTTACGGGTTTGAGATGGAACATTATTTAGGAAACTTGGAGATAGATTTGTTCCACGGATTCAATGATTGACTAGTACACCAGATCATCACAAAGGGGAGTATATACATAATGTGTACAAATGTACATGATTATATGTACGATATTTATTTAAAATGCTGTTTAACAATAATATATGAACCCCATTTTCATATATGTGTGTATGTATCAGTACGTGCAAGTTCTGTTGAGTCTACAATAAATGTATTTATTTGAAGTGAACTGAATGTTATTATTTTCTCATGTAGAAATGTTAATGGTTCTCTCAAAATTGTAAATAAAAGAGAAGCTATTTCTATTTTATTTTGATTTTTTTATCCAGGTTTACCTATAAAATACCACATTAATGTAAAATACTTGAAATATGATGCTAGAAAAGAGGTGAACATTGCAAGTTTTTCTTGTCAAACAGACACTTTGCATATGTCTGATAAACCTTATAATGATATGCTGACTCTCCAGCATTTTAAATCTACACACGAAATATCCTTAAAACAGACATCGGTGATGTGAGCAACGTTAATCCATTTGGGGACATGCTGGCTACAACAGTCATTGTGAAGTAGCAAGTATGGTTATTTTCTGTGTAGCGTAGGATCCGGAGTCTCTTTCCACTGGTTATACAATATATAGCTTAGGTTATAGTATTTGCGAACATATTTATGTTTCACTGCCATTAATTTAGGAAATTAATAGTTTAAAAACATTACAGTCATATGCAAATTGACCAACACTAATACATGAAATTACCAAACTAATTCTGCTTAGGGGGACATGAAAGGGAAACTGTGGTCATTTTAAGGAAACCTGTTAAAATACTATGACACCCCTGCTATTTTGTTGTAGTTTGCCTAATTTTATTTATTTATTGTTATTACTATTGACACCATATCATTAGTTAGTTGACTATCTTAACATTACTACTTTTCTACCTTTTCTACTACTGTTGTTGTTAGTAATGTTGGCAGCTCTGTTTTGTTGTTTTCCCCCTATTCTCTCACCCACTTTGCATGGTCTGTTTTTAATCTGTGAAATTGGAGGATGGACTTCAGTTGGTTGATTTTTAAATGACCTTTTTTTGTAAAACACTACAACAATTGTGGATCTGATAGAATAACAAATTAAATAGTTGTAAGCTGTACTCACCCCTCACACAGTGAGACACTGTAAGCCTGTTGATTTGCTTCAGACAGACATATTAGTGAGGCAACTGTTTGAACACATTATACCCAATTAAACAACACTGGCTAACTGATGTCAGTAAATAAATAGCGTGATAATTATGTAGAAAAATTGGTGCAGTGCTATGTATAAACAGGGACTGCAGTTGCTTTCTGCCTGGCATTAGCATGGCTGTCACCAGCCCATGTTTACTTCAAAGTATCATGTGTCAACTGATAGCAGCCAAGCAGTCTTGTTCTACTGGGGTGTTCTATTTATATCTATGGTTAACTATAATCACGCCGGCTATTCGCTAATATTCGTATGGTAAGTGGTGTGAAAAGCTGCTTGCAATTTCTTTCGCCGAATGGAAATGTCACGGTTGTCTACAACACCATCACGGTTTATGGCGCACTGAAATCCTGTGTACTGCATTGGGGTTTCGAAAATATCTGGTTGCTTTGTTCATTTTAGTTTGTTAAAAAAAATCCTGCGAATTTGTAGACGTCCTTTTCCCAACAGTGTCCGATATATATATATATATATATATATATATATATATATATATATATATATATATATATATATATATAGCGTGTGGGTACCTTTCATCGACAGGGTCCCTAATGATCGACCATTTCATAAATGCAATAAATTCGGTGATTTGGTGTTGACTGTTACTGTACTAACGTAGGCCTAATTGTTTATGTGTAAACAAATACGCGAACTGATGTCATGGGCGAATAAAATCATTGTTGACACATCATTACTCAAGTTTATGTGCTGAACCGTGAACGGTCGATCATGACATTAAGGACCCCCCTGTGACCTATTGGGTGAGAAGGTAATCCGGTATTTTGTCACCAAATTGTATCAAACTATTTTTTGTGTTTGTAGAAATCGTCAATGAATATGCTTTGAATAGAGAATAATTTAAATTGCGTAACTTTACATCAAAGGCGAATAAAACGCGGACAACTACGCAAAAACGGTCGATCATAGGTACCCCGACGCTATATATATATATATATATATATATATATATATATATATATATATATATATATATATATATATATATATATATAATAAGAGATATATTTAATCATAATGACGCTCAAACTAATATGAGGCACGAAAATGGACATAGGGGTCATAGCAGCATCCAGCAAAACACACAGCCTCCTCACTCCATGACCATGACAGTACGTACAATAATCGGCAATTTGACGGCATCATATCAAAGATCCGCTACATCTACACTACTTTTGTCATGGTTGGAATGGTAAAGTGCTAAAACAACAATGGAAGATAAGCAGATAGACAGGTTTAGTCATATCATTCTCGATTTATATCATGTTCACGTTAATCACGCCACGGTCGGAGAACGAACGTACCACCGTCCTAGCCTGGACGCTGCACTGACGTTAACTAAGCATTGCTAATCCATCCTTTCCGTTATAATTAAACCTCCCTAAACTTCCTACGAATGTTTCTCAACATGAAGCCGAACCGTCCAATATCACATCATATCCATGTGTGCACTTATTACACATAAAGCATCTCGAATCCAAGCAGAACAACAAGGTGAAGGTCAAGGCATAACATTTTTAATACGTCATGTGGTTATCAGGTGCCGAGACCGAAAATGGCGTCCAGGTTTTCAGTTGGCCAAACTCTATGTATCTAAGGCTCTGACCCTAATTGCGTTAGAGCGCCCTCGGTCGGATTAGTTATTGTGGTACCTCATTATGCAAGCTGGTCGGAGTAAATAACGTAATACGAACCAAACGTCGTTAGAAAACACGAATATTGAATACGTCACAACGCTGTTGCCGATCGCGTCATTATTACGTTGCATATGGCGGACATATTTTACTCGGGGCCATCGTTGCCGCTTATCTTATTGTCTTGTAATAAAGTATAATAACAGTGGTTTTTATCGTCTTATATCGCCGTTGTAAATACGGATCGATATCGCCAGTCTTGCGTGAGATCAAATCAGTAGGCGACGGAGTTCTTAGCAGGTATGTATGGCGTAAGCTGATTTCTTCATGACATGTACAAAATGTGGCTCCAAACAAAGAGAAAAACGTATTTGTGCTGTCCCAAAGTCGTACATTCGCTAGTCCTGATGCTATCATAAGTACAGAATGTTCATATACTATCACTGTCATCTATAAACTCGTATTGGTGACCGTGCCTACTACTAGTATAAACATTGGACAATACTACTTGAATGTGTTGTACGCAATGTGCTGTCCAACATGAAACTTCGAACGATGCTTCAGACTTATTCAACGTTTCTCTGCGGGTAGAACTGTACATTTAGAACAGTATGTTAAAATATAATGATAAATGTCAAAATGAGGAATATGATTACAGACCGCAAATGTTCTTGTCATTGATATTTTCAAGTAAGGGACCAACGTTGAGAAGTATTGATCCTAGTTTGATTTGAAGTAAAAGAGTGTGCACTGATTGAGATTTAGCTATATATCGTTTTGCAGTTCAGTTTTTTTTTATTATAGGCAATACTGACATGGTGATTTCTATCGTCACGGTTTATGAGTCAGTATGGGCATTTCGCGTGACACTGTACTGGCCATATTTGTTAATGAACATATCGGTGGTGATTAGCTGTCCAAATGTGCTCCGTTCATTAGCGATGTCATAAACTGTTTTATCTTCTAACGGCTAGTTTCGTTAGCCGTTCCAATTTACGCCATAAAATGACTCCCATGCTGAAATGGTGGTCGAACATACAGGCCTACTTGACGTGTGGGCGGAAGTATTGTTTTCGTCTTGGTGCAGGTTACGGCAATTTCACGCGGAAGTGTATTATGTTGAACACAAGGTATGGTGGGAGTTAGGGTTAGGTCAGGTAACATCTTATAACTTATATCTTTGTATTGTAGCTCAATGATATAATTTGCATAAAGTCACAATCCTGCACCATTGCTTAGTTCGTACTCAAATAACAATGTCATTAATGTCATAGTCAAGATTAATTCTTAACACGTGCAAACGTTTATTGTTACAAATATATGCCGTATCGTGTATTCAGATATGATGCGCTTTTAATTTACGTTCTGTTCCGTTCATCACAACGATATCACATCAAATAACATATTTTTGTGACCATTTGGGAACACTATATAAGCCCTCCCACCTACTTCTAAAGTGTTAATTGTATCGTGCAAGAATCAGGCAGCAATGCGTCATGGCCAAACGACACCTGCATGCATATGTACTCAGTCACTCTCTGACAACTATCATTATTTGGCAGCCCTGATGCCACGCGGTACAAAACCTCATTTATTCTCACTCACAAACTGCACAATGCCAATTATATGCCGCCACTTTGTGCACTGCACCGGTAATGCGGTTACGCCTCTTTGAGAGAAGAGTTCTAAATTTACCGCGTGAATGATTGAAGCGCAGTATGAAATTGGCGAGAGTCAATATTTGATCGATCCATTGTAGAGTGTATTGGCGTCCTGTTAAGACGCCGGTCTTTGTATTCAAAACTTCGTATTTTATTACCTCTCGTAGCGGTTAATTGCCCACTCTGCGCCTCCTAGCGACCACAAGCGTCCTCTACTCACCCGTGTGCAATTGCCACCCGTGTCACTGACGATATTGATATCGTTACGGATTAACCCATGCAAAAGTAATAACGTTTCTGTGTGGCGGTTATATGCTCGGTCTCGACATGGTCATTAGTGG